>JBBGZY010000830.1:1885000-2503159 GCA_037952925.1 Lithobates clamitans
CAGTTTTTGAAGCTTGGAGGGCGGCCTTCCTATCTAGATGTGCAAAATTGTGTTTCTGCACACTCTCTTATTTGAGATCTAATGCCGCGTACACACGAGCTGACTTTACGACATACTTGGTCCGGCGAACCTGAGTCCGTCAGACAATTCGATCGTGTGTGTGTGGGCTCCAGCTGACTTTTTTTTTTTTTTTTTTTTCTCAAGTTTGACGGCCCTAGAAATGAAACCTGTTTCAAATCTGTCCGACGGACTCAAGTCCGGTCGAAAAGTCCACTCGTCTGCATGCTAGTCAGACGGACAAAAACCGACGCTAGGGCAGCTATTGGCTACTGGCTATGAACTTCCTTGTTTTAGTCCGGTGTACGTCATCATGTACGAATCCATCGGACTTTGGTTGATCGTGTGTAGGCAAGTCCGTTCATTCGGAACAAAGTCTGCCGTAAAGTCCGCTCGTGTGTACGCGGCATAAGAAGCACTATAGGCATCCCGTTGAAGTATTTCCAAAGCTTTTTTTGGCCATTCTTCTCCTGTGGATCACAGGAGTGCAAATCGTTCTGCAATCCTGTGACCTGTTTTTAGCAGACAGCGGGCTAAAGCCTCCTGTCATCTGACGTCACTCAGCTGGTCCAGGCTCAGGAAAAATGTCGACCATATGTTCCAGATGCTTGGACCGGCACCTGCCTCAGCTTCTTAGCAATCCGCTGAAATCCTGAGCCAGCCTCACCCGCCCCCTTCACAGCCCAGCGTTCCAATGAGCACTGGAGGAGAGAGCCGGTGACTGACAGTCATGGCTCTCTGCTTAGAGCGGAGGGAAGAACTGAGTAATCAGCGGTGTTTGAACGCTCAGTTCTCAGTGCACAAGGAAGTGACAGCTGGCTCCCTGATGATGTGCTGCAGTGCGTACACTGTAGCATACCCTGCATCCTCTGGGAATGTATGACTTGGGTATGCCAGGAGACTGAGGGGCAAGTGACATGCCATTCTCACCTAGGCAAGAACATGGGAAGTGGTGTAGAAAGAATTCCCTGAAAAAGCTAAGTAAAAGGGAAAAAATATGAAAAAAGCAGTTGTGAGGAGGGGGCTGGGGGAGGGTCAAGGTCCGCCTAAATTTTTTTCTAATACTGGCCTATAACGCCTCCAAATCCTCCAGAGTAATCCAAAAATAAATACTTTTAAAAAGTTGTACTGTAGAGCATTTTTTCTATAATTCTGTGGTAATAAATGTATGGTCTGGTGATAGGACCACATGTTTAGGGGGCATCCAATTGAAACCCCGGTGAGGTTGGATCGTACCAGCACAATAAACCACCCTTGTATGCCAATCGCTCCTCTGTGGTATTGAGGAATCTGGCTTTTACTTTTAGTTTTAAAGGAGGACCTCCTAAGCCATGTGGATAATCCTCCCATCCAGCAGAATGCCCAGTGTTTTGACCAATGGGGCAAGAAAGTGTCCATCTCCAGCAAAACGTATGAGTGGTATGGAGTTGGGAGAGTATCTATCGCAGATTTTTATTGCGATCAGTGCCTCTTTTGGGACAAATATCAGACAAAGCAAGGTGGTATCAAAAAGTTTTGAGACTAGTTTTGTAACGCCAACAGATTAGTAGCACAGGGCTGCACATTCACAGGGAGCACCGACCTTCATAAGTCAGTGTGCCAAAAGACATTGTTCTGTGTACATCGGGAGCTGTGCAACTGGTGCTATTGTGACCACGTGCGTTACCACGTCTGCTATTTCATCATGGACAGCAAGTTAGAACAAAAGTGAGTTTTTCCCTGGAAACATGATCTCACTCCCGAACCCACCCTACTCGCCAGATTTGGCTCCTGCGGACTTCACCCTCTTCCTGAAGATAAAGATCCAGCTCAAAGGTCACTGTAACACCATTACAGAGATCCAACACATATCGCAGAAGGTGCTTGACACGCTTCATAAAGAAGATTTCCAAGACGCATTCCAGAAGTGGCAGGGATGCTGGGAATGCTGTATTGCTGTGCAGGGGAACTGTTTTGAAGGTGATGGTGTGTAAATGTAGATAAAGTACTTTTGCAGTGGCGGCCCGTCCATTAAGCACCCCCTAATCCATGCGTCTGGCCCCTAATCTACATGCAGGGAGCCAGACGTATATATATATATATATATATATATATATATATATATATATATATATATATATATATATATATATATATATATATATATATATATATATATATATATATATATATATATATATATATAATAATTTTTTTTTTTTTTCTCTTAGAAGCACTTGATTTTGTCTATAAAAAGGGTGGGCTCAGAGCACTGCGCCTTGAGCCCACCCAGTTGTGTGACATTAGCAAAATAATATTCTCTTATGTTATGTTCCTGTTTCTCCTCCCGTCCAATCGGGAAGCGGGTTCTGAGTCCCGATTGGCCGTGAGTCCTAACTCCTGATTGGCCGGGAGGACCGCTGGGACTCTGGAGGAGACTGGGTTGGGGGGGGGGGGCACCACCAAGATGGAGTAAGTCCTGGGGCGATCGATCGAGCGATTGGGGGGGTTTATGTGGTTGGGGGGGAGATGACGGCTGCCGGAGGGGGGGGGGGGGTAGGGGGGTAGGGGCAAGTTGAGCACCAGCCATTGCCACCTCGTATAAAAGTGCATGTATTGGATAGACGGGAGTAGAGTTAGAACCTCTATCTGGTTTTATTGCTGTCTATTGTTCAGTTCCAGTGGCGGCTACATCTGCTAGTTTCTTGTCCTGGTAAAACCCAGGGAGTACAGCAATAGAAACCTGATAGAAGTTCCGAGCCATTCTATTAAAAACAGTTGGAAAAACATTTTAATTGGAGTTGGGCTGTTCCTGCTATGGTCAGTTATTTACAAATGCCTCTCTGAGTCTATTACAGCTCCACCAAGTGGCAGTACTAAGTCATTGCTGCCATTATTCTAATATTAGAGTTGCCAGCCTCTATCACCAGCCAGTAAAATAAACTCTCCAGTCCTGTATGTAAATGAATAAAGTTACAGTATTAGAATTATCCCATGAAAAAGAAGTCATAAAAAGGAGCAGTCTCTGATTTCTGGGGAGATGGTGATTGTGATTTGGCGGCAGGGATGAGGTCGGTCATGGTAGGGTGTGCAATTTGAGTGTGTTGATCTGCTTCTGTAGAGACATGATGTAATCACAAGGGTGTGTCATTCAGCTCTAGGTGTGATAAGAATGGAAGAACAGGACTATTGTTTCATGTGCTCGAGCCCGTGTAACCTCATTGCTCTGGAATGTCAGCGGGTTCCGTGCCCTGTGGGAAAGTTCAGGGAACATTTTCATTGCTGAGACTGTGCTAAAAGTCCCCGTGTGAGTGTAGTTTTTATAGAGAACTTCTAGTGTACTTAAAATGTATCTTCAAAGGACGCCAGGATGTTTTTATGTACCAATGCAATAAAAGTAAAGGGCAATACAATGACACATGAAGACTGCATCATCATAAAAAAAAAAAAAAATAGGGCTATGATATGCCATTGCAACCCCACATGGTGAATGGGTACAGCATGGCTCACTGTCCTTAGAGACCCCTGCACAGGAAATATATATATATATTGGGAGTCCCTGTATTAATTGCTGCCGTTATTACAAAAACTGCATCCCACCAGCCAAGCCTGTGCCTGGATTCTCACTGCCAACCCCTGTGGCTGCTATGCTTGCACAGCATCCCACCATATGTGCTTGTCCCTGCTGGCCACCATGTCTTCTATGCTTTCCCGGCATCCCTCCATATGTGCTTGTCCCTGCCGGCCCCCCCTGGGTTCTATGCTTGCACAGCGTCCCTCCAGACATGCTCAGACCGCATGCTGAACTCTCTTGGGCCACAGGTTGGACACCCCTCATGTATACCAATGGTTGGCACATCACAAAAATATATATCTGATCTTTATATTGTCCCTTCAAATCTTGATGGCGGCTCATTGTGAAGAAAGGGAAAGTCCTAATCTTAGTTACTTGTACCCAGAATTCGTGATGTAAAATGACATCTTTAGAAGTTACTTCATAAAGCCTAAATCCAGTCCTTTTTATTGTAGTGTTGATCTAGCGGAGAAGAATCTGAACTTCTGTTTTTATTGTGCCGCTCACCCTGTTGGGGAGATTCGAACCATTCACCACTCTACTCACATGTATTTCTGTGTCCTCATTGGGGAGATTAAAAGGGATAGATGGGGCAAATCTCCCCAAAAGAGACGTGGACACCAATAAAAACCTAAAGGGGCTAAATCTAGAGCAAAATGTGGTTTGGCCAGATTTACGCTTTTAAAGAGCAGTTACTCTGTTCTGCGTTTTTGTTCACATTTTCAATTGCTGTCACCAAATGTTGGATGGTATCATTGTGTGTTGCATGAGTTTTGGCTGTGTTATCACATCACGCATGCATGTTAGTCACCTGATTTTCCTTCTGGTCCCCTTGCATGCAGGAAGTAAAACCGATAGGAATCGCACACAATCGAAGTGCTATGCCATTTGCTGCTGGCTCCGCTTCCAGCACTCCCAAAGTGATCACTTCCCAGTACAACAACCCAGCCGGCCTCTATTCCTCTGAAAACATCCAAAGCTTCAATAACACTTTGGAGTCCAAATCGACCAACGGTGCCCATGTTGCCCAAGTGTCAAACAAAGAGTAAGTGTCCATTATCTGGCATATAATGTTGATGAGAAATGTGTTGTGTGGTTACCATGCAGGATGCTTGCTGCTCTGTAAACCTGTACTGACTGCATCTGCCTATTTTGTGAGCCCGATCCACTCCAATTGGGCACCCAATAATGTATCCATTTTATCTTCATTGATGGCCTCACAAGGACCAAGGGCTCTATTTTATAAAATTATTTGTTGCAGGAATATCAGAAGCATTTATGCAAATTGAATGAAGTGTCACTGGTTGCTTTCTAAAAGATGAATTCCTTTATTGTCTGCTCCATCTAGTGGCCAAAATGTGGTATAGTTTTCTCGCTGAGGTATTTCAGAAAACTATGCATTTTGACCACTAGATGGAGCTGATGATAAAGGAATTAATGTCTCAGAAAACATACAGTGACCTTTCCTTCATTTTGCACAAATTCTTCTGACGTTTCTGCAACAATTTTTTTATAAATAGACTCCCAAGTCCTGACAGGGTCACAATATACTGAATTTTCAAGACCATATGATGGAGCATTCTTTGTACAGTTCTCAATAAAAAAAAAAATGGCACATTTCACAGTATTGCCAATAGGGTGTGTACACTGTATCACAATTCAGAAGGAACATGTCAGGATGATAATATGGGAGCTGCCATTGATTTCAAAGTGTATGCAAATCTAAAAACAAAACTGTAATATATTGCAGATTGCCAGTCCTTAGATATAGTGGCTGCAATCTTTTTATTTGATTTGATTTTTTTTTTTTTTTTCTGTTTTTTTTTTTTTTCCCACTTTATTTTCATCCGGTAATCTGCAAATAACACAATTCTTTTCCTTTTTATGTCTACTCTAATTTCTCCTCTGTATCTACGGAGGGAGCTATGGTTGTCATACAAACATGCCTGTCTGCCTTCGTTTATTATTATTATTATTATTATACAGGCTTTATATAGCGCCAACAGTTTGCGCAGCGCTTTACAACAGTATCATGCCCATTACATGGTGGATTGATGGAAATATTAGTTTACACCAGGATAAGATAAGGATATTTATGCTTTCTTTTGACCTGACCAGAAGTGACAATCATACAGAATTTCAAAATGTACACCTTCATTTCCTATGGTACTTTGAAGGCAATATACATAAAACACAAAGTGATAAAATGTGTGCCAACCTTGTTCAGCAATACAATTCCATAAAGGCTGGCACATTACATATACACTATATTACCAAAAGTATTGGGGCACATGAACTTTAAGACTGGGATGCCATTAGTCTGTAGGGTTCAATATTAATTTTTTTTTTTTTTTTTTGCTATAACAGCTTCAACTCTTCTGGGAAGGCGCTCCACAAGGTTTAGGAGTGTCTATGGCAGGGGTCTCAAACTGGTGGCCCTCCAGCTGTTGCAAAACTACAAGTCCCATGAAACATTACAAGGCTCACAGTTACAAACATGACTCCCACAGGCAGAGGCATGATGGGACTTGGAGTTCTGCAACAGCTGGAGGGCTGTCAGTTTGAGACCCTTTGTCTATAGGAATGTTTGACCATTCTTCCAGAAGCGCATTTGTGAGGTCAGGCACTGATGTTGAACGAGAAGGCCTGGCTCAGTCTCTGCTCTGTTTCATCCCAAAGGTGTTCTAACGTGTTGAGGTCAGGATTCTGTGCAGGCCAGTCAAGTTCCTCCTCCTCAAACTCGCTCATCCATGTCTGTATGGACCTTGCTTTGTGCACTAGTGCGCAGTCATGTTGGAACAGGAAGAGGCCATCCCCAAACTGTTCCCACAAAGTTGGGAGCATGAAATTGTCCAAAATGTTTTGGTATACTGACGCCTTAAGAGTTTTTCACTGGAACTAAGTGGCCAAGTGCCCCACCCCTGAAAAACAACCCCTCACCATAATCCCTCCTCCACCAAATGATTTGGACCTGTGCACAAAGCAAGGTCCACAAAGAAATGGATTAACAAGTTTGGGGTGGAGGAACGTGACTGGCCTGCACAGAGTCCTGACCTCAACCCGATGGAACACCTTTGGGATGAAATAGAGTGGAGACTGCGAGCCAGGCCTTCTCGTCCAAAATCAGTGCCTGATCTCACAAATGTACTTCTGGAAGAATGGTCAAACATTCCCATAGACACACTCCTAAACCTTGTGGACAGCCTTCCCAGAAGAGTTGAATCCGTTATAGCTGCAAAAGGTGGACCAACTCAATATTGAACCCTACAGACTTATGCCGCGTACACACGGTCAGAATTTCCAACAAAAAATGTTCGATGTGAGCTTGTTGTCGGAAATTCCGTCCGTGTGTAGGCTCCATCGGACATTTGTTGCCGGAATTTCCGACGACAAAAATTTTGAGATCTGGATCTCAAATTTTCTGACAACAAAATCCGTTGTCGGAAATTCCGATCGTGTGTACACAATTCCAACGCACAAAATTCCGTGCATGCTTGGAATCGAGCAGAAGAGCCGCACTGGTTATTAAACTTCATATTTCTCGGCTCGTCGTACGTGTTGTACGTCACCGCGTTCTTGACGTTCGGAATTTCCAACAACATTTGTGCGACCGTGTGTATGCAAGACCAATTTGAGCCAACATCCGTCGGATGTATATATATATTATATTATAATATAATATATATTGTAATATAATATATATTGTAATATAATATATATTGTAATAATACATTGTGTCTTTGTAAAACTAGTCAACAGTCAGGGTATTACTACATTTCCATAGTGCTTGACTTGTCTGCACTACCCCTGGACCAGAGCAGACCAACACATTTCAGAAAATCCTTTCTCGGGGGTATAGAGGGTATGACCTATATTACAGATTACATATAGCCAAATAAACCAGCCAGACTTAAGCCATCCCAGAACTGGGGAGAGCCTTGCCACCTTTCCCCGTCTGCAGGCCAAGCAGAGCTGGCATCATTTATACACTGAGGTCACAGGAGATGCAGCCTGATCATTAATGCAGATCCTATTGTGTGCAGAGGTGCTAGAAAAATCCAAATGTCTTAATATTCTGTCAGTACTTGTGCTCACCATACACATTACAATTGGACTATACCATTTTTGTACAATCAGGTTTAGATGTTCCAAAATTATGTAATATGGGGACCTACCAAACTAACCAATTAATCAAATGGTTCTGATTAAATACAGCTTTGAAGTGATTGTAAAGTCTTTTACCCCTTTTTTCCCCTATGATAATAACAAACATGTTATACTTGCCTGCTCTGTTGCAGTGGATTTGCACAGAGCAGCCCAGATCCTCCTCTTCTCAGGTCCCTCTTCTCCTGGCCCTACCCTCTTGTTCAGTGCCCCCACAGCAAGCAGCTTGCTATGGGGGCACCCGAGCTGATTCACAGCTCCCTGTGTCCATTCAGACACCAGTGCCCTGACCCAGCCCTGCCCTCTCTCTCTCCCCTGATTGGCTAGCTGACTTTGACAGCAGTGGCAGCCAATGGCGCTGCTGCTGTGTCTCGGCCAATCCAGCAGGGAGAATCTCGGACGGCTGAGACACTCGTGGACATCGCTGGACACAGAGGGACCTCAGGTAAGTATTAGGAGGCTGAGGGAGGCTGCTGCACACACACAAGGCTTTTTATCTATATGCAGAGAATGCCTTCTGCTTTTACAACCCCTTTTAATCTTCAAGGGTGCGCTAGTCACTGCGTAGGGTATGTTTCTGTAAGTTTGGTATCCTGAGTGATCAGTAAAACATGTTATTGGTTCTTTCTTGTTCTGACCATATGTTTTCTCTCCATCCACATGCCTTCTACAGATCGACTGATGGAAAAACTAACAGTATGTTTTTTCATTTACCAGAGACCTGTCAAATTTCAACGTGCTTTCAGCATGACTTGCCAACCACTAAAATCACCATCAGGCTCCATCAGGTGCTTTCCTATTAATACGGTCTGCTCTAGCTCATAGTGCCATCAGCAGAGAGCCTTATGCTCCACAATGTCATAACAATTCTTCATCTGATGCTACCAAATTCTAACCTGTACATTAACATAGCTACTGTATATAGAAATAATCCATATTCCTTTTTTAGATTGCTCTAAGGTGGCACAGATGTAAAACCACAATATAGTTTTATGAGCCTTTTATATACTGTTAAAATAGAATTTTTAAAAGAAAAACCAAGGCTAATTTTGACTTTTTTTTTTATACTTGGGCTCCATGCACACTGACGCTCATAAACGGCCATTTTTGGGAGTTTGGGCGTTTTTTTTGGGGTTTTTTTGTTTTGTTTTTTTTAACAGCCCATAAACTCCCCTCTATGTTATACTATGTGTACATGCACACGTGGAGGTTTTTGGATGTTTATCAGCAGTGGAGTTTATGGGCTGTTGTCTGAACGCCATAAAATCGCATTCAGGAGCTGTTTTTTTCTGACCACAAACGCTTAAACGAACGTTGATAAACGTCGATAAACGCTCCAAAAAAACGTGGCTCACCAGTGTTTAATTTTTTTTTTTGATCCATAAAAAAAAAAAAAAATTCTTAAAAAAAGAAAAAAAACACGCTATTGCGAAAACTTTGAGAGACTCACTGCAAAGCTACTGGCGTTTTTTATAATGTTATTTTAACGTCCAGTGTGCATGGAGCCAAAATGTTGCAAGGTTGTCAGTGTAGTTTAATACAATTGCCAAATGCAACAGAAACGTTTATTAATATTTTTTCTTTTTTTTCTTCTTTTGTTTCTGATCTTGTATTCTGTTTGTCTTTGGACCTTTTGAACTGGGCTTTAGTCCTGTCTCTCCCTCTGTGATGTTTAAGGCTCCCATGGCTTCTGTGTATAACCCTCTTCAGTCTTGTACCGCCCCTGGCTCCTTGCAAAGGCGGCACAGCACCTCTTCAATCCCAACTCAAGTGCGAGTGGGCCCTGAAGAGTTGAAACAAGCTGCACAGATCTGTCCTAACAGCCCAGTGGAGGTGGATATTCCTGGACTAAAAGTCATGCACAACCAGTTTAACTCCCCATTACAGCTCTATTCCCAAGAAAACATTCTGGACACTTTGCAGGGCCAGATCTCTTCTATTAACCCAACTTATTCCAGGTAACATTGCCTGTGTGCGCACATCCCCAGCACAGTGCATGCCCACTGGAGTGTAACTGCATGCTGCTCACCTGGCATCTCACCTTCATGTATTGTGCTTGTGTTCCCATTGTACCCACCATGCGCAGATAATGCTGCTTATATACTGGAATTCACCATCGCTATATAATGTCAGTCACAGTAATACTATTAGATTTACCAGTGTGTGAATTGTGTATGGCTGGCTGAATACTGTATATTTGTAAGGCTTGTAACATTTTTACATGGCCTGTTTGCTTGATTTTTTTAAATGTTTTTATTTGGTCGTCTTGAGAATTTCTAACAATCTATGTGTACAAAATTACACAAGTTAAAGAACGTTCTTCAAACTTTTTAAGGCTATACTCCAGAGAATAAATAAACTTTTTACCCTTGCTGTGGGTCCTTTTCTGCTCTGCAAGAGTTAACTGCTCGTTTTCCCTAGAGCAGGGGTCTCCAAACTTTCTAAATAAAGAAAGTATTTAGGGGGCTGGACTATGGCCAGCAGAAAGTGCCCCGGCATCAGTTGGACTAAACAATACCCAATTATTGGGTGGAATAGTGCCTCGTTGTTGGTATGAGTGGGAGTAATAATCCCCTATCGATAGTGGAAGGAATGGTGCCCCATCATTGGTGTCGGTTGAATAAATGGTGCTCCAAGGGCCGGATAAAGGCACGCTAAGGGCCACAGTTTGGAGACCCCTGCCCTGGAGGATGATGAACTAAGTATTATACCTACAATTTTTTTTTTCTTGGTAGCTATTACTCTCCCCTTCATTCCAATGTCCTGGGTTTTGGGTGGGCCCTCTGTGTCCCCACGTGCAATGCGGAACTGCTGGTAATACCTTGTATAAGGTGACGTTGGAGGGCTGTGACTGGTTGGGCAACAAAGATGATTGGCTTCACGGGACTGATATTACAGCATAGAGAAACCCTGCAGAAACAAAGAAAAGGCTTAAAATATCACCCTATTTATCATCTCATATGCAGTTGATCATTGCATTGCAGAAGGGGAGCCACTGCAAGGACCATCTTCTTCTCCCTTTTTTTTTTTCTCCCGGAGTTCAGCTTTAAATTACATCTCTAGCCAAAACTTTTTTTTCTGTTTTTTTTATATGGAATGGGAAAGGGTTCTAACCCATGTCAGGTCTTTATTGCTTCTTGTAACTTCAGTGGGAGGATTCACTCTTTTCATCTTGGTGGTCATTACCGGGGCACAAAGTGATGGGGAGTTCAAAATGTTACAGTTCTCACTGGAAGATTTCTCCTCATTCTGCTTGGTATCATTTCTTCTGGAGACAGCTGTCTAAGAGGGGATTTCCACTTATTTCCTGCTGTGTCTCCAGGACAGGAAGTGATGTCAAACCTCCCATGTTTCCTGATGTATAAACAGACTATAAAGTTATGCATGGTTTCCAGAAGGAGATGTCCAGATTTAACTTGTTTATTATTCCATTACAAACTGAATAAGTTCAGGGCATTTGAAAATGTTAATTTTTTTTTTTTTTTTTTATTGAATAATTATACCAAAAGCTCTCTCCTATGGACTCCAGTGGTGAAGGCAGTTGTTGTGGAGTCTTTGGGTATCCATATACCCATTTTCTATGATGATTCCTAGGATTTGGGGGACATCAATGGAATAAACATGTCTGTTCCAACTATTGGTTATACATCCTCGATTACCTCCTCTTTTTGATAACACTAAAGAGAGCCTTTCTTCTAAAGGTTCCAGGGCTGTCATCCCTATCCTGGCTTCACTGCCTAGTGAGTCGGTGACCTTGAAAAAAACATGCAGCCGATAAAATCTGTAAAGTCTAAACTCTCATGCCAGTTCTGGAACAGTGACTTACTAAGGCATGAATCCAAATGGAGATCGCCTTCTGGAGCCTGTCCTTTTTTAAAAACAAGAAGGCTTCCCTTTCTCTCCTTTAAACATTATCTATCCATCTCTTTTGTGTATTTTTTTTTCTATATACTCAGTTCTCATATCCTGTAGATCCATTGATCTTTGATAGCAGGGCTATTGTCTCCTATTTTTTAGCACCATATGCTGTCAGAACCGAATACAATAAAACGCATGACATAAAATAATTGCATCACTTTCAATTTTGTATGATTTACTTTTCTTCATTTCGTAGGTTGGATAATTAATGTAAAGTCAAATTTCCTTTGTTCATTAGTTTTATAAGATTTAAATTCTTCCCAAAAGAAAGGTGCATGGAAAAAGCAAAGCTATTGGAGTTTAGGCAGTAACACGGCATCAATAGACATGGTTTTCTGTAAGGGAAAGCAGTCATTGGCTCTCCACAGTTTTAGTTTATTCAGTATTGAAAAGCAATAAATGTTTGGTTGTTTAAAGTTACTGCACACTGATGTGTTTTGTTTTTTTTTGTTTTTTTGTTTAAGATTTATTTTTTTATTATTTCTTTTGTATGGAAACCGAACTCTATCCACAAAAACAAACCAATGTGTTTTTATTTGGGAAAAAAATCTCTAATATCCAAAAAAAAGACATTCCTGGGTAATGGGGTAGAGATTAGTTTTTTTGGTATATTGCAAAAATGCAACTGAAGAGTTAACTTATTCTGTACCCATTTAGAGCAAAATTGGCTTTTTACAAATTTGGGTCAGACACCAAAAGTATCATATGGGGGTGCACTGTGTAAGCTCAACTTGGAGCTTACACAAGACTTCTCCTTGCTGCTGGTGGTGAACAGAACTGTGCAGGGGCTTGCTTTAAAGCCCAACTGAACACCCAGTTTAAACCAGCAAAATACATTGTGGGGTTATCAATGTCTTTTAGTTTGTCTTTATTTTAAGGCAGCCACAGCATGAGTAGAAAGGACTGTTATGCCAGTGGCTGCAAAGTGGGACCCTTGCTCTCTGTGTGAATGTAGTTGCCTTATTGGAAAATTTTCCCATGCCCCCTGTTGATTCAGACCTAGAACTCTGCAATCATCAAAGCTGAAAAGCTCATGCTCCCTGTTGATTGGAGAGCTTTGGTGCATGGTAAACCTCTACAAAGAACTACTTCCTATAGAGTGCAAATGTCCCAATCTTCTGCTGGCAGAGACAGGCTTTTTTTTTTTAAGCTGTGACTTCTTTAGAATGAGAACACACTGCAAGACATTGAACACCTTTTTGTTTTGATGCACCTAAAATGAATTTAGCGTATTTAGTCTAAAGGTTCATTGGACTGTAAAGTAAACCCATTGCTTTGCCCTGCATAGGCAAATCACTGGTTTCCATTCAGTAATACATGTCTAAACAGTTTTTTCAATTTGTATCTCTCTCCCTTTTGTTGTGTTTGGTAAGTATATTTTAGGACTAGGGTCTCAAACTGTATTCATGCTACAATCCTGTCATGTACTTCTGTCAAGTGATATGAAATATGTGTTTTCCTATTTTATTCAGTGTAGAACGGCCTCCTCCTCCGCCACAAGCACGGCAAATTGACACGGACTCCGAGGTATACAAGATGCTGCAGGAGAACCAGGAATCGAATGAACCCCCAAGACAGTCCGTCTCCTTCCTAGTACTGCAGGACATATTGGAGAGCGATGAGAAAGGCAAGTAATAAACCTTAATAATAGAACATTTTGGGAAGATGGTTTTCCAAAATAGATAGCTGTGACTTTATAGTCCCATTTATTTGTAACCTAAATGTACAGTATCCTGATATCTGTTCTGCATACATATTATTATTATTATTATTATTATTATTATTATTATTATTATATTTTATTTTTTTTTTTTTTTTACTCAGTTTCATTACATTTTTGGTAAGAAAGCAAAAATACAGATACAAACATACAAAACAACCCCGGAATAAGCAGCAAGAGAGATTACGTATATTTCTGTAAAAGTTGGTTCCCAGCTCCTGCCCCTAGCATAGCTGTTATACATGGCTGACTTGCCCCTACCTGCAACAAAAGGATGGAGACACAGCTGAGATTTCTAGTAATTTAAACCACCAGCATCTATCTATAACAAAATATCAATGTTAGGATTCAGCATTTAATGAAAAGTCAAGGTGGGGAATATGTCTCTACAAAAGCACAAATGACTACTTGGTAAAGTCCATTCCTACGTGGCATGAACACGCAGAAGGTAGTTCTACTCAACAATGTGACCCAAGGCTTTTAGCGTAGTTGGTGCCTTAAATTCCAACCAGAAATTCCAACTGTGCTGATGAGATGATGGTAGCCCCAGGATACTACACAGGATGTTTGGAGTCATCAGAAGGCATTTGATGCTTTAAACCGAGTGGAAGAGGGATTCATTAATATGCCTACCATGTGAAAGTGGCATTTACCCAGATAGTCGTCTTCTTTTTCAAGAGATCCATTCTACAGGGATCAATATTTGAAGTCTGCTTTCATTTAGTAATATAGAAGGTTCAAAGTTAATTATTGATATTCTGTCATTTATAATGTTGAAAATGACATAAAAG
This sequence comes from Lithobates clamitans, assembly GCA_037952925.1. NCBI lineage: Eukaryota > Metazoa > Chordata > Amphibia > Anura > Ranidae > Lithobates > Lithobates clamitans. The sequence continues at coordinate 1,899,204 of JBBGZY010000830.1, forward strand.
CATCCAAACAATACTGCAAATCTTAGAAGAGCCCCTTGTATTGGAAGTTTCAAGAATTCTAAATAAGAATTTTTTTTTTATTTTTTTTTTAACTGCTAAATCGGTTAAAAAAATACAATAACTCACGTGTATTTGAGGTTTCTTTTAATTGCCTCCTCATGGCTTTCTTTTTTCAGGTGTCGCCTGGCTGCTATGTTTCCATTCTCTCTGTGCTGCCAGGACCTATGGAGTCTTGTGGGAGTCTCTGCAACGTGAGTGTTCTTGCTCTGTACTGCAACTCTATGTGCAGCTGTTCAGAGCGCTGCACACAACGCCACTGACCATCACCGCTGTGGGGGAAGAGGAGAGGAGTGGCTTTAGCTCTGTGTCCCTCTTGTGCTGGCTGTGTATGCGGCGCTCTGATCGGCTGCATGTAAAATTGCAGTACAGAGCAGGAATGCGCATGTTTGAGGACTCGCACCAGACTCCATTAGTCCTGGCAACACCGAGAGACCAGGAATGTAGTGGCATGGCCAGAGCACAATTGAAAAAGAAAGCTTTGAGGAGGAAATTAAGGACAAATTCAAATGCATGTGAGTTTGTTATTTCTATCTGATTTAGGAACAAAAAATACTTTATTACCACTTAAACTGCTCTGTGATTAAAAAAAAAAAGTCTTAAAGTGGCTATAAATCCTAAACATCTTTTTTTACCTTAATGCATTCATTGCATAAAGGTAAAAAATATGTTTAGGCATCAGTATCCCCCTTGCACCAACCCCTCCATTTTACTTGCCTGTGCCCTCACTCCAGCGATGATCCAGCGATGTGACCATTTGCAGCTCTTCACTACCCTTACTGGTCTCACTGGCTTTGCTGAGACAGTGGAAGCTATTGACTGTCAACCAAAGCCAGTGATGGGGCCCTGTCCTGCTGTCCATGTCTATAGACACAGGCAGTGCAGCTCGGGAATGAGCCTGCACAATTGCCCCCGTAGAAAGCGGCTTTTTATGGGGGCACTCACCAGCAAGGAGGAGCCAGGAGCGCCAGCCTTGGCTTTTTGAGGAAGCGCAGACATGCTAAATGCATCAAGGTGTTATGCAGATGATTGCTGTATAATTTGCTGTGTTATTAAACCTGCTGGATTCTAAAAATCCCTTAGTGATGGACATATTATATACTGTATTGGGTTGCCCAAGTCTTGGTCTTAAAAAGGGTTCGAGGTCAGAGATGAGCAGAATCTCCCATGGGACAACAGACAAGTTGTTGAAATGCATAAGTACAATATTCCTAGTAATGATGTGCACATCTTAGTTGGGAAATCTTTAAAGCACATGTGAAATTTTAGAAATACCCCTAATGTGGCACTGGTATGAGATGAGCACCTCCCAGGTGCCTGCACTGTAGCTTCACTTTCCTACTGGGCTTGCCTATGCGCACCAGATCCAAAGATGCTTCAGTGCACACACTTGCACCAGCTACCATTGTCATAGTTGCATGGTAGGTGAGGTTGAAAAAAGACACAAGTCCATCAAGTCCAACCTACAGTGGGGACTGAAAGTATTCAGACCCCCTTAAATTTCTCACTCTGTTATATTGCAGCCATTTGCTAAAATCATTTTAAGTTCATTTTTTTTTTCCTCATTAATGTACACACAGCACCCCATATTGACAGACAAACACAGAATTGTTGATTCATTTTTGCAGTTTTATTAAAAAAGAAAAACTCAAATATCGCATGGTCCTAAGTATGCAGACCCTTTGCTCAGTATTTAGTAGAAGCACCCTTTTGATCTAATACAGCCATGAGTCTTTTTGGGAAAGATGCAACAAGTTTTTCACACCTGGATTTGGGGATCCTCTGCCATTCCTCCTTGCAGATCCTCTCCAGTTCTGTCAGGTTGGATGGTAAACGTTGGTGGACAGCAATTTTTAGGTCTCTCTAGAGATGCTCAATTGGGTTTAAGTCAGGGCTCTGGCTGGGTCATTCAAGAACAGTCACGGAGTTGTTGTGAAGCCACTCCTTCATTATTTTAGCTGTGTGCTTAGGGTCATTGTCTTGTTGGAAGGTAAACCTTCGGCCCAGTCTGAGGTCCTGAGCACTCTGGAGAAGGTTTTTGGTCCAGGATATCCCTGTACTTGGCCGCATTCATCTTTCCCTCGATTGCAACCAGTCGTCCTGTCCCTGCAGCTGAAAAAAAGCTGATGCTGCCACCACCATGCTTCACTGTTGGGACTGTATTGGACAGGTGATGAGCAGTGCCTGGTTTTCTCCACACATACCGCTTAGAATTAAGGCCAAAAAGTTTTTTATATTGGTCTCATCAGACCAGAGAATCTTATTTCTAACCATCTTGGAGTCCTTCAGGTGTTTTTTAGCAAACTCCATGCGCACTTTCATGTGTCTTTCACTGTGGAGAGGCCCGACTGGTGGAGGGCTGCAGTGATGGTTGACTTTCTACAACTATCTCCCGACTGCATCTTTGGAGCTCAGCCACAGTGATCTTTGGGTTCTTCTTTACCTCTCTCACCAAGGCTCTTCTCCCCCGATAGCTCAGTTTGGCTGGACGGCCAGCTCTAGGAAGGGTTATGGTCATCCCAAACATCTTCCATTTTAAGGATTATGGAGGCCACTGTGCTCTTAGGAACCTTAAGTGCAGCAGAATTTTTTTTGTAACCTTGGCCAGATCTGTGCCTTGCCACAATTCTGTCTCTGAGCTCTTCAGGCAGTTCTTTTTGACCTTATGATTCCCATTTGCTCTGACATGCACTGTGAGCTGTAAGGTCTTGTATAGACAGGTGTGTGTCTTTCCTAATCAAGTCCAATCAGTATAACCAAACACAGCTGGACTCAAATGAAGGTGTAGAACCATCTCAAGGATGATCAGAAGAAATGGACAGCACCTGAGTTAAATATGAGTTTCACGGCAAAGGGTCTGAATACTTAGGACCATGTGATATTTCAGTTTTTCTTTTTTTTTAAATCTGCGAAAATGTCAACAATTCTGTGTTTTTCTGTCAATATGGGGTGCTGTGTGTACATTAATGAGTAAAAAAATGAACTTAAATGATTTTAGCAAATGGCTGCAATATAACAGAGTGAAAAATTTTAAGGGGGTCTGAATACTTTCTGCCCCACTGTAGATTGAATTAGTATTTTTGCCACCCAAATGCATTATTTTACATTTTTCTGCATTCAACCTCATTTGCCATGTAGTTGCCCACCCCATTCATTTGTTCAGATCTTTTTGCAAGGTTTCCACATCCTGCGGAGAAGATCTTGCCCTGCTTAGCTTAGTATTGTCCACAAATACAGAGATTGAACTGTTTACCCCATTCCCCATGTCGTTTATGAACAAATTTAAATAGGATTGGTCTGTCTCAGCACAGAACCCTGTGGGACCCCATTACCCACCCCTGACCATTCTGAGTATTCCCCTTGCTTGCATACTATTGATATTAGGCTAACCGGTCTGTAATTCCCAGGGATGTATTTTCGGCCCTTTTTAAATATTGGTGCTACATTGGCTTTTCTCCAATTGGCTGGTACCAATTGGCTGGTTGTCAGCCAATCATGAGAGCTGTTGAACCAGGTCTCTGAAATTCCCACAAAATCCAAATCCTCTTTGTACAACAATATCTCTAGTTCACCCATCTTGTCCGCCAGGCTCCTGAACATGCCACGTAATTTAGACCAGTCGCATACTATCCTCTTATTGGGTGTTCCGAGATTGTAACTAGGACTTGTTACTATACTTACCTTGGGTTTATTTCCGAAGGTGTCTCCTTTTGGCTGGAACGGCTGCAATGGTATCCACCGAATCGAGGAAACATCCAATGGGGACATCCAAATCTTGCAACAAAGTACCCCGAATTAGTGGGTCCTAAGCTATCCATAGAATGTAAGTTCCTGCTTCTTCTCTCTGCCAGAGAAGCAGGATCTTCCATTCTTTTCACCAATGTCACTCAATGGAGCGTACTTATTGAGATGCTCCAGCCCTGGATCGGCCTCCCTGGCACTTCCCCCTCTACCCTTTCTGTCACCCATCTACTCTTTTCTAGTGCCTGCACCTCTGTCTCCACCCGCCTCTGTGCTGGCCCCTGCCGGCACCTGCCGGGTACGCTCCCCAGATTCAGAACTTGGGCTTCCACCAGGGAAACGATCTGCTTACATTTTGCACATCAGTAATCGCCTCGATCAGATGATCAAGGAATGCATACATCCTGCAAGATGTACACCAAGTCGCATCTCCACACCCCCCCCCCCCGGGCACCTAATTTAATGAGGATTGGGGCTTATACCCTGTCCAAATTGCCTAACAACTAGCTTCCCGACACTAATACTCAACAAGACAATACACAGGCATTTGCAGACCGACGTGTATACACAATACACAAGTACTAACAATCCACACACACTACTCGGACAACACTCGGGTACTTACAATACACAGGTACTACCTGACATTAATACTCAATACAGCCCACGTGCACTCACAGCACTCGTACTTACAATACGCAGGTTCACACTACACAGGTACTATGACCCCTGTTATAACCTTCTGTTTTTAACTCACCACTTAGTCCAGTTCCACTTGGTCTAAGTTGCAGCAAGCTCAAAATGAGTTCTACAGAAAGAGATATATATATATATAGGCCTCAATCACCTGTGACCAATTAATCACTCCCCTTAATTAGTAGGCTGAAGGAAGGAATTAAAATAAAAGGTTGTTTTAAAAAGTGACAGAAAAAGGTGTTAAACAGCTGCAAGGAAAGGCCCCAAAAAGAACCTAAAAATGCAACATCGCAGTCAAAAGCAAAACTTGTTCACACTCTCCACTCAAGGTCCCCACTGTTTAGCTTCCAACCAGCAAGTCTGGCGACTCATGTCATGTCCCTCATATTCCTGTCTCACTGGGCACTAGTGAGGTATCTGGTGGAAAATTTGTATAACCAATAATTCTAGTGTATTTGGTTCCCATGATGCCCAATAGGGTTGGTGGGGTTATTGCAATGGACGGATCTACCTGCTTCCCTATGGACAATGGAACACTCTCATCCCATGCATTATGTGATTGTTGGAGGTAGTACTCAATTTTTTTCGACTAGTCTTCTCAAATCAGTTGATCAGATCAGAGGTTGAAATGGTTATCCATTATATCTACACTGACCTTTAGTTGCTCCTACAGCTAAAATGTTTAACAATTATCTTAAAAAAAAATTATAGCATGGTTTAGGAAACTTAATGAATGCAGTGGAAGTCCATGCTAAAACTAAAATCTCTGCATCTATAGCCAGCAACATTCTAACACTAACCTATCTAGCCCTCTACAGAAAAAAAATCTGTATACATACCTTTTCTGCAGGCGATCCGACCTGATCTCCAGCGGCAGAAGCTCTGCAGAGGACACGGCCGACAACGGCTATGAAATGAATGGGAAGTGACGTCACCCATAGACTTACTATGGGGCTTCCGTTGTCGGACGTTTCCTCTGCACCCGCCCACACAGAAGCCACGGCTGAGAGCTCAGCGTAGGATTGGGTTGGATCGCCTGCAGAATAGGTATGTATACTGATCTTTTTTCTTTACAGGGCTAGATAGATTAGTGTTAGAACGTTGGTGTCTATAAATGCAGGGATTTTAGCATGGACTTCCACTTTAAGTATATATTGCAGTATATGCTTATGAGAGAAATGATGCCAAATTCTTTTCATGTTGTCAGACTTTCAAGGCACGGAATATTCATTCCCAGGTTCAGCTGATGGTTTAGACCCAGGTAGTTCATGGCTGACAGCTCAGTCAACACACATCACATTAGTGTGAGCGCTTATTATAGCACTCTGTTCTCACCTTCCTTTGCATGTTCTCTCTGGATGGCCGGATCTGTCCTGTTTTGTATGGCAGTAGTTCTTGGCTATTGTGAATATCATTTAGTAATGGGCTTCAGTTGTGTATTGTGATTATAGGAAGTGGTGAGAGACACTGCTCTTTGGCACTGCTGGCCTTTATGCATGTATTTCCCCACCATCCATTCACAGAGCGATTCATGTGAATTTTTTTCTTTTTTCTTTCAGTTGAAAGCAGGAATGTTTCTGCTATAGTAATATGTATGAATGTAACACATGCATGACCTTTTGCTTTTATGAACTATTGCAGGTGAGAAGCCTTCTGGGTTCCGCAGTGTGAGAGCCCCCACTTCAAGAGTAGCAGCCTCTGTTGGCGGTGGGCAAAAATTGCCAATCTGTGATCATTGTGGATCAGGCATTGTGTAAGTAGTGCTTTTTTCCTTTTTAACAAAAAGGTGGTAAAGGAGTTAATCTTTCATAGCATACATACAGGGTAAAGGCAGCCATACATGGATTGCAATTCTTCCGGTTCAGCAAGGACTGGCAGAATTTCAATACATATATGGGTAGGCTGGTTGTACCAGTCGACTTCTGTACCAACAGCCTGATGGGTTTTATCCCAATTGATCAGTGCATTCTGACGGTGAGCGCTGTCGGAAAAGAATGTAAAATGATTCAGTGGGAAACTATATTGGGCCGTCCGTCCTTCCTTCCCTTTTTTTCATTATTTTTTTTTTTTTCCAACCTGCTGGATAAACAAAAAAAAAAGAATGTATGGCCTGCCTTATTCTATTGGTTGCTATACTTAAGAACATTCTGTGGAATCTGTTTTACTTTTAAAATGTTGACTCAGCTTGCTGCTGAACCTCGAACAGTCCACCATCTTTTGGAGCAGAACCCAACACGTAAACTGCAGTGCCAACAAAGCAAGTCATTAACAGCCCCACACTGAGGCCTTGACAACTAACTCCTTCTCATGCCATGCATATAACTTGGGGCCCCCTTCACATTTATTTATTTTTTATTTTTTGTGGCGCATCGCTTTAAAGTGATTGTAAAGACAGAAGGGTTTTTTTTTTTTTTTTTTTGTAATCTTAATCCATTCTATGCATTAAGATAAAAAGCCTTCTGTGTGCAGCAGCCCTCCTAAGAGGTCTCTCTAGATCCAGCCATGTTGCAGGAGTGTCTCGGCTATCCTGGACTCCCCTCCTTATTGGCTGAGACAGCAGTGTGGCGCCATTGGCTCCCGCTGTTGTCAATCAGCCAATGAGAAAAGAAAGGAGCAGGGCCTGGCCGCGGCTCCGTGTCTGAATGGACACAGGGAGCTATGGCTCAGCTCAGGTGCCCCCATAGCAATCTGCTTGCTGTGGGGGCATGCGACAGGAGGGAGGGGCCAGGAGCACCGAAGAGGGACCCGAGAAAAGGAGGATCCGGGCTGCTCTGTGCAAATCCATTGCAACAGAGCAGGTAAGTATAACATGTTTGTTATTTTTAACTAAAAAAAAAAAATGAGACTTTACAATCACTTAAAGTTGTGCTTGAATGGGCTGCCTGCGCACCAGAACCTACCTGTACATACCTGTATTTTTTTCTTGACAGTGCACAAAACACATGGTAGTGTATTGCAACACAGGTTTGTTGTGTTGTGCATTTGGGTACCATTGAAAATACCAGCAACACATAGGTGTGAAGCCGAGACTAAAGGGTTGTGTGTGTGTGTTTGTTTTTTTTGTTTGTTTTTTTTTTTGTTTTTTTATGCAACTGAAAAAAGACCTGAACTTTATAAGTGACTATAACTTTGCCTTTGATAGGGGAGCCTTCGTAAAGATCCGTGACAAGCCTCGTCACCCTGAATGCTATGTGTGCACTGACTGTGGAACAAATCTCAAACAGAAGGGGCACTTTTTTGTAGAAGAAAAGATGTACTGTGAAAAGCATGCACGGGAGCGTATGACACCCCCTGAAGGCTACGACGTAGTGACAGTATTCCCAAAGTAAAACTTCGCAGTTTCTGATTTCTGCTTTGCACAAAATGACATTTCCTACCATTTTATTGCTGAGTGAAGGCTTCTGTTTACCCAAGCACAATTGTTTGCAGAAAATGATTCTAGAGAGGAAACCTGTGGATTTTTAAAAAAAATATATAGGAAATTCAACCCAAACATTTCGATGTGTTTTTTTTGTTTTTTGTTTTTTTTGTTTTTTTAATCTTGATTGTAATACTCAATACAGAGAATCTTTATGACACAAAACTGTGTGTTTTATTTATTTATTTATTTTTTTATAAATAGCCATGGCAGCGGACAAAGATGTTTCACTTTTAATTCACGGTAAAATACAGTTTTGCCTTTGACAATAAGATGGTGATTGTTTTATAAAATAGGTACATTTTATAATAAGTGTGTGTGTGTGTGTGTGTGTGTGTGTATGTATGTGTGTATGTTATCCCAATTGATCAGTGAAAAAAAAAGATTGATCCAGTTAATAGAGTTTGACAAAGACATATCAACTATGAATGGTCTGCTTGATTGGCCAAATCACAGGTCAGAGTATGAGGGTCAGTGAAACATCCAATCCATGCTAAAATATTTTTTTTCTTTGGAAATGTTGGCAGTGGCAGCCCCCGTATATCTTGGCAGGTTTATTTATACTAAACCCACAACAGTAAAATCCATCTGTGTACGAAGTAAAGCATGCTCACTGTGGAACTGAAGGAGTTAATCCTGCACATTTGTGTAAAAAGGCTGTTTGATCCTGTCTTCTCTGATCCTCCCCTTCTTCTACTGTCCCCATTCCATCTCCTGATAAGACGGTGCCTTTTGGAGTCACTCTGTACATGCTCGGTTTGGAATGTATTGCTAGAGCATTTTTTCCTTCCATTGGCCTTGTGCTGATCACATGCACCCTCCCATCAGAACTGTCCAGACAGAGGATCAGGGGTCCTGCAGCCTCATAGGACAGTCAGAGGAGAATGAAAACTCCTCTTACAAGCTTTAACCAGACACTCATAGAGGTCATAAGACTGCTTAATACTGCTGATGAGAAAAGGTATTTATTTAGCAGTTTTTATATTTACTAAAATAATTGTATTTCCGTGTACTATGTTCTGTGGGAGACCAGATATAGTGAATGCAGGTTCTGGGTTTAGTAACACTTTAAGTTGAAAGGGGGGGGGGGGTTAAAACTCAAATCCTATCCAAAAGATGTTTGTTTTGGATATAATGGAGGAAGGTTGGAAACTCAGATTTGTTCAACTGTTGGCATTGGGAGGGAGAGATTTCCCTTTTTAATAGGGATGAATTAGGCTACATAAAGAAATGTTTCTGGTACAGTTGGGAATTTTAGAACATCAGTCAGGTTTTTATTGCCGAGTATGCTTTCCTGTCCAGTGATCCGTTTCCTATTTCTTGGTTTCACAGGAGCATAGAGTCAAGAGACAGAGTGGAAATGTCCCTAATGGAGTTAAAAAAAAAACAAAAAAAACAGAGGTTCTAACAGTTTCTCACTATAGAAATTGAGTAGTCTAATTCTGTTTTTAGTTTTAGATAAAGCTTACCCACACCTTTTTAAGTGGCATTGGATGCATTTATTCCTTTCTTCTCTTCACTTAGTAATCCTGCCAATAATTTTTGGACTTGGGGTGGCAATGCTCACTTACTGTACTGTATCTATGAAGGACCACCAACATAATCCTAGCCTGTATTTTTGATATGGACTACAAATACCTCTTCCTTATAAGCTTTCTTGGATATATAACTTTGTATGAGGACACTTGATTTATGACAGGAATCAACAGCTGTGTTGTATTAGTTTAAAGTGTAAGTTTACCTGTTCAGGAAAAAATAGGATTTTTTACTTACCGTAAAATCTGTTTCATTGACAGACAGACACAGCCTCCTTGATTCATAACGATAGGGTTATATCACCAGGAGTAGGACTAGGCAGAACAGAAAAACAAAACACTTGGCCGCTCCCATGGGCCGTTCTGAGTCAGTATATAAACCCCTCCCTGCTCTAGGTATTCAGTTTAGTAGCAAGCAGTAATAGGAGTATCAAAAAAAAAAAAAAAAAACTCAGTAGAGGGGTGGGTGCTGTGTCTGTCAATGAACTCAGAGAAACGGATTTGATGGTAAGTAAAAAATCCTATTTTCTCATTCGTTCATTTACAGACACAGCCTCTTTATTCATAACGATAGGGATATCCCAAAGCAGTGCCAACATGAGGGGTGGGAAAACAAAAATCCCAAGGCTAATACAAGAGCCAACCAGGTAACAGGAACTTCACCCAGGACAAGCTGGAACCCAACCTGGACGATACCCCTTTAAGAGGGAATAGACCCTCTAAACAGCGGCCTACAAAAAAACTTGCAGCCAAAAGAGGCATCCACAGATGCCAAACCATCCACTTCGTAGAACTTGTGAAAATGTACACCAAGGACCAGTGGCAGCCTTGCCAACTTGCGCAATGGCCACCTGATGACAGAAGGCCCAAGAAGCATGAAGTGCCTGAGAAGAATGTGCCATAACCGGGAAAGGAGGAAACCGATCCCTGACAGGATAGCTCAGAGACATCTGTCCGATCCATCCAGACCAACAGACTCACTGGCTGGCAAATACATCCGAATCCCCCAAAACACATCCAGGCAAGATAAAGCCAATTCCTTGGGATGTGCTGACCAGGGACACAAGAAGCCAACTCAATGTCCTTATTCAAATGGAAATCCAAGGACGGAACTATGTACAAAAGGACAAAGCACCACCTTAACCTGGGTAAGGTGAATGACAAGATAACGCCACCATTCACGCCACCCTGCGAGTAGAGGTGATGGCCACCAAGAGGCCACCTTCCGAGACAGAGTAAGCAGTGGAACCTCCTGAATATTTTGAGAGAAAGATAGAGGTCTTTGGAGAACCGAAAACACGGTGGGGTGGAAGAAACCGCCCCGGTGGAGACAGACTTCTAACCCCTTGAACAAAAAGGCACGCACCAGGGAGTGCGAGATCAGGAGACACTGAAGAAGACCGCCTAGGCCGACACCTGACCCTCTATGGTACTCAAGGCCTATTCCTGCTCATCCCTCTGTAAATGGAGGTCGGAAACGGAGCCACCTAAAAGGAACCAGGACAAATCTGATGAAAACACGGCCCAGAGAAAGGCCCACCCCGTGGCCCAACCCTAGCCAACTGAGGTATCAGTCTGACAGCATTCCACTCCTGGAATGCGTTCGTCAGAGAAGGCCGGAACTAGACGTTCTGCCCACCAGAGGAGGATACTGGCAACAGCCAGGGTCGCCAACAGCCTTTTTGGCCCACCCTGGTGAGTGACATAAGCCACTGCTGTTGCCTTGTCTGACTGACTGGATCCGTACTGGGAGCCCCTGAAGTTGAGCCGTTCGTGATCCAGACCTAGTCTGATCAATTGAAGTTCCGTGATATTACCAGGTAGTCTGGATTCCATCAATGTCTAACGACCTCGAGCCAAGCTCAGTCCCAGGACATCTCCCCACCCGGGCAGACTGGTTTTGGTGGTCACCCTGTTCAAAGGATATTCCCCACTGAAGAACCGGAGAACGAAGCTCCCAGACCAGGGAACCTCTGGTTTCCTGACTGAGCTGAATCCGATTGTTCAGAGACCTTGGGTATTTGTCTCATTATGCCAGGATCTCCCCAAAGGAAGCCTACATGGAACTGTGCAAATGACCTTGCCCCAAAAAAAAGTGTGTAGATACCATCAGACCCAACACCCACATGTAGATCCGCAGAGGAGCCCACCTGCCGGATAGTAAATGGAAAAAACGCTGCATACCACTTCTGGAATCTGTCCAGGGGAAGAACACTCTGGCGAGAGCTGAAGCTTGGTCAGGCTCAGATAAACCAATGTTCTGGCCGGACCAAAGCAGACTTCCGATAGTATAGACGCCAACTGAAATCGGAGAAAGTCTGTATAGGAACTACGTTGCTCCTCTGGGTAATCGAGAATTCGGCGCAGAAGATTGCCTAGACGGCCACGCCCATGGACAGTCGACCCCCACTGACGTAACCATGCTAGATCCGGGGCCAACGCCTCGTGAACACCCGAGGAGTGGTGGCCAGATCAAAGGACCACACCATGTGCCGATAATGCTCCGCACCCACAGCAGATGGAGGAAGTGCTGGAGTCGGGCACATAGCAGAATGCTTAAGCATTTGTGATGTTGTAGAAGTCAGAAAGACCTCATGATGGAGTGCCACCGCTGCGTGGACGGACTCCAATACTCCTGTACCCACACAAGGCAGGTCAGGGCCTTGAGGTCCAGAATTAGATATACCATGCCCTCCATCTTTTAGATGTGCACAGGTTTGAACAAACCCCCTGACAGTTCCCAGCACAGGAACCAGGACATCACACTCTGCAGCAACGGGGCTTGCACAGCCCCCCCGCGCGGAGAACAGCAAGCAGTCTGGTGACAGACTACCATTGGAAGCAACAAACTGTTTTGAGGAACACAGCAGGAAAACTATCTTATAACCGGACAAACGCAAGACGTGACATGAAGTCATTCAGAGTAGCCCCCCAAAATGCATGTCTAAGCACCACTGAGGCAACAGACTCAGCAACCAGGGGAACTGCGGCCAAGAGGCATAGCGGACAAACCACAGCGCCTACCCAATAGGTCCCCAGCAGCAAAGGCAGGGGAATTCTGCTCCCCCTCCAGGTATGCCAGCTGGGCCCTCAGAAGCCAGAGATTCCTCTATCGGAGCCATGGTTGCCTCTAGCAGCCTAGAGACAAAGGGGTACCTTACAGCCAGCTTTTTTGGAAACGCAAAAGGCATTTTGGACACTCCCAGTCTGCATGGACAAATTTTGTCAAAATATGAGGGAGAGAGACGCTTTCGCCACGCAAGACAGTTTATCCAAGAGGGAACCGGCCCAGCACCGCTGCATCCCCCATCTTGAAAAGGTTGCCACACAGATGTAACAAGTGTGACAACCAGCGCCCCTTTGAGCCCTTCTGCCGTCATTCTCACCCCCTGACAGGATAGGGAGCGTGGCCACAAGTCCGCAAGGTGGCCACATCCGAGTGGCAGAGACAGATAGGATTGTTCAACGGGGGAGGTCAGGAGTGTTCTATACTAGGCTACCTGCCTAAGCGCTACACCAAAAAGTCAGGGGGATGGGGGTCCCCCCCTCCGAGGTCCACATAGGGGATGTCGACTGAGGTCCCTCACCGGGGGCACAGACCGTGGTCCCTCACAGGGGTCACAAACCGGGCCCCTCACCGAGGGCACAGACTGGGCCCCTCACTGGGTACACAGACAGGGGCACAGACTCCTGCAGCGCCACCCCTCAGGAAAAGGGGGGCCGCCATGAGGCCTAGCAGGCCACCGAAGCCGCAGCCTAGTAGGCCACAAAAGCCTCGGGCTCAATTTTTGGTGGCCAACGGGGGGACTGGGCCGATCCTCAGGAAAGGGGGGCCGTCATGAGACCTAGCAGGCCGCCGAAGCCACGGCCTAGTAGGCTGCAAAAGCTGCGGTCTAAATTTCCGTCCACCCGTGGGGAGACCGGGCCGATCCTGAATCCTGAACGGACGTTAGGCCGAAAAGCCGTGGCCCAAATTTTTGGCCGCCGCCCCAATCCTGCGGCCTGCGGGAGGACCGGACTGACCCTGAGCCCTGGATGGACACTCGGCCGGCAGGCCACGACCTAAATTTTTGCACGCTGGCCAGGAGCGGGCCCAGCCTAGCTGGTAGGCCGCAAAGTCGCGGCTTAAATTAGTCAGCAGATCCCCCGCCTCCCAGGCCTAAACACCAGATACCCCCCCCCAATACAACCCGAGGGTGGGGGAAAAAAAAAGGGCCGTGTGTCCCAATAAATGCCTAGGCCGGAAGCCTGGGCCTTACCCGGGAAAGAGTGGAGGGGGGGTGGAGGAGAACCCCCCAAGAGACCGACCCAACCCAGGGAGTACCCGCGTCCCACACTACTCCAGGGAAGGAGAGGAGGGGACTACTTGCCTCTCCAGCGAAATGCGCGGGTAACACTCCCGGACAGATCCTCCTCGCCACCAAAGTGGGGGGGGGGGGCTGTGGGCCATGAGGAACACTGCGACACAGGCCGAGACCCGGTCATATGCGACCTCGCGAGACGTTTAACTCGCAGGGCCAGCCCCTGTCCAGTGGGGCTATGTCGCGGCCCATCTAGCACGTAGCTGTGGTCTGCACGCGCTGGCTGGCCAGACTGGGGTGACCCCTGGACCAAGTGTCCAGTCCATCGCCCAGCCTGGGAGTTGATTGGAGATCTCACTGGAAAAAATCCAGGAAAGGCAAAAAGAAAATAACAAACAAAAATTCCCAGGACTAGCGATCCCAGCAGGGAACTACCGTATTTATCGGCGTATAACATGCACTTTTTTCCCCTTAAAATCAGGAGAAAATCGCAGGTGCGTGTTATACGCCGATCCTCTGCGATCCCGAGCTGTCACATCTTCAAAATCGCCGACCACGATTTGAAAATGGCGCCGCCGGCGCCGAAATACACAGAGCCGGTCCTCGGCTCTTCTCGGCGGCTCTCGTTCACTTTCGGCTCCACTCGTAGTCCCGAGCGGAGCTATCCAAACCTACTCGGCTAGGTTCGGATAGCTCCGCTCGGGACTACGAGTGGAGCCGAAAGTGAACGAGAGCCGCCGAGGACCGGCTCTGTGTATTTCGGCGGCGCCATTTTCAAATCGCGATCGGCGATTTTGAAGCCCAGGATGGCAGGGATAGAGGATCGAAGGCTGCACTGGGGAAGGCTGCACTGGGGAGGCTGCAATGATGGGCATTTAAATGTAAGTTTTTTTTTCCCTTCAACTTCCCTCCTGAAAAGTTTTTTTTTTTCCTTAAAATTCCCTCCTAAATTGGGGTGCGTGTTATACGCCGATAAATACGGTAAGTCCTTACTCCCTGCTCTAGGTATTGTTTTTCTCTGCCTAGTCAGGAGGGGGGTTATATACTGATTGAGGATATGTGAGTGGCCAAGTGTTTTTTGTTTTTTGTTCTGCCTAGTCCTACTCCTGCGGAGGTGATATAACCCTATCGTTATGAATAAAGAGGCTGTGTCTGTCAATGAACGAATGAGAAAATAAAATGTGATTGGATACACTACTCTCCCCAGTCCCCACAGTACATCTCTCCATGGATAATGAGCTGTCCGTGCCCTTGTAGCTGGCGTAATGGTTCAGGGATTTGAAATCCCCACTCTTCACCCTCTTCTTTCTGCAAGGCTTCCAGGATGGATCAGAGTGATACTCTGTGTTGGCACTGACAAATCAGAATTGCTCTGATCCCTTTCAGAAGCAATGCAGAGGGAAGAAGGAGAAGAGCAGCAACTACACCAGCTGCCTGGGTACTGACAGCTCATCACTCACGGGAGGGTGAAGGGTGTTTGTTCACTTTTTTTTTTTTTTTTTTTTCTGAAAAGGTAAACTAAAGCTTTACATACAGAAAAATATACACTGCAATTACATTACATTTTTTATTTGGGTTTTAATAAACTGTTAAGTAATGTTTTAATGTGGATTGTTAAGAAAATATCAGGACGCATTACGCTCATCTGCACACTTGCACTGGAGTAAGTTATTCTAAAGCTGATAAAGCACAGAATCCGCACCACGCCTGCCATTTCCAGAAGGGATCAACCAGGGTAGAATACATCTTTAGTGCAGGTTTCCTTCAAAGTATTTCCAAAGCATATCTGGGTGATTTTTATTGTGACACAAATTTTTATTTTATTTATTTATTTTTTTTAAACCATCTGTGGTTTACAACCGCTTTAAAGCAAGCTTAATGTCACACTAAACTAATTCATTTTTTTTACATCTATAATACCAAATGGATCTGTTTTATTTATTTTCAATGAAAGTCTCTTAACCATTGTTTTCAGGCATATTTATTGTCCTGTGCTCTTTGTCTGGCACTGATGCACCTCACTGCTGGTTTCTGGTCACATGCTTCGCGCTATGTGTACTTCAATTCCCATAGACCTGAATGTGTCTACAGGTGGATGTGTAGTCTCAGGGCAAAAAGCAAAGGCTACATTCACATACACAAGGGGGTCATGGAGAACGCATGTAGCCACCCCTAAATCAGGAAGTCTCAGAGCCGCAGAAAAAAAAAAAAAAAAAACTTGCATTTGAGAGATAGAAGACAAGACAGATAGAAGGTATATTCTAGAGGTTATATCTAGATTTTATTGTGTTTTTTATTTAAGAAAAAAAAAAAGTCTAGATTTAACTAGAAAATACATTCTATCTCTTGCATTCTCTCTCAAATGCAATTTTTTTTTGGTCGGGGGGTTCTGAGACTTCCTGATTTAGGGGTGGCTACATTTCATTCTCTATGCCCCCCTTGTGTATGTGAATGTGGCCTTTGCTTTTTGCCCTGAGACTACACATCTACCTGTAGATACATTCAGGTCTATGGGAATTGAAGTACGCATAGCGCGAAGCATGTGACCAGAAAACAGCAGTGAGGTGCATCATTGCCAGATCAAGAGTACAGGACAATAAATATGCCTGAAAACAATGTTTAAGAGACTTTTTTTTTATAATCTTTATTTAACAAACATTTTTACAATTTGTATACAACACTTACATATCCAACTTGTATCTATTGTATGTATAATTATTTTCACAATCAGGTCCTAGAATCCATCAGAAAAAATAAATAATTAAATTCCCCCTTACTAACCTTTTGTCATATAACCAAATATATTTGCTTATGTATACCCCTGATTTTGAATAAAATATTTCACCGCATTGTCATATTATCACTAACTCCCAGTCACACCCCACTCATAACCACACACAAAACAAAAAAGAAAAAAAAAAAGGGGGGGGGGAAAGGGAAAACCCTACAAGGGGAATCCCCACTCCCCACCCCTCCCCACCCCCGCACCCCTATACTTCCCTCTATAATGTCAATGAGGCCCTATACTCTCCCCAGACTTGCCAAGGGGTTATGATCTGTTTTTTTAAACCTGCTTCCAGAACCAATCTCTTCCAGTTACCGCATCTAGTCTATCTCACACAACCATTTTTCGATTGAAGGCTCTAGTCCGCTTTTCCATTTCCTGGCTATGATTGTACAAGCTGCTGTTATAAAAAAGGGTATTTTAAAAAATGTCCTATTTTTCACCGTTCCCAGGATTATTGATAATACTGATATAAATATATCTGGCGGTATGTTGATTCTTGTCACTGCCATATATACCCTAAATATTTCCCTCCAGACATTCTGGACTCTCGGACAATAGTACCATATATGTGACATTGTACCCCTTGCACCCCGACACCTCCAGCATATATCCTCATTTTCTACATTTATCCTGTGCATATCCACTGGACATCTATACCACCTTGCTAATATCTTAAAATTTCTCTTGATGTCTATAAGGAGATTGATAACTTATGCGTTAGTGTTATTGCTTTTTCCCATTTTGCTTTAGGGATAGTTATCCCCAGTTCTTCCTCCCATCTTTTTATATAAGTTACCTCCTGTTCCTTGTTTTTAGAGATTAAGTATCTATATACCTTGGATAGGGTATGCGTTGGTTTTTGTTCTTGTAGGAGCATTTTTTCCATTTCTGTCAGTGGTCTATCTATCACATCCTCCTTCGTCAGAGAGAAAATATACTCCTGTAGCTGTCGATATTGCATCCAATTTGTTTTATATTCTATACCTAGAGCCTCTAACAGGGGAAGTCTATTCCCCTCCATTGTCGCTACTATTCTAGTATCCATCTTACTCCGCCATTTAAGAAAAGTCCTAACTTCCATTGCTGGTGGGAATTCTGGATTGCTGAAGAGAGGGGTTATTGGACCCCTATACGTGGACCCTAGTCCCCGTCTCATTATTCCATCCCATACTTTCAATGTTGAGGCCACCAGGAAGGGCATATCTCTCTTAGGAGGTCGCATATCCTTTATTCATGGTAGTGATTTCAATTTTATGACAGCGAGTTCTTCCTCCAGCTTTACCCATTGTTTACAGCCTGCATTATGAAACCAATCCACAATCCTGGTTATAAAACCGATTTAAGATAGACCGATAAATCTGGTAGGGCCAATCCTCCTCCTTTTTTTAATCTACTTAATACTTCTCTACTAATTCTGGCGGGTTTACCCGCCCATATAAAACTTCCAATGGCCTTACGCAATTAATTCAAAATATTTGTCGAGGAGAATATTAGAATGGTCTGGAATATTTATAAAATATCTTGGGCAGTATGTCCATTTTTATGATGCTTATCCTACCCATCCAAGAAAACATTCCCTTATCATCATGCTGAAGTGACTTCATAATTTTTTGCATTATCGGGAGATAGTTATATTCTTGGATCCTTTCCAGGTCTCCAGGTATATACGTTCCCAGGTATTTAAGCGCATTTGCTTGCCATTTAAAGGAAAAGATTTTTCTCAATAATTCCACAGTGTTAGTTGATAATGAAATACTCAAAGCTTCTGATTTATTGAAGTTCACTTTAAAATTACTCACCTCTCCAAAGCGCCTGAATTCTTGTATCAAGTTTGGTAGTTTGGTCTGTTGTTCTGTATGACAATTGCTAGATGTTCCGTGGCTAATACATAGAGCAACGGGGACAGCGGACAACCCTGTCCGGTTCTGTTTGCTATAGTGATTGTATCAGATACATCACCATTTGCACGTATTTTAGCAGTTGGGTTATGGTATAAAACCATTATCTTTTCCAAGAGCACCGGACCCAGTCCCCACTGCTTCAATGTCTCCCGGAGAAACGCCATCCCAACCTGTCAAACGCCTTCTCAGCATCAATTGCCAGAAGGCAGAATGTGATGGCGTGTCTCCGGGCATATTCTATTCTAGTGATAAAGTCTTCAGGGTATTGTCTCTCGCCCTTTTATAAACCCTGTTTGATCTAAATGTATATATGTTGATATTATCAGGGTAAGTCTGTTAGAGTATACTAGAAAATCATCGCTAAGATCAATATTTGTCAAAGAGATGGGTCGGTATGGTCCTTTTCGCGCTTGGGTATCAATGAGATATAAGCCTGCATGCCCTGTGGGACAAAGGGCTGGGAGGCGGATACCTAGTTGAAAGTCTGCTTCATAATTGGAATTAGTATATCCTTAAAGACCTTATAGAATCGCGGGGTAAAGCCATCTGGCCCGGGGCTCTTTCCTGGTATAAGCGCCTCTATTACATTTTGTAATCCTGTTTCGATTAAAATCTTTACAATAGATGATACATTAACTCGTTGACGCAAAGCCCTAGCTAACAATTTGCTGCGTTTATTTCCCTGCTGGTAATACAGAGTATGGTTTTTGTCTCTAACCCGCATTGTTTGTTCATTTAGCAAGGATCGCAGCTCTGATCTTTTTTCTGTTAATTCGATAGGTTTTGCCGATAATGGTGTTTACTTATGTTGTGTTTCTAATTTCATTATTTCCTTTGAAAGCTCAGCTATTCTATTCCCTTTTGCTTTTTTAGTCTAGATCCATGTTTTATGAATAGACCCCGTACTACACATTTCAGTGCTTCCCATTGAATAGATAGAGAAGTAGTATCCCTTACATGGTCTTTTGTAAAATTCAATATCGCTGTTCTGATCTCTGCTACACAGGCCTCATCAAATTATCATTTAATTTCCAGGAGCTTCTTATACTGTTCCCACTAGATGCTGCTATTACCAAAAATACCGGCATATGATCCGACCATACCGCACTGCCTATGTTGGAAGAAGAAATCGCCGCCATTCCCAAATGGTTAGTCAAAAAATATTCAAGTCTGTGGTATGTTCCATGGACTGGACCTTTGAATGGAACGTGTAATCCCGCTCTAATGGGTGAAAGGCTCTCCATATATCAACTAATTGAAGCCTCTCCATCATATGTTTAAATTTCTTTCTATCCCTGCTTTTTTGAGATACTGGAGGTGCTGTGGTGTCCAGTTTGCAGTCAAGAACAAAATTAAAGTCCCCTCCTATTATTATTACCCCCTCTGCTCTTTCCACAAGATCTGTTAACAATTGCGTTCCTACCTTAATCTGTTCATTATTGGGTATATATATTTATTAATAAATGTATACTTTTTACCATATATGACGAGCTTTACAAGTATCTCTATTTCTCCAGCTTTCCAATACCTGATAAGGTATTGACTTATGTATTGCTAAAGAAACCCCCCCGAGACTTTGAATATGTAAAGGAGTTGTGGTACCAAGCTGTATAGTATCTATTCTGTAAGTTAGGTATATGGTCTACGCGAAAATGCATCTCCTGAAAGAAGGCAATACCAACCCTTTGCTTGTGGAGAGAGTATAGGATCTGTGATCTTTTAACCACCTATAAACCTGGGTGAAGAAAAACTAGTGTGAACCCATTATTTTCCTATATTCACTATCAACCTAGTGATTAGGTGTCATTGCAATCCTAATAAATACAACATTTTCATTGTCTAAATTAACCAACAATATTAGTAACATGTGCAATACAAAAAAAAAAAAAAAAAGAATTTGGTTTTGTTTACCCCCCAGCTCGCCCACCTAATACTATATTAATCCCAATACCTTCATAGTATAATTAACCGTGCAAGGGCTGCATGGTATTTATTGTGTCAATATCCCCGTGATACACTTCCACTCTACTAAATCACACTTTTTTCAGTGACTAAATCATCAAATACTGATATAAACATGAAATATAACAAAAAAAAGGGAAATTTTTTTTTTTTTTTTTTTTGGTCAATATCTTCCAATCTAGAGTCCATAGTGACAATCCTACTCTGTGTATCCGTCAAAGAAGACTTCAATGCCTGTATTTCCGACTTATATGACGTTTCCAGTCTATACACATATTTGTCCATGTTGGTAGAGATTTTATATATGCCTGCATATCCCAAGTAGGATTTCCTTCTGTTCTCTCCTGATCCATTATGGGTTGTTGCGTATGTTCCACTGGGCTACCATTAGATCTGGACTCTACATCTTCTGCAGGGGATACAAAGTTAAGTTCTGACACTATGGAGCCCTCATGCTGATCCTGAGGCAATGGATGTTGGAAAAAAACCCTTTATATCTGTTTTTTGAGCAGATGATGGTCTAGGGGGGTTCTTATTTGTTCCTCCAGTAGATCCTCTTTGTTTTCTGAACATGTGCGCTTTTTGGAGGCAAATTGTACCCCAGTTATTTACACAAAGGAAGTACAGGAATGTAATTCAGTCCCTTGTATTATGTTCTTATATATATTGCACACTTATGGCTTTAGATAAGGTCCCGCTAGTGCAGACTTAGCCTTATACCAGTCCCTCTGTATTATCCGGGGCTTTCCAGTATTTTAGGGGACCTTCTTCATAATTTATCTTTTAATTGTTAATCCATAGTATTTATCAACCATCAATCAGGGAAAAAAAGGAAAAAACAGATAATGCTGTAATCAAACGCTATATTTATCCTTTACTCCAATGCCCTCTTCCTCTCTCAGGGCTAAAGCTTTCCCTTCACAATCACTTCAAATTGTTACAGTGTTTGGTTTACTCGCCTGGTCCCAATGCTGTATACTGGGGCTTGGATCCCTTAGAGTGTCCTCAGCCACCTCAGAAGCCTCCGGAGGGTTTAGCTCTGTGGGAGCACAAGGCGTCCTCTGTTTCCTCGGCATCCAGGAGGGCTTGGATCAGCTTGGATCAGCTTGGCTCCATTCGCAGAATTTCGGCGGGATGCGGGCTGCGGGAGAGCTTCGTGTTTTCGGAGCAGTCTATCGGGGTGCACCTCAGCCCGCACTCCAGCCGATTAACAGTCTCTGCCCTCTCCCGTAAACACCCCGGGTATTGGATGATTCAGGGGAGATGTCTGCTGACAATCCCCCGCTCCCTGCAGGATCCTCTGCGTTCTTTCTGCCAGGGATAAACAGAGGTAAAGCTGGCTAATAGATCAGATTACTCCATGATACACTGTAGCATACTGCACGCTGCACGAATAATCAGGAAGAGTCCATAACATCACTGGGATTTGCTACAGCTGATTGCCTGGGCGAGGAGGTGCGGACTCACCGCACGTCCATCTTAGTCCATCCCCTCTCCCCCTCTGTTTTTTTTTTTTTTTAATTAAACACAGATCCACAGTATATTTGGTATTATAGATGTAAAAAAATAAAATTGAGTTTAGTGTTAATTAAGCTTGCTTTAACCACTTCCCAACCAGCGTCATTATACTGCGGCAAGGTGGCTCGATCCTGCAAATCGCTGTAGGTGTACGTTGGCTCATACACGTCAGTTCGTGGGCGCACGCATGCTCCCATTGGCCAGCGGGGGAGCCAATCAGTGGGTTCGGTGGACTCCATGTCTGCCGGCCACCTGTGATCGTTCCCCACAGTGAAAGAACAGGGATCTGTCTGTGTAAACAAGGCAGATCCTGTTGTGACAGGGGAGATCACACAGATCCTATCTGTCTTTCTGCTGTGATCCGTGTGGTCCCCCATACAGTTAAAACACACAGTGAGGAAACACAATAAACCCCTTCCCTGACAGTGTCATTGGTACAATAATAGTGCATAGTTTTAGCACTGATTACTGTAATAATGTCACTGGTTCCCAAAAAAGTGTAAAAAATGTTAATGTCCAAACTGTCCACTGCAATGTCACAGTCCCGCTAAAAATCACTGATCGCCGCCATTACTAGAAAAAAAAAATGGCATAAATCTATCCCCTATTTTGTAGACGAGATAACTTTTGCGCAAAAATATACACTTATTGCGATTTGATTATTTCTTTTTTTAACAAAAATATGTAACAGAATCCATATCCTGTCCATATTTTTTTGATATCGTGATCCAATACCACTAAAAGAAAACTCTATTTGTGGGAAAAAAAAGAACGTCAATTTTGTTTGGGTACGTCGCACGACCGCGCAATTGTCGGTTAAAGCGTTGCATTGCGGTATCGCAAAAATGGCCTGGTCAGGAAGTGGGTAAATCCTTCCGGGGCTGAAGTGGTTGTAAACCACAGATGGCATTAAAAAAAAGGGGGTATGACTGTGATGCAGTAGAGTAATTAGGCAGGATAGGGTATGAATTTCTTTTCCAAGCATTTTAAAGAAAGCTGCAAACTTAAATTATATGACTATTGAAATTATACAATAGCCAGACTAATGAGGGAAATAAGGTTGTTTAGTGTAATGTATTAAATAATTAATTTTCTGTGCTCCAAATATAAAGCCATTTATACACTCGCCGGCCACTTTATTGGGTACATCTTGCTAGTACCAGGTTGAACCCCCTTTTGCCTTCAGATCTGCCTTAATTCTTCATGGCATAGATTCGACAAGGTGTTGAAAACATTCCACAGAGATTTTGGTCCATATTGACATGATAGCATCACGCATTTGCTGCAGATTTGGCAGCTGCACATCCATGATGGGAATCTCCCTGTTCCACCTCCCAAAGGTGCTCTGTGGGATTGAGATCTGGTGGCTGTGGAGGCCATTGGAGTACAGTGACCTCATTGTCATGTTCAAGAAACCAGTGGTGAGATAATTTGAGTTTTGTAACATGGTGCATTATCCTGCTGGAAGCAGCCACCAGAAGATGGATACACTGTAGTCATAAAGGGAAGAACATGGTCAGCAAGAATACTTGGGTAAGGCCATGGCGTTTAGAAGATGCTCAGTTGGTACCAAGGGGCCCAAAGTGTGCCAAGAAAATATCCCATCAGCTTGAACTATTGATATAAGGCGGGATGGATCCATGCTTTCATGTTTACACCAAATTCTGACCCTACCAACTGAATGTCACAGCTGAAATCGAGACTCATCAGACCGGGCAATGTTTTTCCCAATCTTCTATTGTCCAATTTTGGTGAGCCTGTGCAAATTGTAGCCTCAGTTTCCTGTTCTTAGCTGACAGATGTGGCACCCGGTATGCTCTTCTGCTGCAGCCCATTTGCTTAAAGGTTCAACGTGTTGTGTGTTCAGAGATCGCATTCTGCATACCTTGGTTGTAACAAGTGGTTATTTGAGTTACTATTGCCTTTCTATCATCTTGATCTAGTCTGCCCATTCTCCTCTGACATCAAGGCATTTTTGTCCACACAACTGCCACTCACTAGATATTTTTTCTCTTTTTCAGACCATTCTCTATAAACCCTAGAGATGGTTTTATATGACAATTCCAGTAGATCAGAAGCTTTTTAAAATACTCAGCCTTTCTGGCACAAACAACCATGCCACTATCAAAGTCACTGAAATCCCTCTTCTACCCTATTCTGATGCTCAGTTTGAACTTCAGAAAGTCATCTTCACCACGTCTACATGCATTGAGTTGTTGCCATGTGATTAGCCGATTAGCAATTTTTGTTACCAAGCAATTGAACAGGTGTACCTAATAAAAAGTGGCTGGTGAGTGTACAAGGTTAATGTGTTTCTAAAGTTTTGCACCATTACCAGTGGCAAGAATACTGCAGTGAGGAAGGTGCAGGTAGCAAGAAGCAGCACTGTAGGATGGAGAATTTGCACTGGGGTGAGGGATAATTTGACTTTGCTCACAAAAAAAATGACCGGGAGATTTACTAAAATCTGGTGCAGCTGCGCTTGGTAACCAATCAGCTTCTAAGTTTTATTGTCAAAGCTTAGTGGAACTGGTTACTATGCACAGCTGTACCAGATGCAGTGTTAGTAAATTTGTGTCCCAGGTTCTTCTGGGCCAATTAGAGCAAGAGAGGAAAACGCATTCTAATTGCACCAACTTCTAGCAAAAGATCCCTGGCCTGGAGCCCAGGAAATCTATTGTCTGGATGTAGTCTGAGCCATTAAAGTAATTATTTAAAAAAAAAAAAAATTGAGGGTTTACAAACATGTCATACTTCCCTCCACTGTGCAGTTTGTTTTGCACAGTGGCCCCGATCCACCTGTTCTAGGGTCTCCCGGCGGCGCTATCAGTTCCTCCCTGCATCCGTAACAACCCTAGGAGAAGCACTCTCCCTGGGGGTTAACGCGCGGGCGCACTCCCGAGTCCAGCATTTGCGTCCATAGACACAGAATGCCGACTTGGCCCCGGTTATTGAATTTGATTGACAGCAGCGGGAGCCAATGGCTGAACTGTTATCAATCTATCCAATCAAAAGCCGGTACAACAGGCAGAGAGGAAGAGCGTGTCTCCGCCGAGGGAGGCCGGTCAGCGTCAGAAGTTTTTTCACCCCCTTTAAATACTGCCTGAATTACAGCTTTGATCAGACTTCATTTGTCCTGTTCCCAGGACCTCTCAAGGGACACCCCTGCCTCCAAGTCTGTTGCAAAAAGGATTAGAAGTGCGATCACTAGAGCATACATTCTCAGGGCCAAATCTACTTACTCACACTATCCCCACGGATCAGTGGGAGTTGGGCTACTGAAGCCTGGTGCTGCAATGCCAATCTGGGCAAGGGTGCCAGGTTGTCAACTGGTCCTCTGTTCATACCTTCTACTAGGTGAAGTCAAATCTGTAAAAGCAGTTTTGGTTGCAAGGTTCTTTCAGCAGAACTCTGAAGTTGGTCTGAGTCTTGTTTGGCTTAGTAGGTGCCCCACCCTTCTCAGGCATTGCTTGGGGACATTCCAGGGTCTGAATACCTGTGCCCTGTACACTAAGATGTGGAATTTTACAGGCAATTTCAGTTTCTCCTTTTGATATAATTTTGTATCTTGGAGTACAGTACAAGACTCGATCCATAGACCATGGGTTATATGCTGCTACCCTCAGGTGACATTAGTAAAAGCCTTGTTGGGTATAGCCTCTAGTGCCCCCACATAACCCTGCCCACTCAAAGAGGCTCACGTTATGTTAGCATGCAATAAAGAAATCAGAAAAATAACCAGGGGAGGGATCTGTTGTCCTGTGCTTTAAGATGAGAAAAGCAGAGTTAGTTCTTACCGGTAACTCTGTTTCTGGTAGTCTTCCAGGGCAGCCCTTGAGAGATGGAGCTCCTCCTCACACACAGGAAACACATTGCCAATAATTTCCTTATTGCGGGTTTAGCTAGAAGAAACGCTTCACCTGGGTGTTTTTCCGGGATGCAAATAGATCTATATTTGGTATTCCCCAACGGGCTGTAATTACCCTGAACACCTCTGGGTGTAATACCCATTCCTCTTGGGAGATCTGGCGGCTGAGGAAGTCCGCCACTTGATTTGTTTTCCCCCTTTAGGTGGACCGCTCCCAGCAACAGTAGATTCTCCTCTGCCCATTGACAGATCTGTTTGGAGATGTGGTTTAGGGAGGGGCTCCTCATGCCCCCTTGTTTGTTCACATAAGCTACTGCCGTGGCGTTGTCTGACAGGATCAGGGTATGATGACTTCTTAGTTGGTCTTGGAAGTGTTCTATGGCTATTGCCATAAGCTCCCTCCAATTTGAAGGCGCCTGGGCTTCTACTGGGGACCGACTCCCCTGAGCATGTTGCTCTGCTAGGTGGGCTCCCCATCCCCAACTGCTCACGTCTGTGGTCAACTTCCATGAGGTTGGAAAAGACTATGCCAGACCCCGGTTTAAATTTGTGTGGATCCTCCTCCACCACCATAGCGACCTCTTTACAGGTGGTTGGGAGTAAGAGTGTCCTGTCGAGATCCTCTTGTTGTTTCTAAGGAGAAAGACTTGTAAGGGGCCTGATGATACTTGGCCCATTGTATTGCTGGTATCGTTGAGGTCATCAGACCCAGAACCGACATCAGCTCCTTGATAGATATCAGTAGGTTGTTCTGTACAGAACTTACTCCCTTGAATCTTCTCCTCCGGTAGGGACGTCTTCTGCTCTATGGAGTTGAGCAGATATCCCAGAAACCGGATGTTCTGAGTGGGACACAGGTTGGATTTTTCGATGTTTAAAATCCAGCCTAATGACTTCAGCCATGTCTTTTACCAGCTGTACTTCTGACAGTGCTGCAAATAGTAGGTTGTCTGAAATTGAAGATGATGACTGTAGTACCGTACCTTGAGGGGCCAGGGCTTCTGCTAAAACTTTGGTAAATAGCCTCATCACCGAGGATTGCCCTTTCCCTCTATCTCCACCACCAACCTCAGGTATCTCTGGGATTCTTCTAGTATGGGGGTGTGGAGATAGGCATCCCTTAAATCCATGGTCACCATGAAAGTTCCTGGTTAAAGGATATTCTTGACTGAGAATATGGGTTCCATGCCAAATTTTTTTTAATGGTATTGTTTGGTTCATGGGTTTTAGGTTTAGTATCAATCAAAACTTCCCAGAGTATTTTTTTGATCACAAAAACATGAGTGTAAAAACCCTTTTGTTCTTCTTCCTCTGGGGCTGGAGTCAGGACATTCTGGTCTACCATCTCCCCAGCAACAACGGGAGAGCCCTTGCTTTTTCATGATCCCTGGGAAGTTTTGGTAATAGAAATCTCTGGAGGATGACAATTGAATTCCAGGGAGTAACCCCTTGCGACGATGTCTAAGATAAATTGGTTGGCTGTCGTCTTCTGCCATTGAGGTAGGAAGGTAGCCAGCCTTCCTCCTACTGGCCATCTGTCATTGTTTCGGGGTTAGGTTAGAAGAGCCAAAGAGGATGTTAGTCCTCCTTCGGCTTCCAGTGCTATTTTTTTTGGGGGGGTAATCTCTTTTCTTCTTGTGGACGCTCTCTTCGCCCACGAATAATAGGATTTTTATAACAGCTTACCTGTAAAATCCTTTTCTTGGAGTACATCACGGGACACAGCCACTGTATGGGTTATATGGCACTTTCAGGTGATGGACACTGGCACACCCTAGACAGGAAGTTCAATTCCCCATATAACCCCTCCCCTTACCAGGAGTACCTCAGTTTTGTAGCAAAGCAAAGGATTTTACAGGTAAGCCGTTATAAAAATCCTATTTCCTTTATCGTACATCACGGGACACAGAGCCACAGTAATTACTGTATGGGATGTCCCAGAGCAATCCCACCTGAGGGGAGGGGACATAAACAAAAGTAGGGTGCAATCAGACCTGAGGACCTATACTGCCATCTGCAGTACACTGCGCCCAAAGGTGATATCCTCATGTCTTCTTACATCCACCTTATAGAATCTGGTGAATGTATGGACTGAAGACCAGGTTGCGGCCTTGCAGATTTGAGCCATGGAGGCTTGGTGATACACTGCCCACGAAGCACTAACAGCCCTGGTGGAGTGCGCTTTGATTTGAAAAGGTGGAACCTTCCTCTTCAAGCCATAAGCTTGAACAATTACTTGCCGAATCCATTTGGCAATGGATTTCGACGCTGCCTGTCCTTTCCTAGGACCTTCAGGCAACACATACAAAACATCTGGTTTCCGAATCTGAGCAGTCGCCTTCAAATAGATTTTGACTGCTCTCACTACATCCAAAGAATGTTGTGACTTTTCTTCCTTAGAACAGGGTATTGGAAAAAATGAAGGTAAAACAATATCCTGGTTTTAGTGAAAACCTGAAACCACCTTTGGCAGAAAGCTAGGATGAGGATGCAATACTACTCTATCCTTGTGAATGATTAAATACAGCTCTTTACACGAAAGAGCCACCAACTCTGATACCCTTCTTGCAGAAGAAATGGCTACCAGAAAAACTAGCTTCCTTGTCAAAAAGGACCAAAGGAATATGTCGTATCGGCTCAAAAGGCTGTTTCTGTAATGCCGACAGAATTAAATTCAAGTCCCAAGGGTTCAGGGCTGCTCTAACCGGTGGATTAAGCTGCATTATCCCCTGTATAAAGCTTCGGACCAAAGAATGCAAAGCAAGCGGACGTTGAAACAAAACTGATAAGGCAGAGACCTGGCCCTTGCTAGTACTCAAGGCCAGTTTCATCTCTAGCCCCATTTACAGAAAGGCAAGAATTCTACCTATGACATACTTCCTAGGATGCCAACCCCTGGTTTCACACCAGGAAACAAATGCCTTCCAGACTCTATAATAAATGACTCTGGAAGCTGGCTTCCTTGCATTAATCAAGGTAGATATCACTGAGCCTGAAAGCCCACGATTTTTCAAAATGTGGATTTCAATAGCCAAACCGTTAAATTTAGCGTTTGTAAAGTAGGATGGAACACTGGTCCCTGTGAGAGCAGGTCTGGACGTAGTGGTATGGGCCATGGGGCCCCTACCACCATCTTTACTATTTCTGCATACCAAGATCTTCTGGGCCATGCTGGGGCCACAAGAACTACCGACTTCCTTTTCCGCTTGATTCTGCGAAGAAGTTGAGGTAGCAGCAAAATAGGAGGGAATGCATAAATCAGTGAGAACTGATCCCACGGGGTCACCAACGCATCTGTTCCAAATGCGAGTGGATCCCTTGTTCTTGACACAAAGTTGTCGACTTTGTTGTTGAACCTGGATGCAAACAGATCTACATCCGGGATCCCCCATCTTTGGCATATAGCCAGGAAGATGTCAGGGTGAAGGAACCATTCCCCCGGGAACAACTGCTGGCGACTTAAGTAGTCCATGGTATATCGCAAAAAATCTGCGCTAACCCCAAAATTGCTATCTTATTTAAAACATGATGAGGGTTCAAAAGTGAACAGCAGAATATTTCCACACAATTCTGCACATATAAAGTGAAATTATTTTCTTTAGATTACAAAAAAACTATATAAATAAGCAAACAATAAACTATCCAGTGAGTAAAATGAGACAAATGACAAAAAGTGCTGTAACCTTAAAAAAAACGGAATTTTCAGTTTTAGCAATGTGGTAACTATATTCAGGTGCGCTACTAATGTGGATGCCTCTTATGGAGAAACGCAGCGTAGGGGGAGCCAAGAAACCTGATGTCACCACATAGCAGCTGACTAGCCTGAATGCAGCAGTGTCGCTAAAACTTTCCATATTTTTTGATTTTCTGCTAACATTTTGGATGCCGGCCATGTCTTTGTTTTATTAAAGAAGTTTTTACCTATTACACTATGGAGTTTCTCCTGTTTTTTTAATTCACATACGGCGAAAGTCACTATTGAAGACAGTCTGGCTGCATAGAACTAAACAGCGCCTGTGAAGGAGTGAGTCTGTGTGATCCGATCAGCTGTTCCATCTGATCAGCTGCTCCAGTGTATAAGATTTCTTTACACCGCTACTTTGATGCCAGTGGAGGATCCCAGGTGAATGGATGACTGAGTAAGAGGATCTTATCAGCTGTTCCAGGATACTCTATGAGCCCATAAGACCCCGTGATAGTTGTCCCACGGATCTGGTAAGCGGCCACCTTTTCTGATTCTATCACAAGAGTCTGGTTCATAGAGAAAGGATTCATTTACAAAGGAAGCATACACATATTTATGTTGCAGGACTTTCTTGGTCTTCCTTCAACTATCTATTCCTTCAGTGGACTTTTTTGCTACATTGTAATCATTCATATATTACCTCACTGGAAGGTGCAATACAAAACATTTGTGTTGTTACAATTTTTTTGTTATTTACTATTGTTGCTCTAAGATATAATTCACATACACATCCACGCTGAGGGAGTTCCCTCAGTCCGTTTGTTTGTGACATTAGTAGCGCACCTGAATATAGTTACCATATTGCTAAGACTTAAGTAGTCCGCCTGCCAGTTCTCTACCCCTGGAATGAAGATTGTCATTATGCACAGCACATGCTTTTCTGCCTAGGTTAGGATATGGTTTACCTCTCCCTGGGCTGCCTGACTTCTGGTGCCCCCTTGGTGATTGATATAAGCCACTGCTGTGGCATTG
Source organism: Lithobates clamitans (assembly GCA_037952925.1). Classification (NCBI taxonomy): domain Eukaryota; kingdom Metazoa; phylum Chordata; class Amphibia; order Anura; family Ranidae; genus Lithobates; species Lithobates clamitans. The sequence continues at coordinate 1,929,706 of JBBGZY010000830.1, forward strand.
TCGGATTGAACCTTGACAGAATTCTGCAACCTGAATGTCCAGGCCCTTAGGGCTAGACGTGCTGCCCGAATCTCTAGAATGTTGATGGGCAAGGTCCTTTCGGTTCTGGATCATTTTTCCCTGGACAGACGCCTCTTCCAGGACTGCTCCCCAACCGGAAAGGCTGGCATCTGTTGTTACCACCTTCCAAGTAACTGGTAAGAAGGATTTCTTCTTCTGCAGATTCTCGGATATCCTCCCCCAACTGAGGCTCTGGCGCACTTTTGGCGACAAACGGAAAATCTAGTGCTTGAACCTTCCTGTTCCAGGCCGATAGGATACTGTTTTACAGCAGCCTTGAATGAAACTGAGCATAGGGAACTGCTTCGAATGAAGCCACCATCTTCCCCAACAACCTCATACAAAGGTGAATGGAAGGACCCTTCTTTGCCCTGACCACCTGAACCAGCTCCTTTATGGCACTGATCTTTGCCTGGGGTAAAAACACCCTCTTCTAGGCTGTATCTTTAACCAGACCCAAGTACTCTAATCTTCCTATTGGCTCTCTTCCAGGTAGTTGACTATGCTTTGTTCCAAGCGGGCTACCAACCGGTCTATCAAGAGCAGGTTGTCCAGGTATGCTATTATTGTTATACCTTGAGTCCTTAATCTGGCCAGAGGAAGGGCCAGAAGTTTTGTAAACACTCAAGGTGCAGTAAGTAGCTAGACCGAAAGGCAAGGCTACAAACTGAAAATTACCTTTTTCTACTTCAAAACGCAGATGCATCCTTGTTGTCGATTGATGCCAGAAGTTCTCCTTGTAGGATGGCGAATACTGATCTGATTGATTCCATGCGAAAAGAGCAAATTTTAAGGAAACGGTTTAGATCTTTGAGATCCATAATGGGTCTGTCACCCCCATGTGGTTTTGGTACCGTGAAAAGGTTTGAATACAACCCCAACCCCTGCTCTTCCATGGAAACCACCATGATCACTTTTTGCGACAAAAGTCAGTCTACCACTAGAAGGAGAAAATGGGAAGTTTGGGACTTTGAGTGAGGCCATAGACATAGTGAAGATAGATAAAATAAAAGTACACATTTATTGTCATAAAAGTCATAAAACATGTCAATAACAGGAACCACATGGGTGAGACAACATTATAGTAAAATGTAATTTCATGTTTGTTCACACACACCATTAAAAGTGTGCGTGCAATATAGGCAACTAGGATACATCTGGGTATGGTAGCCAAGTACCCCGCAGTGGTCTGGATTGAACAGTCAATGCATTCCAATGAGTTCATAATGGTACATAAAGTATATAGCAACACTTGCAAAAGAGACAATGAGACCACAGTAAAATACAAAATCAAATTAAAAAAGGAAGAATGTAGAATAATCGAGGTGTGAAGAAACATCTCAGAATGCCCAGAATAGATGATTGAAATAGGGGCTACTATGTGCATTCCAAACAATTCCCGACGCGTTTCGTGTATATTACAGTCATCAGGGGCGGGTGCTAGTGGTATATCTATAAAATATAATAGAATGAAATTAGTAGGATGTATTAGAACCTATCAAAAAAGAAGTGGGTAAGTATAACAAAAATGCTTACGAGAACTCACTGTAGTGAGGTATAATAGGTATGGAACCGAGGTCAACCAATCTCTGCTGGGAGCTGAGGTAATGGAGCAGCGTGCTGACAGGGCATACATCCGGAAGCTCCCCAAAACACAGGACACAGGTTGGAAATGTATATTAAGACTGGATGTTGGCCATTGGTGGCTACCAGGGAAAGTCTGAAAAGATTAAATGTCATGGTATGAGAATGTCCATGTTTCCAAAGTTGGAAAGTGATGCATAGCTTACAAGATAGTAGACCATAGTCAGGGGTGACTTACTGGTGTCTCAGCGTGGAATGAAGTGGTAAGGTGGACTGCAGCATCAAGTGTTGGATGACAACAGGGAGCTGCGCCTGGGGAAGCCAGATATAGCAGCCTGCACACGTGCACGCCGACTCCCACCAGCATCACGCTAGCACGGCAAGAATGGGAAGGAGCTCCGACGCCGGCGGTCAGGACCACCCACGGCAGGTGCTCGTTTCCCCAGCTGTGTCAGCTCGGATGGCAAAGTCACATGCTCGACGTGATGGCGTCAGGTAGTGACGGCACACGAGAAGCAGGATGCGTGGCGCCGATGCGCTGTGAAACCGCCCTCCCTCCCACACCTATCCTCCACCGCCCGAAGGGGCGGGGAGGAGGGTGAGGGGGCGGGGGCACGCAGAACGCATCGCAGCTCCCGGCAGTAGACAAAATAAACCCAGGACATACCAGCCTCAGTGTGGGTACTCAAGATTGAAATGTCTGTGCTAAAATTTCTCACAAACAAAAAAATCTCTGTCTCTAAAACACAAGCCCAGACATAGTGAATCAATATCAGGGGCTTGATCATATCACACCTGGATGACAGGAAAAAAGAGGGGCTGTCAATCCAGTCTGTGGACCTCCATCCCTAATGCAAGAACAATGGGAAGGGTTGTGGGACTTTATATGAGGCACATATATAGGATGTGCCTCCATCCCTAATTCAAAGAAAATGGGAAGTTTGGGACTTTGAGTGAGGCCATAGACATGGTGAGACGACACAGCTGGGGAAACGAGCACCTGTCGTGGGCAGTCCTGACCGCCGGCGTCGGAGCTCCTCCCCGTTCTTGCCGTGCTAGCGTGACGCTGGTGGGAGTCGGCGTGCACGTGTGCAGGCTGCTATATCTGGCTTCCCCAGGCGCAGCTCCCTGTTGTCATCCGACACTTGATGCTGCAGTCCACCTTACCACTTCATTCCACGCTGAGACACCAGTAAGTCACCCCTGACTATGGTCTACTATCTTGTAAGCTATGCATCACTTTCCAACTTTGGATGTATGGACATTCTCATACCATGACATTTAATCTTTTCAGACTTTCCCTGGTAGCCACCAATGGCCAACATCCAGTCTTAATATACATTTCCAACCTGTGTCCTGTGTTTTGGGGAGCTTCCAGATGTATGCCCTGTCAGCACGCTGCTCCATTACCTCAGCTCCCGGCAGAGATTGGTTGACCTCGGTTCCATACCTATTATACCTCACTACAGTGAGTTCTCGTAAGCATTTTTGTTATACTTACCCACTCCTTTTTTGATAGGTTCTAATACATCCTACTAATTTCATTCTATTATATTTTATAGATATACCACTAGCACCCGCCCCTGATGACTGTAATATACACGAAACGCGTCGGGCATTGTTTGGGATGCACATAGTAGCCCCTATTTCAATCATCTATTCTGGGCATTCTGAGATGTTTCTTCACACCTCGATCATTCTACGTTCTTCCTTTTTTTAATTTGATTTTGTATTTTACTGTGGTCTCATTGTCTCTTTTGCAAGTGTTATTATATACTTTATGTACCATTATGAACTCATTGGAATGCATTGACTGTTCAATCCAGACCACTGCGGGGCACTTGGCTACCATACCCAGATGTACCATAGTTGCCTGTATTGCACGCACACTTTTAATGGTGTGTGTGAACAAACATGAAATTACATTTTACTATAATGTTGGTGTCTCACCCATGTGGTTCCTGTTATTGACATGTTTTATGACTTTTATGACAATAAATGTGTACTTTTATTTTATCTATCTTCACCATGTCTATGGCCTCACTCAAAGTCCCAAACTTCCCATTTTCTTTGAATTAGGGATGGAGGCACATCCTATATATGTGCCTCATATAAAGTCCCACAACCCTTCCCATTGTTACCACTAGAAGGAGAGACTTCTTTTTCTCTGGATCTTTGGGGACATTTGACCTGAGGAAACGAGACAGGAATTCTCAGAACTCTAGTTTGTAACCTAGAGCTATTGTGGAGACCACCCATCTGTCTCAAAAATATTCCTGCCAGACCCTTGAGAACTGCAGAAGTCTCCCCCCCCCCCCCTCGAGCAAGCAGGGGCACCCCTTCATAAAGAGGCTTTAGCGTTGTCTTGTCGGGTTTCTCCCCCAGGATTTCTTTTGTCCCTGGGGTTTACCTCTTGAACCTGACGGTGGAGGCCGTCGTGACTGCCTGGAGGCTGATGCCCCTGGCACTGGAGAAAGAGCCGTTTAAATGGAGGGACGTTTATTCTTTTTCTTAACTAACAAAAGGGTGCTTTTCCCACTTTTTGGATATACAGTATTTGTCCAAATCCTCCCTAAACAGCTTCTCACCGCGGAAAGGAAAACCAGCTAGGAGCTTTTTGCATGGCACTTCAGCTGACCAACTTTTCAACCATAAGATTCGACGCATATGTACCAATCCAAGCGTAAGGTGAGAGGTTTGAAGAATAGAATCTCTGCGTCAATTGCAAGACACAAAGCTGCCAGCAGCTCGGCTAACTCCTGGGCCTGCTTTTCAGGGAAAACCTTGAGCACCTGTTTCAAATAGTCTCTCAAGGATTGACATACCCCAATTGCCACCACTGAACCTGCCAAGGAAAAATCAAGTTAGACTTACCGGTAACTTGTTTTCCAGGAGTCTTTCAGGACAGCACCTTGAGAGCGTGGCTCCACCCACTTGACAGGAAACACACCTCCACCAAACTTTAAAAGGAGGCTCCTTCCCACTTATCATCAGTAGTAGTAGAGAACCTCCGGCCCAAGCTGGAACACATAATCAGAATATGGTTAGTCACAGCATAGTAATTTAATACAATAAGGGCGGGTTGCTGCTGTCCTGAAAGACTCCTGGAAAACAAGTTACCGGTAAGTCTAACTTGATTTTTCCCTTAACGTCTTTCAGGACAGCACCTTGAGAGGATAACAGAGACTTACCCACTTAGGGAGGGACCACAGCCTGCAAGACCTTTCTGCCAAAAGCCTGTTCACTGGCTGACAGAAGATCCAGCCTGTAATGACGGACAAACGTAAGGTAACTTGACCACGTAGCCGCCCTACAAATCTGATCTGGGGTGGCACCAGCCATTTCTGCCCATGTAGTGGCCTGAGCCCTGGTAGAATGTGCTTTAATTCCCAGCGGGGGAGAGAGCCCCGACTGAGAGTAGGCTGCTAGAATAGCTGATTTAAGCCATCTAGCTATAGACCCCTTAGAAGCTTGTTGGCCCTTCTTTTTACCCGAAAAAAGTATAAATAGAGAATCCGAGGATCTAAAGTTACTTGTTACCTCCAGATACTGTAATAAGGTCCTTCTTACATCCAAATTGTGGAATTTGCCTTCTTTTTCCCCCGAAGGGTTAGAGCAAAAGGTTGGCAGGATGATCTCCTGCGACCTATTGTGTGCTGACGCTACCTTTGGCAAAAAACCCGGATCGGTTTTAAGTACAATCCTATCTGTGTAGATAGTTAAAAAGGGTCTCTTAACAGATAGGGCGTGCAGCTCACCAATTCTCCTTGCTGACGTTATTGCAACTAAGAACAAGGTCTTAAGAGTAAGATTCCTTAGAGAGATTCCTTGTAGTGGTTCAAAAGGTTCCTTTGTAAGGGCTTGCAGGACCACTGATAGATCCCAATTGGGAAAGTGCTTAGCCGGAGCTGGTCTAGATCTGGTAAGTGCCTTGAAAAATCTTATAACCAAGGGCTCAGAAGAGATTGGTCTTTCTAGAAATACTCCCAAAGCAGCTACTTGAACTTTAAGGGTGCTGACTGACAATCCCTTGTCTGCCCCCTCTTGAAGAAATTCCAAAATTGACACTAAATTTTTTACTTCTCTCTTAGTCAAATGACAAAAAGAGTTGAAGACCTTCCAATATTTAGCATAGATTTTTCTGGTCACTATCTTCCTACTGGAAAGTAAGGTAGTTACCAAGGGTTGTGACAGACCTTTGTTTCTTAACAACTGCTCCTCAGAAACCAGGCCGTGAGGCTTAGACTGGCCACTCCCGGATGCTGTATTGGACCCTGTAGGAGCAGGTCCTGCCGGAGAGGCAGCCGCCAAAATGGTTTGACTGCCATCTGTAGAATGGTGGAAAACCATGCCCTCTTTGGCCAAAATGGAGTAATTAGGATTACTGCCACCTTCTCCCTCTGTATCTTCCTTAACACCAACGGGATAAGTTGGAAAGGAGGAAATGCATAACCCAGATGGAAGATCCAGGGCTGGATTAACGCATCTGTCCCCTGGGCCTTGTCGTTTCTGTGAATCGAGAAAAACACTGGGAGTTGTGTATTTTCCTGTGACGCAAATAGGTCTATTTGCGGTTGACCCCAGGCCCTGGAAATCATTGCAAAGATTTCCGGATTCAGGCTCCATTCTGACTCCTGAATCCGCCTTCTGCTTAGATAATCTGCCACTACATTTAAGGTGCCTTTGAGGTGGACTGCTGATAAGGACCGAACATGCTTTTCTGCCCAAACCAGGATCTTTGAAGCTAGCAACTGAAGTGTTTTGCTTCTTGTACCCCCCTGTTTGTTTAGGTAGGCTATGGTAGTGGCGTTGTCTGAGAGGACCCGGACATGAGAACCTTGAAGGATAGGAGAGAAGGCATTTAAAGCTAAGGCGACTGCCTTTAGTTCCCTCCAATTTGAGGACCTCTTTGCCTCTGTCCGAGACCACATTCCTTGCGCGAAGTCTTGGTCTAAGTGAGCTCCCCAACCCCATACACTGGCATCTGTCGTTACCACTTTTTCTATTGGAAATGACCAGAGCAGGCCTTCTGACAGATTCTCCTGTCTTCTCCACCACCAAAGTGATCTCTTGACTTTGGTGGGTATCTTTACTTTTGCTTCCAGAGATTCTGACCTGTGATTCCATATTCTCAGGAGAAAGCTCTGGAGAGGCCTGAAATGTAACCTTGCCCATTGAATGGCTGGTATGGTTGCGGTTAGGGTTCCTAGGGATGACATCACTTGTCGGACTGATAATTGCTGGCTTGCCTGCAAGGACGCTACCACCTTCTGGACTTTCCCCTTCTTCTCTTCTGGGAGAAAAATCTTTTGTTCCCTTGAACAGATCTGATACCCCAGGAATAGTATTTTCTGGGCTGGAACAAAATTTGACTTCTGCATATTTATGATCCAACCCAGGGTTTCCAGATGACCTCGGGTCTTTCCGAGGTTGTCTAGCAGTCTTTCCCTGGAGGGGGCAAAAAGGAGTAGGTCGTCCAAGTACGGAATTACCGCAATCCCCTGCATGCGAAGAGGTGCAAGCGCTTCTGCCATTATTTTTGTGAATATTCGTGGGGCAGAAGACAGGCCAAAGGGGAGGGCCCTGAATTGCAAGTGCAGAACCTCTTTTCCCAAATTTATCGCCAATCTTAGGAATCTTTGGGACTGCGGGGCTATAGGGATATGCAGATAGGCATCTCGAAGGTCTATTGATGCCATAAAGCATTCCCTCGTCAATAGATTCTTGACCGTGAAGATGGAGTCCATACGAAACCTTTTGTATTGGACTGATCTGTTCAGCGGTTTCAGGTTTAGGATTAACCGAAAATCTCCGGATGGTTTCTTTATCAGGAATATACGGGAATAAAATCCCTGATAAAGCTCCCCCTGTGGGACGTAAGTCATAACCCCCTGATCTATCAGATCCTTTAATAGGCTCTTCATTGCCAGGGATTTTGTTACATCTCTTGGAAGATTTGTCACCAAGTACCTTTCTAGGGGGAGATCTGAAAATTCTATATTGTAACCCTGGGCTAGCATATTCAGAATGTACTGGTTTTCTGTTATGCTTGCCCAATAGGGGAGAAAGTCTTGTAGTCTTCCCCCTACCTGTAACCGACTGTCATTGCGTCTTGCTGGCTGACGCAGGAGGATGGAAAAGGACATTTCCTCTGCCCTTACCCCTCTGCCCTGACCAGCTTTTCTTTTTCTCTTGAGACTTGTTCTGTTCCTGAGCCCTTTGAGGACGAAAAAACCGTTTGACTGGTTGTTTCTTCTTCTTGACAGGAAAAGATTTCTTTTTATCTGCAGTCCTGTCCAGAACTGAATCCAAATCAGGGCCGAACAGTAAGTCTCCCAGAAAAGGGACCCCGCATAATTTGTTTTTAGATGCTGTGTCCCCTTGCCAAGTCTTTAGCCATAAAGCCCGTCTAACCGAATTAGCAAGGGCTGCCGCCTTAGCTGTCATCCTGATAGACTCTGCTGAGGCATCAGAGACATAGGCTACGGCTGCTGAGAGGGTAGAAAAGGAGTCAAGGATTTCTTGCTTAGGGGAATCTGCTATTATATGAGCTTTAAGCTGATTCACCCAATACTCCAAGTTCCTGGAGATGCAAGTAGTTGCCATTGCTGGCTTAAGGTTGCCCATAATGGATTGCCAAGTCCGCTTGAGCTGTTGATCCATTTTTTTATCCATGGGGTCTTTTAAGATCCCCATGTCCTCAAATGCTAGATCAGTAGATCTTGACACCTGAGAAAAGGCTGCATCAAGTTTTGGAACCTTATTCCAAAGAGCTGCTGGGTCTTCATCAAAAGGGAACCTTCTCTTATGAGCCCTAGAGAAAAATGGTTTCCTATCAGGGTCAGCCCATTCTTTTCTGATTGTTTCAGAAATCACTGCATGGACTGGAAAGGTACGGGACTTAGACTCACTAAGCCCTGCATACATCTTGTCATGTAAAGACATCTCCTTATGCTCTTCCTCAAGGCCTAGAGTAGCATAAATAGCCTTTAAAAGGCCATCCACCTGATCCAAAGACAATTTATACTTGGAAGACATATTTTCCAGCTCATCACTATCCTCATTCGATTCATTAGAATGGGATGGGGAAAGCCCTTCCCGGTTCAGAGGACCCATTTCCGCCTCTACTGCCGGGACTAACAGTGAGCCTTGAGAGGACTGTGAGGTAGTGGGCTGACTTGCAGATGGATAGGTGAGTGAGGATCTGAAGGATTGAATGGTAGCATCCAATTCCTTTTTGGCAGATGCGATTAGATCACTGCATGCGGAAGTGGTTTCTTCCCTCACCAAGGAGTCAATACATGCTTGACATAAAGCCTTTTTCCAGCCTTCATTTAACTTAATTTTGCATGAAGGACATTTCTTTCTAATCCCAGGGTCAGAGCTCTTGGCCTGCCATAAGGGAAAAAAAAGAGAGAGAAAAAAGACAAACCATCTTTTAGAGTCAGCCTGATTACTCAAGGTTGCTCACCACAGGTGCACAGTGAGAAAAGCTATCAGACTCATGTGCCCTGACAGGCCCCTCCGCCACCAGGGGGAAAAAATACCCTCAAACTTCACTAACATTTAGAGAGAAGAGGGCTAGAGAGAGACCCCACAGTAAAGCTGAGCAGAAACTACAGTCTGCTCCTTACCTGGGCCTTGCTGGTGCCTGTGCCTGTTCCACTCGCTGCGGTTCCTGAATCCATGCTGAGGCAGCAGCGTGATGCTTGTGGCGAAAACGCCGGTTCCGGACTCCAATAGCACCTGTGCGCCGGACCGGAACCGGCAATAAATAGGCACCAGACCTATTCCTCCCTCCTCCCCCTGCGCTTCCGGCGGAAGTGACGCCTGGCGCCTGCTCCATGGATGCCGCCCCACTTCCGGATACCTCACATCCGGCGGATGCAGTCCTCTGACTGCCCTTCCCAAGATGGCGGCGGCGTCAGGGAAAAAACATGTGCAGGCAAGAAAAAAACAAACAGAAGTGCCTGACATGCCTGACGCCCCTGCCTGGGAGCAGCAATACCCGGAGCAGTCCTGGCTCTCCCCGAGCACTGACGAGGGAGAAGGAGCCCATCCACCCGGCACCCGTAAGCCTGTGGAAAATGGGAGGAATCGGCTCTCCTGAGGTAGGTAAAAATAGTGGAGTAGGGAGCCTGTTCTCTCAGGACAGAACCTTGAGAGCTCCAAACCCCCACATGTGTTCCCGCCGGAGGAAACACATAAACTGATGATAAGTGGGAAGGAGCCTCCTTTTAAAGTTTGGTGGAGGTGTGTTTCCTGTCAAGTGGGTGGAGCCACGCTCTCAAGGTGCTGTCCTGAAAGACGTTAAGGGAAAAAACGTTTAACAGGAATTCCAATTTTTTATCAGTTGGATCCCTCCCTAGGCATTTGCGCATTGTCAACCGAACAAGTCAGACTTTTATTCACAATATGCCTATCTGGGTGATCCTACTCAGAATACATAAGCTTTTCTAGTAATGAATGGATAGGAAAGGCACGCAGTGCTTGAGGAGGCTTTAGTGAACCCAAACAGGAAGTGGGCTCTTCAGCCAACTCCGTTAAGGGCAGCTTAAATGTGGAGCGGACCATCTCAGTAAGATAATGCACTAGCAACTTCTCAGCATGTGAAGCTGAAGAATGTCCTTTCCCACTTGATCCCTCAGAAGAGGAATCATCAGCTTCTTCACAGTCCCCTGAGGGGGATTCATCTTCCCTCTCACACTGTTCCTCTGTTTGAGGATCCTGGGTGGTAGAAGGGAACCTAATGCGCTTTCTTCCACTCTGAAGATGCGATTAAAGCCACTAATCTTTCCTCCAATCCACTCATAGCTGAGGAGAAAACCTGCTCAGTTATATAGACGGGGCTGAAGTGTCGGAAGCAATTGCAGCCCGATGGCTCAATTTGACCAGCCTCCCTAGGTCTTGCAGAGGGGGGCAGTGTTGCAGAGGGAGGGTCCTTAGGGCGATGCCTTTGTATCCTTTGTTTTTGTGGAATTTGTACCACCCCCTCTGGTCATAGTGCTAAGCAAACGCAGAGGTACTACCAAAAAATAAAAATAAAATGCACTCACTGCTGCGCAATAGTCCAGCAACTGCCGCTGCTCTTAAGCTCAGCCTGATGCTTAAGTAAATGTGCCCGGGAATGCCTGTGTCACCCACACTCACATGCCACCCATCCGCTGTGTCCCTCCTTCAGCTGTATGCACTCGAAAAAAGGTGCACGTTATAGCTACACAGCTATTCCAAGGAGAAAAAAAAAAAAAAAAAAAACACCTTCCCACGTCTTATCTGGAGCAAGCGTGCAGCTTGTGACACAGAGCGAGACTGACAAGCATGGAATCAGGTACGTGCTCTTGACAGCCCCTGGCGAAAACCCACAAGAATTAGAAAACTTTCTTAGGAATCTCCCTTACCTTATCCAGCTGCAGGGTTCTGTGGCAAGTTAAAATACCTTTTTATCAAGGGATCCACAGTCCTGGGCCTGAAAAGCACCCTGGCAGGAATATGGCGGAAAAAAAAAAAAAAAACAAATACTGGATCCCGGGGTCCAGCTCTCTAAAAACAAGCATTACAGGCAAAACCTCGTTTCCTCAGACACAAGGCCCAGGTACCATTCAATTCGGCCTGGAAAAAGACTTTAAATGGATCCAGTTGCATAGCTTGCCCAGCAAGGAATATTCCAGCAGAGCTGAGCACAGCTTTACTCGTGACCAAAAACTGAGGTACTCCTGGTAAGGGGAGGGGTTATATGGGGAATTGAACTTCCTGTTTAGGGTGTGCCAGTATCCATCACCTAAAGGTGCCATATAACCCATACAGTAATTACTGTGGCTCTGTGTCCCTTGATGTACAATAAAGAAAAACTTGTGGCGGTTTGCACTTCTCTATCGGGAAGGCTCTCTTCCTGTCCGCTGTTCTTTCTAGGGCTTTGTCCAAGCCTGTTCCGAATAGATCTCTAGAAAATGGGAGATTACATAGTTTCATCTTGAATGCAGGAGCCCATGACCAAGTCTTCATCCAGATAGCCAACCTGGCTGCCACAGCTAAATCCCCTGATCTCACAGCCAGTTTGACAGATTCTGCAATCTGTCAGACAGATGCATCCGTCTTGTAACCAACCGCTTGGAGAAAACCAGTAGGGTTTTAAAAAAAAATCTCTTCCCTAGGGGTACCATTTTTGATATGGTCCTGAAATTGTGAGCCAAAAATTTAAACCTGGTGAACCAGGAATTCTTTACCACAGTCTCATGTATAGCACCAAGTCCCCTACATCTTCTCAGGACAACACTTGGGCCCCCTTGCCTTCTCTGAATCTGAGCAGTCGGTGGCTCTCCAACTGCTCACTTGCTCCTGATCTTGGCGAGGCTATGGGAGAGGAACTTCCAGGAGGTTTTACTGCAATTTTTTTTTAAGGATGTAAAAGAAATCAAGTGTAGTAGCCATGTCATCCCTTACAAATCCAAAATTCTTTGGTTAAAAAACAACAGTCTGCAATTTACCAAGTCTGTCTATGCAGACTTGACATAGCGGCTGTGTATCCCAAGAGCATCTTGGTAGAATATTTTGCACACCACTTCCTGGGAGTGGGCTTTGCCTGCCAAAACACAGGGGCCCATGGCAGTGAGGAAAAAAGAATCAGCATTTACTCACCAATTACAGCGTGCCCACCTAAACCCCTTGTAGTGCCCCAGCCTGCTAGAGACCACCAACTAGTCTGCTGTTTCCTATATGGACAACAAAAGCTCACCTCCCCCTGCTGCCTGCGTCCCTGGGCAGATGAGAGCTCATCTTCCTCCTGCATTCTGGAGCTGCAGTGGAGATTTGCTGACTCCTGCAGTCGCCTTCACAAAAAAAAAAAAAATAAATAAAAAAAATATATCTATAATAAAAATAAAACCCCCTGCACCAGCCAGCCATTTCAGCTCCCCATGCCTTTAAGGGGGCCGGACCAGCTCCCCTGGCACACCGACATCATCCGTCCCCAGAAGTCACACCCCACGTCTTCTGGGTCAAACAGCCTCTGGCTGTGGGTAAAGTTTAACGCTATGGACTCAAAATTGTGTGTGCACAACCCGCGAGACTATGTAGCTACATTTTTTATATTTCACCAACTGGGTAATTTTGTGATGCATAAAATAAAACTTAAACTGAGGGAAGGTGCCACGCATGACGTCACCCGTGGCCATCTTACTAGATTATATGTGTATACACAGAGCGCTAGTTTGTGCACTTGTGACAAGTGCCAGAATTGTAAGTGGTTTGACATTTATTGAATACATGATATAAAACAGCGCACTAGATTCCATTTGCTTTAATAAAACGCTATCCATGATCCAACAGAGGAATTGGCAGTCTCAGATCCACTCAGACCATTTATGGGAATGCTTGTTTGACCGTCCTGTTGGTTCAGGGGTCATGTTCCTAAAGCGAGCAGCCATCTGTGTATGGTGGAGATGCTGCACATTATATGACACCTGCATGGTCAATCTAGAGACCACTTTGCACCATCTGGAATTTCTGTATGACCTTTATGGAAATATATAAATAGGAATTCAAGTTTTTAAACATATGATTACGTGCGTTGTACTATGTTCATTAGCTTATTTGGAGGTGTTGTGTAATTGGCCTTGAGTGTTCAGCTGTAATTAGTATTTACTCAGGACTGTTGGCACTGGTTTTTAAAATGAGTATTTACTGAAAACAGTGGCAACCATTTTTGAGCAACATAATGAAAAACTGCCAACAGTTAGTTTACACAGTGTCTTCCCCAATAGATTTTATTGGCTTCAAGTGCTTTTAGCTGTAAAATGTGCAGCAATGTGTTTATTATATACTGTATTTATCAGCGTATTACACGCACCCCAAGTTTAGGAGGGAATTTTAAGGGAAAAAAAAAAAAACACATTTAAATGCCCATCAATGCAGCCTTGCCCCATGTCCATCTGCAGCCTTGCCCAGTCTCTTTGCAGCCACTTATTTTTTTAAAATTGGCGCCGATCTCCGCTGACTGAGCGGAGAGAAGCGAGTGCCGATGAGATACACAAAGCCGAAGGTACTCGGCTAGTTTCGGCTCCTCTCGCAGTCCCGCCCATCTCCACTGATTACGAGAGGAGAGGAACGAGCAGCGCCGACAAACATAGCCGAGTGTAATCGGCTAGTTTCGGCTCCTCTCGCAGTCCCACCCTTGACTGAGTAGAGCTGAGAATACCCGAGTACACTCGGCTATGTGTATATCGCTGGCGCTCACTCCGCTCACAATCGGCAGGGATCGGCGTATAACACGTACCCACGATTTTAAGGGGAAAAAAAAAAAAAAAAAAAAAAAAAAAAAGTGCGTGTTATACACCGATAAACACGGTAGATATCTTTCAAGGTCCAAACCTCAGCCCTTCTAAAATCACCTTCCTTAATAGGCACACCTCCAAGCCAGTAGTCACAACTTTCATTTTGGCGCCATTCACAACACAGTAGGAGTTAAATTTTTTATTAACAGGTTTTGTAACAATTATAAAAAACAGACATACACACAAAAATACTTCCACAGGAAGACTGTTCATTAACATAACCTTGAAGTCAAGTAAAAGTGCAGTGATGGGCATGGCATTTCAAAATTCTAGAAAGACACTGGTACTTTAAAAACAAACCTTATCAGGTCTAAATTAAACCACTACTGTGATAAGGCAGGTCAATCGCTCTCTAACCTACAGTTAAAAAGCTATACATTAGGGAAATTTGTTCCCCTTATGGGACTTTAAAAAAGGGAAAAAAGCTACTCTGTGGTAATCATGAGTATAAGGTTTTATTAGCAAAGGGTGTACAGGTACACATCCACAATGCAAATAGAAAATACAAAAGTAAAATACAGGATGCGTGACGCAGTGGGTATGCGTTGTGTACCTACCTGAATATGTTTTAAACTTGGATGGTATTAGATATATACTTGTTAACTTTTTTTGTCATACATTTTGTTCATGACTGTCTTTTCCATTAGACATGTTTTTGTTGTGCTGGTCTCAATCATACACCCCTGAAGAAGAGCAACACTCGAAACGCGTCAGTTACTCCCCGTATGAGTGTTCCATATGCAACAGAGTCAATGATTGTAACCTTATGTACTGCATTGCATACCCACTGTCACGCATCCTGTATTTTTCTTTTGTATTTTCTATTTGCAATGTAGATGCTTTTTTCCCCTTTAAAGTCCCATAAGAGGAACAAATTTCCCTATGTATATACTATTGGGGATGTGGGTTAATCCTACTCTCTAGACCAACCTAGCACCACCCCTCCATTATTACAGTTAAAAAGCAAACAGTAGAAAGAAGTGCAGAGCGAACTAGTCTGGGCATCTCAGACTGCAATTTCCTCCATGTCTTCAAGAACCATAAACGTCCCACTTTCTTTGCAGGTTGCATTATTTTTCATTTGTTCTAGAAAAGAATAGAATTGTTATGGTTAACAATACAGAATTTTTGTAGTACAGGAATGCCCACCCATTTGTTATATGTATTCCAAGCACAGCACTACATGTCACTGGGAACATGTACAATTCAGATTTGGTGTGTTGCAATTACAGTTAAAACAGATGAATAAAGCCTATATTCACAGATGGGGCACATTTCTCCACTGACGGTAGCAGAAAGGCAGGGCTCAGTTGGCTGGCACATGCCCTTTAATGGTGTTCATATCATGGGCAAGCAAAAGACTATGCACCCAGAAGGTTCAACTCACCAATGAGGTCACTTCTATCAAGTAACAATTCAAGGTCTTTGTCACTTATGACTTTTCCATTGGATCCTTTTACTTCTCTGAAAAATAGAGAAACGGTTAAACTTCACAAAATGTACTGTAAAAGCTGCCAGTCAACACTTTAAAAATAGTACTCAGATTATATCATGGCTCAAGCAACAACTCTATGGAATTACACAGAAGAAAATTCTCTATGCGCATGAGCCTGAAACCTACTTGGTCCATACTTTGCTGCGCAAAATGCTCTATAATCTTGTTTTCCCCATGCATTTTACAAATGGCACCTTGGACTCAATGGTTAAAGGACAACTTAAAAAAAAGTGCATTTTTCTCTTCTCCAGAACTTGCAATCAATGGATTGCAGGTGAAATGTCAAGCTCCTGCAGACTCCAAGACCCCATTACACAACTTGTGTTCAGATTTCCTTTAGATTAACCAAAACCATGTAGTGCCTGATTGCATACATACAAATAGACCCTCTTAAGGTTTGACCTCATATGGTTTTGGTAAATCTGAAAGAAAACCCCCCACAGAAGTTTTATAGTGTGTATCAAGCTTTACCACTGTGCCCTCACCTCTGAACAGGCGATCAGTTTCAGATCTGTAGCTTTCTGTGGAAAGAGCAAAGTAGGCACATGCTGACCAGTATTCTCAGTCAACAGTGCGGCTGTGTGGGCAGAACACGTTACTAAAGCTGAACTTACTAAAATTTCACCTGGAGGTTAAAGGATAAAAGTATGCACATCACTTTCCCAACACTAACTGTCACAGTCAAAGGCTAAGGCCCCAAATGGGCATTAGTCAATATCTGCTGATACTTTAACCACTTGCTTACTGGGCACTTACCACCTTCCTGCCCACGCCAGTTTTCAGCTGTCACACTGAAAATTGTGTGGTGAATCTACACTGTACCCAAAATGAAAAACTTTTCCCCACAAAAATAGGGCTCTTTGTATTTAAAATAATTTATTTTTTTGCAAAAAGAAATAAAATAAATTTTCATAGCTCTAAACTTTTCCTAGACAGGTAATATATTTCTTCCCTCACTGATGTGTGCAGATGGGACTGCACTGATAATTGGGGCACTGATTAACAGTGTCCCGATTAGTGTAGATGTCTCTAACACAAGCCGTTTATCGGCTCGCTTCTCACACGGAAAGCCGATAACCGTCTTGTATTTACATTGTGATCAGCTGTCATTCAACACAGCTGATCACATAGTAAATGGCTGCTGTGACTTGACCTTTTACCCCAATCTTTGACCAGCCGAGTCCAAAGTGAACAGAGTGCGCAGGCCGTGCAATCACGGTAGGATGTCCATGGACGGCCTCCTGGCAAAGTAAGCCCACGCTGTAGCAGTCTTTCGGCTATAGTGCAAGCGGGAAGGGGTTAAGGACCAAGTTGCTAGAGGCTTATTAAATACTTGTAGACTAAAAATTCACAAACCAAGATTACACAATGCCCATGTTTAGAGCCCAAAAGAACATCCCTCCCACACAACCCAACTATTGCTGCCATCCAGCTTCACCAGTTACAAATCACTGAGAAGGACATGCACAGAAGTCTACATCCCCTACTAGTCAACATTTTGTCCTAAAGAACAGGAGCATTTCATGCTCACTTGTTACATTTTAGGGATTACAATTTCTGATCTGTATACCTGTTCTAGGTCCATGACAAATGTCGATGTTCATGGAAAAGCATAACAGTTAGAATATTTGCATCCCCCCCCCAAAGTCTGCAATATTTCTCAGGACAGAAAACCGAGCCCCCCAATTCTTACCTTTCATGATCCCGGGACTGAAGCAACTCCAGTAATTCTTTTGGATCAAGACAGCTTTTAGATTGGTTCATTCCACTGTGTCCACCTTTAAATTTATCTGGGGAAAAAAAAAAGCACACACATTTATACAAACGTTAAGCTAAAGTTGGGAATTTCACATCCAAAACCATAAAAACACACAGCATTCTAAAATACTGACACGTGGCAGCTTGGACATCAAGAACCAAAAATCACCCCAATCTGCAGACCTGAGAGCACAAGCGCCCCAACCCCCGTCAGAGGGATGAAGCATGGAGAGAACCACACCACCAATGGTTCACCATCAGAACTAAACCTTAACATTTGCCAAAAACTTTACATAAGGTAGAACATTAATATATGTTCGCTAGCTCAACTAAAAATCATTCTTTTGCAAATATATTATTTTCTTGAATATATATATATATATATATATATATATATATATATATATATATATATATCTTACAAATTTGGTACTAGAGCAGTGGTTCTCAACCTAATGCCATGGACCCCTTGACACAATTTCCCAAGTTGTGGGGACCCAACAGTAAAATTATTTTCGTAGCGTGGGTTGTCAGCACTAAAGGCAAGACAAGTAATTTGCGCACCTAACCCACGGACATTTAGCGCTCCCTGGCTCCTTTCCACTCGTACAGTACATTTTAGGATGTACCACTGTTCAGCCCAGGATTTGGTGACCCCTGGGAAATAATTTGATCCGAGGGGGTACGACCCCCAGGTTCAGAACCACTGTACTAGAGAAACAAAAAAAAAAAAAAAAAAAAAAAAAAAAAAAAAAAAAAAAAACCCAAGTTCAGAAATCAAGTTATGTGTAATATAGTGGGAGCAATACACTTTTTATGCCAACTGAAATGTAATACTTTGAACAAAATCCTTTGTTGGAAATGACAGCTTCAAGACACTTCCTGTATGGAGGAGAAGTTAGTCGCTTGCATTGTTCAGGTGCAATTTTGGCCCATTCTTCCACAGTCTTCAAATTTTGAAGGTTCTGTGTGCCTCTATGAACGCTGATCTTTAGTTCTTTCCATAGATTTTCTATTGGATTCAAGTCAGGTGATTCTGGCAGCTTTATTTTCTTTGAAAGGGAGAGTTTCCTTGGCTCTGTTTGGGATCATTTTCTTGCTGAAATGCCCACCCTCGTTTCCTCGTAGATGGCAGGTATTTATGAAGAATGTCTTGGTATAATTTTTCCATTTATCCTTCCTTCAATGATCTGAAGTTTGTAGGTGGGAACATCATGTGGGGCTGTTTTTCAGCATATGTAACTGGCAAACTTCACTGTTAGTATATTTTTGGAGGGGGGGGGGGGGGGGGGGGTTGGGGTCATGTGAAGGGCAATTCGACCTCCAAACATGGTGTAGTCTGGCATCTAGGGGCGTACCTAGAGCATTTGGCACCAGAGGCAGATCCTATATCTGGCACTCCGCCCTCTTGCCCCCTGATCATAACTGTATACACTCAACCCCCCTCACAAATGTAAACACTCAGCTGCGCCCCCTCACACACACACACAGCTCTGACCCCCCTGTACACAAACGGCCTCCTCCCTTGTACTCACAGCCCCTACTAGTAAGGTGGTCTTCCAAGTCTTGATTCCACATGTCCCTGTGTAAATAAATTGCTGGCAGCAAACACACACACAAAGCAGTCAGAGGTGGCATTATAGAGCCCAATGTGAGCTCAGTGACACTGAACAAAATGACACTGCACACTCGCATAAACACAGAGCCAGCTGCTGCGGTCTGTTTGGAGGCAGGTGTGGTGGGCTCTCTAAAGGAGCTTGGTAATCTGGTGCATCGTGGAGCCTCCTCTAGTCCTGCCCTCTTGGGTCCCACTAAGACCACTTTATGCATATGGGGGGGTAGCTAGGAGACGCTTTTTATCTCCCACCAGGTGGTCTCCCTACTGTCCACTATGGGGTAATCCAAACCTCCCACATTTCAGGACAGTTCCTGACCCACAACTATGGGCCCGCTACGGTATTAAGTTGCTGAAGGATATAGTCTCCTCCGAAGCCTTACTTTCTTTCCAGGACCTATTTGGGAAACATGACCTTCCTATGGGGATGATGTTTCGCTACTATCAATTGAGGCATCGCGTTCCTACTCAATTCCCCACACCGCCTGTCCTCGAGGCGGATGTGGTTGAGGAATTATTGGCACAGGAAACCCTGAATAAGCCCCTTTCGGTATTATACTTGATGTTACTTCGAACAGACTCCAAAAAACTGGATGTATTGTGGGATGATATCCCATCCCTAGATAGGGAGACTTGGGAGGAATGCTTTGAGAATAGTTTCTAACTGGTGATATTGTCCAGGGACAAATTAATTCAAACCAAATTCCTACATAGGAATTGCCCGAGATGCCAATCTCTGGATAGCACCTATATACATATGTTTTGGTTATGTCCTAGACTCACTATTGGTCTGCTATCTTTGAATTTCTTGATGCGCGTCTCCAGCTGGAGCTGCGCAGGACAGCAAAGTTGGCCCTACTGGGCATACAAGACGACGACCAAAGACCTAGGTATACTAAGCTTTTGCTTTCATTACTACTCTTTTATGCCAAAAAAGACATCCTGCTTAAATGGACTTCTTCCCTCCCACCTACGGTGGGGTCGTGGAGAAACTCAGTTAATGCCATTCTACCAATGTATAAACTTCTATGAATAGAGGATGTCCCCAGAAATTTGAGAAGGTCTGGCAGCCATGGTCTGATCCTTTGTAAATTGTAATGTCCTATTAGTACCCTTGACCTGTTTAATATGCATTAAGGGTGTCTAGGCTCTGTGCTCCTGTGTCGGCCCCCCCCCCCCTTTCCCTCATGACGCTAGATGATTGATAAACCGGTTTAAGTCCTGTGGTTGATATACCTACGGTGTCCTATTGTTTACGCTGCATAACATGCATTGCTAATATATTGTTCTTCCACTGATGTATCCACTGCAATATTTCATGTCGTGTAATGTATTGCGCTTTATTTTTCTCAATAAAGACCAACCTTGTAAAAAAAAAAAAAAAAAACCCACCACACAGAGCCAGCACCCGCCACTCCCTTGTCCCGGTTTTGATAGCCAGCCTGACACACCCCTAACAATGTGGGGCACCCGGGGCGGACTGTCCCACCCGGTAGGTTCACCACTGCTGGCATCCAAAAGGGTTCAATTTCATCTGACCAGACTATTCTCCCAGTATATCAGAGGCTTGTCCAAAATGTTGTGCAGCAAACTTTAAACAAGCTTCAACATGATTTTTCTTCATCAATGGAGACTTGCGTGGTGAGCGTGCATACAGGCCATGGCAGTTGAGTGCATGGTAAATTTTAAGAGGCTGTACACAAGATGACAAAGCTTGTAAGTTTAACAGCGCATTGCATGCCATTTTTTTTTACGGAGGGAAAAAGATCGTGTCCATGTTTCATGTCTTTGGAGAAAACAGACACCATTTGAAAGTTTGATGCTGGTTCCAGTCTGCCTGTGCCTCCCCTGTGTAAGTGGGAAAATAGCTTGTTTGACCTTTGTGAGAACAGAGGTCAATAAATGGAGGAGAGTTCTATCGCGCTAGGAGTCTGGTGTAATATTGGCTTTCTGCACACTGGGATTGTACTAAGGAACCTGTCTGCTCCCCTACCTTTGGATATGGACTATTATATGCACTGCACCTTTTTGTACTTAAAGTTGAGTGCATTACTTATGGTTTTTCTTTGAAACAACTGTACCCAATTTCTGAAGCTCTCCACAAGTGGTCCTTAACCTCCCTGGCGGTTTTCCCGAGTGTGGCTCGGGGTTAAAATTCAGCAGCATTAGCGGTAACCCCGAGCCACACTCGGGATTGCATCGCAGGATCCTGGTGCCTCCTTACTTACCTTGTCCCCGGGATCCTGCGATGTCCCCCGCAGTGTCCGCGGGCTCTGTCCTCCCCCGAAGCCTCTCCGTGCCAGGCTCCGTTCCCTGCGAGCGTCGCGACGCACGGGGGCGGAGCCTGGCGGCAAATTCAAAAAACTGTAAAAAGCATAACACATACAGTACTGTAATCTTACAGATTACAGTACTGTATGAAATCATTTCACATCCCATTTGTCCCCAGTGCTCTGGCCCATGCCCTGCATGCAGTTTTATATTGCATATAGTGTTCTGCCTGGAAACTGGAGATTGTCCATAGCAACCAAAAAGTGTCCCTTTACGTCAAAAATGGCTTTAGACCAGCTAGAAAACAGCGATAAATTAGAACACTTGCAGAATTGAGTGATAGTGAATCGTGTGGAAATTTATTTTATTACTATTTATTTTTATTTTTTTTAATTATTATTTTTTTTTTTATTATATTATAATTTATGTTTTTGTGTTTCAAACTATCATACCCGGGATATCTACTAGACTCTTGTTTGGACAGATTTAAGTGTGTTATTGTTAAGAATTACAGGCCTACAATATAAAACGCAAATTTCCATGCAAAATAATTGTACCGCTTTCAGCACCTAAAATCAGAAAGAATCATACCGCCAGGGAGGTTAAACAACTTTTTTCACTCCTGTCAGAAATCTTGTGATAAGCACCTGGTCATGGGCCAATTTTTTGGTGAAATGTTCTTTCTACTTCTGGATTATGGCCCCAACAGTGCTCACTGGAACATTCAGAAGTTTAGAAATTCTTCTATAACCAATGCCATCAGTATGTTTTACAATAAGGTTGCAAAGGTCAAGAGAGCCATTTGCCTTTACCCATCATGAGGTTTGTGTGACTCCTTGGTAATGAGACACCTTTTATAGCCCATCAGCTGGAGACTGAACCAGCCAATATTAATTTGCACCGACAAGGGGCAGGATTGCTTTCAAAGTTACTGATAGATTTCAGCTGGTGTCTTGGCTGTCCATGCCTTTTTTGCACCTCCATTTCATTAATGTGTTAATACTGTGTCATTCCAGTTTATTACAGAACCTAAATTTCTGAACTTATAGACAAGTGGTGAAAATTTCAGTCACTAGCGCCTGTAGAAATATCTACTTATCTTCACAAACTTTTGTCCACACAAGCAAAAAGCCTTTACCTAAAACCCCCAGGAGCATTCGATTTTCTGAAAGCAGAGGCCGTGTAGAATAAAAAAAAAAAAAAAAAAAGTTGCATATTTGCACAACTGTTTATTAAATGCACATTTTCAGGGAAAAAAAAAAAAAAAAAAAAAAAAAAAAAAAAAAAAAACACACACACACACACACACACACACACTATGGTTGTTTTAGGACATTGCCCTCACTCACGTGTTTGCAATCACATCACACGAGGTATCACGCAGTTTACATAAGATGCACACGTTAGCATTTGAGCATGTGCAGAGCAAAAGGGGTTACATGTAATTTTGTAAATATTTTTGTATTATATTGATCTAGGAGTTAAACGCCCATGTAATAGCATTGAGCAGGTGACCATTACTCTTTATGGAGACACTGGGGGTCTAATGGACCCCCAATGTCTCCTGCACTCCAAAGCAGCCAACAGGACACAGACCTCCACTTTCATGACTGTCACTTTACATCCAGTTGAAGAAACAGAGCACAACCTTGTGGCTGCTATATGGAATATTAGATTAGATTGCGTGGGATAGCAGGGATAGCAGGCATTGCAAGCATCGTACTAGATTACTAATTCGAGTTTAGATCATTTTAAACTACAAGGGTAGGTAACTTACTTTTGTGGATCACCAGCTTCTCTAGCTTTCTTTTGGCTGCAGCCCTTTCCACAATCTTTTGATCTATAGTATTTGCAGTCACTAGTCTATACACCACAACAGGTTTTGTCTGACCAATTCTGTGGCATCTGTCCTGGGCTTGAAGGTCAGCTTGAGGATTCTGTGCAAGAGAAGACATTTTAGAAAAAGCATCTATACCAAGGACAAAACAATCTGAAGCCAGCAAATGCAGACATGTAACTGGTAATTAAAATGTTCCACTATACGTAAGTATTATGCTAACAAATAAACCAGTGGAATGAAAGTCCATTTAACCACACAATGACACCCTCAATCTCAAGAATCAAGGAAAGCACCCTGTTGCGGTTGGTGAGCAGAAAAAGATGCTGCTACACAGTAGCCTGTACTTCTAGATGCAATTCACCACTAGCGCTGTATTTGATTTAAAGGAGCCAAGCAGTGTTAAACACATTGTAACTGGATGGAGAACTGGGGTGTTGGAAGACCACAACTAGCATGTCAGAAAGATTGTCATAATTGAAATCTCCACAGTTCTGCTATGACTCAAGTACTACAGAAGCACCAAGATCTTTATTTGACCCGTTTGCCTGCTAGCAAGAAAACACTTAACATATTGTCAATATAGATGAAAGAATTACCATTTGCTGCATTTTACATTGAGATTGCCATTAACTCTATCCTACCATGGACACTAGTAAAAAAAAAAAAAAAAAAAAAAAACAAACAAACATAGCATTTACCCAGTCACTGTCAAAAAGGATTACTGTATCCGCTGCTGTTAGGTTAATTCCCAGTCCCCCTGCCCGTGTGCTAACCAGAAAGATGAAAACATCAGGGTCAGTGTTAAACTTGTGCATCTGTGAGAAAGAAGGGAATAAAAAAAAGTTAGAGGGGCATCACAGAAAACATCAGTAGGTACACAATATCCATAAACAGAGCTGAACCTCACATTCTCTTCTCTTTCTGCATATTTCATTGTTCCATCCAATCTACAGAAGGTGAAATTTCTATAATAGCAGTAATCCATTATTATGTCCAACATCATTGTCATTTGTGAGAAGATCAAAATCTAAGAAAAAAAAAAGATGCACGATAAAAAACGGATACTACGAAAGGCAGGATTTTAAATAAAACGCACAAATCTGTAAGTAAGCAGCAATAATACCTTGTGTCCTCTTTTCTTCATTTCTGGCAACATCCGATCCAAGATCAAGAACTTTCCTGAACTATTTATCAGTTCCTTATCAATCTGGCAAAAAATTAAAACAAATGCTTGTGTGACTTGTATGGCAAAGTGTGTTTATTTTTGCACAGAAACACATTGGTTCACATATATGTGGCGTGGGAAAACACGAATCCTGAACACTTCCATACACTGAAAAATTGCACTCAGTTCATGCATATGTCACCAGTCTTAATGTTAAATTAATGACACCCCAAAACAGATTGCAAGAAATCAGATCACATGGAAAAAAAAAAAAAATAAATAAAATTGCACGGTGCAAATTGAGCCCATACAAAATGAATGGGCTCAAATCGCATGCGATTTGAAAGGGAATGCAGAGCAATTCTTATCTGAATCACAAGTGGTGTCCTGCACCGCATATATGTGAACCCAGCCTTTGTTGCACCTGAAAAAAAAGTTCACTCTTCAGTTACACATAAAGACTACCTCTTGAAGCCTTACCTTGAACTCCTGGGTTACGGGATCTAGAGGATATTCAATCAAATATGGGTGGTTACAACATTTTCTCAACAACATCATGATATTCCTCATTTTAAGGTTCACTTCTGCACTGCCTGGCAGATTGACTTCCATCACAATCCTGCAGAAGACAGAATGTTTAGTGTACACTTAACATCTACAGCTGGTCGCCAATAGAAAAGAGTTATATAGCAAATACCTTTCTTGCTCAGCTTCCTGCTGTTTGAGGAGGCGGATAAAAAGTTCATCTGGAGTTTCTTTATCCACCTCACTATAATTCACCACTTTGCGACTTCTTCTTTTTCCTCTTCCATTAGATATTTGTACTGGCTCTGTGGGCTAACCAAGAGAAAAAAAAAACATTAAAAAAACCCACACGATGCACATTAGGCAATGTTTTATAGCATTAACATTAAAACAAATAAAAAAAAAACAAAAAAAAAAAAAAAAAAGTGTCGAAGAGGGAAATTAGATCACAACTCCAAACCGCAGGTAGAAGAAAAATTCAGTTAAGCTCTGCATAAAATATCTTAAAGGGGAACTTTGCAGCCTGGGTCCCTAACAGACAACTTCTCCCTGTGTGCTGGTCTTTGAGCAATGCCACTGATCAGCGCAGGACAACTCCATTTAGGCTGAGCATGTGCAACTGTTTACATGTTGCAGAACTGCGAGCAGGTAGTGGATTTTATTGGACACATTGTATGCCTTCTGTAAAAAACAAAAAAAAAAAAACAAAAAACCCCCCATGCCTAGTCGCAGTCTTGATAAATGCCTTCAGTATCTTTATTGGAAATACTGAATATTAAAATTTCATTGCCATTGGAAATCGCTCCTTTATTAATCTTCAGTTTCACAATTCAGTGTGTCGAACTGCATGCTCAGTTTTTAGAAAGCCCTAGGAATACAGATAAAAGGAATCCATTTTACACTGTTACACAGTGTACAACCAAATCTTTAATACCAAATACACTCAGGAGTGTGCCAATGCCTACAAACTGACTAGTGGTGCCATTAATATAGGAGTACCAACTTCTAAAAAACACAAGAAAACTTGCAAAAGAAGTTTACCAATAAAGTTTGTGCATGGAAGCAGCGATTTCCTACTCCGAAAGGAACAGCAGTTCACATGAGAAATGAATGGCTCCAAGACAGCATGGAAAATAACTAATCTCAGGCTTCCCCCAACTAAACCGAGGGGAGAGGAACCCTATACATGCATGGCCCCAGCTGACACCATGCAATGCAAAATGAGACTAAAATTTTCCAAGTCAGAACAAAAATCAAAATACAACTTAGTGACTACCTTGTCCTGTCCCACAATTTTTTCAATGGTCCGATTCACTATGGCTGTGTAAAACTCTTCTTGTTTCTTTGTTAATGGAGCATAGACTATAACTTCTCGCTTGGGCGGCACCTCCAACGTTACATCAGTTTTTAGTCTTCTTAACAGGAAAGGTGTTAAAATCTAGAAGAATATAAAAAAATAAAGTTTACTCGTCCCAGAGAACCAGGGATTAATGTAATGGCATATTAGGGGGGGTGGGGAGGGGGCCCACCCAATTCAACATTTAAGATATGGTATTACCTGGTGCAGCATATGTAAAATGTTCTGTTCACGTTCCTTGACCACAATGTCGTTAGCATTCTGAGAGATACCAGTTATATCAAACCAGGATTCAAAGCTTTAGAAAAGTAATGAAAATGAAGGGTTAGAAAGCCAGTGTGTAAATAACCAATACGCTGAAGTCAAGCAGTCAGTGTTTAGTTACCTTCTCAAATCATCAAACACATCTGGTAGCAGGAAATTCAATAGAGACCACAGCTCTGCTAGGTTGTTCTGTAGTGGTGTCCCAGTGAGGAGCAGCTTATTGTCAGACCGAAATTGCTTTAATTCTCTTATAAGTCGACAGTTCATATTTTTAATCCTGTGCCCTTCATCTAGAATCATGTATTTCCAGGATCTATGCTGTAGAATTCATAAAAAAAAAAACAGTGATAGAGATAGATATATAGATCTACACACAACACAACTCCCACACCCCATCCAATAAAGATGTAGGAGGTAGTGTGTGCTGTACCTGCCCCCCTTAAAAAAATAAAAAACACCATGTCCTCTGCCCAATTGCCAAGACCAACCCAATCACTGAGGCAGCTCCCTCCCACCCCCGCCCTCTATCCAGCACTATGTTGCCTCCCACTCTCCAGTGAACGGGTGGAAAGAGGCAAAGAGCTGTGGTGGCGATCTACCCGTCTGCTCAATGCGGTCGATCGCGATTGACAGCTTGCCAACCCCTGCTTTAATGCACATATCTGTACAATATTATACAATACCTGCAAGACTGGACGATCCCTCATGGCAATCTCAAAAGATGTGATAACCACAGGATAAGTCTGCAAAACCCCATCTCGTTTATTAATTTTTTGTGCCAATTGACGACGTTCTTGTTGGTTACCATGGTAAAGCAGCACTGGAATCTGCAACACATTACAAAATGTCCATTTTTTAAATGTGGATTTGAATGACATTAAGGCCCCTTTCACACTGGGGCAGTGCCGGCGCCAGCGGTAAAACAGCGCTATTTTTAGTACTGGTATTCGGCTGCTAACGGGGCGGTTTTACCCCCCCTGCTAGCGGCCGAGAAAAGGTTAAACCACCACAAAGCGCTGCTGTACAGGCTGTATAGCCACGCTACCCCATTCATTTCAATAGGCAGGGGCGGTATACACACCGCTCCCAAGATGCTGCTAGCAGGACTTTTTTTACCGTCCTGCCAGCGCACTGCTCCAGTGTGAAAGCCCGATTAGCGGCTCTTTCAGGGCGCTTTGCAGGTGCCATTTTTAGCGTTGTAGTGCCTGCAAAGCACCCCAGTGTGAAAGGGGTCTAAAATAACCTGTCTGCACATTGTTGCAATGGCATTTTTTAAAAATAGCTGTCCAAGGACTTACTACAGTGTACATCCACGATTTGTTCAATCGGATTCGTTTTCTGTATAGAAGTTCTTTATACTATAAATCACTGCTCAAAACAATGGCAAAAAGTGAAGATTGTACTAGTTTGAGTACCAAGCTGCCTCATTTGGCTCCTTCTCAAATCAAGAAACCCCAACACACCTGTCAATTAACCACTTCCGGACCAGCCGCCGCAGTTTTACTGCGGCAGGTTGGCTTGGCAAATCAATGTTACCTTACGTCGCTTTCGCCTTTTAGCCACTATAGGCGTGCACCCGGAGCCGATGCGATGGCTTGTGACAGAGCAAGAACCAGGATCCCAGGGGAGAGGAGAGATTGTCGGTGCTCATACCAAGTATGAACACCGATCTTTTCCCCAGGTCAGTCTCATCCCCCCCTACAGTTAGAACACACCTAGGGAACCCAGTTATCCCCTTCATCACATCCTAGTGTTAAGTGTTGAAGTGGTTAAAAAGGGTTTTTGCACACGGTAGTATTTCAGTATATGAGCTGTAGGCCCCGGAAACACTTTTGCCCATCTGTACCCCCCCCCCCCCATTGGAGGATAAAGGAGCAGTTGGGAGGGTAGTAAAACACAGCTCATACATGTACTCCTTCCCCCAGCATTTCTCTTGTAGAAGAAACCTAGAGAAATGTGAAAGTTTACATGTCCTTACCACCAACTCATGAATAGCCTTTTAGGGATAATATAGAAACGAGAGCTGCAACACTTTAAGTTTTTCCAGAAACTGTTGAAAATTTTGGTTCTAGACAATTCAACAGTCCATGATGCGTGAACCTGTGTCCTGAGGCCTTCCACGTCCAGGCAGAGCAATCGTTCCTCCGGTACAGCATAGAGAAGCAGCCAGCTGCCCCTCACAGCCCGCTCAGGAGGTGCCTCTGCCCATCCTATACCAGCCATATGTTACTGCTCTTTTGATACTTCAATGGTCAGAGAGAATAGTTGAAAAATGGATTGGATAGCTGCATATCAGTTATTAGCTATGTTTAGTGCATCAAAACAGCTGAAGCCCATTATGAAGTTATCCCCAATCTTGGAAACTGGTAACATTTACTTTAGGGACACAACTATGAAACTACACTGTCTAAGCGCCCCCAGAAGTCTGCCATGTCTACCCAAGTAAAAGAAAAGAACACTTTTGAACTAAGGAAGCCAAGCATGCATAGTATTAAACAAGCTTAGTATAGTTTAACCCAAAACTAAAAATTACCTCAGGAGAGAACCGTTTAAACTCAGATATCCAGTTAGGAAGAGTAGACAAAGGGCCACAAACCAAAAACGGTCCAGGTACACCTCTTTCAATCATCATCGCTATAGTAGCAATACATTGGACAGTCTTCCCCAAGCCCATTTCATCAGCCAAAATGCCATTAATTCCATTCTCCCACAACATCTGTTAAAGAGGGGAAAAAAAAAAAAAAAAAAAAAAGTTATTCAAGGTGGGGAAAAAAACCCTCATCAAAAATAGACTTAAAATCCATTAAATATTTAATGTGATAGAAAAACAGTAAAATGCCTGCAGTTTCATGGAACTCCCTTATCAAAGTTAGCCTACCCTGAGCCATTCCATGCCTTCCACCTGGTACCAGCGCATCACACCTCCAACAAAGTACTTTGGCTGCTGAAAAGGAACTGGTTGGCCATCTACTTTCCTCACTGGGTCCAGCATATGTTTAGCACTGTGCCTCACAGCTTGAGACAGGCGATCTTTAATTACAGTGTTCGAATCTCCCATCTGCTCAATCTCTTCAGATGTTAGTTTACAGTCAGATGAATCATTCTATAGGTGGGGGGAAGAAATATGATTAATAAAAATAAAAAATAAAAAATGAATTCTAAAACAAAGATAAACTGTACAAATTCCTCACATATACCTCAGAATCCTGCTTGGATCGTTTGGAGGCAGTTAAAATATCCTAAGAAAAAAAAAAAAAAAGTTAGATTCCAATAGAATATTTTGCAGTGCTGTAATTCCGATAGATAAAAATGCTCTTACTTCTTTTGACATGACATCTGAGATGCAATAGCTTTCCTCGCGTGGTCTTTTCTTTGCCTGAGCTGAAGGAAAAAGAAGAGCACCCCTTAACTGCCACATATCAGCACACACTGTGTGAATGTACATAATAACCCCCAACTCCCTACCCCACCCCAAGAAAAAAATCCACCCACACAAAAAACACCCACCACAAAGACTCACCTGTTTTGCCAGAAGTTTCTTTTGGCTACAAATAAAAATAAAAGATGTAAGCATATCCCATATTCACAAAGTGGGTTTGAGTTACTAAATTAATAGCATTACTGCATACACATGATCTGGATGACTGAAGTCAGCCCAAGTTCACCTCATTCACTAAAAGTTCACTTTGTAAAGTGAGAATTTTCTCCTTGGCTTAGTGATAGGTGAAGATGTACAGGCTTCAATCTAAATTAGGTGCAGGCAAATTTTTTTTTTTTTTTTTTACTAAAAATCAAAAGGGTTGACTGCTTTGAAGGGCACTGAAAGCCTTTTTGGCCTATACTGCTACCTACAGGATTAGCAAATAAAACTAGACGCTAGCCCAAGGTAACCTGTCCCACTGGGCCTCCGTTTTGTAGCAAAACATTAGAAAGAGCACGATCATAAACACAGGTGGGACTTGGTCCCCTAATGGACTCCAAGAAAAAGGATTTTACAGCAGAGTGCAAAAATAAATAAAAAATAAATACATCTCTCGTTCATTGAAAATTTAAACAGAAGTCTTATACCTTGGAGATGTACAAAAGCAGTTTGAGGTGTGGGCACCCCTAGGGTGGAAACCAAGACTTAAAAGTGAAATAGGCCTTCAACATCCAATGAGAGCCCATACAGAAGTAGACTGCCAAGCTTTTAGCATGCAGGAATCAAGACTTGGATGGTCCTGTCCCTCAGAACCTGGGTATCAACATACTTGCTATTAAAGTAAGCAGCTATAAAGCAGGATGGCAGCTTGGGACATAAGATCTTAAAGCGGGAGTTCCGCAAAAAAAAAAAAAAAAAAAAAAAAAAAAAAAAAAGTCAGCAGCTACAAAAATACTGCAGCTTTTAAATATGGCATGCTGGGGGGGGGGGGGGGGGGGGGGGGGGTTGTCACCTTTCCTTAAAGCGGAAGTTCCATTTTTGGGTGGAACACAGCTTTAATATAGCATATTGCCCAGGTAATGTCTGCCTGGGAATATTTTTTTTTTTCCCCTCTCAAACAAAAAAGGTTTTATTTAGCATAGAAAATAAAGCACACACGTTCCAGAGCATAACCATTACACATAATCTCTAGGCTGTAACACAAGGAAGTTAAATAACGTACTTTAGCACCAATCACTGAGAGGCAAGCTCCACCTGACTTCACTGAAGTGGAGGGGGATCTCATAAGGCTGTGTTATTAAAGCAGAGTTCCACCCATAAAAAAAAAAAAAAAAAAAAAAAAAAAAAAAAAAGTCAGCAGCTACAAAAAGTGTAGCTGCTGACTTAATAATCAGACACTCACCTGGCCCACGGTCCAGCGATGCGGGCGAACAAAGCCCTGCTCCTCTCCCCCTCCTGCAGTGCCGGAATCACTACTGTTTTAAGGGGTTGTGTAGCCCCCTAATGTTCCAAGATAGAACTGTCACTTGTAAAACGTATAGAGATCTTGCAGGAGCAATAATGCGCGCTTCCACTGGAGCGTTGGGTATGAAAGAAGCTTTGCCTTTGGACATAGGCCCGTAACGCAGTGGTGACCTCAGGGTCTGCTTTAAATTAGCTGTTACTGCTTCCCTGCGGTTATATTGAGAAAATTCTTCTGCTCTGGAACCAACTGCCCAAGAAACCAACTCAAGATGCTTCACAAACTGAGAGGGGGTTCACAGCCCTCCACTTTCTCAGGTAACCCCGCTATTCGCACATTGAGAATTGCTTAAGACGCAACAAAGTCCTCTGTGCACGTCAGTGGCTTTAGCTAGGTGTGTAGTGGATTGGGACTCTGAGCATATTGGGAAGTTCATCCTCTACCTCACCGATTCTCTCTGCTGCCGTGGTTCTCTTATCTTTTGTAGATCCTGTCCGATCAGGCTGACCTCTTAATCACCCAAAGCGTTCCTGTAAGTTATTAACTGAGGCCATAAAATAATTTACAGCCCACAGGATTGTAGCTAGAGTCAGTTGTTCACCCCCTCTTCTCCAGGGTCCTCTGTCTCCTCTAATATACTAGTGTAACTATCAGCCCGATTCATCATGGCGACTGCTCCCTCTCCTCCACGTTAGTGTCACAAGGTTCTGTTCCAGCTTCTAAAGCCTACATACCAGCCAGGTCAGATTTCTGTCATCTTCTGGGAAGGAGGGGGCGAGTAGATGCGGAAGCCGTGCCATTTTGGTGATCGAGCCGCCTCCTCGGTTGCCACGAGTCAGCATCGCCACTGTTCGAGGGTAGATGTCTGTGGGTGTGAAAGCAGATGTTCCCGTGTCGTACGACCGAAACCGGGTGTCACAAAGCCGTATCAATTCAGGGCAATAGCAGGAGCTCTGTGAAGAATTGTCTGCTCACACCCTGCACCCAGGCTAGTTAGGAGCAAAAAGTATTACCGAATTTCCTTCATCTTGATCATGCAAAGCTGACAAGAAGCTTTGGGAGGCAAAGACCTAGATTTGGCTGTATTGATCCAAAGCCACCAGAGTATCTGCTGTTTCCACTAGGATCCCTGTACCTGGGAGACCATCCTGTCCAGTAGGTCCACATCCAGCATCCCCAAAACTGCAATAAGTGCTAAACCACCAGGTGAAGGAACCACTACTCCAGGATTCAGGTGCTGCTGGCTGTGGAAGCCTGCATGCCAATTATCTACACCTGTAATGTGCTTGTCTGACACATTCTGCTTAGAATAGGATCCAATCCACCCCTATCCACTGGTCCAAAGCTGCAGGCAGCCAAAATTGCCTCAAGCTCAAATTGGTCAACTGGGAGAGGAGACTCATTAGTGATCATAGACGAGTAGCCACACCGCTGCGGGAGCTGGAAGCCTACTGCAGCTAATCACTGGGGTTCTCATGTGTAAATGTTGAGTGCATTCACAGGTGAGAACGCAGCCTTAATGTTCAGGCTTTAAAAGCAGGTTTAGCTAGATTGGCATGTCTTAGACCTTGTGTTTGACACGTGCTCTGAGGGACAAATCTGGCCCACTAGACCATTTTATGTGGCCCTTGCTGCCAGAACATTGTGGAACTCACTTTCTCCACGTCACAAGGACAGCCTTCCTCTCAGCAGCTTGCAGCTCTCAAATCCCTTCCTGCACTCATGGCGGAGACAGATGCTGACCAATGAGCTCCCTGCAAGCGAGAGCAACCTACACTGCTGGGAGGTACTAGAGACCAGGCCATGTAGGTGAGATACAAGGAAACTTTGGGGGGGGGGGGGGGGGGATTTGTATGTGTGCAGAGGTGGGGGGGTGGGGAGAGTGGTACAGAGGTCAGAGTAGAGGAGGGGGAAGAAGGGAGATGTGGACAGCCTATGAAAGAGCCAAACCCTGCACACAGTGTCCTCCAAAAACCTGCACGGCCCTTTGGAGGCCAACCATAATGCTGATTTGGCCGCAATGAGATAGAGTTTGTTGTCCCCTGCCTTAGGAGTATGCAGAAAACGTTGTCTGCCCACACCTAAAAAGTTCCGGTAAACACTGAAAAGCACCATTAAAAAATGACATGCCTTGCATTATACGCATATAGAAGTGGCCTTTAAAAATGCATAAAGGAAATCTGTAAAGTTTTATGTAGAGCCTGCTTAAAGAGCTCTCACCATGAGCAGAAGGAAAATAAAAACCCCACACACCAAATACGCTAACAGCACAAACTAGGTGCTACAGTGGGCTGATTGAAAGGTGTAGTAGCTTGTGTTTTTTGCAAGAGCCCTTTTCTCCAGCCGCAATCATCCACTACAAAAAAAAAAAAAAAAAAAAAAAAAAAAGTCTCTTTTCATCCCCCTGAACAGCAGGCTGCAGCTCCAGATTATCTACCAACAAGCGGATATAGCCCTCATACACACACACACACAAAACCCAAGCTAAAGGACTGTTCATTGACTGGCTGTGTGTATGAAGTGAATGCCTGGCCAAGCAGGGTGATGTGTGGAACTACTACGTTCAGCAACCCCACTACAGGGAGATAAGTAGAGTGCTACAGAATGCAGAGGCGGCAGGGTTTAGTGCTTGCTGTAACTGCTCAACATTGGAACCCCTATATTTGTAGGCTCCAGGAGGGGTGGAGCTAGAGCCAGCTATGACAGAAAAAAAAAATTGCTTCAACAGACAGTGTTCAAATTTTAAAATGGAAACGGTTATAACCACAGGGATCCCTGGGGATTTAACCAGCCATTTTATTTTGCTGACAGTCTAATACATCTATAACCAAAATATCATATCTTTTGCACTGCAGGCATGTGTTATATTATTAAATAAGGCAGTTTATTAATTGGCAGATTGCAAGAAGATTTTGCCAAGTTATACACGGCTTTCATTTCTATAAACTTGAAATTAGGATACCTGTCCAGATTTCGGCTTCTTTTCAAGTTTTTCTTTTCTTTTAATCTCCTGAAAAAAAAAAAAAAAAAACCCAAGAGGAACGCTGTTACACTGTTCACAGCTTTCATTGCACAGAGCTGTAGCAACATTGTCATCCCTGGCTGTACCCAACTCTACAGCAGCAAATGTTACCCGGACAAGCAAAAAACACAATTTACAAAAACCGGGCTGATTTAATGAAAACAGTAAGCAGACCCCTCATACTCCCAGGAGTCAGGGAAGTTGTGGCAATGGCTTGTGTTATCCACCATAGTACACATCTAGGCAGCATAGCATGTCTTACTGTATATTAATAACAGTGCATGGAAATAACTTACCTCCAGCTGCTGCTGTTCCATTTTAGTTAGCAGGAACTTTGAATAAATGTTACTTTTCTCAAGCAAATGCTGGAGCCTTTTATAGCGCATTTCATTGGAATCTCTTTCCCAAGACCTCTGAGCCTGCAAGAGGAACCAAGATAAACTTGTCAATGGGGGTACATAACTTCTTGTGGAGCACATGTCCTGCCTTTAAAAGTTTGCATAGAGAAAAGAGTCACCACACTGGGGTGTTTTTCAGGCACTTTAGCTTTAAAAAAAAAAAAAAAAAAAAAACACCACGCACCTGAAAGCCTCATATGCAATCCCAATGTGAAAGCCCGAGTGCTTTCACACTAGGGCGCTGCGCTGGCAGGGCATCAAAAAAAGTCCTGCAAGCAGTTTTGCAGCGCTTTTGTGTTTTTTGCCACCGGGCTGGGTTCACGGATGGCCCGAGCCCTTTCACACGGCCAGCGCCCGAAAAACACCCCTGTGTGAAAGGGGTCTCAAGCGGCACTTTACCAGCGTTTTTCGGGCGCTTGCAGTGTGAAAGGGCTCAGGCTTTCACATTGGGATTGCAGATGAGGCTTCTTCCAGGCTCTTTTTTAACGCTAAAGCGCCTGAAAAACACCCCAGTGTGAAAGGGGTCTTACTTTTGACTTACTACCTCTGCTGGAAGTCTATTCCAAGTATCAACCACCCTTTCAGTAAAATACTTTCCAAGATTAGTTTTGAACTTCCCTCCTGCTAGCTTGGTCATGTCCCTGTGTTCATCTTCACAATGAAAATACTGTGGCACCCCCCCCCCCCATATGTATTTAAACGTTTCAGGGCCCCCCTCCCCCGACTGTGTACATAAAGTGGTTGAATGAATCGCATACTAGTACATTATGACATGCTTACCTTAGAACAAAGCCCTCTAGCAGTGCACTGTCACCACTGACAAGGCTTCCATCCAGTTTTGCAGGATCTGGCTGTATGAGTGGCCAGAGCTGCGATGACGTCATTCCTGTGCAGGAGCCCTCTGCTTTGGCACGGAGCTCTGAAGGTCTGGCATTCTATGCCTGATCTTTAGAGTGCATGCACCAGTGAGGTTACCAGCTGCATTCAGTGTGAATCTCACCTAAACACCACACACACTTTATTACCACTTTAAGTTCCTGATCACTCAGACTGATCACCAATTTTTGTTTAAATCGATCTCATCAGTATCTTTTTGCAAGTGAGGTCTCCAGAACCGATCACCGTATTCTAAATTAATTCTAAGGATCTATATAGGGGAATCAGAATAGCCTCTGATGACCCCCCTAGTGATGCACTCTAGAAATCTGTTCGCTTTTCCCACTGTCTGGCCACTTTGCCCATTTCTATAGCACAACTAAAATATATTGTAACTACTGTTATTTATATTGTTCACTTTAGGTTGTCTATAAATAAAAACTGATGTTTTAAACATGGTCATGTATTCAAGATGTTTCACTTTGCAAGCATACTAAAGAAAAAAAAAAAAAAAGAAGAAAATTCACAAAAATATTTGCACCTTTTCCATCATTTTTCGCTCCTCAACTTGAGCCGCTTTCTCAAGTTTTTCTTCTTCCTTTAACATTGCAGGAGTTATTAATCCATCCAGTAATTGAGCCATCTCAGATTCCGATGAAGCTGCAAACAAGAACATTAGTTTTAAAAATGGTAGTCCCATTCTTTAGCTGCAAAGTTTAGATATTGAAACAAAATTCCTGTTCTACTTTCATCCATGTTCCATGAATGGAACGCTTCACATTTCAAACTTCTTTGGTCACATATGGGCTGAAAATCCTTTAGGGCTCTACTACAATGGTGGCATTCCAAAACAAAGCTGCCCATTATGGAACACAGAAGCTCATTGTATGCATTATGAATGTCCCCCCCATAAGATCCCATTTTCAAAGTTAATAATGGTTTATAGAATCCTGCTATTACATGAAGCAAACTAATACATTGCCCCTGTAGGTACACTGACTGCTAAAATTACAATGGCTAAGTGGTTAGCACTTCCGCCTAGCTGCACTAGATTTGTTGGTTCAAATCCCAGCAACATCACTACCTACTGGAAGTTTGCATATTCTCCCTGTGTGGGTTTCCTCCCACACTCATAAGACATGCTGGTAGGTTGATTGGCTCCTGTCTAAATTGGCCCTAGAATGAAGGAAGATGTAGGCTGGCAAAAAAAAAAAAAAAAAGAAGGTTTTATTCATAACAAATGGTTAATAGAAACATGGAATGTACATGCCTAGAAGCAACTATAATTACACAAACTAACATGGACAGTACAATAGGGATATAAGTCATCCGACGCATTTCAGAGTCTGTTTTAACTCCATCGTGGTAGAAACAATATCAATTCTAATCACTTCAGTAGTGTATATGTATACATTCCATGTGAATTAAAAACAAGAACACTGCCCCAGAAAGTTTCTGCTTCATTCAGCTCCATCAGGTGTATGGTATATTGCGCTACAAGTTAAGAGCAGGTGTTTAACAAATATACCAAAAAGGCGCATCAAAAGAGCTCCCCTGAAAAATAGGGAATCCAGGCACACCGAGGCCTATAGACAGAATCCTTTCTTATAAGGGCCTGGTGGTAAAACTGACCATTTCCTGATAGGTGGTATTGCAGGAGTACACCAGATTGTAGCGGTGTCCTCAAATAGGATATGCGGCACACCCATGTGGTGTGCAGCATATCCTTTTTGATGCCATGATTTATTGCTCCACTGAATGTAATGCTCATCGCACTGCATTACATTCTTTCCCAGCCCCCTTCTGTACTGAGTGGCACCCGCTATGCCTGTCCCGGGGGTACCCAGATGGGCAAGCGGAGCCAGGATACATAGCGGGGGGTGGTACCATTCAGGCAGCAGCCCAGACGCCAGGTCAAAACTTCTGGTCGTAATGGTGACCTGATGCCTGGGGTTTGTCGAGCCCTGGTGTAAAAGTACCTGAATTCAAAACCCTGACAAAACAATGGCCTAGGACAGTGATGACAAACCTTGGCATCCCAGATGTTTTGAAACTACATTTCCCATGATGCTCCTGCACTCTGCAGTGTAGGCGAGTATCAGTGGAAATGTTTTAAAACATCTGGAGTGCCAAGGTTCGCCATCACTTGCCTAGGAATAACGATCATCATGATGTTCTAGGACAGTGATGGTGAAACTTGGCAGTGGCACCCCAGATGTTTTGGAACTACATTTCCCATGATGCTCAACTACACTGCAGAGTGCATGAGCATCATGGGAAATGGAGTTCCAAAACAACTGGGGTGCCAAGGTTCACCATCACTGTTCTAGGAAATGCTTTAGCGCTAAAAATGGCACCAAGAAAAAAAAAAATCTCTAAATGCTCCCAATTGTTAACGTCCTGCAAGCAGTGTCTTTGGGGCGGTGGAGAAGCAGTGTATACATCGCTCCTCCAATGCCCCTGCCCATTTAAATGAATGGGCACCGCTGCCAAAGCACCTGTAAAGCGCTTCAGCAACGGCACTATTAAGCCTTTCTTTAGCCGCTAGCAGGGGGGCGTTAAAAGGGCCCTGCTAGGGGGCAAAAAACTAGCAGTGCTTTGACGCTAACAAGGCTCAAGTTCACATATGTGCATGCATGTCTGCACCCATGTAGTGGTTACAGCAGCCCATTCATTTGAACGGACTGTTGTGCCCTCAAGACGACATGGGAAAGTCATCCCAGACCCTTTAAAAACGTGATGCAGAGAAACGCATGGTGATTCCGATTTGCACACAAACAGGCCAATGCAACGTGTGTCTGCTAAAGAGCACAACATTCCTGTGCAGGTCAGAACATGCGATTATGCATGCAATCCCGACCTGCATACACGTGAACCTAGGCCAAGGGCTCACACCAATGCTGGGCCCCTGTTCTGAGACTGCATCTGACTTGGAGTTGCATGATAACAGATTATACAAACAGATGCAGAGATTGTATGAACACAACTGCCACGTCACAACTTGACATGTGCAGCGAGTGCACCGATCTGAACAGACAGTTCTTAGTAAGATCCGTACACCCATTACTGCAGGCATGTTAAATTGTGTCTGTGCAGCCGCATTCTATTGTATTGGTTGCTGTGTGCATCTCCGGGCAAATGCATTGGGTGTTAGCAGTTGGCATGGGGACAGCGCCAACTGACAGACCGAAAGATCATCCTCTCTGCCTGACATACATGTTCAGGGTTACTTCTCATAGGGAAACATACAGCTGTTTAATAGCAGAATCTGAAAGTAGAAGTGAACATCTAAAAATCTGCCGATTCATGCATCTATAGTGCTGCCACCCTTATGTATATGCAACACCCATATTTCCTGCACAATAACATAGCACTGATATGACAGTCTGGAGGACTTGGTCTAGGAGGTGCACACGTGGGTCCAGTAATGAGTAGAACTACACTTATATCTACCAGCACACCACGGATCACACATGTCGCTCGGAAGGCTATTTTTATTGAAGAATGATCACATTGAAAGAAAGGTGCAATGTTTCGGTTCCTTAGGGGGCACAAAAAAAAAAAAAAAAAAAGTGGGGAAGAATATCAGGGACATATTTATTTCACTGCAGATAAACCAGCCTATTCAAAATAATGGTCTGTGTGCAACTGCAGAGAGACACAAAAATGTGGACCCTTGGCTATGTTCATACCTCTTTGCATCAAAGACAAATCTATGTGCTTTTGATTTTTTTTTTCTACACAACAGACACCTCTTTGCAACATCAACACAGTTTCTATTCGCCAAAAACATGCAAAATACAATAAAAACCACACCTAAAAAAAACTGCTAAATGTGCAACAAAAATGCATCAGCCGCACATGCGGAGATGCGAACCTAGGATAAGGAAATAATCCCTGCACCTCCGCCAAAGACATACTGCAGGGGGTTACATAGATGTGAATGGGCCCCATAGGAAGCCCTGATCACCAGATCGTACTGCATTCCTGAAAAGGCTCCATTCACACTTGTAGGACTCCAAAGTAGGGCGACATTGGGGTGTAAAGTGGAATGGGTGCGACATGTCCCTCTGCAATGTCAGACCCACGGTTGCATGTAATATTTAAAAATAAATAAAAACCACCACACGGCTCTAGGTACAACTTTCAGAGTGAAGAATCTTGTTACACTAGCCTACTCCCAAGCTGCGCGATTGTCAATGCAACTGGAGTCCATAACACGACTTTTAAGTGACTTTGATAAGACTTTTACACCCTCTGACATTGAAGTTGTCAAAGTCGGATTATAGTGGTGCTTTTCTGAAGTCGCAGTGACTTCAATAGTGTCAATTAGAACTGTTCAGAGAGACGCATGGCATTTCACATGTCCTGCAACTTGGGGGTCTCACAAGTCACACCTTAAAGTGCTTGTAAACCCTTACAAACCACTTTTCACTACAAGTAAGCCTATAAATAAGGCTTACTTGTAGCTACTGTGGATTTTTTTTAAATTCATACTTCCCTCTGTGGATGCAGCATCTGTCCCCCGGCATCTCTGCCCTGAGAAACGACCCTCTGAACATAGCCTATGGCTCGGTTCTCACAGATCCCCAAGAGGAGAGCTGCTGACTGTCGGCCGGCATCTCTCCTCTGTGCTCCTCCACGCTCATTGGAGTGTTGAGCTGTGGAGGGGCGCGGCTCGCTGAGAGACTGACAGCCATCAATCCAGGCAGCTGGTGGCTCCAGACTTGGGAAGTCGGGATGACGCGGTGCCTTGACTGATGGCAGTGACATCAGCAGACCGCTCTCCGATGAAAACGGGTGACAGGAGCGCAAAACGAATTACACTTCTGTGACCCAGAGGAGAATCCCAGGATGGACTTCTCCTTTTAGTCACACATCTATGAAAGGCTATTGTTAGAAAACATGGGGTACAACTTGTCATGCAACTTTGATGTCCAAAATCGCATGTCAAGTTGCACAAGTGTGATCATGGTGTAAACCCCCCTAGATGTGCCCCCCCTAAAAATTATCTCATCAATCCTGGACACAGAAGTCTGGGGGCTGCTGACCTCCTCACCTGGCTGCTGCCATTAGAGAATTCTGAGCCAAGCCAGTTCTACTTCTTCTAATCTACACGTCATACTAGCTTAGCGGACAGCCAGGCAATTAGCATTTCCAGAAGAAGGCCTGTCAGCCAATCTAACCCTCTCTCTAAGTTTCCTTCCCTCGTGAAGAGTACAGAACCCTCAGGACACGAGGACCACGTGGTGTGTTATAAGGAGAGGACATTACCGGGGTCAGAGAGCGGCACTTCCACAGCAGGCATGGTGCGGTCCTGGTACACACAGCTTACACTCACTTCCACCACGACCAACTCGCGCCAAATCACTTCACAGATCTCGTGTCCTAATCAAAAGTCCGACAAACCCCGCCCCCTTTCCTTTGAAGTTTCCCCACACTCCGCCCATCCCTATGTTGGAAACATCGCGAGAGCAGACTCAGCTGTGTGCAAACGGCGCGAGTTTTTTTTTTCCTTCCCTCGGTGGAGTCATGTGACTTTTATCTTTGGTGGGGAAGTGTGGCATAGCAGTGTATTGGGGGGGGGGAGGAGTGCTGACAGATAGAAGGTGAGGAGGCACCTCAGGGAGAGATGGAGGATCCGACACTTCTCTTTATTCTGTTCTATAACATACAATTCTCCTCCATTGCTGTGCTGGAAGCTGGAGGGAAAAGTCTGAACATGTCCTGTGTGGGGGAGGGGCCTCTGCTCATATTATATAAACCTTTATGTCAGTCACAGCGCCCTGTAGAGGTATGACTAAGGTCAGGGTGGGGGGCTCATTCACATAGGGACGTGCGGTGAGGTCAGGGGCTCCTATCAGAGCCAGATACACACAGGTTACATATTCACAAGTTATGTATTCCATTCTCATTATGTAGGTGATTGCACTTCTACTCATCTAACAAAAATATTTACAAACGTACCTTTCACCACTTGCTGACCAGCTGCTGTCATTGTACTGCGGCAGGTCAGGTCGTTCCCGCAAATCGCCATCGTACCACAGCAGGTCGGCTCGTTCCTGCAAATCACCATCATTGTACTGCGGCAGGTCGGGTCGTTCCTGCGAATCACGTCATTGTACTGTGGCAGGTTGGCTCGTTCCTGCGAATCGCGTCATTGTAGTGCGGCAGGTCGGCTCGTTCCTGCGAATCACGTCATTGTACTGCGGCAGGTCGGCTCGTTCCTGCAAATCACCATCATTGTACTGCGGCAGGTCGGCTCGTTCCTGCGAATCACGTCATTGTACTGCGGCAGGTCGGCTCGTTCCTGCGAATCACGTCATTGTACTGCGGCAGGTCGGCTCGTTCCTGCGAATCGCGTCATTGTACTGCGGCAGCTCGGCTCGTTCCTGCCAATCACCATCATTGTACTGCGGCAGCTCGGCTCGTTCCTGCAAATCGCATCATTGTACTGCGGCAGGTTGGCTCGTTCCCGTGAATCGCCATCGTACCGCAGCAGCTCGGCTCGTTCCTGCGAATCGCGTCATTGTACTGCGGCAGGTCGGCTCGTTCCTGCAAATCACCATCATTGTACTGCGGCAGGTCGGCTCGTTCCTGCAAATCACCATCATTGTACTGCGGCAGGTCGGCTCGTTCCTGCGAATCACGTCATTGTACTGCAGCAGGTCGGCTCGTTCCTGCAAATCACCATCATTGTACTGCGGCAGGTCGGCTCGTTCCTGCAAATCACCATCATTGTACTGCGGCAGGTCGGCTCGTTCCTGCGAATCACGTCATTGTACTGCAGCAGGTCGGCTCGTTCCTGCAAATCACCATCATTGTACTGCGGCAGGTCGGCTCGTTCCTGCGAATCACGTCATTGTACTGCAGCAGGTCGGCTCGTTCCTGCAAATCACCATCATTGTACTGCGGCAGGTCGGCTCGTTCCTGCAAATCACCATCATTGTACTGCGGCAGGTCGGCTCGTTCCTGCGAATCACGTCATTGTACTGCGGCAGGTCGGCTCGTTCCTGCAAATCACCATCATTGTACTGCGGCAGGTCGGCTCGTTCCTGCGAATCACGTCATTGTACTGCAGCAGGTCGGCTCGTTCCTGCAAATCACCATCATTGTACTGCGGCAGGTCGGCTCGTTCCTGCAAATCACCATCATTGTACTGCGGCAGGTCGGCTCGTTCCTGCAAATCACCATCATTGTACTGCGGCAGGTCGGCTCGTTCCTGCAAATCACCATCATTGTACTGCGGCAGGTCGGCTCGTTCCTGCGAATCACGTCATTGTACTGCGGCAGGTCGGCTCGTTCCTGCAAATCACCATCATTGTACTGCGGCAGGTCGGCTCGTTCCTGCAAATCACCATCATTGTACTGCGGCAGGTCGGCTCGTTCCTGCGAATCACGTCATTGTACTGCGGCAGGTCGGCTCGTTCCTGCAAATCACCATCATTGTACTGCGGCAGGTCGGCTCGTTCCTGCAAATCACCATCATTGTACTGCGGCAGGTCGGCTCGTTCCTGCGAATCACGTCATTGTACTGCGGCAGGTCGGCTCGTTCCTGCAAATCACCATCATTGTACTGCGGCAGGTCGGCTCGTTCCTGCAAATCACCATCATTGTACTGCGGCAGGTCGGCTCGTTCCTGCAAATCACCATCATTGTACTGCGGCAGGTCGGCTCGTTCCTGCGAATCACGTCATTGTACTGCGGCAGGTCGGCTCGTTCCTGCAAATCACCATCATTGTACTGCGGCAGGTCGGCTCGTTCCTGCAAATCACCATCATTGTACTGCGGCAGGTCGGCTCGTTCCTGCAAATCACCATCATTGTACTGCGGCAGGTCGGCTCGTTCCTGCGAATCACGTCATTGTACTGCGGCAGGTCGGCTCGTTCCTGCAAATCACCATCATTGTACTGCGGCAGGTCGGCTCGTTCCTGCAAATCACCATCATTGTACTGCGGCAGGTCGGCTCGTTCCTGCGAATCACCATCATTGTACTGCGGCAGGTCGGCTCGTTCCTGCGAATCACGTCATTGTACTGCGGCAGGTCGACTCGTTCCTGCGAATTGCGTCATTGTACTGCGGCAGGTCGGCTCGTTCCTGCGAATTGCGTCATTGTACTGCGGCAGGTCGGCTCGTTCCTGCGAATTGCGTCATTGTACTGCGGCAGGTCGGCTCATTGTACGTCGGCTCGGGAACTCCATGTTGTGTGCGCGCCCACTGTCCAGTGGTCAAGGCGGACTCGATGTTCCGCCGGCCACCCGCAATCGTTCCCCGCAGTGGCAGAATGGGGATCTGCCTGTGTAAACAAGGCGAATCTTCCTTCTGACAGGGAGATCACACAGATCCTGTCTTTCTGCTATGCAGGAGGACAGATCTGTGTGTTTCCCCAGGCAGCCCATCCCCCGTACAGTTAGAAAACACCTGCTGGGAACACATTTAACACTTGATCGCTCCTGATGTTAACCCCTTCCCTGCCAGTGTCATTAGTACAATA
This sequence comes from Lithobates clamitans, assembly GCA_037952925.1. Taxonomy (NCBI): domain Eukaryota; kingdom Metazoa; phylum Chordata; class Amphibia; order Anura; family Ranidae; genus Lithobates; species Lithobates clamitans. The sequence continues at coordinate 1,973,642 of JBBGZY010000830.1, forward strand.
ACAGTGCATATTTTTAGCACTGTAATAATGTCACTGGTTCCCAAAAAAAGTGTAAAAACTGTCAGGTGTCTGATGTGTTCGCCGCAAGGTCGCAGTCCCGTTAAAAATCGCAGATCACTGCCATTACTAGTAAAAAAAAAAAATAATAATACAAATGCTATAAATCTATTCCCTATATTGTAGACGCTATGACTTTTGCTCAAACCAATCAATATACGCTTATTGCGCTTTTTTTACCAAAAATATGATTATAGCACAAAAAAGAAAAACCGCAGAGGTGATCAAATACCACCAAAAGAAAGCTCTGTTTGTGGAAAAAAAAGGACATCTATTTTGTTTGGGTACAGTGTTTTTTGTTTTTTTCTATTCATGAAACTTTTTTCGCCCCCCAAAAAAACGTGTTTGAAAAATTGCTGCGCAAACACCATATGACGTAAAAAGTTGCAGTGACCATTTATATTGATCCCTAGGGTGTCTGCTAAAAAATATATATAATGTTTGTGGGTTCTATGTAATTTTCTAGCAAAAAAAAGATGATTTTTACATGGAGGGAAGTGTCAGAATTGGCCTGGGTGGCAAGGGGTTAATCACCATAAGTGATATACAAATAATTATTATATATTGTTTGTAAGGCAATTCTACTATATTTTCAAAAACTGTACTCCAAGCAAGTGGCGTAACGGATAAATAATAAATGAAATAATACACTATTATGTCATAACATATAGCATAATAATAATATATTATTTAGCTTGATTAACCACTTAAGGACCAAGCCTCTTTTTGATACTTGTTGCTTATAAGTTAAAATCATTTTTTTTTTTTTTGCTAGAAAATTACTTAGAACCCCCAAACATTATTCTTTTTTTCAGACACCCTAGAGAATAAAATGGCAGGCGTTGTAATATGCCCCCCGTCATAATACTTTGTCACGCTCTATTTGCGTAGCGGTCTTACAAGCGCATTAAAAAAAAAATACACATTTTTGACTTAAAAAATAAGACAATACAAAGTTAGCCCAATTAATTTTTTTATATTGTAAAAAATAATGTTATGCCGAGTAAATTGATACCCAACATGTCATGCTTCAAAATTGCGCCCGCTCATGGAATGGCGACAAACATTGACCCTTAAAAATCTCCATAGGCTACGTTTAAAAATTTCTACAGGTTACCAGTTTTGAGTTACAGTGGAGGCCTAGTGCTAGAATTATTGCTCTCACTCTAACGATTGCGGCGATACATCACATGTGTGGTTTGAACACCGTGTTCATATGCGGGAGCAACTTACGCATGCGTTCGCTTCTGCGCATAAACTCAGCGGTACAAGGGCGCTTTAAATTTTAAAACATTTTTTTCTTATTTATTTTTTATTTTTACACTGTCCTTTTAAAATAAAAATATTTTTGGGTCACTTTTCTTCCTATTACAAGAAATGTAAACATCCCGTGTAATAGAAAAAAAGCATGACAGGACCTCTTAAATGTGAGATCCGGGGTCAAAAAGATCTCAGATCTCACATTTACATTTTAAATGCAATAAAAAAAAAATTTAAATGTAATTTTTTTTTTTTTTTTGCAAAAATAAAAAAATTCACCCTTTAAGACCATTGGGTGGAAGTTTGACATTTGAAGTCGCTTCCCCCATCCAATGTTATGGAGCCGAGCAGGGGCCATCTTTCCCTCACTCGGCTCCAGGCCTTTCAGGGGAGAGTACTACTAACGGCTCCGGTAAGCAGCCAAGACGACCGGAGCGTGGCCCCCTGCCCCCCGATAAAAGTGATCTTGCGTGAATCCGCCGCAGAGGCCACTTTTATCTTAAAGAGAACTGCCCGCCGTTGCTGAAAATACCCGGGTTATGGCAGCTGTCAAAGTACCAACGTACAATGGTGTCGGTTTGCAGTAAGTGGTTAAAAAAGTACCTTTTCAGCACCAGCAGATTATCATTCTCCCTCTTGACTGTGTGATAAAACCATGGGATTGTGGGTAAACCTTAAACCCATAAACCCATGGGTTTTTTTTTCTTCTTATAGTTAAGAGGGCTGGGCTGGAAGGGAGCATTTGTCCTTTAGACATATGCCCCTTCTATGGCACTGCAGTGAGAGGACAGCCTCCACTGCAGCATTTTTGTTGGACAACTTGGATCAATGGTGCTTTATCATTGGTCCAAGGCTCCAAGCTGTCCATTGAGCTCAGTGCCTCTGACAAGAAGTCATACTCTCAGTCTTCTGCAAATAGAGTGTGCCAGCTTGTATTTAATTTGTATTTAAACTGGCCATGCTGTATGTAGCTTCTGACAGGCTGTGCAAGGAGCCCCATATCTCCGGAACCATAGGTGCCAGGAGCCTCTCTGAAATGCGATCTGAGCATGGGTCACTTTTCAGAGGAGCAGCAGTACTTGCCACAAGTGTGATCGAGTACTAAAAAAAAAAAAAAAACAACAGTTCTTATTGTATACAATGTAGGGGTTAATTAAAGAGGAGGACTTAAATACTGTAGCTGCTAACCTTTAACCACTAAGCCACCGCCCACCATCATATGACGGCGGGACGAGGCTTCTGTTGTTCTGGGCGGACGTCATATGACGTCCTCGCCCTCCCGAGCCACTAGGAGGCGCGTGCGCGCGCCCGCTGCGTCGCTTGGGACCCAGTGCGCATGCCCGGCGGCCGCGATGTCCGCCAGGCACCCGCGATTGCCGAGTAACAGAGCAGGACCGTGGATCTGTGCATGTAAACACAGATCCACGTCCTGTCAGAGAGGAGAGGAGACTGATGGCGTGTCCCTTGTACATAGGGACACCAATCCGTCACCTCCCCCAGTCAGTCCCCTCCCCCCACAGTTAGAATCACCTCCTTAGGTCATACATTAACCCCTCGATCGCCCCCTAATGTTAACCCCTTCCCTGCCAGTCACATTTACACAGTAATCAATGCAATTTTATAGCATTGATCCCTGTATAAATGTGAATGATCCCAAAAATGTGTCAAAAGTGTCCGATATGTCCGCCGCAATATCGCAGTCACAATAAAAATCGCAGATCGCCGCCATTACTAGTAAAAAATAAATAAATAATAAAAATGCTATAAATCTATCCCCTATTTTGTAGACGCTATAACTTTTGCGCAAACCAATCAATATACGCTTATCGCAATTTTTTTTTTACCAAAAATATGTAGAAGTATAGAATACATAATGGCCTAAACTGAGGAAAAAATTTGTTAAAAAAAAAAAAAAAAAATTGGTATTTATTATAGCAAAAAGTAAAAAATATTGTGTTTTTTCAAAATTGTCCCTCTTCTTTTGTTTATAGCGCAAAAAGTAAAAACCGCAGAGGTGATCAAATACCACCAAAAGAAAGCTCTATTTGTGGGGAAAAAATGATAAAAAATTTTATTAGGGTGCAGTGTAACATGACCGCGCAATTGTCATTCAAAGTGCGACAGCGCTGAAAACTGAAAAATGGCTTGGGCAGGAAGGGGGTGAAAGTGCCCTGTATTGAGGTGGTTAATATACCTGTCCAGGGATCCAGCGATGTCGGCACTCCGAGCAGATTGTTCAATCAGCTTCAGGTGCAAGCGCCGGCATCTTCACTTAGTGCCGGTTCACACAGGGGCGACTTGTCAGGCGACCTAGCCGCCTGACAAGTCGCCTCCCGTTCTGTACAATGGAACCGTTCTAATAGGAGCGACGCAAGTCGCTCCGACTTAGAAAAAGGTTCCTGTACTACTTTTGGGAGCGACTTGAGGCGACTTGCACAGACTTCTATACAGAAGTCGTTTTGCAAGTCGCCGTGGAAGTCGTGTGCAGGTCGCCTTGGTGAGGCGACCTGCAAGTCGTGCCGCCCCTGTGTGAACCGGGGCTAAGGGAAACCGGCTGTTTTCATGGCAAATCATGCGTGAGTAGCACAGCGCTTTCTAAATGTTCCCGCCATCTTCTGTGACCTGTGTGTGTCCCAGAGGGTAGCGGGAGGAAAGAGGAAGGGCCGGAAATAATCTGAGATCGCCGCAGCGATCTTGTCCGTAAGTAGGAGCGGGTACCTGTCAAAACCAGATACCCGCTCCCCCCCAAAGGTGGCAGTGGAGGGGGGGGGTGCGAACAAGAGGAGCTTCCCCTTTTGGGTGGAACTCCACTTTAACCACTTGCCCTCCGGAAAATTCACCCCCCTTCATGACCAAGCCAATTTTTGCTGCATGGCACTGTGTTAGTTCAACTGACAATTGCACGGTTATATATATATATATATATATATATATATATATATATATATATATATATATATATATATATATATATATATACACAGGCAGGGCCCATCCTGGGCGGGTGCGCAGGGTGCACCATGCAGCGGCTGGAAGCTTTTTCTCTCCGCCTCCTGTGTCCTCTCCCATGCATGATGCTGCAGCCCAGCACGCACAGCAAAAGAAACACAGACACAGCACAGGAGAACAGAGAAACGACAGAGCGGAGGGAGGATCTGCCTATTGCCTCACCCACCTAGGCACTATTGCTCGACCACAGCTGTACTCCCTTGGAGGCTGTGCCAGGCCCGGATCCAGGGTCCTGCTGCCACCTCAGGGCAGGAGATTGTGGCGTTCTCAGTATGCACTGCCACTAGGCCTGTGTTGACATATGATGCCCTCCCGGCAATGTGCGAATGATTTCTATAGCTGTCATGAAGATTCTGCCAATAATCAGCGATCCAGACGCAGGGGGACACGGCCGCGGGTTCCACTGTGCATGCGCGCGCGTTAACGGGTGCTGTCACGCACGGGCACGCGCGCGCGCACTCCCGCTAGTGCCAGGTGGGCTATTTAAACCGGCCTGTCACACTCCATCCCCGCTGTCTGCTCTACAGCGTTCTGTGAGTGTTACCTGATCTGATCTGTGTTTCCTGCTATCTGACCCGGCTTCCTGTTTGACGATCCTGCTATCTGCCTGCACCAGACCCTCTTGGCTTGCCTGACCATCCCTCTGCATTACCCCTGGTACCTCTGCTGTCCGAACGTTACTGACCACCGGCTTGTTGACCCTCCGCTGTGTTCATCAGCTTCCAGTCTGCTATTACCTGCTGTTGTTCCTGGTTCCAGTCCAGCTTCCAGTTTGCTATTACCTGCTGTTGTTCCTGGTTCCAGTCCAGCGTTCCAGGCTACCTTCTGCTGGTTCCAGTCCAGCGTTCCAGGCTACCTTCTGCTGTGTTCCAGCCCAGCGTTCCAGTCTCTTACCTGCTGTTGTTCCTGGTTCCAGGCTACCTTCTGCTGTGTTCCAGCCCAGCGTTCCAGTCTATTACCTGCTGTTGTTCCTGGTTCCAGTCCAGCGTTCCAGGCTACCTTCTGCTGGTTCCAGTCTAGCGTTCCAGGCTACCTTCTGCTGTGTTCCAGCCCAGTGTTCCAGTCTCTTACCTGCTGTTGTTCCTGGTTCCAGGCTACCTTCTGCTGTGTTCCAGCCCAGCGTTCCAGTCTATTACCTGCTGTTGTTCCTGGTTCCAGTCCAGCGTTCCAGGCTACCTTCTGCTGTGTTCCAGCCCAGCGTTCCAGGCTATCTTCTGCTGTGTTCCAGTCCAGCGTTCCAGTCTATTACCTGCTGTTGTTCCAGTCCAGCTTCCAGTCTGCTATTACCTGCTGTTGTTCCTGGTTCCAGTCCTGCATTCCAGTCCCTGTCCTCAGTCTACTCCTCAGACTACTGACTCCAGAGGGTGCCACCACTACTGGACTTTCAGCAACTGTTGATCCTGCCAGGCACCCATACCACTCTTCACTCCTGGCCCTCTGTCTCCATTCCAGGGGAACGGGAGTGGGAGCTGTAAGGGAGGTCGTTTCCTGCACTTCAGGCTCACAACCTACCAGGTACGTGACAGTAGCAGACAGCCATGTCTGAGCCTGAGCAGGGAACGTCTCCCATGGAGGAACTCTGTGCACACCTGGCAGGATTGACTGAAGCAGTCAAGAATCTGCAGCAAGGATACACCAGGCTGGAGGAACGAGTGTTAACTTTGTCTAATCCCATTGGGGCTCAGGGAGTCCCTTCCGCTTCTGCTCCTTCAGTCGGGCCTTCCTCAACAGTGGTGATGCTCCCTCCAGAACCCAAGGTCCCGACGCCTGAACGTTTCTCCGGAAATCGCCTCAAATTCAGGGCTTTCCGCAACTCCTGTGAACTGTTCTTTGCTCTTCAGCCACGTACCTTTTCCCTTGAGGCTACTAAGGTGGGCTACGTAATCTCTCTGCTTTCTGGTGACCCCCAAACCTGGGCCCACCGCCTCTTGCAGCAAAAGGACGTATCCTTGACTAATCTTTCCGCCTTCTTTGACGCACTAGGTCAGCTGTATGATGACCCCCAGCTGTCCATGACTGCAGAAGCGGCTTTGCACACCCTTCAGCAGGGTCGCAGGGCTGCAGAAGACTATGTGGCGGAATTCAGAAACTGGAGTGTAGACACGAATTGGAATGATGCGGCTCTCTGCTATCAGTTTCGAATGGGACTTTCTGACTCTCTGAAAGATGAATTGGCCAGGGTGGGTACCCCACAGACTTTGAACGCATTGATCGATCTAACCATCCAGATCGATCGACGTCTAAGAGAATGAAGGACTGAGAGAGCGATGGGAACCTCTCGCCCAACTTGGGTTACCCCTAAAGTACCCCATCATACATCACCAGCACCACCAATGTCTACATTTAACCCATCTGAGCCAATGCAATTAGGGGTTCTGCGGCCTTCTCTTACTCAGGAGGAACGACAACGTCGTCGAGTGAATAATCTGTGCCTGTATTGTGGGGAACCTGGGCACTATGTCAGGAACTGTCCCCTTAAACTTCGTAAGTGCCTATCTCTGTCCTCTGACTATGTTGCACCTCTGGTTAAGAACACTACTCACCTTGCTCTCTCTCTCCTGTTACAGCTTCCAGGAGAGACCCTGCAAATAGCCACCATTATTGACTCTGGAGCTTGCAGTTGTTTCATTGACTCTCTTTTTGCTACCCAACACCGGATACCTCTGTTGCCTAAGACCCATGGACTTTCCATTCATCTAGCTGATGGAACAGCCATTAAGTCAGGGCCTGTTACCCAAGAGACTGTTCCAATACCTGTTTCCATCTCCAATTCTCATCAAGAACTGTTACGCCTAGATATCATCGCTTCACCTATGTTCCCCATAATCCTCGGCATGCCATGGTTACAGGCCCACAATCCTGACATTAATTGGATCACAGGTGAGGTTACCTTTTCCTCCTCATATTGCCAAGAGTCTTGTAGACTTCAGGACACTCAGAAGAATCCTACCTTGCTCTGTTTAAACGCAGATCCTAGTCTGCACCTTTCCATCCCTTCTGCATATCATGATTTCTTAGATGTATTCAGCAAGCAGGGGGCAGAGGTCTTACCCCCTCACCGGGCCTATGACTGTCCTATCGAATTACTCCCCGGTGCCGAGATACCTTTTGGAAGAATATTTCCTTTAACGGAAGTGGAACAAGGGGCTTTAAAAGAATATATCGATGAGAATCTAAAGAAAGGCTTCATTCGTCCATCCACATCTCCAGCAGGTGCAGGTATCTTCTTCGTACAAAAGAAAGACAAGACCCTCAGACCATGTGTAGATTACCGTGAGCTGAACAAAATCACTGTAAAGAACCGTTACCCTCTTCCTCTGGTACCAGAGCTGTTCCAAAGACTTGGGACAGCTACCATATTCACTAAGCTTGACCTCCGCCGAGCCTACAATTTGGTTCGTATTAGGGACGGAGACGAATGGAAGACCGCCTTTCCCGTTATGGACATTATGAATACCTTGTGATGCCGTTTGGGCTGTGCAATGCTCCTGCTACATTCCAGTACTTCATCAATGATGTCTTACGAGACTTTCTAGATCTGTTTGTTATCGTCTATCTAGACGACATACTAATTTTTTCTTGTTCCCTTGAATCCCATCGCAGGCACGTCAGAAGTGTATTGGCCCGGCTTCGACAACACGGTCTATATGCAAAAGCTGAGAAATGTGAATTTGAACAGGAAAGTATTCCATTTTTGGGGTTAATCATTTCCAGCAAGGGCATTAAGATGGACCCCCAAAAGGTCACTGCAGTACTAGACTGGCCAGTCCCAACAGATAAGAAGGGGATCCAGCGATTCGCTGGATTCGCTAATTTCTACCGCAAATTTATTAAGGGGTTTTCAGCCATCATCACACCCATCACACAGCTAACTAAACAGGGTACACGTTTCCACTGGTCTGCTGAGGCTCAAAAGGCTTTCGAGACTCTCAAGGGCCTTTTTACCTCTGCTTCCGTGCTAAAACATCCAGATTCCTCTCTGCCATTTGTACTAGAGGTGGACGCATCCGAAATTGCGGTAGGGGCAGTGTTGTCCCAAAGACAGAGAACTAAGGCCCTGTTATATCCTGTGGCCTTCTTCTCTCGTAAATTGTCCACGGCAGAGAGAAATTATGATGTAGGTTAGGGTTGTCCCGATACCGATACTAGTATCGGTATCGGCACCGATACCGAGCATTTGCCCAAGTACTTGTACTCGGGCAAATGCTCCTGATGCTTCTCCCGATACCTAGAAGACAGCTGTGATCAGCGCGTGGGGGAGTTACAAGATTCTCCCCCAGCGGCTTTCACCAGCTTTAGTGACAGACAGCGGTGATCGCTCACAGCTGACTGTCACTGCATCCTCCTCCATGCCCCCTCCTTTCCTCTGTGCCTCTCCGCTGTCCTCTTCGTTCCTCTCTCCTTATCTGTCCCCTCCGTTCTGCTCTCCTTATCTGTCTCCTGCATTCCTCTCTCCTTATCTGTCCCCTCCGTTCTCCCCCTCCGTTCCTCTGTCCCCCTCCTCCTTCCTTTGTGTATGGAGAGAGTCAGCTGACTCTGTCCATTCACATAACTGAAACATTGTAATCTCCTGTGATTACGATGTGTCAGTTTATGAATGGAGAGAAGCTGCTGTCTTCTCTCCATTGATTCTCAGTGCAGCTGACGCTGCAGAGAAAGGGACTGGGGAATCTCTATCCTCTGTCTCTTTCTCTGTCTCAAGGGGGAGATATCAGAGGTCTGTTAAGACCCCTGATATCTCACCAAAGCCCCCCAAAAGGGCTGATTAAAAAAAAACAAAAAAACAAAGAATAAAAAAATATTATTGGAAAAAATAAAAATTGTAAAAAAAAAAAACAAAAAAAAAACACACACACATACAACGTTCACGCCCCCCCCACAAAAAAAATAGCAAAAAAAAAACACTGTCACATGACATTAAAAAAAAGTATCGGTAATCGGTATCGGCGAGTACTTGAAAAAAAGTATCGGTACTTGTACTCGGTCCTAAAAAAGTGGTATCGGGACAACCCTAATGTAGGTGACAGAGAATTATTGGCTATCAAATCCGCGTTGGAGGAGTGGCGCTATCTGCTAGAGGGTGCCGCTCATCCAGTCCTAATTTTTACAGATCATAAGAACCTGGAGTATTTGAGGTCTGCAAAAAGGTTGAAGCCACGCCAAGCCAGGTGGGCCCTCTTTTTCTCCAGGTTCTCTTTTCATGTCACTTATCGCCCTGGTTCCAAGAATACCAAGCCTGATGCCTTATCCAGGATGTTTCAAAAGCCCCAAGAGGTTTCCCCTCCGGACACCATTCTGTCCCCGGGGAATTTTCTTTTGCTTCAGGGAGATCTGCTTTCCCGGATTAAGCAGGCTTCCGCAGAATTGGGGTCTTCCATTAGGCCAGAACTCCAAGTTAAGGATGGGTTATTATGGCACGAGAATAGGATTTTTATACCTGAAGAACTACGAGTTTCAGTACTAGAACTCTGTCATGACCATGCTTTTGCTGGGCATTTTGGAGTGGCTAAAACTACTGATCTGGTACAGCGTACCTTTTGGTGGCCTCAGTTACGTGATGATTGTAGGAGATTTGTTGAATCCTGTACCACCTGTATCAGAAACAAGGGGCACAGGACCAAGGCATGGGGTTTGCTAAAGCCATTACCTGTCCCAGATAGGCCTTGGAAGATGCTTTCTATAGATTTTATTGTGGAATTACCTCCGGCTGTTGGTTTCACCTCAATTTTTGTCATAGTAGACCGTTTGTCGAAGATGGCCCACTTTGTCCCAATGAAGGGCACTCCCTCAGCTACAGAAACGGCACAGGCATTCATTAGAGAAGTCATCAGGCTCCATGGGGTACCAGTTAATATCGTTTCAGATCGGGGGGTACAGTTTACCTCCCGATTCTGGAGGTCTCTATGCAAAACATTGAAGATTGAACTCTCATTTTCATCTGCTTACCACCCCCAGACTAATGGGCAAACAGAGAGAACAAACCAGACTCTTGAACAATATTTACGCTGTTTTTCTTCATTTGCCCAGGATGATTGGATTTCTGTTCTTCCATTGGCTGAGTTTGCCTACAACAACTCTATTCATTCCGCTATCAAACAAACCCCATTTTTTGCAAATTATGGTTACCACCCTTCTTTTCTGCCTAATTCTCTTCCAGAGTGCACAGTACCCGCAGTTCAGGAGAGGTTGGACTTCTTCACTTCCAACAATCAAGTTTTGCAGGAGACCATGACCAGGACCCAGGAGTATAATAAAGCAACTTTTGATAAGAAGAGACGAGGTGAGCTGTTACTTACACCCGGGGACCAGGTATGGTTATCTACAGTAAATCTCAGGATGGCTTGCCCATCAAAGAAATTGGGTCCCAAGTTTCTTGGCCCATTTCCTGTTAAGCGAAGGATTAATGAGGTGGCATACGAACTTGAACTTCCGGATTCATTAAAAGTGCATCCAGTATTTCATGTGTCTCTACTCAAACCCTCTGTTTCTAACCCATTTCCAGGCCGAAGTACGGATCCTCCTGATCCAATTTTGGTGGATGGGGAGGAAGAATTCGAGGTGGAGGCTATCATGGACCATAGGAGAAGAGGCAACCAAAATCAATTTTTGATAAAATGGAGGGGGTTCGGCCCAGAAGAAAATTCTTGGGAACCCGAGGACAATATTCATGCTGAAAATCTTTTACAATCTTTTAAAAGAGCCCATCCGAAGAAATTCCTTCAAAGGGGCATCCGGAGGCTGCCCCTTGGGGGCGGGCAATGTCATGAAGATCCTGCCAATAATCAGCGATCCAGACGCAGGGGGACACGGCCGCGGGTTCCACTGCGCATGCGCGCGTGTTCACGGGTGCTGTCACGCACGGGCACGCACGCGCGCACTCCCGCTAGTGCCAGGCGGGCTATTTAAACCGGCCTGTCACACTCCATCCCCGCTGTCTTCTCTACAGCGTTCTGTGAGTGTTACCTGATCTGATCTGTGTTTCCTGTTATCTGACCCGGCTTCCTGTTTGACGATCCTGCTATCTGCCTGCACCAGACCCTCTTGTCTTGCCTGACCATCCCTCTGCATTACCCCTGGTACCTCTGCTGTCCGAACGTTACTGACCACCGGCTTGTTGACCCTCCGCTGTGTTCATCAGCTTCCAGTCTGCTATTACCTGCTGTTGTTCCTGGTTCCAGTCCAGCTTCCAGTTTGCTATTACCTGCTGTTGTTCCTGGTTCCAGTCCAGTGTTCCAGGCTACCTTCTGCTGGTTCCAGTCCAGCGTTCCAGGCTACCTTCTGCTGTGTTCCAGTCCAGCGTTCCAGTCTCTTACCTGCTGTTGTTCCTGGTTCCAGTCCAGCGTTCCAGGCTACCTTCTGCTGTGTTCCAGCCCAGCGTTCCAGGCTATCTTCTGCTGTGTTCCAGCCCAGCGTTCCAGGCTATCTTCTGCTGTGTTCCAGTCCAGCGTTCCAGTCTATTACCTGCTGTTGTTCCTGGTTCCAGTCCAGTGTTCCAGGCTATCTTCTGCTGCTGTTCCAGTCTGCTATTACCTGCTGTTGTTCCTGGTTCCAGTCCTGCATTCCAGTCCCTGTCCTCAGTCTACTCCTCAGACTACTGACTCCAGAGGGTGCCACCGCTACTGGACTTTCAGCAACTGTTGATCCTGCCAGGCACCCATACTACTCTTCACTCCTGGCCCTCTGTCTCCATTCCAGGGGAACGGGAGTGGGAGCTGTAAGGGAGGTCGTTTCCTGCACTTCAGGCTCACAACCTACCAGGTACGTGACAATAGCGCAGTCATGAAGAGGTTAAAGTGGTTGTAAACCCTTACATATACCCAGTGAAGTGACTGGCCTCAGGTGATACACAGAGATTAACCACTTAAAGCGGGGGTCCACCTAAATCGCCAAAAAAAAAAAATATTAAAAGCCAGCAGCTACAAATACTGCAGCTGCTGACTTTTAATACATGGCCACTTACCTGTCCCAGGGTCCAGCGATGTCGGCAGGCGACGCCGAGAACCCGCTTGGTTCTCGGCAGCTGCCGCCGCCATCCTGGGTGAGGGAATCAGGAAGTGAAGCGTTGCGGCTTCACTTCCCGGTTCCCTACTGCGCATGCGCGAGTCACGCTGCGCTTCCTAACTGGTCCCCGCTGTCTCTGGGACCCGTGTGTGTCCCAGCAGACAGCGCGGTGGGGACGGGAAGAGGCATAGACTCCCATGGGAGTCTATGCCGGAAGTGGGTGCAAATACCTGTCTTAGACAGGTATCTGCACCCCCCTCCCCCCTGAAAGGTGCCAAATGTGACACCGGAGGGGGGGAGGGTTCCGAAAAGTGGAAGTTCCATTTTTGTGCTGAACTCCGCTTTAAGGACCGCCCACCGCATATATACTCCAGCAGGGCAGCACTATTGCAGGAAACAACTTACCTGTACGTCTTTTCGTGCAATAGATACCGTGGGCACTGCGCGCAACCGCTGCATGGAGGGATCTGCCTACACTATGTAAACAAGGCAGGTCCCCATTTTGAGAGGGAAGAGATCTTCTGTTCCTTGTAAGCAGGAACATGGATCTCTGTGTTCTTCCAGTCAGTCTATCCCCCACACAGTTAGAAAACACTCCCAGGGAACAAACTTAACCCTTTGATCGCCCTTGATGTTAACCCCCTTCCTGCCGGTGTCATTTATACAGTAACAGTGCATTTTTTAGCACTGATCACTGTATTGGTGTCACTGGTCCCCAAAAAGTGTCACTTAGTGTCAGGTTTATCCGCCGCAATGTCGCAGTCCCACTAAAAATCACTGATTGCTGCCATTACCAGTAAAAACAATTAAAAAAAAAAGTCCATAAATCTATCCCATCGTTTGTATGTGATAACTTTTGCGCAGACCAATCAATATACGCTTATTGGGATTTTTGGATTTAAAAATATGTAGAGAAATACATATTGCCCTAACTTGATGAAGAAATTTGATTATTTACATTTTTTTTTTTTTTTTTTTGGATATGTATTATATCAGAAAGTAAAAAAAATTTTTTTTTTTTTTTTTTACAAACTTGTGGGTCTTTTTTTATTTATAGTGCAAAAAATAAAAACCGCAGAGGTGATAAATACCACCAAAAGAAAGCTCTATTTGTGGGAAAAAGTAACACAGTGCCGTGTCGCAAAAAAATGGCCTGGTCATTAAGAGGGTAAAACCTTCCGGGGTTGAAGTGGTTAAACAAATCCTCCTATATACAATGTATCTTTTTATCTGTAGTCATCTCTTCTCTACATCCATGTCCAGAATTTATACAGCTTGCCTCAGCTGCCAGAAAAAAGGGGATGGAGTTACACTCTTCAGAGCGCAGTGAGGAAAGCTCTGAGAGCTGATTGGATCAAAGGGACACACACCCCTTCACACAATACACAGGAACAGAGCTGGGGCTGTCAATCAGCTGGAGATCCTTCCCCTATGAAATTTTTTCTCTTGGTGTCAGGAAAACTTGTCAGACGTGATTCATGCTGATAGCAGAGGAACAAAGCAGCTGATAGAAATGATACTAAGTGCTCTTAATTGAGACAAGTACACACTATAGAGGGATATGCTTTGTTCATATTTCATGTTGGAGGTTTACAACCACCTTTACGCGGAACTAAACCCATCAATTTAACAGTTTCAAAAAAGAGTTACATTTCCAGAATGTGTTGGGAATGTAACTGTCACATTGGTTGTGCTCTCAACCAAAATGTCAAACCATCCAATTTCTGGTGTCATAACTGATCACATGTGCAGCACCATGGCAGAAGATCAAACAGAGGCCAAGATGGCAGCTTCCTTGGCTGAAAAGAGTAGGGGGGTTTATTTCTGGTTAAAGTCCTGTAAGTTGTGAGGTGGGGCCTCCATGGATTGGACTTGATTTTCCAGCACATTCCACATATGCTCAATTGGATGTAGATCTGGAGAATTTGTAGGCCAAGTCAACACATGCATTGTGTTCCTCAAAACGTTCTTGAACCATTTTTTGCAGTTTGGCAGGGTGCATTATCCTACTGAAAGAGACCATGGCCATCAGGGAATACCATTTCCATGAAGGTACACGTGATCAGCAACAATGTTTAGCTAGGTGGGACGTGTCAAGGAAACTTCCGCATGAATGGCAGGACCCAGGGTTCCCCAGCAGAACATTGCCCATCTGCTTGCCTTCTCCCCATACTGCATCCTGGTGCCATCTTTTCCCAAGGTAAACAATGTACAACCCCCTGGCCATCCATATGATGTAAAAGAAAACATGATTTATCCGACCAGGTTATCTTCTTCCATTTCTCTGTGGTCCGGTTCTGATGCTCTTATGCCCATTGTAGACACTTTTGGCCAGTGGCATAACTAGAACCTTCAGGTCCTCGATGCAAGAAACTATGAAGGGCACCCCTGACCCCCGGACAGGGCCCTTTCCTCTGAGCCCGGAACAACAGGGCCCGGTCGCAAGTGAATGGCTGCATATAAAGGAACAGATTTCTCCATTTTCCCCCCCGCTTCTCCTCCTCCCGCAGGCATTCAGTGGCTGCAGGAGGAAAATGGAGAGATTGGTTCCTCCATCTTGGTGTTTCTCAATCTTTTTCCAGTCGAGGCAACCTTGAAGTACACCCATAGGTGAATGGGGCTACACTGCAATCACTCCGCAACTAGTGCTTTGCACGCACTTGCAGCATAGTGATGATGCATTTAAGGGGTTAAAACAGGTGGTCAGGAGGCAACATATTGCCTTTTTACTGGCTGTCAAATGCCTCTGAAAAGCGGTCTGAGCATGGATCGCTTTTTTTTAGAGGAATAACATTTTTTGCTGATACTATGAACAAGCAAGAAAAAAATATCAGTTCTGATTGTACACATATAGGGGGTCAGGATTAAAAGCGCATACATAAAATGTGCATATGTACACACACATGTATGCACACACACATACATACATACACATATATAAACACACACACATAATACACACACATATATGTATAAATGCACATATGCACACACATATACATACATGCACACACATATACATGCACACACACACATATAAACACACATACATACAGATAGACTTTTAAAAATCGGCAGTCCTTTACCTTACCTCTTCCTGCCGGGTACTGCACTGTAGGGGGAGACAAAGAGCACAGCACACCCTGTGCTTTCACTTTAGATGTAATAAATGTGACCAACACCCCGGCGATGCCGATTATAGTTCGGCTGAGGATCGAGGAGCTCGGTCTCAGCCGCCCTTGCCGCTTTTCCTATCGAGGTATACAGGGGGCCCAGTCGCCATGGCCACCTCAGCAACCCCTATACTTTGGCCACTGCTTTTGGCTGTGAACACGGGTCAGCATGGGCACCCTGAAAGTTTTTCGGCTACTCCCATACACAACAAACTACGATGCCCATTTTTTCTGCTTTCAACACATCAACTTGAAGGACAACATGTTCACTTGCTGCCTAATATATCCCGCGTTGATGTGTTGTTGCTTAACTCTTCATAATCAACACACGTGAACGAGCCCTAGCGTTGCTTCAACATCAGACAACTACAAGGAGTTTCTGTGGTAACCATTTAAGATTGGGATACCTTAGTCACCAGTCTATGTGGTTAATGAAAGAGAGAGCAGTTTCTCTTTGAAATGTGAAAAGTGTGGTCTCGGAAGTATCAGTAATAGCAGAGGGATTTTTATATCTTTTTCACTGGAATGGTTAGTAAAGTATATATGGGGGCCAGAAAATGACTGGGAGAACTGATATTGCATTTGTGAATTTTATGCAAATCATTTTTTTTAGAATTCATGAAATACTAACATCTTCATGGTTTCCTTGCGGCTGTGCTTTGAATGGGCTTTCATTTGAATGGGCTGTGGGAAATGCAGGGGAAAGGTCCATGCAGCTTTTCTAAAATCGCAGCCGCACGGAAACTGCATGATGCTATTAATAATTAAGAACTAATGACACTCCCATGCATCTGCCAAACAGCGGTGTGTGTTTGTGCTGCAGGTGCAGAAATGTATGATTTACACGCAGTCCCGCACCCACATAGATGTGAACCTAGCCTCAGCTAGGGTGGAAGGTGCATACTATTGCCTGCCTGGCACCTATCCTGTCACAGAAGGCTAGCTGGTAGAATTTAGTAAGAGATCAATTAAAAGCTGTCTGGGCTGTGATTCCTTCTATTATGGGATGACAATTTTTATGAATTCCCAACTGCATGGGTAAATGAGCTTATATCAGTGGTAGCTTAGCTATAAGTGAGATGACCCCTGTTGAGAAGTTCTCTGGCAACCACCCAAACAAAGATTCTCCGGGCTGGGGGTATGTAATAAAGTGAAAAAAAAACTGATGCAAAGTCTAAAGGAAGTAGCTACAAAAATAGAGATGTAAAAGATTCTGGTAACTGTGCAAATTTCTACAGTCTTCATCAGCACAATAACTTGTCAAGAGTTATGGCTTCCTGCAGGTGTTTCCCCCCCTCTTCTTCATTTTTTGGGTTGGCCAATATGTCTTTTTCCACTTATTTTTGGTTAATAGAACCACTTTGCAATATGATCTTTACTCATCTGTTTACTATTACCAGACAGTTTATATACCAGCTTTTCCTGAACGTTGTATATTATTGCTGCTAGACTTCCATCTGTAAGAAAGCTCTGGATAATTTCTGGATTTTGCTTACATACATGTATGTTTCCATTTATGTTACGCATGCTGATCCTATTGCTATTCCATCTAACCTGTGCACAGAAGTTTAGGAAGCTCTTTACTGTTCCTGTTCTCTTGTCTCTGTCCTCTGGCGGCTGGTGTTTTTTTTTGGGGGGGGGGGCAGCAAACAGCCACACCACCTCCTCCCCCCTGTCGGCGGCAGTAACCCCCCCGGAGCACAGTCGGGACATCAAAGCCACGCACTTACTCCATCTAGGAAGCGGGCGGGTAGTGGCAGCTTTCTTCCTCCTCCTGTGGTGTTGATCATGGCAGCTTCCGCCATGTATCCCCCTCCTAGGCGTCCAATAGGATCGCCTGACCTTTCAGCTAATCGGGAAACGGGTAGAAGACCTGCGCTTCCTGAATGGCAGAGAGGCGATTCAGTGTTAGAAAAGCGAATATTTATTTGCTGTTCTAACACACCTGGCTGGGCTCCGAGCGCAATGCTCAGCGCCTATGGCTCTAATCAGGTGCTTCAAAAAACCACCCCTGCCGCTGTAATTCATGCGCCCAGCGTCCTGAAAGGGGCCGGACGCATGAATAGGGGGTGGCCGCGGCGGCCGTGGATAGATTCATGCTATGCATGAATCTATCTATTAATCATATAGGGGGAGCGTGGATGGAGGGGGCGGTGCCCGTGCACCCTTAATGGATGGGCCGCCCTTGCTAGCCACCCCTAGAAAGCTTCTGTTTAAGAAAACATAATACTCTAAAGCCCAGTACACACAGACCGAATGTCGGGAGACATTGGCGGTTAAAAAAAAAAGTCCAACATTCGCCCCGTGTGTATGCCACTATGTCCAGCAGCCAACCGACCCCCAATCAGCGCTCTCAGCCAATGGCCTAGAGCGTTTATCAGAGTGTTCTGGCGGGGGGGGGGGGGGCATCCCCCTATCAGTATACAATAGCTCAGAAGGGGAGATTACTATATGAACTTCACATTTTCGTTTAACCCAGAAAAAAACTCATAGTGTGTACCAGGCCTAATACTGTGCTTGCTTAGTTGAAATAAAAATTCTTACTATTGTAAAGTACAGAAGACTGTCTGCCTTTAATGATTATTATAAGATGCAATCAATGTGCCAGTCCTTACCTTACCCTGTATCCACCTATTTTATACTGTATCTTAGACCAGTGGTTCTCAATCACTGGGCCATGGTCTGGCTTTGGGTCGCTGCTTCCCTGCTGTCTGGACATCAAATTCAGCATCTGATGTGCCCCTGTCTGCCCACCAGCCAAATTACTTTTGGGCATCACTGCCATTCCTGCAATTATCTAGCCTGGGCCTACATTCTGTGGTCTGTTGTGGAAAGCACCTGTGTCATTTGGCTCCACCCCCAGCAACACCCACACCCCCTGGTACCTCCACCAGCAACAGCAAATGGTCTGCCCTACGTCCCTTACAATTGAGGTAAGCTGTAAGCGATTGGGGAGAGGTGTGCAAATGTTGCAGGAGTGAGCAGAGTTAGGCCTGTCTACCCTAAACAAAAAATTGGGGAAGAACCCCCAGAGAAAGAAGGTACTATATGCAGCCCATGTAGTATGACAGGTACAAAATTACTTTTTTAAAGATACCAAACAATTAGCAAATAACAATAGGTGGAAATAACCACCCTCAAAAATAATACCTCCACCCCACGCTCAATTTAAAGTCGATGTAAACCCTCACATATACCCAGTGAAATGAACAGCCTCAGATGATACACAGGGATGAAACAAATCTCCCTACATAAGTTTTACATGTATATCTGCTGTCTTCAGCTTTTTATATACTGTTTAGAAAGTGCACGTGGTGTTAGGAGATTTTCTCTTCCTGGTTAGCACTGCAGTGAAGCCTGCAGCCAAAACAAAACTCCGCCTGCTTTTATTATATGTGACGGAGAGTTTGTCGGGAGTTATCAGGAGTTATCGGGCTGATAACAGAAGAACAGAGCAGGGGACAGCTACGAGACTGTCACATATGTAACTGTCACATTGGATGTGCTCTCCACCAAAATGTCAAATCATCCAATTTCTGGTGTCATAACTGATCACATGTGCAGCACCATGGCAGAAGATCAAACAGAGGCCAAGATGGCAGCTTCCTTGGCTGAAAAGAGTAGGGGGGTTTAGTTCCGGTTTAAGTCCTGTAAGTTGTGAGGTGGGGCCTCCACAGATGCTCAATTGGATGGAGATCTGGAGAATTTGGAGGCCAAGTCAACACCTGTAACGCATTGTGTTCCTCAAACCATTCTTGAACCATTTTTTGCAGTTTGGCAGGGTGCATTATCCTACTGAAAGAGGCCACGGCCATCAGGGAATACCATTTCCATGAAGGTACACGTGGTCAGCAACAATGTTTAGGTAGGGGGTACGTGTCAAGGAAACTTCCGCAGGAATGGCAGGACCCAGGGTTCCCCAGCAGAACATTGCCCATCTGCTTGCCTTCTCCCCATAATGCATCCTGGTGCCATATTTTCCCAAGGTAAACAATGTACACCCCCCTGGCCATCCACATGATGTAAAAGAAAACATGATGGGGGCGTGGCCAAGATGGCGATCTGAGCGGTTGCTTTCTCTGTGAGCTCCGCTAAATCCGAATGACAATCCGGATCCATCGCCTTTTAAAAGTGGCAACCTGCATCCCTACTGACCAGGGTGGACTCGGGGACTCCCTTCCCAGTGAGGAGCGAGGAGAATTTGGGCCGAAATCGGGGTCCGCCGCACGCTCCCTGCCTACCACGGGCGACTAGGCCGAAGCCGCGGCCTTTCCTGACGGCCCGAGCGGCGCGCCGAGGGCCCCCTGCCGCGATCGCCTCTGCACACAGGCCCCACAGATTGCCCCGGATCGCGGATGGGTGAGGGAGAGATGCCCCTGCACTGATTAAGGCCGTATCCTGGGCCCTGTCTCTCTTTCTCCCCCCACGTTTTACTAGGCCGCGACCGCGGCCTTTCCTGGAGGCCTGGGCCCGGCGGACTGACGGGGGGGTGTCGGATTCTGCTGGCATAGTGGAGGAGGCCCTGTGAAGGATTGGGACAGCTAAGATCTGGAGCAGATCCTGGACTGACTACATCCCTCTCCCCCTGGATGTAGAGAGGGGAGGCTGGGCTGAACATCCCTGCAGAACCCTGGAGGCCTGAAGTGGGCAGACTCTACACTGCACATTCGCAGGTGAGGGGGAAGACTGCTAAGGGGACACACGCTTTACCCTACCTGCTGCCTGACTATCCCTGACTCTGAAGACAGACTCCCACAGACGATTGCTGATTATTGCCCTGACCTGGGCCACCAACATCTGAATGAGGCGCAGGAACTCTAGCGCAAAATACAGTAAAGGGGGCAAGAGGTTAACCTTCCCACCACAGCCGGACTCCCCTCAGACACCCACCTGTCCCCCTGTGGAGGCCCTTAATACACGCAGCACTCACAGAGCCCCTCAGACACACAATATGGAGCCGGAGGACTCTCGGCCCCCCTGGCTGGCTGATGTTATGGCGGCCATTGCTACTTGCCAATCCACGTTAACAACAAAGATCGAAGCTGTTCAACTGGATATGGGTCTAATTCGCCAAGATATAGACAAAATCAGATCGCGAGTCACCGAAACGGAGCAAAGACTGAGTACCACCGAAGACACCATTGCGGAACATGGAGCATCACTCCGTACACTCCAAACCAAAGTAAAGGCCCTCGAATACAGAGCCGAAGACGCGGAGAACAGGAACCGGCGTAATAATCTTCGCATTGTTGGTTTACCGGAGGGGGCAGAGGGGAACAACCCTACCTCCTTCATAGAGGGTTTGCTGCGCGACCTTCTACCCGAGGCCCGTTGGTCACCTTATTACACGGTGGAGAGGGCGCACCGCATCCCGCCTAAGCCGGGCCCTCCTGGATCCCCCCCCCGCACCTTCATTCTCCGTCTCCTCAATTTCAGAGACAGAGACGAGGTTCTCCGCGCCTCTAGAAACGTTGGGGACCTTAGATTCCAGAACACGAAGCTGATGATCTTCCCTGATTATTCGGTAGAGACCCAGAAACTTAGGAAATCTTTTGATCAAGTTAAAGCGGCTCTCCGATCACGCAGCATCCGTTACAGTGTACTCTTCCCTGCTCGCCTGAGAGTCCAGGATGGCGAGACAACCCGTTTCTTCACCACTCCGAGAGAGGCTTCCGCCTGGCTGGACTCGCTACCACAGACTCGCTGATGCTTTACCTGGTACGTGTTGTATGACCCTTTTCACTGTTCACTCAACGTACCCTGGACCCAGGTCTAGGTGGTCACACGAACTACCACATGGATGACTTACTTTGTTGCATAGGTTATGCTCGGTTCAATATATAATGTGCCCGGACCTGTGGGGGGATGCTTACTATCCCCACCAGGGAAGTTCTAAGCTAAAGCCCCTGCCAAAGAACTTGGTCAGGAGACCGTTGAAATATGAAGTTCCTTTACACTTGATTGTTTCCTCGAGGAGTGATGGAGTTCTTGTTCTGCACTTCCATCGTCAGATGGATCGACTTTACTGTGAGGTTGCATTACTGGATACTTCCCTTCGTCTGACTTTCTAAGTCCTCACAGCCTGTTGCATCACTAGCGGAGATCTCACGAGTGTAGGCCGCCTGAACTGCTGTTTCCTCCCCCCGTGTGAAGTTTCGGGGGGGTGGGCTCGCCTCTTCCATGGACCCCTTGTTCCAGCCGGCGAGCTGAATAAGTTTGGGATTGAAACCCGCCTCAGTTTTGGGGGGTCGGGTGGGGTGGGGGGAGGGCTATGTTCCCCTAACGGGGCTTGTTTTATTTACTTTAAATATTGGTATCCTCTATATGTTTTTAGTTTGGATTTGTTTTTGTTTGATATTTGTACTAAAATAATTGACTCATCAGCATTGTATTGTCTACAGCTATGTCCACTCCGGGTCCTGGGGTCCAGTCCGGGAGCCGTTAAATGCATAGATCCTAACACTTTCATTATTCCTGGTAGTCCTGTCCTCCCTTAGCATCATCTCATGGAACACCAGGGGACTGAACTCCCCGGTCAAGCGATCCCTGGTGTTCCAATTCATTAAAACTTATAACCCACATATATGTGTGTTTCAAGAGACACACCTAACAGGACGTAGGGTTCTGGCTCTAAAAAGACCATGGGTGGGCCACCATTATCACTCCACTCACTCCACTTTCTCTAGGGGTGTCACTATACTGGTACTGAAGTCACTTCCTTTTCGGCTCGTGGATTTGGCCCTGGATCCTGATGGTCGGTATGTTATTATTCATGCTAAAATATACTCTCTAACGTGGACCATTGTGGGCTTATATTTGCCTCCCCCGGATTCCCTGCTGGTGCTCAATCAGATCACTGGCAGGATGGCCGACTTTGCATCTGACAATAATGTTATCTTGGGTGATTTTAATTTGGTCCCTGACCCGGATTTTTATAGGCTAACTCCTGCGGGACATCATTACCCTGGGTTGGCTGAGTGGGCGGATACTTATGGCCTGACTGATGTCTGGAGGTGGCGTCACCCCCAGACCAGGGCATACACGTGCCACTCGGCCTCTCATAGAACGTTTTCCCGTATAGACTTGGTCTTCGCAGGGAGTCAGGTTCTCCCGCGGGTCATAGACATACAAATACTGCCAAGGGGAATCTCCGATCACGCACCCTTGTTGTTGTCATTGGACCTTTCCCTTGGCTCAGTGGAAAGGATATGGAGGCTCTCCAGATTTTGGATTACAGACACTGCAGTAGACTCCCAATTCACAACGGAATTGCTTGGTTTCTGGGCTGTAAATGTGGGCTCGGCTGACCCCGTAGTTGTGTGGGATGCCTTTAAAGCCACGACGAGGGGACACTACCAGACCATTATTGCCAGGGTCCGACGAGAGCGTAGGGCAGATTTGATTGAGGCTGAGAGGGAGGCGAGTAGTGCGGAGGCTCTTTTTGTTCGCACCCGGGACCCTGTGCACTATTCGCGTCTACAACTCATGACGAAGGAGGTGATCCGTCTCCGTACCTCTCTTACTCAGAAGAAGATGTTGGCTCAATCCCAACGGATTTTTGAGCAGGGAGAGCGGTCGGGCCATCTGTTGGCCTGGCTCTCCAGGGAACAGGCGGGAGGGATGAACATCTCGCAAATTAGGGACTCCTCGGGACAGCTGATCCATACACCGGAAGTGATCAATTGCTGTTTTGCGGAGTTCTACGAATCCCTTTATAGGTCCAGGGTAGACTATAGTGTGGAGGATCTGGTTGCATATCTAGACGACATTGATATCCCAACCCTTACAGTAACGTATCGTGACAAGCTTGACGCCCCAATTACATCCCTGGAGATACTACAGGCACTCAAATCAATGCAGACAGGGAAAACACCGGGACCTGATGGCATCCCTGTGGAGTTTTATAAACAATATGCTACAGAACTAGTTGATAAACTTCAGGGCCTCTTCTCTGCATCGACAAGCCTCGGGAAACTACCGGACACAATGAGCGAAGCGATCATAGTGGTGATACCCAAACCAGGGAAAGACCCCTCCCTATGCTCCTCATATCGCCCTATATCCCTTCTGAACGTGGATGCAAAGGTACTGGCAAAGGTATTGGCCAATAGGCTTAACTTGGTCATTACTGCTCTTGTCCACAGGGATCAAACCGGCTTCATGCCCGGGAGAGGAACTGACATTAACATCAGACGCCTCCATACTCACATAGACAGGGCAGATGAGGTGACCAAAGGAACGGTGGCCTCACTCGACGCGGAGAAGGCTTTTGACTCCGTCGAGTGGGGCTACTTATGGGAAGTGCTCTCGCGATTTGGCTTTGGCCCGGGTTTCACGAAATGGATCCGTATGCTATACCATGGCCCCCCAGCTAGAATACGTACCAAAGGATGCCTCTCGGGAAAGTTCCAATTGTTCCGTGGCACGCGACAGGGGTGTCCCCTCTCCCCGGGTCTATTTGCTCTAGCGATGGAGCCCCTGGCTATATTGTTGAGGGCCGACCCTGGGGTGGCGGGACTCCAGGTGGGTCCCATTGAAGAGAAGTTATCGCTGTATGCGGACGACGCTCTGCTTTATCTAGCGGATGCGTCGTCCTCTTTGCAGACTGCGCTCAATCTCATTAACAGATTTGGTGGGTACTCAGGGATACGCATTAATTGGGATAAATCGGTTCTTTTTCCGCTCCATCCCTCGACACCTAGGACACCGCACCCACAGCTTAAGTGGGTGGATGACTTCAGATACTTGGGAATTAAAATTAGTGGTAAAGTCCAGGACTACATGGACAACAATTTGCGCCCACTCATGACACAGCTTACGGATAGGTGTGCTGCCTGGCGTTCCCTCCCATTGACCCCTGTTGGCAGAGTCAATTTGCTAAAAATGATTTTCCTTCCCAAATATCTCTACTTCTTCCGTAACACACCCATACACATCCCTAGGACTTTCTTTCGAAGATTGGAGAGTCTGCTGATACACTTTGTCTGGGCTGGGAGGCCACCCAGGGTGGCCAGGCAGATCTTATATCTCCCACTTTCGGGGGGGGGACTGGCGTTACCAAATTTTCAAATCTACTACTGGGCAGCGGTCCTGGTCACCATTCGGTGGTGGTTCTCCCAGCCCACGCAGAATCCGGCGGTCACTCTGGAGGCAGCCATTCTTGGCTCCTTTGCTGCCCTGACCAATCTCCCGTTTCGTGGTCTCAGGGCCAGCTTGTCCATGACAACTCTGATGCGAACCACTGTGAGGGACTGGCAGGAGGCTAGGAAAATATATGGAAAGCCCAACTACATTTCGCCTCACATGCCCTTATGGGGTAATCCTATGCTCCCCCATTTTTACACTATACCAGACCCCTCTCTCTGGGCAAAAAAGGGAATCCTTACACTAAAACATATAGTTAAGGATGGTAGGCTTATGACTTTCCAAGCCCTGAGGCAATCCTTTGCTATTCCGTCCTCCTTCCAATTCAGATACTGGCAGCTGAAGCACGCCTTTGAGGCTCAGTTCCCTGCCCCCCTCACTCTGGAACCAGACTCCATTGAACGGCTCTTGACTTCCAGCGTGATGGGTAAGCCTCTCTCAACACTATACCTATACCTCACAGTGGAGTATGATGCCAAACTAACTAAAACCTGGGAGAAGTGGAGGGCTGATATTCCCTCTTTGGACGAGGAGGAGTGGAAGGAGTGTCTAATCTCCTACATTCCATCCATGATCGCTGCAAAAGATAGGTTTATACAATTTAAGTTCCTACATAGAGCGTATTTCACCCCACAGAGATTGGCGCGCATCTACCATCAAAGAGATCCCAACTGTCAGAGATGCAGGCAGGAGGTGGGCACTTTTTGGCACATGGTCTGGTCTTGTCCCAAACTCCGACCCTTCTGGTCGGCAGTGGCTTCTACACTGAGTAACGTTATAGGCTCAAACTTGCCGGAGGATCCCCAAATACTATTGCTCAGTCATCTGGAAGATGTTGAGGGAGATAGGTATACTAAATTGTGTCTAACCTTCACATTGTACTACGCCAGGCGGGAAATTCTACTGCGATGGAAACTGGTGGAGCCTCCTACCCTAGCCTCGTGGATAAGGTCGGTGAATAAGGTACTCCCCCTGTACAGATTAACGTATGAAAGTAGGCAATGCCCGGGGAAGTTTGATAAAATCTGGTCATCCTGGGTGGACGCCTCCGGAGATCCTGAACCCCCTACTCCATAGGTAGGATGTGAAACTTAGTGGAGGACATTCTATATCTCACGTTTATTCTTCTCGTGCCCGGTTCCCTTCATCCCCGCCCCTTCCTCCCTCCCTTCCCCCCCCCCCCTTCCTCCCTCCCCCTTTTTTTTTTTTTTTTCTCCCCCCCCGTCCCCCCCCCATCACCCCCTATCAGGATTTATTGAATATTGGGTTGTTTATCTCATCTTATTTAAGAGTTTAAGATGTTATGATGCCATGAGGAGTATCGCTGAGTGTAATTTCTGACATTTGCACAACTGGAACATCTGATAAGTAGTGGATATTGCTTAAGGGAAAATCTTGTTGTTACTATTCTCACAGTAATGATTGTACGAATTTCTAGTATTGTAATGCTGATTTGTTCAATAAAAAATTCTCTGTTAAAAAAAAAAAAAAAGAAAACATGATTTATCAGACCAGGCTATCTTCTTCCATTTCTCTGTGGTCCAGTTCTGATGCTCTTGTGCCCATTGTAGACACCTTTGGCCAGTGGCGGAACTAGAACCTTCAGGCCCCCGATGCAGGAAACCATGAAGGGCCCCCCTGACCCCCGGACTCTGAGCCTCTGAGCCCGGTGGAGGAACAACAGGGCCCGGTTGCAAGTGGGTGGCTGCATATAAAGGAACAGATTTCTCCATTTCCCCCTGCTTCTCCTCCTCTCCCTCCCGCAGGCATTCAGTGACTGCAGGAGGAAAATGGAGAGATTGGTTCCTCTATGTTGGTGTTTCTCAAGAAGAAGATTATTGGCTGATAACAGAAGAACGGAGCAGGAGACAGCTACGGGACTTAGTGCTTTGAAGATAGATAAGAAAACACTGCAGATATATGTATGTGCTCAGCTCAAATTTCATGAATTGGGTTTACATCCACTTTAAAACTGACAACATTGTGAATCAATAAAGGGCCGTGTTTACCCACATGAGGATGCACAGTTGTTCTGTGCATCCCAATGCAAACAGCCTCCCCCCCCACAGCTGCCCTAGTGTCAATGCAGCTTGACCTGTGCCTCATACAGCGTGACCTGTGCCCAATGCAGCGTGGCCTGTGCCCAATACAGCGTGACCTGTGCCCAATACAGCATGACCTGTGCCCCATACAGCGTGGTCTGACTGTGCCCCATACAGCCTCACCTATGCAGAGGAAGAGGCAAGCCACCCGGATCAGCAGAGAGCGGGATTGCCCCCTGTAATAGCTTTCATTTGAATTTCCTGTCTTCCTGGGGCTCATCGTCACATAGCTCCACCTCTTGGCCCGACGCCTTTGATGATGTCACATGTCCCGCATTGGATCGGCGTTCTGTCTATCAAAGGCACCGGGCCAAAAGGTGGAGCTATGTGACGTGCGCCCCGGGAACACTGGTAGTTCTAATGAAAGCTCTTACATTGGGCAATTCCGCTCTCTGCTGATACAGACAGCTCGCCTCTTCCTTTCCTCTCTCTTCCCCTGGCTGGGAGACTGTGCCGGCGGTGCTCCTATCCTCACTGGGCCCCACTCGGCTGTGGGCCCCATAGTGCCCGCATGGGTCGCTATGGTGGTAGTTACGCCCCTGATCCCAATGTAGCAGTCCCATTAATTTCAATTGGGATGGCGGAATGGACACAGCCGCTGCTCCCAATTTGCCATCCATGCAGATGTGGTTAACAGCCCAGAACACACACTGTCTGCACCCTGGGGGGTTTAACAAGCTTTTTTTTCTCTGGTGATAGCTTTTCTTTAAAGTTTGCCTTCTCCATTCTGCCTCAGACACAGTCCTAAAATTGTTAAGGCCTTCCATTATAGTGATGGGCTACTAGGAATGTGTGGTGGCACTGTGGGACTTACTGCAGTTACAGTGTTGCAGTCTAAA
Source organism: Lithobates clamitans (assembly GCA_037952925.1). NCBI lineage: Eukaryota > Metazoa > Chordata > Amphibia > Anura > Ranidae > Lithobates > Lithobates clamitans. Next base: position 2,001,227 of record JBBGZY010000830.1, read on the forward strand.
CACTAGGGGAAAAGAGACTTACGGAAAATGCCTGCAGTGGACTGATTATCTCAGCCTAGGCAAAGGCACTTGACTAAATCTAAAGGATTGTCTTTTAATGAAAAAAAAAACATCCTTGAGTAACAAGTTGTTGACAAGACGGCTAAGAAATCATGGAGAATGTATTAGGACTAGTCCCTCCTAAACGGTGGCCAGATGTCTGATAGCCCTCCAATGGAAGAGACATACGCCACCGACGCCAAGTGACCTTTATGCTAGGATTAAGGATGTGGAGTTCATGGAGTCCCTGACAGCCCAACTGGCTGACAGGGTTGATTGCCACCGTGCAATCTGGAAACCCTGGCATCTCAGGAAAGACCCTCCATGAGGCTCTCAAGCCCTTCTTCCTTTTGGGATCTCTGCACTCTCTAGACCCAGGAATGACGAGCCCTGTCTGTCTACTCCTTCTACTTCTCCTCTTTCAGTTTCTTCATTCTTCTCTTTCTTACTTCATATGAGCCCAATAGGCACTTGCCATACCTCCTTGGGTTCAGAATCACCAGCTAAGCTACATCAAGAACTCATTGTATTAATTCCATGCTACTGGTTCGCCTGGCTCCTCAGTACTAAAGGCAATATCTGGTTACAGAACTGTATAACAATTTTATTGGTTTTACTCAAGACCCACGTGTATTGCTATGTGTGTATTCTATGTCGGTTCACTATTGGAAGTTTGCATGATTTCCAGTGATCGATACCCTTTTCTATTTTTGTATTGTAAAATATAAAACTGCAATAAAAATTGTCAATTATAAAAAAGAAATCATGGAGCAATTGGGGTGGAGCATAAGGAACTGAGCATTTATGGTGTTTGGACCTCAATTATTATTGGAGAAGGGTGAATGACATCATACAAATTTTAGTATTCAAATCTAAAAAAATTAGTATTTCAGAAATAAACAACCAAGGAACTGCTCACCATGAGATACTGTAGATCAGAAGATTGGAGGCTTTTTAGGCCAAGGCAAAAAGGATCTCTAGAGTGGCATCACAGACTTTCCGCATCAAAATGTGCTAATTATAACTTCTTCAAACCCATTTTGACTGTAAATCTAAGATGGGATCCTTAAATCCAGCAGGGCTAGGGAGGCAAATTATACAAAGAATATCCATAAATAAGTGCCAGTCCTATGCCGTGTTTTGTCTTTGTTGTGTTGATGTAGCCTTACAAAAATTCACTGCAGTTCAGTGCATTCTATTTTAGATAGGAATCATTGGGAGAAGTGTCCAGTACAGTCAGATGCATTGGAAACAGACACAACAGTGTGCATGTACCTCCTAATATCTAAATGGGAACATAAGTATATTTTATATTTTCATAACAAAATGCAAGCCTGTGTTGCCATTGGACTGTGAAAAACTGAATTTGTTTGCTTTATTTTGTTATGATACAGTATTTTCTAAAGTGGGCAGTTTTTTTATTCCTTATAGTTAGTTTAATCCTCTTTAAGGCTCAGTTCACACTGCAGCGATGCGGGAACCCTGTGAATCCACTGCGGTTTTCCACATCGCATGTCTCCCAGTGGCAGTTCACACTGCACTATGCGAACTTCTAGGAGTGTCAGTTAAAAGTGAATGACACCCCCAAATCAGTTTGCATATCACAATGTGATCTGCAAATTCGGACAGGAATCGGATTGCATGGATGTGAACACATCCAATCCGATTGTGCTGCTGACCAAAAAAAGGGTCCTGAGCGAGTTTTGTCTGAATGCGATGCAAATTCAGCCATACTATCTGTATTGCTCTGTGTATCTCACACAGAGATCACATGTGATTTGCACTGCAGTGCAGTGCGAATCACATCTGATCTCGGACATCACACCAGTGGAAACTGGACCTAAAGTGGAACTTTACCCATAACAACTTGATAAAAAATAATGTTCTATAGCAACGGTCCCCAACCTTTTTGGCACCAGGAAATGGTTTCATGACAGCCAATTTTCCCAGGGACCGGGGGGGGGGGGGCTTCATGGAGTCGGTTCTCAGTAATCCTTTACATTACAACCCCCTTTACAGCGCAGTCCCTCCTTTATAAGTCCCTTTATAAGTCCCTCTTTACATCACAGTTGCCCCTTTAAAGCAGTCCCACAGTGTTCTCAGTTCCCCTTCACATCACAACCCCCCCCCCCCCTTTTCATTACAGTGCCCCTTTACAGTGCAGTCTCCTTTTTGTCACGATGCCCCTTTACACTGCAGTCCCCTTTACACTTACTGTGAGACAGTGTTTTACTGGATTTTAAACAGTATACACACTTATTTTTAATGTTTTACATATACCTACAAAAGGGGCCAGTCTGAAGTGACTAAGGCTCGGTTCACACATGGGCGGCACGACTTGCAGGTCGCCTCAGCGAGGCGACCTGCAAACGACTGCCGGGGCGACTTGCGAGACGACTTCTGCATAGAAGTCTATGCAAGTCGCCCCAAGTCGCCCCCAAAGTAATACAGGAACCTTTTTCTAAGTCGGAGCGACTTGCGTCGCTCCGATTAGAACGGTTCCATAGCACAGAACGGGAGGCGACGGGAGGCGACTTGTCAGGCGACTAGGTCGCCTGACAAGTCGCCCCAGTGTGAACCGAGCCTGAAGTTCAACTTTAATAATTACAAAATTCATCTGATTTGACATAAGTTGTCTGATCAGCATTTCTTCACTAGATGGCACTATAATACAGTTCTGTGCCTAGCTGTGTACCAATATGTTCTGTAAAGCTTGTTAACAGTTTCAGTTCAGCAGATATTATTTTCTAGATTTTACATTGCCTTTGTGCAGTTTAGCACTTTATTTACTATTATTATTCAGTAGCAGATGTCTTCCCTGGGTTATGACTTGGCTTCAAGCGGTATTAAAGTGGTTGTAAACCCACAAACAAACAAAAAAAAAAAAAAACAGCAAGACAAAGGCATAACAAGCTAGTATGCATAGCAGATGATGCTGGATGTGGATGGGAATACATTGTGAGGAGGGATGGATGACGCTGGGTGTGGATGGGCATATATTGTGGAGAGGGATGGATGAAGCTGGACGTGGATGGGCATACATTGTGGGGAGGGATGGATGATGCTGGGCGTGGATGGGCATATATTGTGGAGAGGGATGGATGAAGCTGGACGTGGATGGGCATACATTGTGGGGAGGGATGGATGATGCTGGGCGTGGATGGGCATACATTGTGGAGAGGGATGGATGATGCTGGGTGTGGATGGACATACATTGTAGAGAGGGGTGGATGATGCTGGGCGTGAGTGGGGATACATTGTGAAGAGGGATGGATGTTGCTGGGCGTGAGTGGGGATACATTGTGGAGAGGGATGGATGAAGCTGGACGTGGATGGGCATACATTGTGGGGAGGGATGGATGATGCTGGGCGTGGATGGGCATATATTGTGGAGAGGGATGGATGAAGCTGGACGTGGATGGGCATACATTGTGGGGAGGGATGGATGATGCTGGGCGTGGATGGGCATACATTGTGGAGAGGGATGGATGATGCTGGGTGTGGATGGGCATACATTGTGGAGAGGGGTGGATGATGCTGGGTGTGGATGGGCATACATTGTGGAGAGGGGTGGATGATGCTGGGTGTGGATGGGCATACATTGTGGAGAGGGGTGGATGATGCTGGGTGTGGATGGGCATACATTGTGGAGAGGGGTGGATGATGCTGGGCGTGAGTGGGGATACATTGTGGAGAGGGATGGATGATGCTGGGCGTGAGTGGGGATACATTGTGGAGAGGGATGGATGATGCTGGGCGTGAGTGGGGATACATTGTGGAGAGGGATGGATGATGCTGGGCGTGAGTGGGGATACATTGTGGAGAGGGATGGATGATGCTGGGCGTGAGTGGGGATACATTGTGGAGAGGGATGGATGATGCTGGGCGTGAGTGGGGATACATTGTGGAGAGGGATGGATGATGCTGGGCGTGAGTGGGGATACATTGTGAAGAGGGATGGATGTTGCTGGGCATGAGTGGGGATACATTGTGAAGAGGGATGGATGTTGCTGGGCGTGAGTGGGGATACATTGTGGGGAGGGATGGATGATGCTGGGCGTGAGTGGGGATACATTGTGAAGAGGGATGGATGTTGCTGGGCATGAGTGGGGATACATTGTGAAGAGGGATGGATGTTGCTGGGCGTGAGCGGGGATACATTGTGGGGAGGGATGGATGATGCTGGGCGTGGATGGGCATATATTGTGGAGAGGGATGGATGAAGCTGGACGTGGATGGGCATACATTGTGGAGAGGGATGGATGATGCTGGGTGTGGATGGGCATACATTGTGGAGAGGGGTGGATGATGCTGGGTGTGGATGGGCATACATTGTGGAGAGGGGTGGATGATGCTGGGCGTGAGTGGGGATACATTGTGAAGAGGGATGGATGTTGCTGGGCGTGAGCGGTGATACATTGTGGAGAGGGATGGATGATGCTGGGCGTGAGTGGGGATACATTGTGGAGAGGGATGGATGATGCTGGGCGTGAGTGGGGATACATTGTGGAGAGGGATGGATGATGCTGGGCGTGAGTGGGGATACATTGTGAAGAGGGATGGATGTTGCTGGGCGTGAGTGGGGATACATTGTGGAGAGGGATGGATGATGCTGGCCATGGATGGGCTTACATTAAGTTGTAAGAGTGTTAAAATAAATGTGGGTGCACCGTAGGACTCAGAGGGCGGATTTGGTGGGACGGCCAGTGGACGGGCCCTGGGGAATGTTGGTGGTCAGGCTCTGGGGGGGCCCAGGCCTAAAGCTGTGTAAGGGACCCCAAAATTTCTGATGGCTGCCCTGGCTGCAGGCATGAAGCCTGTGCCACACATTGTTAACCGCCCTGGCGGTATTCCCGAGTCTGGCTCGGGTTGGATTTTTTATACCAAAAGCGGTATCCCCGAGCCAGACTCGGGCTTGCATCGCAGGATCCAGGAAGAGTATACTTACCTTGTCCCCTGGATCCTGCGATGTCTCCCCGCTGTGATCGGCGAGCCGCCGTGTCTCGCTCGATTCACAGTGCCGAGCTCCGTTCCCTGCGAGCGGTGCGACGCACGGGGACGGAGTTCGGCGGTAAATTCAAATAGTGAAACACACAGTATAGATACAGCATACTGTAATCTTACAGATTACAGTACTGTATCAAATAACTACACATCCCCTTTGTCCCTAGTGGTTTGCCAAGTGTCCTGCATGCAGTTTTATATATATAAAACTGTTCTTTCTGCTAGGAAACTGGAGATTGCCCATAGCAACCAAAACTGTCTCTTTACATCAAAAGTGGTTTTAGACCAGCTAGAAAAAAGCGATAATAAATTAGAATCACTCGCAGAATTGAGCGATAGTGATTTGTGGGGAGATCCGTCATCAAACACTAAAAGTAATAAAAGCCAAAATTCTGCAACTGAGCAAATTTCAGTGTTTTTGGTTTGATTACATTATTATATAATTTTTATTATTATTATATTATTATTTGTTATAATTATTTATAGTTATTTATTATATTATAATTTTTTATTTAGTTTTTCAAACTTTATCATACCCGGGATGTCTACTAGACTCTTGTTTGGACAGATTTAAGTGAACTATTCCTAAGAATTACAGGCCTACAATATAAAACGCCAAATTTCTGTGCAAAATAATTGTACCGCTTTCAGCACCTAAAATCAGAAATAATCATACCGCCAGGGAGGTTAATACCCCAGACAGTTTCAATGTTTATTCGTGACTCTACACCTATGCCAGCAGAAATGTTGTGGTGTTTTTGCTTTCCATCAATATTAAAGTGTTACTAAACCCACGACAGTAAAATCAGTGTGTATATGCAGTAAAGCATGCTTGTTATACTCACTGTGGAACCTAAGGGCTTAATCCTCTGCATTGTGTAAAAAGGCTATTTGATCCTATAGGCACAGATCCTCCCCTTCTTCCACTTTTTCCAATCCATCTCCTGATAGAACAGAGCCTTGATGCACATGCTTTTTTTTTGGGAGGGTGCATGTGATCAGCACAGGGCTAATCAGCACTGTCCAGACAGAGGGTCAGGGGTCCTGCCATCTCATAGGAAAATCAGGGGAGAATAAAAACTCCTCCTACAAGCTTTAACCGGACAGCAGTTAGCAGTTTGTATTTAGTTAGCAGTTTGTATTTACTAAAATAATTGCATTTCCATGTTCTGTGTACTGTGGGAGACCAGATATAGTGAATGCAGGGTCCTGGGTTTAGTAACACTTTAAATGTAACTATGTTATGTAGATTAGTCATAAAGAACAACTCTAGCACCAAATAGCATATCTAAAAAAACTGAAAAATGACCTGGTGAGAGTTGAGCGGAGGGGAAATCTAGTAGGAAAGTGGTAAGACACCACTCATCCACACACAACCCTCTCATGAGCAGACTCATAAGGCTCTTCTCTTAAATTGTTTTGGAACTGTACTGTCTCCCTTTTATTGTAAAGTGCTGCACACACTGTTGGTGCTTTATAAATCCTGTATGATAATAATAATACCCACAATATTTATGCAAAGCTTGAGTAAAAGCATGTCTAAACCCAAGAACAAAATGTAATATAATGCAGCCTACCTGTCCTTAGATGTGATGAGTGCCTTTGCTCCCTTTTTTATGCTTTTATGTCCTTTATTTTTACCTGGTGATCTTGCCGCTAACATACATTCAGTCCTAGAGGGACACCGCTCCCTATCTCCTCGTCTCCATAATATGGGGAGGTGTTCTGTTATTCACAGATATAATCTCTGTGAGTTTACCCAAGGCTGTTAAAGCAGTATTAATCCCAAAAGCAAACATTTATTATATTGTGGCTTACCAGATCGTAGATGTTATGGCTCCATTTGTTTTCTTTTTTTAGACTTTCTTTCTTCTGTTTTCATCTGGTGATCCAGCCAGCAAGTCAGTTGTTTTTAAAAAGCGCAAGCAGTCCAGCAGAATGTATCAGTTACAGGTATGACACAAACCACTTAACACTGGCAGGGGTCATTAAAATGATCAGCCTTTATTTATTCATGTAAAACCTTTATCCCAAAAGGAAAAAAAATGTTTGCTGTAACTGACTATAAAGTGTGAACTGGAGTTTAGATTCAATTTGTTAGTGTATTTTAATTTGCTAATACATTTAAAGTGGTTCTAAAGCTTAAACATGTTTACCTTAATGCATTCCTTGCCTATCCCCCCACCCCCTTTCACTTACCTGAGCCCTCATCAATCCAGACCCTTTTTGCTAGGGATTGGTTGAGGCCCTTATAAATATGCATGACAGACCCTCCTAGCTTCCACCCACTAAACTTAGAACATTCTCCAATGTTCCAGAATACAAGCAGAGGAACCAGAAGAGCTGTCAGATGAGTCATCCAGCCCTTGACCCAGATTCACAACCCTGGCCTGGGCCTCAGCTAGACTTTCCTAAACTAACAACTACTTCTAGCACACACTAGAGGGTGCTACATGTGTCTAATGTGTGCTGGTTTTACTCGCACATCTGGCTGCTTTTTCTCTCACATCTGGCTACTTTTTCTCTTTGAAGCAAAATTTGATTTTAGGAAGAAGAAACAGACAGATCACTGTCTGTGTACAGAGTTCTGTGAGTTTGTCAACACAGAACTCTGTGCTGTGATTGGCCACAGCCGATCAGCAGGTTTCAGTCATAAATTATTGGCTGAAATCTACTGACAAACTTGTGCTGTGTCAAATCACAGCACGGGTCAGCAAGGGGCACCTGCATAGACCCCCCAAACCTGGAAAAAAGGCTGCGACGTACAGATTCATCACCTAGCTTGGCTGTGCCTCCCATTTGCAGTAAATATACTGTGGGCGGACGGCAAGCAGTAAAGTGTATCTAAACCCCAAAACAAATATTTTATATTGCAGTTTACCAGTCCTTAGATTTTGTAAAATTTTATTTTCACATGGTAATCCTGCAACACAATTCCTGTCCCTGGGTGGCTCCAGTCATTCACACGGTATAGTGGCAGCCATGGTTGTCACACAGGCTGGACTTCGCACATGTCTGCCTTTGTTCATCTTAATTAATTAGTAGTTGAGAAGATTGTAGTTTACACAAGAAAGATAACATTGTTTTGGCTTTAAAGTGGTGGTAATCTTTGATTTATTATTTGAACCTGCAGGTAAGCTTATAGTCTTGTAGGTGTGGTAAGTAACTTCTAAACTTGAACCATTTAGGAGATATTCACATTGGCTCTAGCTGATGATATCATTAGTAGGGATGAGCTTCGAGTTCGAGTCGAACTCATGTTCGACTCGAACATCAGCTGTTCGCCAGTTCGCCGAACAGCGAACAATTTGGGGTGTTCGCGGCAAATTCGAAAGCTGCGGAACACCCTTTAAAAGTCTATGGGAGAAATCAAAAGTGCTAATTTTAAAGGCTTATATGCAAGTTATTGTCATAAAAAGTGTTTGGGGACCTGGGTCCTGCCCCAGGGGACATGGATCAATGCAAAAAAAAGTTTTAAAAACGGCATTTTTTTTTAAATGTTGGCGCGGGGTTCCCCTTAAAATCCATACCAGACCTGAAGGGTCTGGTATAGATTTTGAGGGGAACCCCACGCCATTTTTTAAAAAATTTTTTAGCCGGGGTTCCCCTTAATATCCATACCAGACCTGAAGGGCCTGGTATGGAATTTAGGGGGACCCCCCCCACGTCATTTTTTTTTTAAATTTTGGTTCGGGGTTCCCCTGTGGGAAATTCCCATGCCGTTTTTATCAATGAACTTTTATGTGTATTGTTGGACCAGCAATTCATTAATAGCCGCGAGTAGATTTAAATTACTTTTTTTCCTTTGAAATGTCATTTTGCTGTCAGACTGTTCTAAACACGGGAAACATGCGCCCCTTTACAGGCATACTATAGACACCCCCCAGGTATGAAATTTAACGGAATATTATACTTTTATTGTTTCACTTTAAGCATTATTAAAATCACTGCTCCCGAAAAAACGGCAGTTTTTAAAACTTTTTTTTGCATTGATCCATGTCCCCTGGGGCAGGACCCAGGTCCCCAAACACTTTTTATGACAATAATTTGCATATAAGCCTTTAAAATTAGCACTTTTGATTATTCATATTCGTGTCCCATAGACTTTAATGGTGTTCGTGTGTTCGAACAAATTTTTTGCCTGTTCGCATGTTCTGGTGCGAACCGAACAGCGGGGTGTTTGGCTCATCCCTAATCACTAGGTGTGCTGTGAATGCAGAGCACCATGCTGTGATGATGACTCCCATGAGCATGCAGGTAAATGATGTCATCATGACCTGGCTATTGAAAAGATGGGAGCATCGGTGGCGGTGACAGCTCAGCGATGGAGGGCTCAATTTTAAAGGTAGTCTGCTATAATGAGTTAGTGTGTATACTAGCACATTATAGCATAACACTGCAGGGGGCCCATTAAAAAAAGTATCAGGAGCTTTCCTACATCTGCTTAATGCATGGCTGAACAAATCTCACACAGAACTAGATGCCAGCATCAAAAACTGTACATAGATAGATAGATACATAGGTAAAGGAATTCTATGGTAATGGCATACACTTTCATTTTATAATCAGCATTGTAATAGCAATACAAACAATAGTTATTTTTGATAGTACAATATAGGTTTACATGAAAAATCTCCTTTCATGTTGTGAGTCCTGCCTGTCCGCTTGGGATTTCTGTCCAAAGATTTCCTGGATTCCTTGCATGCTTTGCAGCTTCCCCTCTGCAGTATACTTTCAATTTCTTAGGACTACATATCCCATGGTACCTTGCTGCCTGCAAGCAGTGATTCCTGTACTGACTTCACATCCTGAAACTCCTCCTCTCAGCACCTCTGTAGTTCAGAAGGCAGGCTCTGTAAATTCTGTGACACAGCAGTGCCTACTCACAGGGCATAGGGAATAAGTGTCACAGAATTAAAGGAAGTAAAAGTAAGTTTTAAAAAATGCCAAGTTCATTCAGATTAATAGGAGTAGGCTAGAAATAATTGAAACACAATGTGGAAATTAATATATGATTTTAATGCCTTGTGCACACAGGATGTTAAAAATACAGCTTTTAGAGGCATTTTACATTTTTTTTCTGCCTCTAAATGCCCCCCTATGTTAGCCTACGTGTCCATGTACACATAGGTGTGTAGAGACAGAAAAAAAACCCTGGGGCCAGCGTGTTCATGAAAGGAACATTTATTTATTTTAATATATTCCCATTGGTTATACAGGGAAAGGGGTGCATAAAAGCCTGTCAGTTATAAATCAGTCGCTCCCAATGCTAATTCATACATGCAGTATTAAAGACAATGTAATGGTTTATCAATGTATTTTTGGATAAACATGTACGTTACAAGACATCAGCTTTTAGACTGGGTTCACATGTTTTCATGTGCATTATTATGCATTTTGTATGTGTACCGGTGTTTTAGCTCCACACATAACCCTGCTTTGCCAGGCATTCACTTCAGACACACTTTACCAGTCAATGAACAGTCCTTTAGCATGTTTTTGTTTTATTTAGGGGATTTAGCCTGCCCCCTGCCAATCCTAGTTGGGGATTGGTCAGGGCTCCCAGATACACTCCATGTTTCTTTTACTCTCTGCCCCGACTCTTTTCCAGAACCCTCTGGAAACAAAGGAGGCGCCAGAGAGATAACGTACATGTCAGTCACCTGCTGCTACACTAAACCACTTCCCAGCCCCAGATCAAAAACAAACAGTGAGCTTGGCCTGCCTAAATTTACCTGCACTGGCCTTAACAAAACACAAACTACCTCTAGCAACCTACCTAAGGTTGAGGGTGCTACATATGTCTATTATTAACATGCGTTGTTGTGTATTTTCATATGTGCTCATTTTTATATAATCTTTTTTGCTCATTTTCATACAGTACATCCTGCATTACTTTGTTGAGCTCTGCCAGCCAATGAAATGTTGAGAACAATTTTCATGCGCTGCCATTACCATCAATAGGACCTAGAACACAGCAACACCCTAAAAAAAAGTCCTGAGCTTTTTTGGTCAATGCAGAGCATGGATTTGAATTAGCATCATTACAAAATCAATGGCAAAACTGTGCATATATGTTGAAACGCATTGCAACACACAAGTTAGATCACAAACAAACTTGTGAACGAGGCCTTATTAAAGCGGGGTTCCACTCAAATTTTTAACTTAATCTTACCCCCTTCAGTTAATTGCATAGATGTTCAAATGCCGCACAAATTTTTTTTTTATCGCTGTAATTACCTTTATATTGTACTTTATTGTGGCACTTCCTGTCTCTCCTCTCATGGGAGTAGGCGTGTTTATTGCCTTTCCCCGGCGCCGCACTGTCTCCTGGGAGCTTAGTGTCAGGCTTCCCAAGATTCAGTGTGGAAACAATGATCATGCGTGTGAACAAGCTGTGAATGAACAGCATTCACCGCATCCAGGAAATCAATGCTTGTAGGCTTCACATGCCCACAAGCAAGATGGAAACAGCCAGCATCACATTTTTTAAGTTATTCTTCAGTACGAAAACAGACAGAGGCAGAAATATTACACCCAAACTGTGAGTATTATTTTGGGGTTAGCAAAGTGTCTCAATGACCTAAAAAAAAAAAAAGATCGGTCGCCGGATTCCCGCTTTAATAACAATATAGTGTAATGTTTTTAACTATAGTTTTTGTAAATGAATAAAGATATATTTTATTGCCTATCATGTATGCACACAGCTACACATTGGGATTGATTTACTAAGACTGGAGAGTGCAAAATCTGGTGCAGCTGTACATGGTAGCCAATCAACTTCTAACTTCAGCTTATTCAATTAAGCTTTGACAAAAAAAACTGGAAGCTGGTTGGTTTCTTTGCAGAGCTGCACCAGATTTTGCGCTCTCCAGTTTTAGTAAATCGACACCATTGCTTGTGATGCATTGATATATTTTACAATGCATGTTTATGAAGCAACTCACTGAAAATATACTCCTGGGGTCAAGTTAAAAAACCTTGGTTGGATGAATGTCACAAACATTTGTCCAGGCTGCACAAATTTTCCCCATTATGAAATACTTCAATCAGAATGTAGCAGAATCTCTAACCTCTTCCATTCTAATGAGAACCCTTGATGCCACAGACCGCTGACATCCTTCAATATGCAGTGGGTTGTGAGGCATAGTGGGTGCAAAGGTGGTAAAAGTCATTGGGCGCCAGACACTGATGCAAAAGAGGTTTTATTTCCTTTAACAGTCCTTTTTTATAAGGCCCCAGCAAGGTACCACATCTGCACGTGCAGGTTTGCTGTCCCCTATGGCTACAGTACTTAACAGTTCCTAATTCAAATGTAACAGTTCTCTCAGCTTCACTACAACTTCTACTTGTATTTCTTCAGCCCCTTGAGCTCCTGGTCTCTCTCCGGACCCTCTGATTCACTAACTCTGAATCCCCTGAGCTCCTCAAGGCTTTTGCGGTGGTGTCTCCCTCAAGCGTCACCCACGCTTCCCTACTTGGCAATTTGGATACCTTCAAGCATCACCCCTGCTGACCGGTTCGGTCCCTAGCTTGACACACAAGGCTGCTCTGCAAGCGTCACCTCCGCTGGTTGGGTCCCTGACTTGATCGCCGCCTGAAGTTTCCCGATTCTCCACCATGCCCATTCGGTGAGAATACTGCTCCAGTACTTGCTTCAGTTACTGCAGTCTCTGGTAAAGGTGGTTGGTCCCTTAGTGGCGACAGCTTCCCTTCGACCTCCGACCAGGACAGGTTCTCCGGCCGGCAGAACCATCACTTTTGGTTGGTCTGCAAGCCGCAGTCCCAACCCTGCGCTGCCCTCTTACTGCTGGATAGGCCCTCACATAGCCTGGCAGCCAGATGCCCCCGGGATAAGCCAAGTCTCCGGCCTAGCAGCCCAGGGCAGATGACACACGTCCACCCAGATGGCAGTCCGGGTGGCACAGAACATAAATCACCTGACTCCACCCAAATATATAGGCTCTCCCAGCAGACCAAGGGATTGAAGAAAACTCCTGCCAGTTGGCTGAGATACCCCATATACTCATAACCTGACCTTGAGTTGCCCTTCTCATATATAGTACCACCAAGTGCCCGTGGTAGAAGAGAAAAGTACAACAAGGCCAAACTTAGGGAGAAATCAATGGATCTCTAACAATTTAACTATGGTAGCTACCCCTGACAAGGAATTTCGTGAGGAGCTCCCCAACTAAACCCCAGGGTACTACAAGAAATTATACTGTATTTTGGCTATTAGATGGAGCTGACAATCATAGGAAGTCAGTATTAGAGAAAATACAGTGAAAATACATGTAACTAAATAGACCCCCTTGCAGTGGCGTCGGCAGGGAGGGGGGCTGACAGTGGCTGGAGCCCTGAGTGGGTCCCCAAAAAGCCCCGGGTCTCGGGCATGCAGTTTTGTTATTAGCCCCGAGCGCCGCCGGCGAGCGGGTACCAATCTGACCCGAGCGCGGCCGAGTGACATAGCAGGTCCCGCCTTCTGGTCCAATGCGGGGACAGCGGGACGTCCATCATAGGTGCTGCAGGCTCCAGAATGCGGGAATTACAATGTGGCTGTCGCGCCACTGTGAGGTGATCCCCACGCGGGCGGGCGGCTCTCTTCTCCTGTTGTGTGTCATGGCTCTGGCTGCCTGGAGTGCCTGGCCCTGCTGTCTACTCTACGAGTGCTCCGCACACTACAGCTGAGCTGCAGGAAGAGGTTACATCACCTGAAGTCTGGTGGTCAATTGGGTCAGTGTATCATGTCATTGTGGGTCAGTGTGTGTCAGGTAGGTCAGTGTGAGTCAGGTAGGTCAGTGTATGTCAGATAGGTGAGTGTAATGGTCAGTGTGGGTCAGGTAGGTCAGTGTATGTCAGATAGGTGAGTGTAATGGTCAGTGTATGTCAGGTAGGTCAGTGTATGTCAGGTAGGCGAGTGTAATGGTCAGTGTGTGTCAGGTAGGTCAGTGTGTGTCAGGTAGGTCAGTGTAATGGTCAGTGTATGTCATGTAGGTGAGTGTGGGTCAGGTAGGTCAGTGTTTGTCAGGTAGATGAGTGTAATGGTCAGTGTATGTCAGGTAGGTGAGTGTAATGGTCAGTGTGGGTCAGTGTATGGCCATGTGATACCGTCCTGTCTATGTCCTGGTCAGAGATCAGTATGAACCTACCGTAGGGTCCATGTGATCCCTTCCTGGCTATGGTCTGGTTGGAGATCACTATGAATCTACCATAGGGGCCATGTGTTCCCTTCCTGTCTATGTCCTGGTCAGAGATCACAATGAACCTACCATAGAGGCCATGTGATCTTTTCCTGTCTATGTTCTGGTCGGAGATCACTATGAATCTACCATAGGGGCCATGTGATCCCTTCCTGTCTATGTCCTGGTTGGAGATCACTATGAACCTACCATAGGAGACGTGATCCCTGCCTGACTATGTCCTGGTCGGAGATCATTATAGACCCAACAGAGGGTCCATGTAATCCCTTCCTTTCTATGTCTTGGTCAGTAATCACTATGAATCTAACATAGGGCCCATGTGATCCCTTCCTTTCTACTGTATGTCCTGGTCAGAGATCACTATGAACCTACCATAGGGGCCATGTGATCCCTTCCTGGTTATGTCCTGGTCGGAAATCACTATGAACCTACCATAGAAGCCATGTGATCCCTCCCTGTCTATGTTCTAGTCGGAGATCGCTATGAACCTACCATAGATGCCATGTGATCCCTTCCTGGCTATGTCCTGGTCTGAGATCACCATGGACCTAACATAGGGTCCATGTGATCCCTTCCTTTCTATGTTCTGGTCAGTAATCAGGGCTGATGCAAGGATTTTTGACACCCTAGGCGAAACCTTGTTTTTCCGCCCCGCCCCTTGTTTTTCCGCACCGCCCCCCCAACCTGTATACTGTAAACCCGACACCTGTATACTGGACACCCCCCACCTGTATACTGTACACCCCTCCCCTCACACGTCTGTATACTGTACACCCCCTTTGCCCCTCCTATGTATATGGTGGAGGTGGCTGGGGTCATGGAGGTGTACAGTATACAGGTGTGTGGGGGGTGTGCAGTATGCCGGTAGGGGGCAGGAGGTGTACAGTATACAGGTGGGGGGCAGGAGTGTACAGTATACAGGTGTGAGGGGGTGTACAGTATACAGGTGGGGGGCAGGAGTGTACAGTATACAGGCATATGGGAGGTGTACAGTATACAGGTGGGGGGCAGGAGGTGTACAGTATACAGACGTGTGGGGGGAGGGGTGTACAGTATACAGGTGGGGGGTGTCCAGTATACAGGTGTTGGGGTTACAGTATACAGGTTGGGGGGGGCGGTACACTATACCACACTGGGCACAGTCAGTATGCAGACAGCTGAGGTCAGTGTCCCCCTGGCAATAGGTCCTCCTATCACACACAAGGCAGTCTGGCTGGCCTATAGCATACTCCCAATATTATTTTCCCCTTAGCTTCATCCCTTTGGAGCTCTAGCCATAAGGATTCCACCTCCTCCCTAGCTCCCTTAGTGATGTCATCTCTCACATTCACTTATACATTATTCTTGATATATAGGCATACCCCTGCCCCTTTTTTACCCTCTCTATCCTTGCTATAAGGGGTATACCCTTGGATGTTTGCCAGCTGATCATGAGAGCTGTTGAACCAGGTCTCTGAGGTTCCCACAAAATCCAAATCCTCCTCGTACAAGAGTATCTCTAGTTCACCCATCTTGTCCACCAGGCTCCTGGCATTGGTGAACATGCCACGTAGTTTAGATCAGTCGCATACTATCCTCTTATTGGGTGTTCCAAGATTGCAACTAGGACTATACTTACCTTGGATTTATGTGCTTTGGTCAACCTACCACTAATGCCCCCAATACTACCCTCTGAAATATGTTCCACGTTGACTATCTCTACCTCTGGACCCTCCCCCCATCGCCTAGTTCAAAAACCCCTCTAACCTTTTGCCCATCTTCATTCCCAGCTCATCTGCACACTCCTCATTTAGGTGCAGTCCGTCCCTTCTATAGTACCGTCAGCCCAGTCCTCCAGGAACCCAAACCCCTCCTTACCAGTGGCGGCCCGTCCATAGGGGGCGCCCGGGCGCCGCCCCACCCTCTCCTGTAGTCACCCAAAAAAAAAAAAAAAATGAAAAAAAATTTTTTATTTAAAACTGTCCCTTTTAAAAAAAAAAAAATAGAAAAAAAGGTCCTTAAGTCAAGTGCACTGTGTCCGAGCGCCGGACGCAGTGCAGTATGGGAAGCGCCACGTCTATGCAATCACGAGATTGCAGACGCGGCACTTCATTTGTGGGCTTTTAACCCGCCTTGTGGCGCGATCCATTGCGTCGAGATGCTTCCGCATTCCTATGCATATTGTATGCATTAGAATGGCCGGTGCGTTGAGTGACAGTCCAGTTCTGATGTCACTTCCGCTGTCATCTCCCAGTTCGCCCAAGCAGAGGAAGGAAGCATGGGGAGCGGACTCCTCTACTGCCGTGTGACTACACAGTCACACCGAGAAGAAAATATCCTACCCAGCCAGCCAGTGTATGGACGGAAGGAGGCAGAGGAGGTGACAGGACAGCTGTCATTAGTCAGGGACTGCAGCCTGCTCAGGACGGAGCCTCGGAGATATGTAAGTCCTAATCAACTGTCTATCTATCTCCCCCTCCCCCCCGCAGTGTCTGTCTGTCTATCTAATATGCAAGTGTGAGAGTGGGACAAGCACCTCCACCAAAGACATTAGCAGCTGCTCACCTTCTTTGCTAATGTCTTAGGTGGAGGTGCTTGTCTCACTCTCACACTTGCATGCCTGTATGGACATACATCCTCACAGTGGCAGACATCCTTTTGATTCCTGCAATTGTGAACTTTCTTGGAGAAATTGCCTTTTTAACTATTTATTATTGATTGGTTTTGCACTGTTATGCTTTGAATTTGTATTGAGGTATGTGTATTTAATTCATTTTATCTAGTTAACGTTAGGCCCCTTTCACACTGGGGCGGAATCGGCAGTAAAGCGCCGCTATTATTAGCGGTGCTTTACCGTCGTTTTAGCGGCGGTATTCGGCCGCTAGCAGGGCGGTTTTACCCCTCGCTAGCGGCCGAGAAAGGTTTAAAAACCACCGCAAAGCGCCTCTGCAGAGGCGCTTTGCCGGCGGTATTGCTGCGCTGTCCCATTGATTTCAATGGGCAGGAGCCGTGAAGGAGCGGTGTATACACTCTGCTCCTTCACCGCTCTGAAGATGCTGCTAGCAGGATTTTTTTTCCCGTCCTGCCAGCGCATCACTCCAGGGGCTTTTACACTGGAAGGACAGCAGAGGCTGTTTCGGGTCGGTTTGCAGGTACTATTTTTAGCGCAATAGCGCCTGCAAACCGCCCCAGTGTGAAAGGGGTCTTAGGGGTCTTTGCTGAATATATATTTTTTATTACATCTATAGCTTTGCCCAGCCAGGCATGGTCCCTGGTGATATCTATATATCTATCTCACTCATTCTCCCCCTCCCACCCAATATCTATCTGTCTGTCTATCTCTCCCACCCAGTGTCTATCTGTAGGTCCTATTGTGGGCAAGTGAGCGGGGGGGGGGGGGGGGTATGGAGAATTTGCCACACTGGCAGCATTTGATGGGCACACTGGCAGCATTTGGCACAGTGGCAGCATTTGATGGGCACACTGGCTGTAATTGATAGCACAGTCGCTGCGTTTGATGGGCACAGTGGCAGCGTTTGATGGGCACAGTGGCAGCGTTTGATGGCACAGTGGTTGCGTTTTGATGTTTTTTTTTTTCCACATTTTTTTTAGTTTGTTTGCGCCCCCCCAAAATTTTTTAGCACCAGCCGCCACTGCTCCTTACTACACCAGCTCTTCAGCCACTTGTTTAGTTCCCTAATCTCCCTCTGCCTTTCTGGTGTGGCTTGATGTACTGGTACTATTCCTGAGAATACTACCTTGGAGGTCCTTTTCCTCAATTGAGCTCCTAAGTCTCTAAAATCGTTCTTTAGGACACTCCATCTGCCTCTGACTTTGTCATTGGTGCCAATGTGCACCATGACAGCTGGGTCTTCCCCAGCCCCTCCCATTAATCTGTCCACCAGATCCGTGATGTGCCGAACCCGAGCGCTCGGTAGACAACATACTGTTTGGCGCTTCAGGTCTTTGTTACAGATTGGCCTCTCTGTCCTTCTAAGAATTGAGTCCCCTACCACCAGAATCTGTCTTTCCTTTCCCTTCAGATCCCCCCCACTCTCACTGGAGGAGTTCTTCCCCCGGCAGCTAGGAGAGTCCCTCAGCTCCAGCAGTGCTGGTCCCTGACTGGTCTCACCAATGCCACTTAATGGAGCGTACTTATTGGGATGCTCCAGACCTGGATCGGACCCCCTGGCACAGGCCCCTCTACCCTTCCTGACTGTCACCCATCTACTCTTTGCTAGTGCCTGCACCTCTTTGTCTCCACCCGCCTCTGTGCTGGCCCCAGCCGGCACCTGCTGTGTACATTCCTGGTTCTCCTTTAGCATGGAGGGACTTCTCAGTGCTGACAGTTGTTTCCCCAGATTCAGAACCTGGGCTTCCAGGGAAACAATGTGCTTACATTTTGAACAGCAGTATTCACCCTCGATCGGATGATCAAGGAATGCATACATGCCGCAAGATGTACAAGTCGCCTCTCCACACCTGCCGGGCATCGCACCTATTAAATTTATCGAGGAATGGGAATTATACCCTGTCCAAATTACAACTAGCTTCCTGACACTAATACTCAACAAGACAATACACAGGTACTCGCAGACCTACGTGCACCCACAATACACAGTACACAATACACAAGTACTAACGATCCACACACTACTCAGACAACACGCAGGTACTCACAATACACAGGTACTATGACCCCTGTTATAACCTCCTGTTTTCAACTCACCATTTAGACCAGTTCCACTTGGACAGAGTTCCAGCAGACTCAAAAATGAGCAGGCTCACAATGAGTTCTGCACAAGGTTATGTAGGCCTTAAGCACCTGTGACCAATTACCCACTCCCCTTAATTAGTAGGCTGAAGGAAGCAAAGAAAAAAAATAAGCTGTTTAAAAAGTGTCAGAAAAAGGTGTTAAAAAGCTACAAGGAAAAGCCCCAAAAAGAACCTAAAAATGAACCCAGCAATCACCAACAGTCAATATTACTGGGAGTATGCAATAGGCCCCCTAACCTCAGGGGGGAAGGGGAGACAGATCACCTATCACAATTTGTATTAGCAGCAAGGATGGGAAGTGTTATCATAATGGGGGATTTTTTAAATCAAAAATAACGTTTATTGAGCATAAAACAAAAAAGAATATACAGACATACGGGTAATCAGTGCAACTGGCACTACAGTTTCGAATCAATCCAATAGACAGATCAATATAAGCATGTCATAAGCATTTGGGTACTCTACAGAGCAGAAAAAACATAGGGGAGCAATGGGCTTTTACATGGAGAGGAAGAGAGTTACAGATAAAACACATGGAGTTAACTCTTGAGTATATACTTAGGTCTCTGCATCACAAGTCATCCGCCAGTCATCTGTCCCAAATTTTGTGGTATTTATCAGGGCATCCCCTGTGAGAATAAAGTAGTTTTTTATAAGGAAGGGTGACGTTAACGGCCCTAATCCACTGTTGTATCGTGGGTGGAGGTCCCCTCAGCCAGGTTCTGGCAATCTGTAGTCTAGCAAGGAATAATGTTTCCTGCAATAGGATATTTAGATATTTCTCACTTTCAGGGAGTGAGAGGAGTCCCAGCAGGCACTGTCGGGGACAAAGGGATAGCGGAGAGCACATTCGGTCATGAAGAAATCGGACCACCTGGGTCCAGAACCCCTGTACGGATGGACAGGCCCAAATTAGATGGAAGAAGGATGTATTTAGATGATTACAGCTGGGACAATTAGGATTGTGGCCAGGTCTATACTTAGAGATGCAGTGAGGTGTCAAGTAGGATCTATGAAGGATATAGAGGTTAGTAAGGCGATCAGACAATTTGGGAGACACGGTTTTACAGTTGGCAAGAGCCTACTCCCAGTCTTCATCTGACAGTGCGCCCAGGTCAGGCTCCCAACGGGATCTCAACCGCTGAGCGGTGGAGGTCGCTGCGGGCGTCATGAGGTATGTGTATAAGAGTGATATTAATTTTTGAGAATCTTCACCCAGAGCAAGGTCCACCAGCAGTGGGACTTCGAGACTCGGGAAAGAGCCCCCAAACTGTGTGCAAAGTGCGTGTCTAAGTTGAAGAAAGCGGAATAGCATGTGGTTAGGTAGAACAAAATTATCTTTGAGGGCCTGGAAGGATTTTACCGGCCCCACCGACACCACCTGTGACAGGTATATAATTCCCTTATCAACCCATAGTCCAGGGTCTGGAACAGATTGTAGCTCGGGCATGTGTGGATTGAACCATAGGGGCGTGTGGGAATGAGGGGAGGGTGCCTCTCCAATACGCATTGCTAGCTGCCATATCTTGCAGTGGTGATATAACATTTGTGTCTTATCTTTATTTCGAATTGAATTGCGGGGGCCGCAAAATAGAATCTGGAAGGAGTGAAACATAGGGCCTGGCATAATGGAGGATTTTAACTATCCAGACATAGACTGGGAGGAGGGAACCGCACATTAATCTAAGTCTCGCCAGTTCCTAAATGTCTTGCAGGACAATTCTATGGGTCAGATGGTAGACACAACCAACTAGAAATAAAGCGTTACTGGATCTACTGATTACCAACAATACAGACCTGATCAGGGATGTGGAAATACGGGGCAATTTAGGTAACAGCGATCACAGGTCAATTTGGCTTCAGTATAAATCACACAAATAGGAAACATAAGGGGAAAAACAAAGACACTGAATTTCATTTCAAAAGAGCCAAATTCCCTAAACTGCGAGCCTTGCTAGAAGGTATAAATTGGGATAATTTTAGGAACAAAGAACACGGACGAGAGATGGCTTTGCTTAAAGAGCATATTAAAAAAGGGCATTAGCCAATGCATCCCATTGGGTAAAAAATTTAAAAGAGCGAACAAAAGTCCTGGATGGCTTAACCCCAATGTAAAAATGCATATAAAAGCAAAGGAGAAGGCCTTCAAAAAAATACAAGGTTGAGGGATCATCATCATCAGCATTCACACTTTATAAAGAATGCAAAAAGAAATGTAAAGGTGCAATAAGGACGGCTAAGATATGAACATGAAAGACACATAGCGGAGGAGAACAAAAAAGATCTCAAGAAATTCTTTGAGTATGTAAACAGTAAAAAAGGGAGGACAGACCATATTGGCCCCATAAAGAATGAGGAAGGACATCTGGTTACAAAGGATGGGGAGATGGCAAAGCTTTTGAATGTATTCTTCTCCTCAGTCTTCACAAAGGAATCGGGGGGCTTCAGTAACCAAAACTGCAATGTTTATCCTCATGACACATCACAGGAAGCACCTCCATGGTTAACAGAGGACAGAATTAAAATTAGACTTGGGAAACTTAACATTAATAAATCACCAGGACCAGATGGCTTGCACCCGAAGGTACTTAGGGAACTCAGTCAAGTAATTGCTAGACCATTGTTCCTAATTTTTACTCATAGTCTACTGACTGGAATGGTACCAGCTTATTGGAGAAAGGCCAATGTAGCACCAATATTTAAAAAGGGCCCAAAATATATCCCTGGGAATTACAGACCAGTTAGCCTAACATCAATAGTATGTAAACTCTTGAAGGGGATGATAAGGGACTATATACAAGTTTTTAGTAACGAGAACGGTATCATTAGTATCATTAGCAGTAATCAGAATGGATTCATGAAAAATCGTTCTTGCCAAACCAATCTATTAACCTTCTATGAGGAGGTGAGTTAACCTTCTATGAGGAGGCCATCTAGATAAAGGAAGGCCTGTAGACGTGGTGTATATGAATTTTGCAAAAGCATTTGACACAGTTCCCCATAAGCGTTTACTGTACAAAATAAGGTCCATTGGCATGGACCATAGGGTGAGTACATGGATTGAAAACTGGCTACAAGGGCGAGTTCAGAGGGTGGTGATAAATGGAGAGTACTCAGAATGTCAGTGTTCCCCTCCATTTTCTTCAAAAACACGATCATTCTTCATCTGGCCTTAAAGTTTGGATCATTGAGTCTATCCCCGGTACATTCCCACTGGCAGAGCGTTTCAAACGTCTCTGCCAGAGGGAAACGTACTGGATATACACTCTGGCCCCTGGAGGGCTCAACAAGGAAATAGAGACGAGTAGTCTTATTTGACCGCTCTCCTAGTCCTCTATATCGTATTGGCTGTTGGAACCCTCAACACACCTGTTTGTTATATATATATATATATTTATTTATTTTTTTGGTTTGTGGTAGGTACCCTTGAATCACCACTATGTATGTTCTTCCCTTTTTTTCATTGTGATGCTGCATTGGTCGTTATCATGTTGCATTTGAGTACTACTTCTAAGCTCAGACAGCATACATTCTCCTTCATTTTTACAAGAAAATATACTAGTGTGGTTATACATTAAAGCGCATATACATCACGCATACATATTTCCCATTTTAATTTATATTCTATAATTACGATCTGGTAATTATGTACTAGTCACGTAATAATAATTGCACTTATTATTATCATTCCAATATCACAAGAATTCCAGATTATTGCCAGAACCGTTTTTATCTAGATTTATTGTTATTTTTATTTGTACAAACCCATTTTCCATTTCTATAGCTACTTCCATTTTCATTTTCATTTTTACAATTCATGCGTATTTATTTAGTTCTATCACCCATTTTATTCACATATTCTTATTTTTTATTTTCTATTTTTATTCTATGTTATATCATATTATTTTATTATTCATATATCTACCCACTTCAATACAGTTATTTCCATTTTTTCTATCATTTATTCCCCTTTTTTCAACATAATTATAATTTTCCAATAATAATATAAACATCCATATCATTTCATTATACATTGTTATTTTTATTTCCATTTTTCCTTTTTTGGTTTTTCATTGTCCATTTCATTTCCTCATTCTTCCTATTTTTATTATACCAGGCATCCACACTCCCTATTTCATATCATTGCTATTATAGTTAGTCTAATTTTCATCCATATTAGCATTTTTAGTTGCACATCTCTCCCATATTTTTATTCATTTTTTCCTACAGACCATATCATCAGAATAAAATATATATAGAATGTATTTTTTAATAAATCCTTCCATTCATATACACATATAGCGCTGTTTCATTAAGATCCTTCACAGCTAAGACACAAACACTACTCTATCTACTTCTACATGAGACACGCCAGAACTCAACTTGCAGTACATAGCTTGTGCCTGAGTTTGACAGATGGTTTTCTCCTCAAATCCTAGCCCCTCATAGACTAAAACAGTTTTGACCAATCACAGGTCACGTTAGGCCTGAGGAAGGAGCGTAGCTCCGCAAACGCGTCGCCTATCTGCCTATCCCTGCACGGACCCGGAAGTGTTTTCGTTCCCCTGATCACAAACAGTGCGTTCCAGCGGCCGTACATGCCGATAATCCATCAGCGCAGCCTGTCAAGTGAAGCAGAACGCTACCACATGATGTGACTGGACTCTACTCCTGGGACACCTGGCACTATCTATATATCATCCATATGCCTGTTTACATGTACCCTTGTGAGTACCCGCTTTTAAGATGTATTAAATTAGTTTTTAAATACTGCACTTAGAGTGGCGCCCTTGTTGTTCTTCTCCTACAGTACCCAGAGGATTGCTTCTTCCTAATCTACAGGGCTGCCTTATATAGTTGCTCCTATTGGACTATAATTCAGTTCTTTTTGGACTTTAGCAGCTCAGAGTCTGTTGTTCTGATTACCCATTTATTATTATAGTTCCAGTTTATTATTTAATGTTTTTAGCTGTGTATTAACCTTCCTAACTACCTCATTCTCTCTCCATTAAAAGAAATAAGTTTCTGGGGGGTTACAACTGTTTATAATTGTGCTGAACTTAGTGCTCACATCCACATGTTGCGGCAAGGATGTGGAATTCCCTTCCACAGGCAGTGGTCTCAGCGGGGGGCATTGATAGTTTCAAGAAACGATTAGATAAGCACCTGAACGGCCGCAACATACAGGGATATACAATGTAATACTGACATATAATCACACACATGGGTTGGACTTGATGGACTTGTGTCTTTTTTCAACCTCACCTACTATGTAACTATATGTGTGGAGAGGTGACTCACCGTCAGACAGAGTATGATCAGCATGATGAGCATGGAGCCCCATCCTGGCTCCTCACATCACCGGACACTAACTCCTTTTTCTCCACCTTCATTACCACCAATACACTCCACCCTCTTTCAGGGGCCATGTGATCCCTTCCTGTCTATGTCCTGGTCAGAGATCACTATGAACCTATCATATGGGCCATGTGATCCCTTCCTGTCTATGTCCTGGTCGGAAATCACTATGAACCTACCATAGGAGCCATGTGATCCCTTCCTGTCTATATCCTGGTCGGAGGTCACTATGAACCTTCCATAGGGGCCGTGTGATCCCTTCCTGTCTATGTCCTGGTCAGAGATCACTATGAACCTATCATATGGGCCATGTGACCCCTTCCTGTATATGTCCTGGTCAGAGATAACTATGAACCTACCATAGGGGACACGTGATCCCTTCCTGTCTATGTCCTGGTCAGAGATCTCTATGAAGCTACCATAGGGGCCATGTGATCCCTTCCTGTCTATGTTCTTGTCGGAGATCACTATGAACCTACCATAGGGGCCATGCGATCCCTTCCTAACTATGTCCTGGTCGGAGGTCACGATGAACCTGCCATAGGAGTCATGTGATCATCACATTGATCAAATCATTCATTTACAACATTTATCAAAATAAAAAAGATTTTAAAAAATGATCAAATGGAAAAATTGCATCAGATTTACCAAATGCAGACAATATAAGGAGATGATCCCTCCACTTTGATGTCTGCTTTCAGTATAGTGACTGTTATTCTCGACTCCCAGCTAAATATAATTGCCATATTGTTTAACAGGGGGTAAAATAAATATTGAACCGTCACCATTTCTCTAGGTAAATTTATTGGTAAAGGTGGGGGCATGAAATGTTCCCCACATGTCGGCAACAACCCATGCAATCCATACATACAAAGACACCAAAACAAATCCGTTCAGAAATGAAGTTCTGTGTAATGAAATGGAAGAACACAGGGAAAAAGTATTGAACCCGTGTGATTCTGTACTTGCCAAATATGCTGCAGAAATCTCCCTCTACTGAGTCTGACTGCAACCATTTTAACTGTGGGCAGCTGAAGCTGCTGCCTGTTCACTTCCTGGATTTACACAGAGGCACACCTCCAGCTCTGTAGCCCTGCAACTCTCATTGGCCCTTTTATGGCCCATCTCCCCTCCCTTCCTGGCAAACTCTCAAAAGAGTGAGAGAGAGCTGTGCATGATGTCATAAGCCTAGGCTAATGACCAGACAAAAAACAGGAAGTGGGCTGTATAAGGTATTTACTGGCAGAAAAAAAATGTTTTACTATTCAAAGATAAAACAACAACAAGGGCAGAAGATTTAATAGATGGAAAGATGAAAAATGACCGAAGGTCCGCTTTCAAGACGCAGGGTCCTGTATGGAGAAACTAGTCGCATGCGTTGCTCAGGTGTGATTTTAGACCATTTTTCCACAGAGTCTTCAAATCTTGAAGGTTCTATTGGATACAAGCCAGGTGATTGGCTGGACCATTCAGGCAGCTTTATTTTCTTTCTTCTTGGCTATGTGTTTGGGAACATTGTCTTGCTGGGATGTCCGCCCTCGTTTCATCTTCATCATCCTGGTAGATGACAGCAGATTTTTATCACCATCCATCCTTCCTTCAATGATATGAAGTTTGCCGGTACCATATGCTGAAAAACAGCCCCGCCCACACCATGATGTTCCCACCTCCAAACCTCACTGTTGGTATGGGGGTGTTTTTGGGGTGATGTGACCTCCAAACATGGGGTGTATTATTGCATCCAAAGAGTTCCATTTTGGTCTCTGAGCAGACTATATTCTCCCCATATTTCACAGACTTGTCTAAATGTTGTGCAGCAAACTTTAACTGAGCTTCACTATGCTTTTTCTTCAGCAATGGAGTGTTGTGTGTTGAGCGTGCATACAGGCCGTGGCGGGTGAGTGCATTACTTATTGTGTACCTGCTAATTCCAGGTCTTTCTGAAGCTCTCCACAAGTGGTCCTTGGCTCTTGGACAATTCTTCTGATAATTCTTTTCACTCCTCTGTCAGAAATCTTGAAAGGAGCACTTGGTCGTGACCAATTTATGGTGAAACTAATGTTCTTTCCACTTCCAGATTATGTCCCCAACCGTGCTCACTGGAATATTCAGAAGTTTAGAAATCCTTCTGTAACCAATGCCATCAGTATGTTTTGCAACAATAAGGTTGCAAAGGTCTTGAGAGAGCTCTTTGCTTTTACCCATAATGAGATGTTTGTTGTGTGACACCTTGGTAATGAGACACCTTTTTATAGGCAGTCAGTTGAGACTGAACCAGCTGATATTAAAGGAGAAGTCCAGCCAAAGCTTGTTTGGCTAGACTTCTCCTATGGATCATAGGAGTGCAATTCGTTTTGTACTCCTGTGACCCGTTTTCAGCAGAGAGCTGGCTAAAGTCTGCTCTCTGCTGACGTCACGGATATCAGTCCCGGCACCGTGTCATCCCGACATTGGAAGTTTGGATCTGCCAGTTGCCTGGACTGACACTGATCTCAGCCTTTAAGCGAGCTGTTGAGAGCCTGAGACAGCCCGCTCCGCCCCCTCCACAGCTCAGCTCAGCGCTCCAATAAGCATGGAGGGAGATGAGCAGAGAGCTGTGACTGACAGTCTAGCTCTCTGCTCACGGAGCTGTGAAAACCGAGAGATCGCCGATGTTCGATCGCTCGGTTTTCATTGTAGAGGCGCTGGGGGACCGAGGCAGCATCTACCTAAGTAAGTATGATTCTGAAAAAAAAACAAAAAAAACTTTACTTCTCTTTTAACCGCTTCAGTGATCTGCGATATTTATAGGGACTGCGACATTATGGCGGACACATCGGACACTTTTGACACATTTTTGGGACCATTGGCAATTATACAGCAATCAGTGCTATAAAAATGCACTGATTACTGTAAAAATGTCACTGGCAGGGAAGGGGTTAACACTAAGGGGCGATCAAGGGGTTAAATGTGTTCCCTGTGTGTGTTCTAACTGAAGGGGGATGGGACTGACTAGGGGAGATGACAGACCGCTGTTCATACTTTGTATGAATAGGTGTATAAAAGTGTAGCGCTAATACAAATATAACAAATTAGAAGTATACCCTCCTGTATAAAAAGGAGAGGTATATATAAAGTGCAGAGATAAATACTTTGATTAAAGTTAGTGACTTAAACTCAAACAAACCATGCTACATTAGCAACATGATAAATGGAAAATTTGAAATAAAAAGTAGAAAAACTGATAAGATCAGTGAATGGTAGCCAGGTGCACGAATAAGCTCATACCACAGCAAGTATTACATATGAAGACCAAAATTGGCACATAAATAAAAATTTTTAAAATAAAAAAGTCCAAAACTGCTAAACATGTGTTAACACAGTGTAGATATTCCAAAGGACTGTATTTACACCAGTAAACAAGAGGAGGCTTACCAGATGTTGATGACCTAGAAAGGCTTAAGCCCCCTTGGTCCTATAGGCTTGTAAGTCAAATGACTTGATGGGTAAACCGGACTGGGCTGGCGCAGCAGATCTTGAATCAAAAAGTCGACTTTAACGCAGATGTTAGAGGTCATCAGATTGAAGATAACATTCCAATAGATGAAAACTCAGTGTTCAGAGGCCATGCAGAGATAAATGAAAAAATTCCCATAGCGTGATATCGTTTGAATAAGTTTTATTTAAAAAGAAAGGTAATACACTCACATGTTAGAGGATGATCAATTAGGCTCGATAGATACAAGAACAAAAAGCGGTATATGTATGTGGGTCCACCCACATACATATACCGCTTTTTGTTCTTGTATCTATGGAGCCTAATTGATGATCCTTTAACATGTGAGTGTTAGAGGTTTGTTTGGGTTTAAGTCACTAACTTTAATCAAAGTATTTCTCTCTGCACTTTATGTATACCCCTCCTTTTTATACAGGAGGGTATTCTTCTAATTTGTTATATTTGTATTAGCGCTACACTTCTATACACCTATACGTATCACTTTTAGTCCAAAGTTGTGTCAGCTGCTATACACAGTTTCATTCTACACAGCGCTGTATTTCCCCCTTATTTATACTTTGTATGAACACACGATCTGTCTCTTCTCCCCTCAGAGAACCGGGATCTGTGTGTTTACTCGCTCTGTCACGAGCGATCACGGGAGCCTGTCGGTCATCGTGCTCGCCGGACACTCGCATCGGCTCTAGGGGTGAGCAGTGCGCTCCCCTAGTGGCGACAGGGCGAAGCAACGTTACATAACATTGTTTCGCCCAGCCGTGCCATTTTGCAGCAGTGAAAGTGCGGCGGCTGGTTGGCAAGTGGTTAATTTGCACAGACAAGGGTTAAGATTGCTTTCTAATTACTGATAGATTTCAGCTGGTGCCTTGGCTTTCCAAGCCTTTTTGTACTTCCCTTTCTTCATGTGTTCAATACTTTTTCTGTGTGTTTCCATTTTATTACACAGAACTTCATTTCTGAACGGATTTGTTTTGGTGTCTTTGTATGTATGGATTGCATGGGTTGTTACCGACAGGTGGGGAACATTTCATGTCAATATCACCTTTACCAATAGATTTACCTAGAAAAATGGTGTTCAATACTTTTTTTACCCACTCTATATGCACTATAGAATCAAAAGTATTGATACACCTACCTTTACACACACATGAACTTTAATGGCCTCCCAGTCCTAGTTTGTAGGGTTCAATAATGAGTTGGCCCACCCTTTGTAGCTATAACAGCTTCTTCTCTTCTGGGAAGGCTCAAACAGTCAAAACATTCCTATAGACACACTCCTTAACCTTGTGGACAGCCTTTCCAGAAGAGTTAAAGCTGTTATAGCTGCAAAGGGTGGGCCAACACAATATTGAACCCTACGGACTTAGA
Source organism: Lithobates clamitans (assembly GCA_037952925.1). Classification (NCBI taxonomy): domain Eukaryota; kingdom Metazoa; phylum Chordata; class Amphibia; order Anura; family Ranidae; genus Lithobates; species Lithobates clamitans. Next base: position 2,030,444 of record JBBGZY010000830.1, read on the forward strand.
CTGGGATGCCATTAAAGTTTATGTGTGTGTAAAGGCAGGTGTCCCAATACTTTTGGGAATATAGTGTGTATATTTTCCTATTTTCAGCCCACTCCGAACTGAAAAAAAAGCCCAAATGATTGTTCACTTTCTGTATATTTTACCTGCTGCTCTGCACTCTGTGCGTTTGGATTAATAGACTCCAGTGTTAGGACTTCTGGGCTCGGAGGACTGCTGCTCCACCATTGGCTGAAGGACTTGGGTGACATCTTGCACCTCGTACACCTCGGTATGCAGTGCCTCAGCTTCCACCTTCTCTTCGCTCTGCACCACTATGGCCTACACAATTCTGCCATCCTCCGTCTGCATTGGAATGCTGTGCAGTCACAGTGCTTGGCTCCTCCCCATCCTGAGTTTAGAGACAGTGGCGTCTCGCCTGTGGTCGTACAATGTTCCTGGACATTCTGTCTTCAATGGTGGTGATCTCCATCTTCAGTGGTGGTGACCTCCGTCTTCAGTGGTGGTGACCTCCGTCTTCAGTGGTGGTGATCTCTGTCTTCAGTGGTGGTGATGTCCCTCTTCAGTGGTGGTGATGTCCCTCTTCAGTGGTGGTAATCTCCCTCTTCAGTGGTGGTGATCTCCCTCTTCAGTGGTGGTGATCTCCCTCTTCAGTGGTGGTGATCTCCCTCTTCAGTGGTGGTGATCTCCCTCTTCAGTGGTGGGGATCTCCGTCTTCAGTGGTGGGGATCTCCGTCTTCAGTGGTGGGGATCTCCGTCTTCAGTGGTGGCGATCTCTGCCTTCAGTGGTGGGTTTCTCCACCTTCAGTGGTGGGGATCTCTGTCTTTAGTATTGGTGATCTCCGTCTTCAGTGGGGGTGATCTCCGCTTTCTCCTCCTCCAACTCAGAAGTCTAAAATGAAGGAAAATACATTTAATTGATTATATATATATATATATATATATATATATATATCATACATGTTATACTTCCCTGTTCTGTGTAATGGGTTTGCACAGAGCAGCCCCGTTCCTTCACTTCTCCTTCCCCCTGCTGACGCTCCTGGGGGCTCCCTACCCCCCTTGCCCCCATAGCAAGTCGCTAGCTATGGAGCTGCATACTGAAGATTTTGTACCTTCATGCAGGGAATACATTAGGGTAACACACTTTCAGGATTTAGAACCACTTTAACATCTTGCGGACCGCCCATCCACAGTGTACTGCAGACAGGCGGCCCATACAGGCAAAGTGACTTCCCGGTACATAACTGAGTGCCTTCGGGTTTAGAGCGAGTGCACCCGTGCCCCCTCGCCGACACCTGCTGCGATTGTACACAGTGTAAGTCTGTTGGCAAGTCACAGCCGATGATTCATGGCTGGGACCCGCTGATAAGCTGTGTCCAATCACAGCCCTGAGCCCTGTGCTGACAAGAAACACAGGGTCCTGTACAGCAGAGAGGGAACGATCTCTCTGTTTCTCATTCCTGCAAAGCAAAAAACAGAGAGATCTGTTAGTAAAAGCAGCACATAATCCACATATTACATATTGTTAGGCACACATTTAACCCCTTGATCACTCCTAGATGTGTATCTACAGAGAGTACACATGTCACACCTCTATATCTGGGTATAGCGCTGCGCAAACTGTTGGCGCTATATAAATCCTGTATAATAATAATAATAATAATATACGGTTGATATAGTATATAGAGGTATATAGGACAGTGGATATATAGTATATACAGAGAGTACATATGTCACATCTCTATATCTGGGTATATACGGTGGATAAAGTATATAGAGATATATAGGACAGTGGATATATAGTATATACAGAGAATACACATGTCACACCTCTATATCTGGGTATATACGGGGGATATAGTATATAGAGATATATATAGGACAGTGATCCCTTCCTTTCTATGTCATGGTCAGAGATCACTATGAACCTATCATAGGGTCCATGTGATCCCTGCCTGGCTATGTCCTGGTCGGAGATCACCATGAACCTACCATAGGGGCCATGTGATCCCTTCCTGGCTATGGTCTGGTTGGAGATCACTATGACCCTAACATAGGGGTCATGTGATCCCTGCCTTGCTATGGCCTGGTCGGAGATCACTATCAACCTACCATAGGGTCCATAAAACCCCTGCCTGGCTATGTCCTGGTCAGAAATCACTATGAACCTACCATGGGGGCCATGTGATCCCTTCCTGTCTATGGCCAGGTCGGAGATCACTATGAACCTACCACAGGGGTCAAGTGATCTCTGCCTGACTATGGCCTAGTCAGATCACTATGAACCTACCATAGGGGCCATGCGATCCTTTCCTTGCTATGTCCTGGTCTTAGATTACTATGAACCTACCATAGGGGCCATGTGATCCCTGTCTGACTATGTCCTGGTCGAAGATTACCAAGAACCTATCATAGGGGCCATGTGATCCCTTCCTGGCTATGTCCTGGTTGGAGATCACTATGAACCTACCATAGGGGACATGTGATCCCTGTCCGACTATGTTCTGGTTGAAGATTACCAAGAACCTATTATAGGGGCCATGTAATCCCTTCCTGTCTATGTCCTGGTCAGAGATCACTATGAACCTATCATAGGGGCCATGTGATCCCTTCCTGGCTATGTCCTTGTCAGGGATCACTATGAACCTACCATAGGGTGCATGTGATCCCTGCCTGGCTATGTCCTGGTCAGAGATCACGTGAACCTACCATAGGGGCCATGTGATCCCTTCCTGTCTATGTCCTAGACAGAAATCACTATGAACCTACAGTAGGGTCCATGTGATCCCTTCCTGTCTATGGTCTGGATATAGATCACTATGAACCTACCATAGGGGCCATGTGATCCCTTCCTGTCTATGGCCAGGTCGGAGATCACTATGAACCTACCATAGGGGCCATGTGATCCCTGTCCGACTATGTTCTGGTTGAAGATTACCAAGAACCTATTATAGGGGCCATGTAATCCCTTCCTGTCTATGTCCTGGTCAGAGATCACTATGAACCTATCATAGGGGCCATGTGATCCCTTCCTGGCTATGTCCTTGTCAGGGATCACTATGAACCTACCATAGGGTCCATGTGATCCCTGCCTGGCTATGTCCTGGTCAGAGATCACGTGAACCTACCATAGGGGCCATGTGATCCCTTCCTGTCTATGGCCAGGTCGGAGATCACTATGAACCTACCATAGGGGCCATGTGATCCCTGTCTGACTATGTCCTGGTCGAATATTGGCAAGAACCTATCATATGGGACATGTGATCACTGTCTGGCTATGTCCTGGTCGGAAATCACCATGAACCTACCATAGGGGCCATGTGATCTCTTCCTGTCTATGTTTTTTTTTTTCTTTGCTTCCTTCAGCCTACTAATTAAGGGAAGTGGTTATTGGTCACAGGTGCTTGAGGCCTATATAACCTTCTGTAGAACTCATGGTGAGCCTGCTTATCTTTGAGCTTGCTGGAACTTAGACCAAGTGGAACTGGACTAAGTGGTGAGTTAAAAAACCAGAGTTGAAAACAAGAGGGTATAACGGGGGTCAAGTACCTGTGTATTGTAAGTACATGAGTGCTGCGAGTGCACGGGGGCTGTGTTGAGTTAGTGTCAACTAGTACCTGTGTATTGTGAGTACCTGAGTATTGTCTGAGTAGTGTGTGTGTGGATCGTTAGTACTTGTGTATTGTGTGTGAGTGTGTGTGTACGTTGGTCAGCGAGTGCACATTGGTCTGTGAGTACCAGTATATTGTCTTGTTGAGTACCTGTGTATTGTCTTGTTGAGTACCTGTGTATTGTCTTGTTGAGTACCTGTGTATTGTTTTGTTGAGTATCTGTGTATTGTCTTGTTAAGTATTAGTGTCAGGAAGCTAGTTGTTAGGTAATTTGGACAGGGCATAATCCCCAATCCTCATTAAATTAGTAGGTACGATGCCTGGTGGGTGTGGAAATGCGACTCGTTGTACATCTTGCGGCATGTATGCGTTCCTTGATCATCCGATCAAGGGCGAATACTGCTGTGCAAAATGTAAGCACATTGTTTCCCTGGAAGCCCAGGTTCTGAATCTGGGGAAGCAACTTTCAGCACTGAGAAGTCCCTCCATACTAAAGGAGAGCCAGGAACATACACGGCAGGTGCCAGTAGGGGCCAGCACAGAGGCGGGTGGAGACAAGACAAAGAGGTGCAGGCACTAGGAAAGAGTAGTTGTGTGACAGTCAGGAAGAGTAGAGGGGGGAGTGCCAGGGAGGCCAATCCAGGGCTGGAGCATCCCAATAAGTACGCTTCATTGAGTGACATTGGTGAAACCAGTCAGGGACCAGCACTGCTGGAGCTGAGGGACTCTCCTAGCTGCCGGGGGGAAGAGCTCCTCCAGTGAGAGTGGGGGAGAAGCAAAGGGAAAGGAAAGACAGATTCTGATGTTAGGGGACTCATTTTTTAGGACAGAGAGGGCAATCTGTAACAAAGACCTGAAGCGCCGAACTGTAGGTTGTCTACCGGGTGCTCGGATTCGGCACATCAAGGATCTGGTGGACAGATTACTGGGAGGGGCTGGGGAAGACCCGGCTGTCATGGTGCACTTTGGCTCCAATGACAAAGTCAGAGGCAGATGGAGTGTCCTTAAGAACGATTTTAGGAACTTGGGAGCTAAATTGAGGAAAAGGACCTCCAAGGTAGTATTCTCAGGAATACTACCGCTACATCGAGCCACACCAGAAAGGCAGAGGGAGATTAGGGAAGTAAACAAGTGGCTGAGGAACTGGTGTAGTAAGGAGGGGTTTGGATTCCTGGAGGACTTGGCTGACTTCTCAGTTGATCACCAGTACTATGGAAGGGACGGACTGCACCTAAATGGGGAGGGTGCAGATCAGCTGGGAGTAAAGATGGCCAAAAAGTTAGAGGGGTTTTTAAACTAGGCGATGGAGGGGGGGCCCAGAGGTAGAAATAGTCAGCGCGGAACATATTCCAGAGGGTAGTATTGGGGGCATTAGTGGTAGGTTGACTAAAGCACATAAACCCAAGGTAAGTATAGTAACAAGTCCTAGTTGCAATCTCAAAACACCCAATAAGAGAATAGTATGCGACCGGTCTAAACTACGTGGCATGTTCATCAATGCCAGAAGCCTGGCGGACAAGATTGGTGAATTAGAGATACTGTTGTACAAGTAGGATTTGGATTTTGTGGGAATTTCAGAGATCTGGTTCAACAGCTTTCATGATTGTCTGGCAACCATTCAAGGGTATACCCTTTATCGCAGGGATAGAGAGGGTAAAAAAGGGGGAAGGGTATGCTTATATATCAGGAATAATGTACAAGTGAATGTGAGAGATGACATCACTAAGGGAGCTAGGGAGGAGGTGGAATCCTTATGGGTAGAGCTCCAAAGGGATAAAAACTAAGGGGAAAATATTACTGGGAATATACTATAGGCCCCCTATCCTGAGGGAGGAGGGGGAGACGGATCTCCTATCACAAGTGGGAAACAGCAAGGATGGGAAGTTTTCATAATGAGGGATTTTATTTATTCAGACATAGACTGGGCGGAGGGAACCACGCATTTGTCTAAGGCTTGCCAATTCCTAAATGTCTTGCAGGACAATTTCATGGTTCAGATGGTAGACGCACCAACTAGAAATAAAGCGTTACTGGATCTACTGATTACCAACAATACCAGCCTGTTTACGGATGTGGAAATACGGGGCAATTTAGGAAACAGCGATCACGGATCAATTGGCTTCCGTATAAATCACACAAAGAGGAAACATAAGGGGGATACAAAGATACTGAATTTCAAAAGAGCCAACTTTCCTAAACTACAAACCTTGCTAGAAGGCATACAATTGGGATAAAATCTTTGGAACAAAAAACACGGAGGAGAGATGGGTTTGCTTTAAGAGCATATTAAATAAGGGCATTAGCCAATGCATCCCATTGGGTAATAATTTGAAAAGAGCGAACAAAAGTCTTGGATGGCTTAACTCCAATGTAAAAATGCATATAAAAGCGAAGGTGAAGGCCTTCAAAAAGTAAATGGTTGAGGGATCATCATCAGCATTCAGACTTTATAAAGAATGCAACAAGAATTGGGTACAATTAGGACGGCTAAGATAGAACACAAAAGACACATAGCGGAGGAGAGCACAAAAAATCCCAAGAAAATTCTTTAAGTATGTAAACAGTAAAAAAGGGAGAACAGACCATACTGGCCCCATAACGGATGAGGAAGGACATCTGCTTACAAAGGATGGGGAGATGGCAAAGGTATTGAATTTTTTCTTCTCCTCAGTCTTCACAAGGGAATTGGGGGGCTTCAGTAACCAAAATATGCAGTGTTTATCCTTATGACACATTACAGGAAGCACCTCCATGGTTAACAGAGAACAGAATTCAAATTAGACTTGGGAAACTTAACATTAATAAATCACCGGGACCAGATGGCTTGCATCTGAGGGTACTTAGGGAACTCAGTCAAGTAATTGCCAGACCATTGTTCCTAATTTTTACTGACAGTCTACTGACTGGAATGGTACCAGATTATTGTAGAAAAAGGGCTCAAAATACATCCTTTTGGAATTACGGACCAGTTAGCCTAACATCAATAGTATGCAAGCTCTTGGAGGGGATCATAAGGGACTATATACAAGTTTTTAGTAATGAGAACGGTATCATTAGCAGTAATCAGCATTGATTCATGAAGAATCGTTCTTGCCAAACCAATCTATTAACCTTCTATGAGGAGGGGAGTTGCCATCTAGATGAAGGAAGGCCCGTAGATGTAGTGTGTCCGGATTTTGCAAAAGCATTTGACACAGTTCCCCATAAACGTTTACTGTACAAAATAAGGTCCCTTGGCATGGACCATAGAGTAGGTACATGGATTGAAAACTGGCTACAAGGGCGAGTTCAGAGGGTGGTGATAAATGGGGAGTACTCGGAATGGTCGGGGTGGGTAGTAGGGTCCCCCAGGGTTCTGTGCTGGGACCAATCCTATTTAATTTATTCATAAACGACCTGGAGGATGGGATAAACAGTTTAATCTCTGTATTTGACGATACTAAGCTAAGCAGGGCAATAACTTCTCCGCAGGATGTGGAAACCTTGCAAGAAGATCTGAACAGATTAATGGGGTGGGCAACTACATGGCAAATGAGGTTTAATGTAGAAAAATGTAAAATAATGCTTTTGGGTGGCAAAAATATGAATGCAATCTATACACTGGGGGAGAATCTCTGGGGGAATTTAGGATGGAAAAAGACCTGGGGGTCCTAGTAGATGATAGGCTCAACAATGGCATGCAATGCCAAGCTGCTGCTAACAAAGCAAACAGAATATTAGCATGCATTAAAAAGGGGATCAACTCCAGAGATAAAATGATAAATCTCCTGCTCTACAAGACTCTGGTCCGGCCGCACCTAGAGTATGCTGTCCAGTTCTGGGCCCCAGTCCTCAGGAAGGATGTACTGGAAATGGAGCGAGTACAAAGAAGGGCAACTAAGCTAGTAAAGGGTCTGGAGGATATTAGTTATGGGGAAAGGTTGCAAGCACTGAACTTATTCTCTCTGGAGAAGAGACGCTTGAGAGGGGATATGATTTTAATTTATAAATACCGTACTGATGATCCCACAATAGGGATAAAACTTTTTTTGCGGAGGGGAGTTTAACAAGACACGTGGCCACTCATTAAAATTAGAAGAAAAGAGGTTTATCCTTAAACTACGTAGAGGGTTCTTTACTGTAGGAGCAGCAAGAATGTGTAACTCCCTTCCACAGGCGATGGTCTCAGCGGGGGGAATCGATAGTTTCAAACAACTATTAGATAAGCATCTGAACGACCGCAACATACAGGGATATACAATGTAATACTGACATATAATCACACACATAGGTTGGACTTGATGGACTTGTGTGCTTTTCAAACTCACCTACTATGTAACTACTGTATATAACTATGTCCTGGTTAGAGATCACTATGAACCTACCATAGGGGCCATGTGTTCCCTGTCTATGTCCTGGTCGAAGATCACCAAGAACCTATCATAGGGGCCATGTGATCCCTTCCTGGCTATGTCCTGGTCGGAGATTACTATGAATCTACCATAGGTGCCATGTGATCCCTTCCTGTTTATGTCCTGGTCGGAGATCACTATGAACCTACCATAGGGGCCATGTGATCCTTTCCTGGCTATGACCTGATCGGAAATCACTATGAACCTACCATAGGACCCATGTGATCCCTGCCTGGCTAAGTCCTGGTCGGAGATTACCATGAACCTACCATAGGGGCCATGTGATCCCTTCCTGTCTATGTCCTGGTCAGAGATCACTGTGAAACCTACCGTAGGGGCCATGTAATCTCTTCCTGGCTATGGTCTGGTTGGAGATCACTATGAACCTACCATAGGGGCCATGTGATCCCTTCCTGTCTATGGCAAGGTTGGAGATCACTATGAACCTACCATAGAGGCCATGTGATCCCTTCCCGTCTATGGCCAGGTCGGAGATCACTATGAACCTACCATAGGGGCCATGTGATCCCTGTCTGACTATGTGCTGGTCGAAGATTGCCAAGAACCTATCATAGGGGCCATGTGTTCCCTGCCTGGTTATGTCCTGGTCGGAGATCACTATGTACCTAGCATAGGGTCAATGTGATCCTTTCCTTTCTATGTCCTGTCAGTAATCACTATGAACCTACCATAGGTGACATGTAGGTAACACACACCATCCCCCAACCCCCCCGGTGCTGGGCTCGGACTTTGGGTTGAAACCCCTGTTTTTTTTGCGACCTAGCAACGCTTCTGCCCCCTTGTCTGGTCAATATCTTATCTCAACAGTTGTTAAAGCAGTATTAAACTCAAAAGCAAAAGTGTAATATATTGCAGCGTAACAATTCTTAGATGTAATAACTGCATTTGCTTTCTTTTCTAGGGTCCTTTTACACGGGCAGCCCATCCGGCGGACTCCACTTTGCTCAGAAGGCGGATGACAGGTCTGTCTCCACTCACTGTGCGCTGTCCTCTATGGGGAAATCAGATGAAAATGGACCGCCTGCCTGTTTTCAACCAATCCCATCCGACCTGATCCGCCAGACGGATGGAAGAGAGGGTCTCCAACCGTCTGGATTTCAAGGACAGGATCGGACCAGATAGCAGCGGGCGGCAGCGGACATGTCATCGCAGTGAATGGAGGCTTCGATCAGGTCTGCCTGAAAAACTGACAGGTGGACCTGATCGGAAAGCCCATGTGAAAGGGGCTTTACTGAAGGAGCAGTTTGCAGTAGCATCCAAGTGTTTGGAAGAAGCTGCAAGCAAGGCAAATGATTTAGAAAGTAGGGTAATCAAAGTTAAACCTGCAGTGGCTTTGAAGTGTGTTTAAACCTCTGTAGGCCGAGCTGAAGATTTGAATGAGCGGTGTGCAGCCCTCATGAACAAGTCTAATGATGCCCTAACAAATGACAAAGGCTAAAAGCCTGTAAGCAGAAGTAGGGCATGTGCCACTGTTACTTCCCATAAGCGGGAAGCTGAGGATTTGATCAGCTCAAATGGCCAAGTTGAGTCAGATACAAGGAAGGCAAGGCCTATGATCTCCAGGAGACACGTGTGGATTGATTTACTTAAGGTGGGGGTTCCTAGAGAGGAAACAGTTGGGATTCCTACACCAGGATTGCTTAAGAAGTGGAAGCAAGTGGTTGGGAATGGTAGATTCAGTCACATTAAGTGTTTCTGTTGCCAAAAAATTGGGCACTTTGCAAAAATGTGCCATGCTGTAGAGTCTGGACAACACCAGGCCTGTGTTCTTCCCAGGACAGCATGAAGAGACATGCAAGTTTATTTATTACGTTGGAGGTCAATGCCTTTCCGTGAAAGTGTTTCAAGGCAACAGTGGGCACCCTACAATAGTTTTGCAGTTAGATATGGGCAGAGAGAGAAATGTGAGCAGTGAGCTATGTTTTTGGCACAGTTGGAAGGAACATATAATCTGCTTTGTCTCTTAATCTTTTCAGGTACTGACTATCAAGAGGTGGAGCAGGCAGAGCAGATGACCATGCTAGATGGGAGACCAGAAGAGAGCCTGAGGAAAATGCGGATGATTTCCTGTTGGTGGCTGAATTGGAGTGGACTTTCATCTGAGCATTTCTTTATGACCAAGAGGACAAGAGACTTTCATCTGGGACTTTCCTTACACAAACTGCCAAAGACACTGTTAACCCTGCTCAAAAGTAATGTTGCAGCCTTCCAGGGACAACAAAACAAAAGTCTGGCCGCCCCGAAGATACAGGGGTCGAAAGGGAATTTTTTCCTCCCATTTACAATACAGGAGGGTTATTTCGCCCTTTTTTTGGACAAAAGGTTTTAAGAGATGTTGAAGTTTCCTATATTATCCTATAAAGTTAAGTGGTGGTATGTGTTGCTATGGTCATTTGTATTGTCTTGATAGCAATAATATAGAGTTAGGTTTAGTAAGAGCATATGTTTACAGAGGCTCTTTCCCCTTGATTGATATGTAAATAAACCTGTTGAATAGGTTTTGGAGCTGTCAGAAACCATGAATCAGACTGAAACAGAAGTACAGTTAAATCACACTTGTTTAATAATAATAAAAAAGGTAAACAGAGTAAACGTAGTCAAAACATAGCCAGAGTTCAGGAACCGGAACGGATATTCAGACAAGCCAAAACGTCAGGGAGCCAGAGATGAGCGTAATAGAACAGCAAGCAGGATCTGGAGCCAGAAGAAATGTCAGCCAAGCAAGTCTTTAACAGGAAAACAGGAGAGCGTCTCTAGAGATGTGTCCAAGGCGAAGGCAGAGATCATCCGGACTGGACGGCTTAGGCGAGCAGGATATCATCAACAGGTGAGTCACTGTGGAGAGATAGGAGCTGACAATTACCTGACAGCTGAGTGGCCAGCTTTGAGAAGGAAGGGCTGAGCCCAGCCCTGACAGGAGCTGAGCAGGGGAAGTTGGTATGCAGGAAGTTGGTGGGAGAGGCTTGGGGTCTTTTGAAACAAGCTTTTGAAAGAGACATGTGTTCGGGGAAATGACTTTGGAAGGACGAAGAGGAAGACATGGATGCATGTAACTGTTTAGTTTACTTAATGCGTAAATATGGCACATCCTTATATTTGTAGGCATATTTATGTAAGCTATGAGTTGTGTTGTATTGTGCATCCTACGGTTGTATATGCAGTTTATCCTGTTTAGTAAAGCATTGATACACTACAGAAGTCTAAGCTTCCTTGGTTTTACCGCAAGAACTTTAATAGATAGACGCAAAGCATAACAAGCATAACAAGTGCATATCGCACAAAGGGTCACAGGGGTCAATAGTGCTTAAGAAACAGAGTCCAGAGAACAGGAGTGCATAGGGTACAGAGACGGGCACATTGTCAGCACTAGCTGCTGCGCCGTGCCATGGATGCTCTGGGGGGGTTGAAACCCCCTATGCCCTCCTAATATACACCTCTGGATATTGGACGTTGTATGTGTGTTACTTTAAAAGACATCTTCAATCAAAACTATTATTGTTTGTTTAAGCTTAGTTCACATTCTGACTTCTTGTATCTCTCAGTGATATTCTCACAAGAATGTCATCATCTTGCATATACTGTGGTTATAACAGCAAAATGTACTACAAGCAAATATCACAACTGCAACCTCTGAGAGCTACAAGAAGGTGATGTGGCACAAACGGTGTCCACCCATATCTGAAATATCAGTTATGGGCAGAGGTCTACTTTTTAGTCTTAGATAATCCAGCACACTATAGTAAAAGTACTGTTTAAGCTGTTTCTGTACACCAGAATTAGCTGGCAAAACAACTGCAGACTTCTTTTCTCTGGCTTTTCAATACTTAAACATTCCACAGTTCCTAGCCACCTTAAGAAATATGATGTGCAAAAAATACAACTTATTTTTCCCAGCAGAAAAACATGAATGGAAACAAAATGTAGTTTTCAGTGTTTATTTTTGGCTGTCTATGCTTTTGTTACTTACAAAGCCTTTTGAGCAGGTTGATTGTCTCTAAATGCGCACTTGCCCTGCTTTGTTATGTTTTAAAAATAAACCTGTTGCAAATCTGAGCAACTCAATCTGTGCACATGGGTACATAAGAAATTATTATATTCAGTAAAGCGTGTATGTCAAATTGATCAGCAGATCCAGATATATAGGCAAATAAGTACTATGTAAATCCTGATCTGTAGCTTTACTATCCTTCAGCCCTTAACTATGTGTTAAAAGTTGAAAAAAAATTACACCCCACCATAGGACCGACCTTTTAGTTGGTGACTGCCACCAACTTCTTCTCTCCCACTGCCAAAAACATCACTGCTATGAACCCAGGAATTGCCAACCCAGACTTTGAACCGGGACTGCAGAATTCCAAACTCCTCAACCTCCTGGGATCTAATGCAATAATACTTAAGTATGGACAATGGTATTCGATCACTAGAGGAACTACTTAGGTGGGTCATTACAAAAAGGTCTCACTTGTAATATACATTACCAAGAACACAGAAGCAGGAGTGAGACAACACTGTCTGGTTTAGGTAATAGCAGAGCAGAAGTACATGGCATCCATCTGAAACTTAAAGCGGGATTCTGGCCTGAAAAAAAAAATGTAAAAGTCAGCAGCCACAAACACTGAAGCTGCTGACTTTAAATAAGTACTTACCTGTCCTGGGTGCCCGCGATGTCAGCCACCCAAGGCCGACCCGTCCCTCGGGTCCTGGCACCGCCATCCTAGGTAAGGGAAACAGGCAGTGGAGCCTTGCGGCTTCACTGCCAGTTTCCTATTGTGCACGCGTGAGTGGCGCGGCGCTCCGCTCTGTGAATGGCCCCGTGGTGTTCTGGGAAAACACACAGTTCCCAGAAGACAACGGGGCCGCTCACCGAGGAGAAGAACACGCCGCAGAATAGGAAGAGGCAGATTAGGAAGACTGCCTAGCAACAAAGGTTTAGGTAAGTTTAAAAAAAAAAAAAAATTTCTAATGTTTTTTTTAATTTTTTTATTAGGATTTTTGGTGATTTTTTTTTCAGGGTGGCCCTCCACTTTAAATATCAAATTTGTGTGGACCTTGCTTTTAAATGGTTAAAAACACCACAACATGTATGAATAGATATGCCTGCCCATTGGGTATTAATAAAGGTGTGTGCAAAAGATTAAATGTCCTATTTATTTTGCTTGGAAAATGTGCTATACTCCCAACAGAATGTTTGTTTAGCCTGTACACTGAACTACAAGGACATCTATTCACAAAAAAAGGAAAAGAAAAGAAGAAAAAAAACACAAACACACACACACTACTTTTCCCATTACCTTTAAAACGGCTCTAATAAAACTATTTATGCACACAGATAACTCAGCTCATAACAAAGTTCACTACATAAAATAATATATCAAACTCATCATGTAGTGATTATCTCCTTTTATCAGCACTGTTAGGCTAGTACTGTGGAAAATACCAGAGCTACTAGTTCCTATCCACTAGTACACAATCCCACCCATCCACATTAATAACGGGCTCTTCCGAAAGCCAGCTTGGCACCTGATCCCATTTCAACGTAGCAAAACATTCCTATAGGGGCTTATTTACGAAAGGAAAATCCACTTTGCACTTGAAATTGCACTGAAAGTGCATTTGGAAGTGCAGTTGCTGTAGATCTGAGGGTTACATGCAAGGAAAATAAAAAACAGCATTTTAGCTTGCACATGATTGGATGATAACATCAGCAGAGCTTCCCCTCATTTCAGATCTACCCTCAGACTGCACTTGTAGTTTGCACTTGTAGTGCAAAGTGGATTTGCCTTTCGTAAATAAACCCCATAGTCTTTGCACCAGAGGAATTAGCCAGTTCCCTTATCAAGGTCTATTCTTTTCACTGAAGATTTGTGTGGCTGGTCCCCTAAATAAAAAGGGTTAAATGGAGAAAAGGGTTTAGCCCAAGAAGAACATAGCCAGGACCATGTGGTTGATTTCTGCCTGCATCTCTGGAGACTGATCCTTTAAAGTATTAGGGAAAAGGATGACATCAGGACCTACAGAAGACTTTTAGGATTTTCAGATGTCAGGTCTTGGCTGGGAATGACAGAAACTGCTGAAAGCTTTGGCTGCCAGGGAAACTTGCCGAGAACATCTGTGTAACCTGGTGTGTATATCCATGAAGATCGGTCAAGCAATGGAAGAGCATTGTTGTACACTCTATGGAACAAGATCATGCTTCATCTCTGAATTTTTTTTAGTGGCCACAACCACACACCTCCCTAAACACTTAAGTTAGCTTCTTTAAAAAAAAAAGGGGGGGGGGGGGTAAAGCAAAAAATGCATTAAAGGCAAAACATATGCTCTCATTGAACCAAACCTTATAGGAAAAAAAAAAAGTTATGTGGTAACCAGGAATTAGGACAATTAAATCATGGCTGACCTCCTGCTTAAACTTTTGCAAGAAGTCTACTTGGAGAAACATTATTCCACCTTAGATTAAGTCTAAAATAAAAACTAAAAGTACAATAAAAAAATAAAGAAAATGACGAGTTTGCTATCCTGTCTGTAGGAAGGAATGAAAGTCTAAAATATCTGTGGGGCATGTAAAAATAACATCACTAGTGAACAAAAAATAAAGCTAGAGAAGGTACCTGTGCCACTGGGAGAAAAGAAAATGATGAAGGCAGCCACTACTAGCCTATAAGGACTTTACACCTTCGCTTATCAATCAGACCAAGGTACACTGAATATTGATCAAGCAAAGGAAAAGCATTGTTGTAAACTTTATGGAACAAGATCATGCTTCATGTCTGAATTTATTTGTGGCCACACCTACACACCTCCCCAAAACACTGAGACTAGCTCCTACAAAAAAAGGGGAAAAACAAAGCATGAATAAAAGGCAAACAAAAAAGGATGCTCTCACTGCACCAAAACATAAAGAAAAAAAAAAAAACACGAGCTATGTGATAAATAGAGGAATGAGGACAATGAAAACACGGTTGACGACCTGCTTAAACTTTTGCAAGGTGTTTTTGATGTGAAAGGATTGGGCTATAAAATATTTTGCAAAACATTATTTTACCTTAAATTAAGTCTAAAAGTAAAAAATAAAAATAAAAGTACAGTAAAAAAAAGAAAAAAAAAAGAAGAGTCTGCTAACCAGTTCCTAAGAAAGAAAAATGCCTGCGGAGTCTGTAAAATAACATAGGCATCACTAGTGAAGAAATAAAGCTAGACAAGGGATCTGATCCACTGGCAGGAATAAAAGAAAAAAGGAAAACAAAGGTGAAGGCTGCCTCTACCAGCCTATAAAGACTGTGCACCCCTGCTGATCAATCAGAACCAACGTACATTGACACTCCTATCCGCACACTCTCATCTAGCCCAAATTACAACAAGCTCCTGTGCTGAGGGTGCAAGAGCAGAACGTTTGCTTTTGCTCTAGTTTATTTCAGATGGCGGGTTGGAGTCTGGGGGAGCATTTATGTGCTTTGACACGGGAGAGTTGAATTGTTAAACCAGGACTAACAACCTCTTGCCCCAATGGGTCACACACTGGATATTCTGCTCTTTTTTCCTTGCACACAAGGATTCCTTCCTTTTGACATGTGGCTGCTTCACCCCACTTTGGCCCACTTGAGAAATGCAGGGATGTCTCGCACAGAGACGTGCCTGGTCAAGACCTTGACTCTGAGGTTACGGTCATCAGTTAGCAGGACAACTTCTCTTCTCAGGTGTATTGGATCTTCTTTTTTTTTGATGGCATGAATTCTTTTGCACTGTCCTTGCAGTAATGCAGACAAGACAAGATCAAATCATCATTGTTGCCCTTCTGCCCAGAAATGTCCTCACTGCGAAAGGCGATAGACTCCAGCTCATTGCCACGACTTGTAAGACCTCGCAGATTGGGGTCACGAGACTCAAACCTCTGCTCCAGAAACTGGATGGCTTTCTTTGCTTTCTCCTGAAGTGAGCGAGTATTTCCAGCACTGCATTGATCAAATTCCTGTCCTTTGGCAAGACCATTCAGCTCATGGATAACTATAAGGGGTATGACAAGGATGTAAATCTGAGATGAAAGAAGTTGCTCCAGGCCTGGAAGATGGTTGATGAAGCCATTGGTATCAGGAACAAGAAACAAGGGGCGAATTTCCAACTCCAGGAGCCTTGTCTTGCCATCCAGTACAGCCTGAATCTTTTGCTGTTGACGTTTCTGCTCTGCCAGTTTTCTTGCCAGCGCGTGCTTCTTGGCACGCAGTTCTCGGAAATCATGCTCTGCCCTACTGTTGTCTAGATCCAAATCTTCTGTGTAGTCCTCGACTACTACATCATCCTGATCTTCCAGTTGGTTTCCCTCTGGGCTTGCCGTTTCCTTTCCTATGGCATCTAGGACGGGTGCCACTGACACATACTTTCAACCCTTGAATGCCAGCAGAGGCTCTTCTTGTCCGCACAGTGCTTCCAGGAAATATTTTAGGACTGTGACCCGCTTACAATCCGCAGCAATAATCTTATCAGAGGTTATCTCAATTTAGTAAGGTTCCTTAGGGGCAGCAAGAAGGGGGACAAACCCAGAAAGTAGTCTGTCTTCTTCAAGTAACAGTAGAGAAAGGTCTTTATAAAGAGGCGCTTCGGAGTTTACCCAGGTCAGTGAGTTGCAGAACTCCACCAAAACATTCCAGATATCTAGTGCAGGCTCCTTGCAGATTGTCAGTGGATTGGGAGGTGGATTCCAGGTATCTGGGTGTCCCAGCATCCAGTCTGACCATACCATCACACTTTGCAAAAGCTATTTTAGATCAGATGGTAGAGAAGGAACCTCTACCTTAACATCATCCTCTGTTACACCTTGCTTTGCCATGGAGCTGTATTGTTCTGTCTTTTATTTTGTAACAAATTGATGCATCTATTCACCAGAAGTGAGAACATGGAATGCCCCAGACTGGTGGCCTGCTCCTGTACTACTGAGTGTGTGCCCTCTGAAAGGACATCTTTGCTTTGACAGTTGTTCACAGATTACATGTTGATGGCCATGAGCTGCAACATCCTTTGTGCTTCCTATAGGGGATGGACTGTGATCCAGCAAGGCCTGGAATTCCTTTAAAATCTTCTCAAAAACCACATGGAACGTTTCCATTCCAATCCTGGTGAAGAGCTTCCCCTGGGCATGCAGGAAGCTGAGCAGGAAGCGTTTGTTCAGATCACTTGGGCTCAGATTGTCCACACCATTACACTTCTGACTGTCCCTGCTCTAGCAGCCTGATGGAGCTGGATGAATCCATATCTCTACTCAAGTGGCATACTCCATATATACAAGAAAAAAGAGAGGGGCAAGTGGGACTTTAAATGAAGCATGTCAATTGAAAGTATAATAATGAATACATGTGAGTAGGTAAAATGATTGGATTTAATTTATAGTCAAGTCCATGATTTTGATGCATACAGTACCAATAAAGTAGTATAAATACAGACATAATCGCATGAATTAATATAAACGCATATTTAGCAATAACAATCAAGGAAACTCAGTAGTGTAAACAAATCAATGGACGTACATATATGCAATTCATAACAGAAGTACATGAATTAAAATCGCCAATCAAAATCACAAAATCGCATGAAATGAGAAAACTCAATAAAAAATTGATAAATGTCAGGGATATGATTAGGGCTTGATAGGGCATCCTTAGTTTGCGAACCCGACGCGTTTCTTGGCTTCTTGCCAGTCATCAGGGGTGGGATGCATAATTTAACTGAGGAAAACAAAAGAATAACATAAATATTGATACATGTGGAACCTCCGGCCAATAGAGAAAATCGTATCAGAAATGTCCAAATTGTCTACTTTAAATGGAAAAGCTACTTACAAAAATAGCCCAAAAGTCAAGAGAGGTCACCAGCAATGGGATCTGTTAGGGTGTGAGATATAACCGTCTCAACCGGGGTTGAGGCAGGGCACCGACCAACCTTCCAAAGTAATTGGAGGGTGGGCCAGGAGAGACCACAGCCGACTGATTCCTGAGCCCTCAGTATATTGGTCAATGAGTTGTAAATGGGAAAATCTGCAGAAAATTGAAAAAAATATGGTGTGTCAAAGGAAGTAAAACTGGAGTAGAGAGTGTTGGATGAATGAAATGACTGAAAGAAATATGTGCTTAGGTGCATATAAAAGTAAATGTGTAAAAAAATAGGATAATGAGGGGAAATGAAATGGATGCATGAAAGTGCACGTGAAAAAAGATAAGTAAAGAAACCCATAGGGAATGTGTGAAGATAGAGGATGTCCTGCACTGGGTAAATAAGTGAGAGGATGGGAATATGTGTACTGTAAGCAGAAAAGAAGATGTAAAAAATATATATTAATTACCCATGTGTTGAATAGTGGCTGCTTAGCAGAGCGGTCCCTTCCCAGTGAAGCACAGTGAGGGAGTGAACCGTCAGTCTGTCGGTCCCAGCTGATATACTCTGGCCCTGGGCGGGTCCCTGCCAGCGTCATGCATGACGTCATTGGTAGCTCACTTATTTACCCAGTGCAGGACATCCTCTATCTTCACACATTCCCTATGGGTTTCTTTACTTATCTTTTTTCACGTGCACTTTCATGCATCCATTTCATTTCCCCTCATTATCCTATTTTTTTACACATTTACTTTTATATGCACCTAAGCACATATTTCTTTCAGTCATTTCATTCATCCAACACTCTCTACTCCAGTTTTACTTCCTTTGACACACCATATTTTTTTCAATTTTCTGCAGATTTTCCCATTTACAACTCATTGACCAATATACTGAGGGCTCAGGAATCAGTCGGCTGTGGTCTCTCCTGGCCCACCCTCCAATTACTTTGGAAGGTTGGTCGGTGCCCTGCCTCAACCCCGGTTGAGACGGTTATATCTCACACCCTAACAGATCCCATTGCTGGTGACCTCTCTTGACTTTTGGGCTATTTTTGTAAGTAGCTTTTCCATTTAAAGTAGACAATTTGGACATTTCTGATACGATTTTCTCTATTGGCCGGAGGTTCCACATGTATCAATATTTATGTTATTCTTTTGTTTTCCTCAGTTAAATTATGCATCCCACCCCTGATGACTGGCAAGAAGCCAAGAAACGCGTCGGGTTCGCAAACTAAGGATGCCCTATCAAGCCCTAATCATATCCCTGACATTTATCAATTTTTTATTGAGTTTTCTCATTTCATGCGATTTTGTGATTTTGATTGGCGATTTTAATTCATGTACTTCTGTTATGAATTGCATATATGTACGTCCATTGATTTGTTTACACTACTGAGTTTCCTTGATTGTTATTGCTAAATATGCGTTTATATTAATTCATGCGATTATGTCTGTATTTATACTACTTTATTGGTACTGTATGCATCAAAATCATGGACTTGACTATAAATTAAATCCAATCATTTTACCTACTCACATGTATTCATTATTATACTTTCAATTGACATGCTTCATTTAAAGTCCCACTTGCCCCTCTCTTTTTTCTTGTATATATGAACCCGGGATGGAAGCATGCCATTGATATTTAGTTCATGCGACTGGTCACTTTCTTTTGTTTTTATATATATATTTGGGTGGAAGACACCCGCTCCCTTGGTGACCAAATCGCACTATCATTATTATTTTTGTTATCCTTAGTTTAAATATATTTTTTTTTTTATATCTTTATTCCAAATCCGTTACTTATTTTCCAACAGAGTAACAGTTTGTGACTACATAACATATTTTTACATGTGTTCCCTTGAGTTTATTGAGAACTATTTTGTACCAACTCCAGGGTCTTTATTCCCTGGAATCCACTTATTGATTTAAATCCAGCATATGGGCTGGAGTGTTTTGATATTTTGCAGTCTCTTTGTCCGGGGTTGCGATGCGCTCAGCTCCCTCCCCACCTCCCCTCATGCATTTCGGGGCGGTTGGGGCCCGATCTCAACGCATCGGCGCCATGCACAAAATGGCCCCCCAAGTGGCGTCAATTGACGCCGCAAGGTGTGAGCCGGGTTTTGTTTTTTCTCCATCTGACGCCTACAGCTGTGATGAGCAGACATCCACTGAGTTACTCTCAGCTGTGATTGCTCTCTCGTCTCTCAGCTACCAATGACGTCATGCATGACGCTGGCAGGGACCCGCCCAGGGCCAGAGTATATCAGCTGGGACCGACAGACTGACGGTTCACTCCCTCACTGTGCTTCACTGGGAAGGGACCGCTCTGCTAAGCAGCCACTATTCAACACATGGGTAATTAATATATATTTTTTACATCTTCTTTTCTGCTTACAGTACACATATTCCCATCCTCTCACTTATTTACCCAGTGCAGGACATCCTCTATCTTCACACATTCCCTATGGGTTTCTTTACTTATCTTTTTTCACGTGCACTTTCATGCATCCATTTCATTTCCCCTCATTATCCTATTTTTTTACACATTTACTTTTATATGCACCTAAGCACATATTTCTTTCAGTCATTTCATTCATCCAACACTCTCTACTCCAGTTTTACTTCCTTTGACACACCATATTTTTTTCAATTTTCTGCAGATTTTCCCATTTACAACTCATTGACCAATATACTGAGGGCTCAGGAATCAGTCGGCTGTGGTCTCTCCTGGCCCACCCTCCAATTACTTTGGAAGGTTGGTCGGTGCCCTGCCTCAACCCCGGTTGAGACGGTTATATCTCACACCCTAACAGATCCCATTGCTGGTGACCTCTCTTGACTTTTGGGCTATTTTTGTAAGTAGCTTTTCCATTTAAAGTAGACAATTTGGACATTTCTGATACGATTTTCTCTATTGGCCGGAGGTTCCACATGTATCAATATTTATGTTATTCTTTTGTTTTCCTCAGTTAAATTATGCATCCCACCCCTGATGACTGGCAAGAAGCCAAGAAACGCGTCGGGTTCGCAAACTAAGGATGCCCTATCAAGCCCTAATCATATCCCTGACATTTATCAATTTTTTATTGAGTTTTCTCATTTCATGCGATTTTGTGATTTTGATTGGCGATTTTAATTCATGTACTTCTGTTATGAATTGCATATATGTACGTCCATTGATTTGTTTACACTACTGAGTTTCCTTGATTGTTATTGCTAAATATGCGTTTATATTAATTCATGCGATTATGTCTGTATTTATACTACTTTATTGGTACTGTATGCATCAAAATCATGGACTTGACTATAAATTAAATCCAATCATTTTACCTACTCACATGTATTCATTATTATACTTTCAATTGACATGCTTCATTTAAAGTCCCACTTGCCCCTCTCTTTTTTCTTGTATATATGAACCCGGGATGGAAGCATGCCATTGATATTTAGTTCATGCGACTGGTCACTTTCTTTTGTTTTTATATATATATTTGGGTGGAAGACACCCGCTCCCTTGGTGACCAAATCGCACTATCATTATTATTTTTGTTATCCTTAGTTTAAATATATTTTTTTTTTATATCTTTATTCCAAATCCGTTACTTATTTTCCAACAGAGTAACAGTTTGTGACTACATAACATATTTTTACATGTGTTCCCTTGAGTTTATTGAGAACTATTTTGTACCAACTCCAGGGTCTTTATTCCCTGGAATCCACTTATTGATTTAAATCCAGCATATGGGCTGGAGTGTTTTGATATTTTGCAGTCTCTTTGTCCGGGGTTGCGATGCGCTCAGCTCCCTCCCCACCTCCCCTCATGCATTTCGGGGCGGTTGGGGCCCGATCTCAACGCATCGGCGCCATGCACAAAATGGCCCCCCAAGTGGCGTCAATTGACGCCGCAAAGTGTGAGCCGGGTTTTGTTTTTTCTCCATCTGACGCCTACAGCTGTGATGAGCAGACATCCACTGAGTTACTCTCAGCTGTGATTGCTCTCTCGTCTCTCAGCTACCAATGACGTCATGCATGACGCTGGCAGGGACCCGCCCAGGGCCAGAGTATATCAGCTGGGACCGACAGACTGACGGTTCACTCCCTCACTGTGCTTCACTGGGAAGGGACCGCTCTGCTAAGCAGCCACTATTCAACACATGGGTAATTAATATATATTTTTTACATCTTCTTTTCTGCTTACAGTACACATATTCCCATCCTCTCACTTATTTACCCAGTGCAGGACATCCTCTATCTTCACACATTCCCTATGGGTTTCTTTACTTATCTTTTTTCACGTGCACTTTCATGCATCCATTTCATTTCCCCTCATTATCCTATTTTTTTACACATTTACTTTTATATGCACCTAAGCACATATTTCTTTCAGTCATTTCATTCATCCAACACTCTCTACTCCAGTTTTACTTCCTTTGACACACCATATTTTTTTCAATTTTCTGCAGATTTTCCCATTTACAACTCATTGACCAATATACTGAGGGCTCAGGAATCAGTCGGCTGTGGTCTCTCCTGGCCCACCCTCCAATTACTTTGGAAGGTTGGTCGGTGCCCTGCCTCAACCCCGGTTGAGACGGTTATATCTCACACCCTAACAGATCCCATTGCTGGTGACCTCTCTTGACTTTTGGGCTATTTTTGTAAGTAGCTTTTCCATTTAAAGTAGACAATTTGGACATTTCTGATACGATTTTCTCTATTGGCCGGAGGTTCCACATGTATCAATATTTATGTTATTCTTTTGTTTTCCTCAGTTAAATTATGCATCCCACCCCTGATGACTGGCAAGAAGCCAAGAAACGCGTCGGGTTCGCAAACTAAGGATGCCCTATCAAGCCCTAATCATATCCCTGACATTTATCAATTTTTTATTGAGTTTTCTCATTTCATGCGATTTTGTGATTTTGATTGGCGATTTTAATTCATGTACTTCTGTTATGAATTGCATATATGTACGTCCATTGATTTGTTTACACTACTGAGTTTCCTTGATTGTTATTGCTAAATATGCGTTTATATTAATTCATGCGATTATGTCTGTATTTATACTACTTTATTGGTACTGTATGCATCAAAATCATGGACTTGACTATAAATTAAATCCAATCATTTTACCTACTCACATGTATTCATTATTATACTTTCAATTGACATGCTTCATTTAAAGTCCCACTTGCCCCTCTCTTTTTTCTTGTATATATGAACCCGGGATGGAAGCATGCCATTGATATTTAGTTCATGCGACTGGTCACTTTCTTTTGTTTTTGGCATACTCCATAGTGTACCAAAACGTGGTACTCGGTCCTTGATGGCTGAAAGCTGCATCCACATCCTTCTGTTGCTTTTGATTCATCTGCTCAGCCTTGCGTTTAGTTTCTTCAAACAAGTTTATATGACTGGCAGCCAAGCTTTGTATGTAGTAATAAACAACATCCAGTTTCCTCCTTGTGTATATGGCTAGAAATGCCAGATGGTTATAAGGTCGTTCGTTCTTTGGAGCAATGTGTTGTGCCTTTAGGTACCAGCTGCGAGCTTTTCCATATTTACATATGTCTGCAGCCAGCTCTCTGTAACGAGCAATGTCACCTTGGCAAATCATGGATCGCTGTACACTGATCAAAGCAAACTTCACCGGCTTGCTGCAAATTGCCATTCCATCCATATAATCCTCCAATTTAAACTGGTATGTTGTCTGCAACTTCTGAAACAAACCATCAAAAAACATTGTACCCTCATCCAAGACCTGCAGCAGCTTCTTGCAAAATTCCTCACTTTCAGATGATGGTTCCTTTAACAAATGTTGAAACTTTTCGATAACCTGATAGAAGACATTTTTCCATAGGAGCTGATCCACATTGTGATGGTCACAGAACTCAATGGCTGTGAGGAGGCAGAGCTCATAAATATGAAGTAGTTCTAGCCTAAGCAAAGACATTTTATTCAGTCCGTCTGAGCTGATGCCATCACAGGAGAGAAGATTACTGAGTTGTAACTCCTAATTATCTGCCATTCGCAAAAGATGAACGAGCTCATGCTGCTGCATTGTTCTCATTTGCTGTTCAATTTCCTCAGCTATTATTGGTCTCCCAGTGCATTAGCTAGGGCCATATTGCCCTGACTGAGCTCAGAATCCTGGGTAATATGTCCCAGGATAGATGCCATTGTTTGGGCTCATGGAAAATGGCACAGAATAACTACCATAGCCATATGGTGAACGGCCATAATAGTATGGATTATCAGAGTTCTGAAATTTGTAGTAAGATGTCAGAGGAACAGAAGGGTAGCTATCACTCTGAGAAGGAGCAGATTCATCATCGGTGTCCAGAAAATGAAGCTGAGGGCTTTGATTTTTAAGAGCAGGCTTCTGCTCAGGGTTGTTCGGGTCCCATAGACACCGGTTAGCTTCACCACACCCTCGACCATGGAAACCTTTGGTGGAAATGATGGGAAGTGGCCTGGTGCTGCTTAGTTCCGGTGTTCCAGTAGTGTTGAATAAGTCTGTGTTGGCTGGAAGAATAAGAATGCCTCTTCCTTTGCCCTTTGGTTCAGCTGACTTTTCTCTCCATTCCTTCTTCTCCATATCAGTGTTGCATTTGTAAGTAGATCTCTCCCCAAATCTCCTGGACCTGTTCTCTTCATTGTTATGGGGATGTATGGATTCTTTTTTCAATTCATAATTGTCTGGGGTCTTGGAGCTATCAGCTTTGCTTGGGTAGCCATTATCAGTGAATCCCTCTCTCTTTTTTACTTTGTTCCATCTTGCTTTCGCTCCATCCAACCACTCGTAATCTTCCTCAAATGAGTCTGTCAAAGACAACGATTCCTGTCTCTTTGAAAGTACCTTTTCTTTCCGATCTCCAGTATTCTCTCTTTCTTGACATTTCTTACTCACCTCTGCCAAAACTCCTTCTTCGCTGCTATTGTTGCTTCCAGCAGAACTGGTGCTACAAGTTCGTGTGCGAGTTCTTCGCTTGTCTGAATGGGAATACCGTTTAGTCTGGCCAGACTTATGCCCCGTACACACGGTCGGACTTTGTTCAGACATTCTGACAACAAAATCCTAGGATTTTTTCCGACGGATGTTGGCTCAAACTTGTCTTTCATACACACGGTCACACAACGTTGTCGGAAAATCCGATCGTTCTAAACGCGGTGACGTAAAACACGTACGTCGGGACTATAAACGGGGCAGTGGCCAATAGCTTTCATCTCTTTATTTATTCTGAGCATGCGTGACACTTTTTCCGTCGGATTTGTGTACACACGATCGGAATTTCCGACAACGGATTTTGTTGTCGGAAAATTTTATAGCCTGCTCTCAAACTTTGTGTGTCGGAAAATCCGATGGAAAATGTGTGATGGAGCCTACACACGGTCGGAATTTCCGACAACAAGTTCCTATCACACATTTTCCGTCGGAAAATCCGACCGTGTGTACGGGGCATTATACTCTTCCTTTCCTTGTCTTGATAAATAGGTTTCTTCACTAGTCCTGTTATGTTTCTCTCTTTCTGACCTCTTGGATTTGTCATTCTTGGTAGCTTTATTGCCATCTTTTAGAGGAGGCTTGTGACTTTTGACTGCATTGACAAGGCCTTCTTTAGTTACAATTTTCAGTTGTTCGGTTTTTCCTACAATATCTTCTGTCACGTCACTTAGGGATTCCTTTACAGGGATCTGAAGACGTCTTCCTGGCTGGTAAATCAACTGATCTGGCTTTTTGGCTCTCTTGGCGCTTTTTCGATCTGGAGTCTCTGGTCCATCATGTTCCATGTCATTCTCCTCCTGATTGTGATCTCTAGAGGCAACAGATGAGTTTATGCCATTAACAACAGATTCACTGTCATTTGCTTTCTCGCTTTGAAGACCCTCAGTGTGATTGATTAAATTTTCAGAAAAATCCAGTTTAGGCTTTTTTCGCAATCTGGATAGGCCAGCTTTGCAGATCTCAATTTCTGGACGTCTGTTGTCCTTCCATCAGCTGTCGGGTGCTGCTGCCGCTTTTGCGGGTAAGGGAACATGGCAGTGTGCCTTACAGCTTCACACGGGGAACCCTACTGCGCATGCGTGAGGCTCCACTCCTCTCTCCTACTGCTCCGGTGGCAGGGGAAGGAGGAGAAAGGAGGAGGGAGTCGAGCAGTGACGTCAACAGCTGTGGCTGTGGCTCCCGGAAGTGGGAACAGGATACCTGTTCCAGGTATATGCCCCCCTCTCCCGCCCGAAAGGTGCCAAATGTGGCACCGGAGGGGAGGGGACAAATTAGCAGAAGTTCCACTTTCGGGTGGAACTCCGCTTTAAAAGGACAGGTTCCACTCAGAACAGGACTCGCCATGGTCGACCAAAGAAGTTGAGTGCACATGCTCAGCGTCATATGCAGAGGTTGTCTTTGGGAAATAGACGTATGAGTGCTGCCAGCATTGCTGCAGAGGTTAAAGGGTTGGGGGGGTCAGCCTGTCAGTGCTCAGACCATATGCCGCACACTGCATCAAATTGGTCTGCACGGCTGCCGTCCCAGAAGGAACCCTCTTCTAAAGATGATGCACAAGAAAGCCCGCAAACAGTTTGCTAAAGACGAGTAGACTAAGGACATGGATTACTGGAACCGTGCCCTTTGGTCTGATGAGACAAAGATAAACTTATTTGGTTCAGATGGTGTCAAGTGTGTGTGGCAGGAACCAGGTGAGGAGTACAAAGACAAGTGTGTCTTGTCTACAGTGAAGCATGGATGGTGTTGGTGTCATGGTCTGGGGCTGCATGAGTGCTGCCGGCACTGGGGAACTACAGTTCATTGAGGGAACCATGAATCCCAATATATACTGTGACATACTGAAGCAGAGCATGATCCCCTCTCTTCAGAGGTTGGGCCGCAGGGCAGTATTCCAACATGATAACGACCCCAAACACACCTCCAAGACAACCACTGCCTTGCTAAAGAAGCTGAGGGTAAAGGCCAAGCATGTCTCCAGACCTAAACCCTATTGAGCATCTGTGGGGCATCCTCAAACGGAAGGTGGAGGAACGCAAAGTCTCTAACATCCACCAACTCCGTGATGTCATCATGGAGGAGTGGAAGAGGACTCCAGTGGAAACCTGTGAAGCTCTGGTGAACTCCATGCCCAAGAAGGTTAAGGCAGTACTGGAAAATAATGATGGCCACACAAAATATTGACACTTTGGGCCCAATTTGGACACTTTCACTTAGGGGTGTACTCACTTTTGTTGCCAGTGGTTTAGACATTAAAGGGGTTGTAAACCCTCTTTTTTTTTTTAAACAAGCATGGTATACTTACCTTCACTGTGCAGTTCATTTTTCACAGAGTGGCCCCGATCTACCTCTTCTAGGGTCCCCTGGCGGTACTGGTAGCTCCTCCCTGCTTCAGGTGTCCACGTTGCAAAAGCACTATCCTTGGTGGACACCCGTGCAGGCACACTCCAGAGTCCTGCTTTAGCGTGTATTCACACACAAAGCAGGACTCGGCCTTGCCCCCCGCCACCCGTGTCATTGGATTGATTGACAGCAATGGCTGCGCTGCTATCAGTCTATCCAATCAGGACACGAGACATCAGCTAGAGTTAGCATGCTCGCTCCTGGCTGAAGGAAGGCAGCGTTCCGGGAAGTAAAACGGGGGGGGGGGGGGGGCAAGGGGCTGCAGCACTACAGAAGGTTTTCCACCTTAATGCATAGAAATGCATTAAGGTGAAAAATCATGAGGGTTTGCATCCCCTTTAATGGCTGTGTGTTGAGTTATTTTGAGGGGACAGCAAATTTGCACTGTTATACAAGCTGCACACTCACTACTTTACATTGTAGCAAAGTGTAATTTCTTCAGTGTTGTCACATAAAAAGATATAATAAAATATTTACAAAAATGTGGGGTGTACTCATTTTTTGTGAGATACTGTATGTACAGTAAGGGAAAAAAGTATTTGATCCCTTGCTGATTTTGTACATTTGCTCACTGACAAAGAAATGATCAGTCTATAATTTTAATGGTAGGTTTATTTTAACAGTGAGAGACAGAAAAACAGCAAAAAAATTCAGAAAAACGCATTTCAAAAAAGTTATCAATTGATTTGCATTTTAATGATTGAAATAAGTATTTGACCCCTTCGCAAAACATGACTTAGTAATTGGTGGCAAAACCCTTTGTTGGAAATCACAGAGGTCAGACATTTCTTGTAATTGGCCACCAGGTTTGCACACAACTCCAGCGGGATTTTTATCCACTCCTCTTTGCAGATCCTCTCCAAGTCATTGAGGTTTCTAAGGTGATGTTTGGTAACTCGAACCTTCAGCTCCCTCCACATATTTTCTATGGGATTAAGGTATGGAGACTCTGACTGGCTAGGCCACTCCAGGACCTTAATGTGTTTCTTCTTAAACCACTCTGGCCTTGGCCGTGTGTTTTGGGTCATTGTCATACTCGAATACCCATCCACGACTCATTTTCAATGCCCTGGCTGAGGGAAGGAGGTTCTCACCCAAGATTTGACGGTACATGGCCCTTTGATGGGGTGAAGTTGTCCTGTCCCCTTAGCAGAAAAACACACTCAAAGCATAATGTTTCCACCTCCATGTTTGACGGTGGGGATGGTGTTTTTGGGGTCATAGGCAGCATTCCTCCTTCTCCAAATGCAGCGAGTTGAGTTGATGCCAAAGAGCTCAATTTTGGTCTCATCTTACCCAACACTTTCACCCAGTTCTCCTCTGAATCATTCAGATGTTCATTAACAGATGGTCCTGTACATGTGCTTTCTTGAGCAGGGGGACCTTGCGTGCGCTGCAGTATTTTAGTCCTTCACGGCGTAGTGTGTTATCAATTGTTTTATTGGTGACTATGGTCCCAGCTGCCTTGAAATCATTTACATAATTCTCCTGTGTAGTTCTGGGCTGATTCCTCACTGTTCTCATAATCATTGAAACTCCACAAGGTGAGATCTTGCATGGAGCCCCAGAACAAGGGAGTTTGACAGTTATTTTGTGTTTCTTCCATTTGGGAATAATCGCACCAACTGTTGTCACCCTCTCACCAAGCTGCTTGGCAATGGTCATGTAGTAAATTCAAGCCTTGTGTAGGTCTACAGTCTTGTCCCTGACATCCTTGGACAGCTCTTTAGTCTTGGCCATGGTGGAGAGATTGGAATCTGATTGATTGATTCTGTGGACAGGTGTCTTTTATACAGGTAACAAGCTGAGATTAGGAGCACTCCCTTTAAGAGAGTGCTCCTAATCTCAGCTTGTTACCTGTATAGAAGACACATGGGAGCCAGAAATCTTGCTGAATGATCGGGGGTCAAATACTTATTTAACTCATTAAGATGCAAATCAATTTAACTTTTTTGAAATGTGTTTTTCTGGATATTTTTGTTGTTATTCTGTCTCTCACTGTTTAAATAAACCTACCATTAAAATTATAGTCTGATCATTTCTTTGTCATTGGGCAAATGTACAATATCAGAAGGGGATCAAAAACTTTTTCCCTTACTGTATTGTAGAGGGGATACTGCATCACTCAGTATCACAGTTATACATACTGCTAACAGCTCCATCAGAACACCCTACCTCTTCGGAAATGGGAGAGAGACCTAAATACCCAGTTTACCCTGAAACGAGGTGACAAAATCTTATACTTTGCTGTCCCCAATTTCAAACAAATTCCAAGAGTTGAGTTATAAGATAATGATCAACATTGGTACCAACAGTCTTACATAAATGTTACCATCAGAACTGCAAGCTCTGCAAGTGATGAAAGCAGCAAGAGGGGAACCTCCACAGCATCGTTTGGTCCTCTCCAAAAAAAAAAGCCCCTATTGAGTTTGGGAGATATTGCACAAATTGACCAACATTGGTCTTGAAGACCATACAGCCTCCCTTCTACTTCATTCAAACTACCTCTCTAGGAAACGTTACAAAAAGTCTATTTCACCTGGTAAACGTGGCTAGGGCTTGTGTTCTTTAGCTCTGGAGACAGGAATCATCCCCTACCATTCAATTATGGCTCTCCAAAGTTATCTCCTGTTAGATGGATTTGATGGCAACTCTATATCATCATGAAGTAAAGTTTAGAAATATGTAGTACTATTGGACAGAAGTAAAAATCTAATGCTGGCCACTTAGAGAGTGTCACTCTAGGTCACTTTTAGCAGACCAAATCTAAGACAGCAACAGTCTCTGCCCCCCACACCATTCCTCATGGTCCCTGTTTGCACTTTTCTCCCCTGCATTCATACATAGGTCATAGAAGCAATGCTAAGCAACTTAACTATGCACAAAAACAAAGGAAATGGGGTGCCAAACAATGGTAGCAGGTGCTTTGGACATATGAGTCAAAACTTTGAAATATTTGGCTGTAGCAAAAGGCAGTTTGTTCACGAAAAGGCCTAGAGAGTGGTACAATAATGAGTATCTGCAAGCAACAGTGAAATATGCTGGAGGTTCTTTGCAAGTTCGGGTCTGCATTTCTTCAAATGGAGTTTGGAGATCAATGGTGTCCTCAATGCTGAGAAAGAGAGGCAGATACATATCCATCATGCCATACCATCAGCGAGGTGTGTGATTGGCCACATATTGAATCTGCAGCCGGACAATGACCCCAAACATGCAGCCAAAGTCATTAAAAACAATCTTCAGCGTAAAGAAGAACAAGTAGTCCTGAAAGTGATGGTTTGGCTCCCACAGAGCCCTAATCTCGACATCATTGAGTCTGCCTGGAATTACATGAAGAGACAGTAGGATTTAAGGCAGCCTAAATCCACAGAAGATCTGTGGTTAGTTTTCCAAGATGTTTGGAACAATCTACTTGCCAAGTTCCTTTAAAAACTGTGTGCAAAAGAAGAATTTATGTATGCTGTTTTGAAGGTAAAGGATGGTCACACCAAATATTGATTTGATTTGGATTTCTCTTCTGTTCATTTACTTTCTATTTTGCTACTTGATAAAAAATAAACTACTAACACTTCTATTTCTGAAAGCATTCTTAATTTACAGAATTTTTTCACACCTGCCTAGGATTATTGCAAAGTTATGTATATTGCAGCTTATTAGTCCTTATATGTGGTCGCTGATTTTTTTATTAAAAATTTTCAGGCTATGGACATATCTAAGAGGTTTAGAAAATACCTGCTAATCTTGCCAGAAATGCAGGGCCCTTGTCATTTCTTGTGAACGGAACTGGATGCAAAATCAATGTTATCCCATTTATGGCCCGTACACACGATCCAAATATCGTACGAAAACGGTCGTCCGAGGAAGGATCGTACGACATTCGGACCGTGTGTACACTACTTTCCACAGCCGATCACGACTGTTCATCCGATATTATTCAATCGGACATAAAATTTTCCTCGTACGATTCCAGATCGTACGATTTTCATTCAGTCAGTATAGTTGTCGTCCGAAAATACAATACAAATACATTACAACACATGACATCACTTCCGATTTTTTTGTCTGTCGTATGAGAATTTTCATGACTTTATTAGCTATTCAATTTCTACTTGCAACTATTTAAGCGAGAACGGTCGTAGGATATTCGTAAAGTGTGTACGAGGCATTAGGTAAATTACTAATTTCCCTATCCGCTGTGTAATAGAGATGAATAAAGGCAGATGGCAACCATGGCTCATTCCATAGATACACTGAAGGAATGAGCGAAGTCACCCAGTTACAGGAAGTGTGTTAACCACTTCAGCCCCGGAAGGATTTACCCCCTTTCTGACCAGAGCACTTTTTGCGATTCGACACTGCGTCGCTTTAACTGACAATTGCGCAGTGACATTGTGCGACATTGACATTGCGACCCAAACAAAATTGACATCCTTTTTACCCACAAATAGAGCTTTCTTTTGGTGGTAGTTGATCACCTCTGTGGTTTTTATTTTTTGCGCTATAAACAAAAAAAAGCGACAATTTAGAAAAAAAAGCAATATTTTTTACTTTTTGCTATAATAAATATCCCCCAAAAATATATTAAAAAAATGTTTTTTCCTCAGTTTAGGCCAGTATGTATTCTTCTACATATTTTTGGTAAAAAAAAAAATCGCAATAAGCGTATATTGATTGGTTTGAGCAAAAGTTTTAGTGTCTACAAAATAGGGGATAGTTTTATGTCATTTTTGTTATTAATTTTTTTTATTAGTAATGGCGGTGATCTGCGTTTTTTATTGCGACTGCGACATTATGGTGGACACATCGGACACTTTTGACACTATTTTTGGACCATTGTCATTTATAAAGCGATCATTCTGCCGACGTAAATCGGCGTTCGGTGGTCGGGAAGGGGTTAATAAAGAAATGATGAACAAAGAGGACTGATAAGCTGCAATATATTACAGTTTTAGGGTGAAGACACGTTAAAGGTATGGCACGTTGAACGATGTCCAGCCGCTGCATATTTGGTTCAGTTTCCAGCAACATGTATATTACATAGTAATCAATGGTCATTTTTATAGGATGCACACAAAGCATGTCTAAAACACACAATGCGCCTACAGTGCATCACAACACATAAAAATGCATCACTGTAAACATAGCCTAATGTAGCAAACTGAAAACGCTGACATACAAATGGCCACAAGGGGGAGCATTTGCAAATTTACATTTGGAATAACACAGCAACTGTACTCTCTGAAGTTTACTATATTGTCCTTTTAAAGGGGAAACCGGTAACAGACTTTGTCATTAGATTTTGGATTCTACACAAAGACTGTAAAAAACAAACTTACTCTACTTAGATGCTGCCAACAAAAATGTCTATATAACCCCGTCATAATCACTGATTACTGAAAGTCAGGAAGTACCTTCTATTATACCATTATTTTTTATTTGATAAGTTGTGAGAGAAGAACTTTTCATTAGCTCCATCAAATTCCTGGAAAGTTTGACAATGCTTGCCTTATTTATTATATTTGTGACTTTGTTTCCTAGTTTTAAAGTAGAAGCAAAGGCTGAAATAACCTGAAATAAATAATAATAATTCCATACCCTTATGTCCACCCGCAAGACTTGTAGTGCATATTGACACCCCGCCATTTTATACACAACCATTGGTCCCTCCACACATGCCAGGGTCCTGGGTGTAATCCTAGACTCTGACCTCTCCTTCGGCCCCCACATCCAATCACTGGCTAAATCTTGCCGCCTTAACCTCTGCAACATCTCCAGAATTCGACCCTTCCTGACTAATGACACAACAAAGCAACTTATTCACTCCTTGATTATTTCCCGCCTTGACTACTGCAACTCTCTCCTTAATGGCCTACCCTTATACAGACTATCCCCCCTTAGTCTATTATGAATGCTGCTGCTAGACTTGTACACCTCACTAAACGATCCGTGACTGCTGCTCCTCTCTGCCAATCCCTTCAATGGCTTCCTCTACCCCACCGTATAAAATTCAAAATACTAACCACAACATTAAATATAAACTGCGCTAAACAAAAAATTATATATGTTGAGGTGGATAAATAATGCAATCTATCATCACACACAAAAGAAATTTTGTCAAAATACACAAATCAAATGAATAAAGTCCAAATTTCCCACGTGGTAGGTATTCAGTATAATTGTAAAATGCTGATCCAAATGAGCTATGATTGCTCTTACCAGAACTCCAAAGAATTATGCGGATGGCAAAAAACCCTTGCCAGGGCCTCTGGGGTATTGGACCAAACAGCACCGTCCGTGGTCAGATCAAAATCCCCTCAATGGATGCAGGAAGAAGCAAACACAAGAAGAAAAGACTGGCCATAGTGTAGTATGTTATATGCTGGACATGGACATACGGACATACCAATCACCCAGGTGTGCACTTATAAACAACCAAAAACAAGGGGGGGGAGGGAAGTGAAAAACCCACCACCGTGGCTGTAGATTGTGCTTACCGACTCACGGTGATACACAGGCTTGTATTGGGTTAAAAGCTGACATGTAACTGGCAAGAAGCACCTTGATAAGTCCTCATTACACGAAGTCCACATCGTTAGTGTACCACCCAAAATAGAATAATAAACTCTCCATGGTGAAGTACGTTTTAAAAGCAGATTTAATAAACAAAATATTGCACTTACATAATAAAAGCACTTAATATCGCATCAGTAAATTGCCGGCCGGCATACAAGCATGGAAGCGAAGCTCGTCCTACTTCCTGGTCATGTGGTAGCGTCGCTGCGTGCGTACCCAGTGCGTGGGTACGCACGCAGCGACGCTACCACATGACCAGGAAGTAGGACGAGCTTCGCTTCCATGCTTGTATGCCGGCCGGCAATTTACTGATGCGATATTAAGTGCTTTTATTATGTAAGTGCAATATTTTGTTTATTAAATCTGCTTTTAAAACGTACTTCACCATGGAGAGTTTATTATTCTATTTTGGGTGGTACACTAACGATGTGGACTTCGTGTAATGAGGACTTATCAAGGTGCTTCTTGCCAGTTACATGTCAGCTTTTAACCCAATACAAGCCTGTGTATCACCGTGAGTCGGTAAGCACAATCTACAGCCACGGTGGTGGGTTTTTCACTTCCCTCCCCCCCCTTGTTTTTGGTTGTTTATAAGTGCACACCTGGGTGATTGGTATGTCCGTATGTCCATGTCCAGCATATAACATACTACACTATGGCCAGTCTTTTCTTCTTGTGTTTGCTTCTTCCTGCATCCATTGAGGGGATTTTGATCTGACCACGGACGGTGCTGTTTGGTCCAATACCCCAGAGGCCCTGGCAAGGGTTTTTTGCCATCCGCATAATTCTTTGGAGTTCTGGTAAGAGCAATCATAGCTCATTTGGATCAGCATTTTACAATTATACTGAATACCTACCACGTGGGAAATTTGGACTTTATTCATTTGATTTGTGTATTTTGACAAAATTTCTTTTGTGTGTGATGATAGATTGCATTATTTATCCACCTCAACATATATAATTTTTTGTTTAGCGCAGTTTATATTTAATTTTTTCTGTTTTTGGTGTTGTCGCACTGTTTACTGCTGCTTGTCCTTTTGTGCTTCTAGCGCGGAATTTTTTTTGCTTATACTAACCACAACATACAAGGCCATCCACAACATCGCCCCCAGCTACATCACCAATCTCATCTGCAGATATCACCTAAATTGTCCTCTCCACTCCTCCCAAGACCTCCTTCTCTCTAGATCCCTTGTTACCTCCTCCCATGCTTGCCTCCAGGTCTTCTCTAGAGCCTCTCTCATCCTCTGGAACTCCTTGCCCCGGTATGTCTGATCAGCCCCTACCCTGTCCACCTTTAGGAGATCCCTGAAAATTCATTTATTCAGGGAAGCCTATCCCTAACCCACTTAAGAACTGTACCTGAGCCACCCCCATCAGACCATTCACCAAAGCTATTAACTTTCATACCACCTCCCCCCTCCCTTTTAGAATGTAAGCTCTATGAGCAGGACCCTCCTGTCCCTTCTGTATTGAACTGTATTGTAATTGTGCTGCCCCTCTCTACACTGTAAAGCAATGCGCAAACTGTTGGTGCTATATATATAAATCCTGTATAAAAATAATAATGTTCCAGACCATATGTGGAGTTTTAGAAGCTGTATACTATTTTAAACAATGAAATGTATTTGCACT
Source organism: Lithobates clamitans (assembly GCA_037952925.1). NCBI lineage: Eukaryota > Metazoa > Chordata > Amphibia > Anura > Ranidae > Lithobates > Lithobates clamitans. Next base: position 2,065,944 of record JBBGZY010000830.1, read on the forward strand.
ACAGTTTTTACAATGAATTATAAAAAATATGTAAATAAAGATGTCTTTTTTTTATATATAAATGTGTTTGTCTAATGTCGAGTGCCAATAAACTCCAACATTGTGGCAGAATACACTCCTGCACTTTTTCTTTTTAAATTTGAACTTGATTTACTATTCATATCTCTAATACTTGCAGTATTTTCCACCCACTGCTCAAACAAGGATAAATCTTAGTTGTGGATCCACTGAATAAGCTAAAAGTTCATCTTGAATTTTGCTTAGGGCTGGTATGGAATGAAAGTTTTCTGGTTCCCAGCTATTCATCATGCCTATTCCTTAAAGTGTTACTAGCCCTACAACTGTAAAATCAGTCTGTATATGCAATAAAGCATGCTTGTTATACTCACTGTGGAACCTATGGGGTTAATTCTCTGCACTGAGTAAAAAGGTCCCTGTCTTCTCTGACCCTCCCCTTCTTCCACTGTCCCCAAACCATCTGCTGAAGAACAGAACCTTGGGGGCAAGCTGCACATGCTCAGTTTGGTGTGTAGTGCTAGATTTTTTTTTTGTAAGAGTGCATGTAATCAGCACAGGGCCAATCAGCACTGTCCAGACAGAGGGCCAGAGGTCTTGTACCCTCAAAGCACAATCAGGGGAGAACTCCTCCAACAAGCTTTAAGCAGACACTGCTAGAAGACACAAGACTGCTATATACTGCTAATGAGAAAAGGTATTTAGCAGTTTATATTTACTAAAACTATTGAATTTCCATGTTCTGTGTACTGTGGGAGGCTAGATATAGTGAATGTAGGATCCTGGGCTTAGTAACACTTTACTGCACATTGGTATAAAAGTGTTCCAAAAGTCTATACTCCACATTTTCTGACAGGCTGTATTGAGGTGAGAAAAGCATCAATAGAGCCAATTTCCCTATAGATAGTACCAGGTAGAAAGAAGTAAAATTAGGCATCTTCCCTAATAGATATTATATATATTATATAATACAGATTTCCCTTACAGACAGCTGTCTATAATGGTAAGTGTAATAGGAATTTCCTAATAGTTAAGAACACCCACCCACAGAACTTTGTGCTCATAGGTCTGCGCAGCCTATCGCATTAGGATGTGCACCCCTAAGCTCAAACACACACTACTGATCACTCACTGTGTTCATTTAGAAAAGGAATGGGTCGGTAAATTACATATTTACCAGCCACTTTCCCCACTCATCCTAAAACATCCCCCTGTGTGTGCCAGCAGCAGCAGCCATTGGGAAAGGAGAGGAGGAAAGTGCTGTGGGGGAAATGGGGGAGGGGGAGGGGGCAGGGCAATAGGGGGAATCTATGCTGCACAGGGTGATTAGGGTGTGCCTGGGCACACCTGGCACACCCTGTGCGCACACCTACGTTTGTGCTGTACAACCTGGTCCATTGCAATTTGTAAACAACAGCAAGGCAGATTTTGATCAACTCATGTGCCGAAAACCGAGGCAAACTCTATACTGTGTGGTTTATGTGCCATGCAGTGTACATAGAAAACAAAAAGGGTTTTATGGGAAAAGGTTTTTGGCATGTCTTCCCAGCAGAAAAAAAAAATCTATGTCCTGGTGATTTTCTGTTTCAGTGACTTTAGTTTCACTTAGTATCAGCAGTTTTTGGTAATGTAAGTAAGTAGGGTGATGGACAAAAAGACACAGAATGTGCATACACTACACACACAGATTAAATGGCATATGCGTTTTATTAAAACTGTTTCCTGTAATTTCATTGAGTTTCCATTCTGCCTGCTGATGTCATGAATTATACACTCTTTTCATTTTTTTCCATTTACACATTTTTTCCTATTGCTTATCGGCTTTCCTGAGGTTACAGACTGTAACCAAAACTTCATCTAAACAAAAACAAAAATTGTTTTATAGGTTTTTTATGGAACAATAGAAGGACATTCCGCTCTGAGTCATTCACTAAGTTTTAACTTTCCCTATTAGGTTCTGAAAATCTTATTTTTAAACTAGTATATCAATTTTTTTTCAATTATCATGCTGTGTGTAAACACATTAACCACTTCAATACAGGGCACTTTTACCCTCTTCCTTCCCAGGCCAATTTTCAGCTTTCAGCGCTGTCACAATTTGAATGACAATTGTGCGGTCATGCAACCCTGCACCTTAATGGCATTTTTATGTTTTCCCCACAAATAGAGCTTTCTTTTGGTGGTATTTAATCACCACTGGGTTTTTTATTTATTGCTAAACAACTGACAATTTTGAAAAAAAATATTTTTTTTTGTTTCTGTTATACAATTTTGTAAATAAGTAATTTTTCTCCTTCACTGACAGGCACTGATGAGGTTGCACTGATATGCAGAACTGGTGGGCACTGATAGGTGGCATTGATGGTCACTGATAGGTGGCAATGATGGGCACTGATAGGCGCCACTAATGGTGAATAATGGGCACTGATAGGCAGCACTGAAGAAGAAGCACTGACAGGCATTACTGATGGGTACTGATTGCCATCCCTGGTGGGCACTGATTGGCATCCTTGAATTGGGCACTGATTGCCATCCCTGGTGGGAATGGGTTGGCATCCCTGGTGGGCACTGATTGCCATCCCTGGTGGGCACGGTTGGCATCCCTGGTGGGCATGGGTTGGCAATTGTGGGCATCCTTAAAGATCCTGCACTGATAATCGATGAGCTGATTATCAGCGCAGACCCCCCCCCCCCCCGTCAGGAGAGCTGTTGGTCAAATCTCCTCTACTCGCGCCTTGTCAGGGCGAATAGAGGAATAGCTGATAAAAGGCACTTCCTGTTTACCATGTGATCAGCTGTGATTGGACACAGCTGATCACATGGTAAAAAGTCTACGTCATAGGCTCTTTACCAAGATCAGAGATGCGGTGTGTCACAGCAACACACTGCACTACCAACCGCTGCGCTGCTCGCCCTCATGGCCGTCCGTATCCGGCTAGAGGTCATATGACGCCCAGTCAGGATAACTGATGTCCCGCCTGGCCATCATTCTGCTATAGGCTCGGTGGAATGTGGTTAACCACTTCAGCCCCGGAAGGATTTACCCCCTTCCTGACCAGAGCACTTTTTACAATTTGGCACTGCGTCGCTTTAACTGCTAATTGCGCGGTCATGCAATGCTCTACCCAAGCGAAATTTGCGTCCTTTTCTTCCCACAAATAGAGCTTTCTTTTGATGGTATTTGATCACCTCTGCCGTTTTTACTTTTTGCGCTATAAACGGAAAAAGACTGAAAATTTTGAAAAAAATTGATATTTTCTACTTTTTGTTATAAAAAAAATCCAATAAACTAAATTTTAGTCATACATTTAGGCCAAAATGTATTCGGCCACATGTCTTTGGTAAAACAAAATGTCAATAAGCGTATATTTATTGGTTTGCGCAAAAGTTATAGCGTCTACAAACTAGGGTACATTTTCTGGAATTTACACAGCTTTTAGTTTATGACTGCCTATGTCATTTCTTGAGGTGCTAAAATCGCAGGGCAGTACAAACCCCCCCCAAATGACCCCATTTTGGAAAGTAGACACCCCAAGGAAATTGCTGAGAGGCATGTTGAGCCCAATGAATATTTATTTTTTTTGTCCCAAGTGTTTGAATAATGACAAAAAAAAAAAAAAATTTACAAAAAGTTGTCACTAAATGATATATTGCTCACACAGGCCATGGGCATATGTGGAATTGCACCCCAAAATACATTCAGCTGCTTCTCCTGAGTACGGGGATACCACATGTGTGGCACTTTTTGGGAGCCTAGCCGCGTACGGGGCCCCGAAAACCCAGCACCACCTTCAGGATTTCTAAGGGCATACATTTTTGATTTTACTCCTCACAGTTTTGAAGGCCATAAAATGCCAAGATGGCACAAACCCCCCCCAAATGACCCCATTTTGGAAAGTAGACACCCCAAGCTATTTGCTGAGAGGCATGGTGAGTATTTTGCAGCTCTCATTTGTTTTTGAAAATGAAGAAAGACCAGAAAAAAAAATTTTTTTTTTCTTTTTTCAATTTTCAAAACTTTGTGACAAAAAGTGAGGTCTGCAAAATACTCACTATACCTCTCAGCAAATAGCTTGGGGTGTATACTTTCCAAAATGGGGTCATTTGGGGGGGGGGGTTTGTGCCACCTGGGCATTCCATGGCCTCCGAAACTGTGATAGGCAGTGAAGAGTGAAATCAAAAATTTACGGCCTTAGAAAGCCTGAAGGCGGTGCTTGGTTTTCGGGGTCCCATGCGCGGCTAGGCTCCCAAAAAGTCCCACACATGTGGTATCCCCGTACTCAGGAGAAGCAACAGAATTTATTTTGGGGTGTAATTTCACATATTCCCATGGCATGTTTGAGCAATATAACATTTAGTGACAACTTTGTGCAAAAAAAAAAAAAAAAAATTGTCTCTTTCCCGCAACTTGTGTCACAATATAAAATATTCCATGGACTCGACATGCCTCTCAGCAAATAGCTTGGGGTGTCTACTTTCCAAAATGGGGTCATTTGGGGGGGTTTTGAACTGTCCTGGCATTTTATGCACAACATTTAGAAGCTTATGTCACACATCACCCACTCTTCTAACCACTTGAAGACAAAGCCCGTTCTGACACTTTTTGATTACATGAAAAAATTATTTTTTTTTGCAAGAAAATTACTTTGAACCCCCAAACATTATATATTATTTTAAAGCAAATGCCCTACAGATTAAAATGGTGGGTGTTTCATTTTTTTTTTCACACAGTATTAGCGCAGCGATTTTCAAACGCATTTTTTGGAGAAAAAACACACTTTTTTAAATTTTAATGCACTAAAACACACTATATTGCCCAAATGTTTGATGAAATAAAAAAGATGATCTTAGGCCGAGTACATGGATACCAAACATGACATGCTTTAAAATTGCGCACAAACGTGCAGTGGCAACAAAATTAATACATTTTTAAAAGCCTTTAAAAGCCTTTACAGTTTACCCCTTTAGATTTACAGAGGAGGTCTACTGCTAAAATTACTGCCCTCGATCTGACCTTCGCGGTGATACCTCACATGCATGGTGCAATTGCTGTTTACATTTGACGCCAGACCGCTGCTTGCGTTCGCCTTAGCGCGAGAGCAGGGGGGACAGGGGTGCTTTTTATTTATTTATTTTTTTCTTTATTATTTTTTTGCATTTTTATCTTATTTTTAAACTGTTCCTTTCATTTTTTTTTTTTTTAATCATTTTTATTGTTATCTCAGGGAATGTAAATATCCCCTATGATAGCAATAGGTAGTGACAGGTACTCTTTTTTGAAAAAATTGGGGTCTATTAGACCCTAGATCTCTCCTCTGCCCTCAAAGCATCTGACCACACCAAGATCGGTGTGATAAAATGCTTCCCCAATTTCCCAATGGCGCTGTTTACATCCGGCGAAATCTAAGTCATAAAATGCTCGTAGCTTCCGGTTTCTTAGGCCATAGAGATGTTTGGAGCCACTCTGGTCTCTGATCAGCTCTATGGTCAGCTGGCTGAATCACCGGCTGCATTCTCAGGTTCCCTGTTGAGACAGGAGAGCCAGAGAAAAACACGGAAGACGGTGGGGGGGGGGGCATTCCCTCCCACTGCTTGTAAAAGCAGTCTAGAGGCTAATTAGCCACTAGGATTGCTTTTACATGAAAGCCGACCGCTGGCTAAAAAGAATGATACCAAGATGATACCTAAACCTGCAGGCATCATTCTGGTATAACCACTCAAAGTCGTGAATGGCGTACCTGAAGACAAAAAAATGGTTAACAATAAAGCACAGTAAACGGTAAAGTATAAAAAATTGCATACCTGAAAAGCAAACATGATAAAACATAATAACAATAAAACATTGCAGAATAGAATACAGTAAAAAAGAGCAGAACAATAGAGAGAGAATAGAGAGAGAGAGAACAATAAAACGACAACTATTTTTTTTTATTTTTGTTTGTGTTTTTTTTTTTTTTTACACTTTTTTTTTGTAACTGTAACTTTTATAACTGTAACCGGTTCCAGGTTCGGGTCTCTCAAAATGCGATGGCATCTTGGGAGACCCTGTGAAAGTGTGCCTAGTCTGTGCAATGCTGTACCCTACGCTAATACTCAACTAGTGAATGGTAGCGTTCAAAACATTCACCAATGCAAAGACCAGGATTGTCAGGACAGGAGGGACAATAATAGCGGGTGTCACGTCTATATCCGCATTTATTAGATAGTATATGGGGGTCCCTGTCGCTATAAAACACTGACGGCGAACCTAAATATTTACGTCCCTAACTAGCGTCACCAGCGACACTAATACAGCGATCAGAAAAATGATCGCTTAGCGACACTGGCAACAGGGGGTGATCAAGGGGTTAAAACTTTATTAGGGGGGGTAAGGGGGTACCCTAGACCTACAGGGGGCTAAACCTTTATTCGGTAATAAACGGCGGGTACCCTGACACTATAAAAAATAAACGAACTAACCAGCGTCACCCGTAACGGTTATATGGTGATCAGTGGTGAAAGGGTTAACTAGGGGGCAATCAAGGGGTTAAAACATTTATTAGGTAGTATATGGGGGTCCCTGTCGCTATAAAACGCTGACGGCGAACCTAAATATTTACGTACCTAACTAGCGTCACCAGCGACACTAATACAGCGATCAGAAAAATGATCGCTTGGCGACACTGGTGAGGGGGGGTGATCAAGGGGTTAAAACTTTATTAGGGGGGGTAAGGGGGGTACCCTAGACCTACAGCGGGGTAACACTCACTGTCCTACCACTGCTAACTGTCACAAACTGACACTATGCAGTAATCAGGAAAAAAAAACAAAAAAAAAAACCTGCTTGGTGTCAGTTTGTGACAGGGGGGGGGGTGATCGGGGGGGGGGATTGGGGGGCGATCGGGGGGGGGTTGGGGGTGTAATGTATGCCTGGCATGTTGTACTGTGTGTGTGTGTGTGTTTGGTGCACTTACATGTCATCTCTCCTCGGCGCTGGAACGGAAACTGGCCAGCCGAGGAGAGATGACATCACATCCTCTGCCTCTGTGTACTATACAGAGGCAGGGGATGTTTCTCATTGGCTGGGAGTGATCGCGAGGGGGGGGGACCACGATCGGATGGCCTCCCCCTCGTCTCTCAATGCTCCCAGCCAAATGCCGACCGCAGCTGGCAACGGGGGGGGGGGTCCGATCGGACCCCCCACCCGCGGGAAGGCAATCACGTTTCAGGTACGTGAGTTTGCCTGCCCGTGCCGCTCTGCTCACGTATATAGGCGTGAGGCGGTCGGCAAGTGGTTAAGACATGGTGCACGCCACATTAATAACACTGCACCTATTTTAGAAAATTGCACATGATGGCTTTACTGGCAACTGGCTCAACTGAACGTTCAGTTTTATTCAGCTTAAAGTGGAGTTCCACCCACTTTTACAACTCTTCAGCATCCCTCACTAAACTGTGCACTGTAAACGATTTGGATATTTTTTTATTTTTTTTCTCAGCACTTACTGTATATCTGCTGTATTCATTTTTCACTTCCTCCTCCCTGGCCGCGGCCCATCGCATCATTTCCTGTTTGCAATGCCTTCTGGGAAGGGGCGGCAACTTCCTCGGACACTGCCGTTGCTATGGAAACCTGACCTGAAACCTATTACACTGCTTGTGCTGCACTGAGCATGTGCGAGATCTGCAAGGATGAGATCCAGGAAGAAATACAGTCTGGCTTCAGATGCCCACACTTAAGATGGCCACGGCCTGCTATAAGTTTATAAAATAACAAACTACTGCTGTAAACTAACAAAACAGACCTTAGTTTACAGACTAACTTTACTAGAATATAAAAGGCTTGTGTATTATTGGGATATTTTTATTTAAAAAGTGTCATTTCGGCCGGAACACCACTTTAACAAATTCCAGGCACATCAAAACAAGAAGCATTTAAGGTCTAAGGCTCGGTTTCCACTATTGCGGACCCAAAGTCGCGCGATTTACAGTGAGACTTTGCAATGCGATTTTTGATGCGATGTCATGCGACTGGTGAGAACCATGGGAGAACAAGTTGCACTGAAGACGGAACAAAGTAGTACAAAAACCTTTTTTGGAGTCGCTGCAACTTGAGTCGCACTAATTAGAACGGGGAACATTGAAATACATGTATTTTTACTTGTTATGCGACTTCACATGTGTCAAGTCGCACAACAACTCGCAGTAGTGGAAACAGAGCCTTAAAGTGTATTTTCTTTAGCGAGGACCCTTGACTCCCTATGTAAGCAGTGGTCTCGCTGCAGAGGTCTGACATGCCCCTGCTAAGTCATATCTATAGCTCTGCAATGAACAAAGCCCATGCTCCCTGCTGACTGGTGAACACTATCTCTGACTCCTTAATGGTACTTTCACACTTCAGTGCCCAGCCATTATAGCTAAACCGCCGCTCGTTTTTGCAGCACTTTTGCAGCGCTTTTCGGCCGCAAGCGGGGCGCTTTTTACCTGAAAAAAAAGGTACAAAAGTCCTGTTTTGCAGCACTTTCGAAGTGCTTTTAAGGCACTTTGGAAACCCGGCATATTCATTTCAATGGGCAGGGCATTTTTCGGAGCACTAATTTTTTAGTGCTCCAAAGATGCTGCTGGCATGAGTTTTTTCACCTCCCCACTAGCGCACCGCCCCAGTGTGAATGCATTCATTGATCTTAATGGAAATAGGTTTTCATGAGCGTTTCAGGTGCTTTATTTTAGCACAAAAGCGCCTGAAAAGCACCTCAGTGTGAAAGGGGTCTAAGGCTTTAAACACCTTTTGTTTTGATGCACCCTAAATGAATCTATCTGATTAAATGAAGGTTATTACTATTAGTATTATACAGGATTTATAAAGCACCAACAGTTTGAACAGTGCTTTACAAAATAAAGGGAAAAAATACAGGTACAACACAATTTCAATGCTAGATGGAACAGAGCACCCTGCTCATGAGAGCTTACAACCTAAAAGGGAGGGTCAAATGATACAAATGATAATAACTGTGAGGGATAAGCGGACGGAGAAAGCTAAAGTACAGTTTGTCAGGTGGGATTGACCTTCCTGAAGAAATTTGTTTTTAGGGATTGCCTAAAGGCTGACAGAGTGGGAAATCGATGGACACATTGGGGTAAGGCGTTCTAGAGGATGGGAGCAAACACTGAGTGGTTGGTAATGTGAATGCATCTGGCAGCAGCATGTTGGACTGAAGGGGGAAAGTTAGGCCTACAAGGAGGGAGTTGCAGTAGCCAAGCCAAGAAATACTCAAAGAGTGAAATAGTAGCTTTGGGATGTTGTTGAAGGGGCATATTTTGGAGATTTTACAGTGGTTAAGGCAGCAAGATTGAGACAGCAGTCACAGCCAAGAGGAGAGATTTGGAAATATACCTAGCACCATGACATGAGGTGAAGAACATTGTGCCATTGATCTTGATGAAGTAGAGGTGGTGGAAATGTTTCAAGCTCAGTTTGGAAAAGAATGAGTTTGAGGAAGTGGTGATGCAAGAAGAGATTGAAGGGGTGAAGTGAGGAGTAGAGAGATAGATTTGGTTGTCTTCAGGAGGTGTAGATAGAGAACCGAGGACAGAATCTTGGAGAGCCCTGCAGAAAGAGGAAGAGGAGAGGAGAAGGTAGAGTTGTCTCTCAAGCAGTTGTAGACTAGACATTGTAGATGTTAGGTAAACAGAAGCAATGGGATGGGTCTTATGTTTTTCAGAATGGTGGGGTCCAGTGAGGGCTTTTTAAGTATGGGGGTGCTTAGTGTATGTTTTAGAAGGTTTAAAAAAAAGACAATAGAGAGGGAGAGATTATGAGGGGTATTTACTAAGACTGGCGCAGCCAGAATCTGGAGCAGGTGTGCATGGCAATCAGTCAAATTCTAGATTTTATTGTCAAAACTTAGATGAACAAGCTGAAGTTAGAAGCGGATTGAAAGCTGAACAGCTGCACCAGTGCCTGCCGCTCTGGTTTTTGAAAATTACACCTTGAGCCCAGGTTCGCACTGCTACAGGATTGAATTTGTGCGAGTTCAGCTAAACTTGCACAATTTTATACCTGCTGTCACGGTACTACTTACAGTGAGCCCACAGGCGAGCAGGTGACACGGGATCCCCCAGTGCGTGGACTCTAAAGGGCCAGCCGGTATTCTGCAAGGGACCCCCTCACAAGGGTTAGGATACATTATCACGTTAGAACGTGATAGAATCATGTGGTTCCCAGAGTGGGGAGGCCCAAGCTAGAGCATCACCAGAGAGGAGAGAGATGATATATGCGACTTTGGTGCGATCAGTTGGAAAATGGTGGCTGAAAAGTTCAAAGTGGATGGAACACTGATTAATGAAGCCCTGACAAGCCTTAGAGGAGCTGAATTTGCAGCGAGTTGCAGACGAGCCAGACGGGAGGCAAGATCCTGAAGAACCAGCATTATTTGCTCTTGATTTGTTTGCTGGGAGTTAAGTCTCTGAACTAGATGTTGCATTTGATCCTCGGTCAGTGGCCGATTCTCAGAGGCGCTTGAGCAAACTGTCACAGTACTACTTACAGTGAGCCCACAGGCAAGCAGGTCACACAGGATCCCCCAGGGCGTGGAGTCTAAGGGCCAGCCGGTATTCTGCCAGGCATCCCCTCACGAGGGTTTGGGCTGAGCTGCGTGCTGACCCCAGGTCACGACTCCTGGGTTCACCCTGCTCGCTAGGGAAGTACCAGAAGATACTGTCAGACAAGGATGGATGGATGAAGCAAAGGAGAGCCGGATAGCGAGCCAAGGTCAGGGCGGGCTGCAGACAACGTAATCAGAACAAGCCGAGTCGGTACACAAGAGATCACATCACGAGAGGTCAAGTTAAGGCAGGTTACACGAAGGGAGCTCAGAAACAAATGTTGCTCAAGCAACCAGAACTGGTCTGAGAGGGATTTAAATAGAGAAGTACATGAGGGGCTGGACAGGAAATAGCAGGAAGGAATCATTTATTAAGCATCAGGTGAAGCTGGCAACACCCATAGCTGCAGAGTGCAGCAGAGCTGAACACAAACTAGTGGAACAACAGTGCCAACCAGCCTACAGCAGTAAAGGTGAGACAAAGATCAGCTCCGCAGCTGATCTGTGACAGTACCCCCCCCTCACGAGGTCCCCCTACACGTCTGGGGGCTGGCTTGGAGGGAAATTTCCGATGGAATCTGGTCACCAAACGTGGTGCTGAGACATCGGTGGCAGGAACCCAAGACCTCTCCTCCGGACCATAGCCCTTCCAATCAATCAGATAGAGTAGCCTCCCTCGGGAGTACTTGGAGTCCAATAATTCTTTAATCTCATACTGATCCGTAGTATCAGCCACAGGAGCGGGGTGAGAAGAAGGGCGAGAGAACCAATTGAGGACCAGTGGCCTGAGCAGGGAGACATGGAAGGCGTTGGGTATCCTGAGATGAGAGGGCAGATGAAGCTTGAAAGCAACTGGATTGATCTGACAGGGAATAGGAAATGGACCAATGAAGTGAGGGGTAAATTTCATTGAGGGCACCCGAAGTCGGATGTGCTTGGTAGAGAGCCAAACTCTATCGCCAGTTTGCCGGCAGGAACTTAGGAGCCGGATGGCGATGACGATCTGCTGCCATTTTATGCCTTTCCAGATTGAGTTGAAAGACCTTTGATTTTCAGCTGCTGCTGGTACAGGAGGAGAAATGGGAACAGGAAAGGGAACAGATGGATGCTGCCCGTAAACAGTAAAGAAGGGAGATTTTCCAGAACTGGCATTAGAGTGATGGTTTAAGGCAAACTCTGCCCAGGGCAAAAGGTCCACTCAGTCATCTTGGTGGGCTGAGATGAACGCGCTGAGAAAACGTTCTACATTTTGATTGACATGTTCCGTTTGCCCATTGGACTGGGGATGAAAGGCAGATGAAAAATCCAATTTAATCCCAAAGGAGCTGGCCAAAGCTCTCCAAAACCGAGCAGTAAATCGAACTCCTCTGTCAGAGACGATATATGAAGGCATCCCATGAAGACGAAAGATCTCCTTAATGAAAGTGTTAGGTACCTGGTAGTAAAGCCTGACTTGTAGGAGAAGACCTCTCATACAACGCTGGTTCAGGGGCCACTGGAGTTTGGACAGTGGTCTCGTGAACACAGTGGGGTAGGAGTGCCTGGTGAGGTAGAAGTCTCTGGTGCTGGAGCAGGGTAGAGATCCCTCCAGGGATGGCTGGACTGCAGGTGAAGGTGGTCAGTGGAGAACAGCAGGCTGAAGCACTGGAAGATGCTGGTGCAGGGATCACTGGAGCTGGAGGTGCAGCAGCACACAGAGCTAACAGCAAGCACAAGCAGGGTCAGACAGTCCGGGTCGGCAGGCATTCAAGGCTGGTGATAACGGCAGGCAAAGGCAGAGTCGGTAAGCAGGCAGAGGTCGGCAACGGGTACTGGCAGAGACAGCAACAGAGCAACAGAGTCAGGCAAGCGGGGTCGGATTGGAAAGAGAGGGATGGTCAGACAAGCCGGGTCAGTATTGTAGACAGATCAATCAGGAGCGTGTAACAAGTTCACAGAAGCTGAAGACAAAACAGCAGCGCGCCAGTGCAGCAGGAAGACCTTTATGCACTCATCGGTGCCAAACAATGTTAACGCGCACGTGCGCGCACCAGCCGCTTGTTTGCGGGCAAGATGGTATCAGGAATGAATAAGTCCTTTGGGTTGTCGTGTATACGTGACAATGCATCCGGTTTAATATTCTTGTGAAAGCAAAAACGTGAAAAGAACAGGGCCCAGCGGGCTTGGCGAGGCTTCAGTCGTTTAGCAGATCTTAAATACTCTAGGCTCTTGTGGTCAGTGTATATTAATACTGGATGAACAGCGCCCTCCAAAAGTACCTCCATTCCTACAAAGCAGCTTTGATAGCGAGTAGCTCCCGGTCGCCGACATCATAGTTCTTTTCTGTGGGAGAAAGTTTGCGGGAGAAGAACCCCACAGGATGCATTATATCTTTACTGCCTTGACGTTGTGAGAGGATTGCTCCCACAGCTACCTCAGAAGCGTCACCTTTCAAAATGAACGGTAACGATGGTTCAGGATGGCTGAGGATCGGGGCAGAGGTAAACAGTCTCTTGAGATTCTCGAAAGCATCTTGGGCTGACTGACTCCAGGAGAAACGGGTATTCTGCTTAGTCAATTGCGTGATGGGTGCAATTATGGCCGAGAATCCCTTGATGAACTTCCTATAAAAGTTTGCAAAGCCGATAAAATGCTGAATACCCTTCTTGCCCAGGGGTACTGGCCAGTCCAGAACAGTAGACACTTTTTGGGGATCCATTTTGATGCCAGTTAGAGAGATTATCAACCCCAGGAATTGGATGCTTTGTTGCTCGAACTCACATTTCTCTGCCTTTACATATAGTCTGTGCAAGCGAAGACGACCCAAGACCCTGCAGACATGTTCTCGATGTTGATCAAGTGATCCAGAGAAAATTAAGATGTCGTCCAGGTATGCAATCACAAACACATCCAAAAAGTCTCTGAATACATCGTTAATGAGATGTTGGAAGGTTTCAGGGGCGTTGCAGAGCCCGAAGGGCATGACCAGGTATTCATAATGCCCGAATCGGGTCCGAAAGGTTGTCTTCCATTCGTGCCCAGCTCGAATGCGGATCAGGTTGTAAGCCTCTCTTAAATCGAGTTTAGTGAAAATGACAGCAGATCTTAACTTTTGGAATAGTTACCGATACCGATTCTTCACCGTAATTTTATTCAGTTCCCGGTAATCTATACACGGGCGGAGAGTCTTGTCTTTTTTGGTGACAAAAAATATTCCGGCACCTGCTGGGGAAGTGGAAGGGCAGATAAACCCTTTGGCCAAGTTTTCATCAACATATGTCTTTAGTGCCTCTTGCTCTTTCTCCGATAAGGGGAAGATACGCCCAAATGGAATTTCGGACCCAGGAAGCAATTCATTTGGGCAGTCATAGGGATGATGAGGCGGAAGGGAGTCTGCCCCCTTCTTGCTGAAAACATCAATGAACTTGTGGTATTGTTTGGGTATGGACTGGAGTAATTTCTGATCGGTGTCAAGACATAGCAGAGTAGCTGAGGGATTGGGGTTTTCCATTAAACAGTGTTCTTGGCAGTAGGAAGATGAAAACTTTACTTCTCCAGTGACCCAGTTGATGTGCGGGTTGGGGGCTTGGAGCCAGGGAATACCCAGGATATTTGGAAACAGTGGGGAAGTGATGGCATCAAGGGTCAGCAGCTCTTTATGCTGGGAGGAAACAGTAGCAGGCAAAGGAAGAGTCTCTTGGGTTACTTGTCCGGATCTAATACGGGAGCCATTGGCCAAGAAAACAGAGAGTCCATGAGTTTTAGTCTGTAAAGGAATATCATGTTGGCTGGCAAAGGTTGAGTCGAAAAAACAGCTGCATGCTCCGGAGTCAATGATAACGTTGACTGGAATTATCTTTACCCGGAGCTGTAATGAGAGAGGAATGGCAAGGTGGGTAGAGTTGGCAGACAAAGCAGAGAGACTGGTAGACTCAGAAGATGAGCACTTACTTATCTTGATTGGACAATTATAGACATAGTGTCCTGTTCCACCACAATAGAGACACAGGTTCAGTTGGCGACGATGTGCCCGTTCTTCAGGAGATAGAGCAGGATGCATCAGTCCTAGCTGCATGGGTTCGGAAGTGTCAGGCGTCGAGTTGACTGGATTCACATTGGGTGGAGGTAGGTAGCGAGCCGATGGAACCGGAGCCCTTGCAGTCATCCATACCGGGCGGGTTTGCTGAGCAGAACGTTCAGATCGCCGTTCACGGAGGCGACGGTCGATCTGGATTGCCAAGGAGATTAAGGCCTCGAGAGAACCTGGTATGCCAACTTGAGCAAGTTCATCTTTCAGCCCTTCAGACAGGCCCATGCGGAACTGGTGACAAAGGGCCGCATCGTTCCACTGAGTTTCCGCGCTCCAGCGCCTAAAGTCAGTTACATAGTCCTCGGCCGGTCTGCGGCCTTGCTGCAGCACGAACAGGGCTGACTCGGCTGTGGCAGTCCGCTGAGGGTCCTCATAGAGCTGAGCCATGGCTTCAAAAAAGAAGGGAAGGGATTGGGTTAGGACCGAGTCCCCCTCAAGTAATCAGTGGGCCCAAGTCTGAGGTTCTCCTTGTAGGAGGGAAATCACAAATCCCACTTTGGTAGCTTCCAGAGAGAAGGTTCAGGGTTGCAAGGCAAAATAAAGCTGGCAGGCATTACGAAAGGCCTGAAACTTGTTTCGGTCTCCGGAGAATCTTTCTGGGATGGGGACCCTTGGTTCAGGTGGGAGCATCACAACAGAAGGAGAAGAAACAGGCTGTGCTGGAGCTGTGGCCAAAGAGGAAGCCATGGAACTAGGGCCAGCAAGATTCTGAACTTGTCCTTGAAGTCTGGTATAATTATCCTGTAGGGATTGCACAGCTTGGGTGAGGGCCGCAAGATGCGTGCAGATCTCCTTCATTGGGGAGGTCTCTCCTGCAGGCTCGGTCATGGCTGTTTCGTACTGATATGGTACCTGGTAGTAGAGCCTGACTTGTAGGAGAAGACCTCTCATACAACGCTGGTTCAGGAGCCACTGGAGTGGGGACAGTGGTCTCGTGAGCACAGTGGGGTAGGAGTGCCTGGTGAGGTAGAAGTCTCTGGTGCTGGAGCAGGGTAGAGATCCCTCCAGGGATGGCTGGACTGCAGGTGAAGGTGGTCAGCGGAGAACAGCAGGCTGAAGCACTGGAAGGTGCTGGTGCAGGGATCACTGGAGCTGGAGCTGAAGGTGCAGCAGCACACGGAGCTAACGGCAGGCACAAGCAGGGTCAGACAGTCTGGGTCGGCAGGCAATCAAGGCAGGTGATAACGGCAGGCAAAGGCAGAGTCGATAAGCAGGCAGAGGTCGGCAACGGGTACTGGCAGAGACAGCAACAGGGTCAGGCAAGCCGGGTCGGATTGGAGAGAGAGGGATGGTCAGACAAGCCGGGTCAGTATTGTAGACAGATCAATCAGGTGCGGGTAACAAGTTCACAGAAGCTGAAGACGAAACAGCAGCGCGCCAGTGCAGCAGGAAGACCTTTATGCGCTCATTGGCGCCAAACAACGTTAACACGCGCGCGCACGCACAGCAATAGCTGGGGATTGCTGCATAGACTGAACAGGGCGTGCCGCCGCATGCGTGCATGCAAATGTCCCGGTCTGGTGCTGACAGATCCCTGACAGAAAGTTGTGGCAAGACTGGGAGCAGAAGGTAGGCCTGGGAGAGGAATCAAGAGACACATTTTGGAGAACCGATCCACCACTACCCAGATGACTGTAGAACCTGTTGAGGGGGGCAGATCTGAGATAAAATCCATGTAAATACAATGCCAAGATATATTGGAAACTGGTAAAGGCAAAAGCAACCCAGCAGGGGCGGCGGTGGAAAATTTGGATAGTACACAAACTGTACAAGCTTGAACGTATTCCTTGACATTCTTACGAAGAGAAGGCCACCAGTAATGACGCAGAAGAAGGTCACAAGTACGAGGTATGCCAGGATGTCCAGAGAACTTGGAGTCATGTGCCCAAGCAAGGACTTTGGGACGAAGTGCGGGAACTACAAAAGTTTTACCTGGAGGAGGCTGCGTAGACCGGAGCTGAGTAGTGGCTAGAATATGATGCGGAGGGATGATGGGACCAGGATCTAGGTGATTCTCAGAATCGTTGACATCAAACGACCTGGACAAGGCATTGGCTCAAAGGTTTTTGGCACCTGGAAGAAAAGCAATGTTAAAGTTGAAGCGGGCGAAAAAGAGGTCCCAGCGAGCTTGACGTGGGTTCAAGCGTTTCGCGGATTGTAAATACTGCAGATTTTTATGATCAGTATAGATGGTAATACAATGGGGAGAACCCTCATTCTTAAAGAGCTAATTTAATAGCGAGTAGCTCACGGTCCCCAATGGTATA
Organism: Lithobates clamitans; assembly: GCA_037952925.1. Classification (NCBI taxonomy): domain Eukaryota; kingdom Metazoa; phylum Chordata; class Amphibia; order Anura; family Ranidae; genus Lithobates; species Lithobates clamitans. Next base: position 2,082,878 of record JBBGZY010000830.1, read on the forward strand.
GTTTTCTCAGCATCAGAAAACTTCTTGGAAAAGAATCCGCAAGGCTGAGACTTGCCCTTCTGAGCTTGGAGTAGGACGGCACCGACTCCTACTGAAGAGGCATCAACCTCCAAAGAAAAGGGTTTTGTAATGTCCGGACGTAGGAGGATTGGGGCGGAGAGGAAGGCTGCCTTGGCTTTGAGGAAAGCATCAGTGGCTTCAGGGGACCAGAGCCGGGCATTGACACCCTTGCAGGTGAGAGATGAATTAGGGGCCACCAAGGTGGAGTAGTTATGAATGAATTGGCGATAGTAATTGGTGAAGCCCAAAAAGCGTTGGGTGGCTTTAAGACCAGAGGGCTGGGGCCACTCAGAGATGGCCCGAAGTTTGGCTGGGTCCATGAGGAAGCCCTGTGACAAGATAATGTAGCCCAGAAATGGAACTTGTGTTTGTTCAAATAGACATTTCTCCAATTTTGCATATAGACAATTGTCCTGTAGACGCTGTAGCACAGTTTTCACATGAAGACTATGGGTAAGAAAATAAGAATATCATCCAGATATACAATAACACAGACATATAGAAGGTCGCGGAAGATCTCATTAACCAAATTTTGGAAGACTGCTGGGGCACTGCATAAGCCAAAGGGCATCACGAGATATTCATAATGTCCGTTGCTAGTGTTAAAGGCGGTCATCCATTCGTCTCCTTCCCGGACTCTTATTAAATTGTAGGCCCCTCTAAGATCCAGTTTAGTAAAAACATGAGAACCTCGCAGTCTGTCAAAGAGTTCCAAAATTAAAGTAAGAGGGTATCGGTTCTTCACGGTGATGGCGTTAAGGCCCCTGTAGTCAATGCATGGACGGAGTGAACCATCTTTTTTCGCTGCAAAAAAGAACCTGGCTCCGGCAGGTGAGTTTGATTTCCTGATGAAACCCTTTTGCAGGTTTTCCCAAATGTATCCAGACATGGCTTGTGTATTGGGGATAGATAGAGGGTAGACTCGGCCTCTGGGAGGAGAGGTCCCAGGTAACAGATCAATGGAGCAGTCATAGTCTCTGTGAGGAGGAAGGCGATCAGCAGACTTTTTGCAGAAAACATCTTGGAAAGACTGATATTGGGAAGGCAAGATGGGAGTTGTGGAGGTCTCAGCCAGAGGAATGGGAGGTAGCACCTTAGAAATACATTGTTGCTGACACGGAGGACCCCAAGCCAATACTTTTCCAGAATTCCAGTCAAGATGCGGGGAGTGTTTCTGCAACCATGGAAGGCCCAGGATGATGGGACTGGAGGATTTAGGCAGAATTAGGAAAGCGATCTCCTCAGCATGCAAAACCCCAATGCGTAAGACTATAGGAGGGGTTTTAAACCGGATGGGGCTCATAGGCAAAAAGAAGCCATCTACTGCAGTCATGGAAAGGGGTATAGCCAAGGTAACAAAGGCAATGCCCAACTGGGAAGCTAAAGATTATTCAATGAAATTCCCGGCAGCACCAGAGTCCATGTATGCAGAGAGTTGATAGGCATTTTGACCGCAGTGGATAGCCACGGGAAGCGGACATAATTAAAGGATCGATCTAGATCACCTTCCTCTGAGTGACCTAGACCCTGGAGTTTCCCGGATGGACCGGACAGGAGTTCAAAAGATGTCTTTTATCTCAACAATAAAGGCACGAGCCCAATCCCATGCGTCGGGCACATTCCTCGGGAGTGAGGCGAGTTCACCCAAGCTGCATGGGTTCTTCCAACATGTGAGAGGTTGAAGACGGAGAGGGTTCCACAGGTCTTTGTACAAGGAAAAGGCGCAAAAAAACTGGAAATATTTAGCAACATCACAATAAGCAGCAAACAATTTTAGAAACTACAATTTTAAAAGATACATGTGCATAAGCTTGATGAAGGAGCGCGGCTACCAGAATATCGTAGCCCGTACGCTCAAGAAACGCGTTGCGGCCCTTTGACATCACAGCCTGTGCGCTTGCCCTCCATCTGCGTTCCAAGCCTCACCTGGATTTCCATCATTACCGCGGCCGGCATTAGCGGTATACCAGGAGCTACACGCAGACCTGCCAGCACCACTGTGACTCACTGGATGAACTGCCCCATGATGGATCATTCCTCTGGCTTCCTATATGCTTTGTTTACACTACTAAAATGTGAGTTGTTTGCATATTGCTTTTAAAATTAAAAACGGCCTTTTATACTACACCCAGAGGCGCCTCCCTTCCTTGTGTTTTTTCCACAGGTCTTTGGACTACCTGCGCTAGACGGCCAGCAGGGGGATGACTGGATCTGGATTTCTCCAGGGCCCTCTCCTGGAAGCAAATGTCTATTTGAATGCTCAATGCGATTAAATCATCCAATGCGGTAGGAATGGGGCATCCAGCGAGTTCATCCTTGACACGCTCAGATATGCCTTGCCAGAAGGTAGCAGTAAGAGCCTCATTATTCCATTTGAGTTCAGCGTCCAGCGTACGGAATTGAACTGCATATTGGCCGACTGTCATTCTTTGCTGACGAAGATGAAAGAGGGCCCCAGCACCTGAAGACACTCTGCTCATCAAAAGTTTTCCAGAATGCATCCAAAAAGAGCTGGAGATGATATATGTGACTTTAGTGCGATCAGTTCGAAAATGGTGGCTGGAAAGTTCAAAGTGGATGGAACACTGATCACCATAAAAACTAGGTGGTGGCGGCAGATGCAGGCAGGGATTGCCAGGTGTAGCAGGTAACACGGGAGCAGCTGAAGCAGGAACGGGAGGAGCTGAAGTTGCAGCGAGTTGCAGACGATCCAGACGGGAGGCAAGATCCTGAAGAACCAGCATTATTTGCTCTTGATTTGTTTGCTGGGAGTTAAGTCTCTGAACTAGATGTTGCATTTGATCCTCGGTCAGTGGCCAATTCTCAGAGGCGCTCATGGCTTGAGCAAACTGTCACGGTACTACATACAGTGAGCCCACAGACGAGCAGGTGACACGGGATCCCCCAGGGCGTGAAGTCCAAGGGCCAGTTCTGCCGGGGACCCCTCTTACTAGGGTTTGGGCTTGGCTGCGTGCTGACCCCAGGTCACGATCAGGGCTGTCTTTAAGGCAGGGCAAAAGGGGCAGCTGCCCTGGGCCCTGCCATTGTTGTGGGGCCCAGAGCATCTACCTTATACTTGCCAAGTTTCCCAGTTTAAATTACCTCGTCCCTTGAGGTTTTAGTCTCATGCTGTGTCCTAATATCTCAGTGTGAAGTTCTGTTATTAATGCTGCCCAGCTCTGTCTTGTTGTTGTGTATAGATGACTCACCTGCAGACCCTGTGTTTACATGTAAATACTGGCATTGATATGTAAATAGCAGCAGCATTCATATGTAAATAGTGGCAGACCGGCAGCATTCTATGTAAACAGAGGTGATATTCATATGTATATCATGCCCCCCCTGAGGTCATATCCACCATCACCTATACTGAATGCTACCCACTAGGGAGATAAAGGGGCATGCTTGAAAGTCCTGCCTACAGCTGTGGTCATTAAGCCTACCATCAGCCTGTTCTGCAAAGGTAAGCAAATTAGTGGGGGGAGGGTAGTGTGTGGTGTGTAGAGGTAGGCAGAGAAGGAATTACAGTTTGGGGTGCACAGGTGAGCAAGGTCCAGTCCATGGTGTGCAGCCAGTGAGGAGATGATGTGGTGTAACCTCCATCAACCAATCAGTAAGCAGTAATGATGTGCAGTAACCAATCAGTGAGCAGTATTGCTGTACAGTAATCTCTAGCAACCAATCTACAAGCAGAAATCATGTGCTGTAACCTCTAGCAACTAATCAGTGAGCCGAAATGTGTGCTGTAACCTCTAGCAAACAGTCAGTGAGCGGTAATGATACACTGTAACCTCTGGCAACCAATCGCATTCACTTTCTGATCTGATTCAGTAAACTGATTTTGAGTCTAGCTGCTATTTATTGTATGTCTCAGAGCAGGTGGAGAGCAAAACTGCATGGGGGGCCCCAAGAAAATTTTTGCCCATGGTCCAATCAATATTAAAGACGGCCCTGGTCATGATCCCCGGGTTCACCCTGCTCGCTAGGGAAGTACCAGAAGACACTGTCAGACAAGCATGGATGGATGAAGCAAAGCAGAGCCGGATAGCGAGCCAAGGTCAGGGCGGGCTGCAGACAATGTAATCAGAACAAGCCGAGTCGGTACACAAGAGATCAATTCACGAGAGGTCAGGTTAAGGCAGGTTACACAAAGAGAGCTCAGAAACAAATGTTGCTCAAGCAACCAGAACTGATCTGAGAGAGATTTAAATAGCGAAGTACATGAGGGGCTGGACAGGAAGTAGCAGGAAGGAATCATATATTAGTCAACAGGTGAAGCCGGCGATACCCATAGCTGCAGAGTGCAGCAGAGCTGAATACAAGCTAGTGGAACAACAAGTGCCAGCTGGCCTACAGCAGTAAAGGTGAGACACAGATCAGCTCCGCAGCTGATCTGTGACACCCGCATGTCAGTCCCAACTTCAGAGGCAATTGCAGAGACATCTATGCAGAAACATCTATTTTGGCTATGCTTCTCCTGTAGGTCACAGGAGTGCAATTTGTTCTGCACTCCTGTGAACTGTTTTCATCCGACATTGGGATAAAGCCCACTGTCAGCTGACTTCAAAGAGCTGGTCCAGGCTCCAAAAAGATCCCGACCATATAGTCGGGATCCACCCAGATACCTGGACCAGCAGCTGGCTCCAGTGAGAGACAGAGCAGAGAGAAAGTCCTAACAGTCCCAGCTGTCTGTTCAGAGCGGAGGGGAGAACTGAGCAATCAGCAGAGTTTGATCGCTCAGTTATCAGTGCAGAGCCAGCGGGGGACAGCTGCAGCATCGGATCAATGCTGCATCCACCTAGGTAAGTATAAATTTTTTTTTCCATACCCCCAAGAAGCAGGGGTAAACTCACTCCAACAGGCTGCTTCTATAACTAAAATATCACTCTTGGATTGAATGGCCCTTTACGTTTTTACAATCTTTCTTTCTGTTTAATGCCTATAAATTTAATATTCCACAAAAAAAATTTGGTAATGTTTTTTAGCTGCAGTTGGGTGTATACAGTTCTGGACTTTGTCAAACTGGGTCATACGAAGGGAAAAAACAAAAAAGGATGCAGCTGTAAATACAAAGGATCGGGGCAGCTTCCAGTACACAGAGACCTTTATTTGTCCATGGAACCGTTTTTGTCCAGAGGAAGCCAGCACACTAACCAGTAATGCAGACCCTAACTAATATTTGTTTTTCTTCCTGTTATATCTCATATCATCCAAGACTGAATTTCCTGGCAAGATAAAAATCAAAAACAGGACTAAGTGTCACAATGGAATAGGTTTCCAAGTGTCTATTTTCTATTTTGTTTTATCCTTTATAACAACAGTACTTGGAACAATTAAAATAAAAGAACCCAAGGGAAGGGTTAAACGCTGCGCTAGAACAATAAAAAATGATATGTGAAATGTAAGAGCTGCCAGCACTAAAAGTCCAATACTAAACTCCAAAACATCAAATAAATAAAAATGAGTGCAGCGCTAAAACTGATTGAGTAAAAAAACATATACTAAAAATCGTGATTAAATAATTGACCCACCACACATTGTATTATCAAATCAACAGATCTCCTATGGAGAATAGAGGCAAATGTCTCTGCATGTGTCATATGTGAGAAAACCATATAACTTAAATTAAGTGATCCCCAAAAAAATCAAAAAAAGTCCATAAGTGAAGTAAGTGGATGATCAAAAATAAATTCCAACGAAAATTGTGACACAGGTGATTCCAGCATCCAAAGTGACTTGCACCCAAGTGAGGTATGAGGCTCCTTACCAGCTCAGGATGACCACCATAACAGTGGTCCCACCAGGCGTTTGGGAAATTAACAGGTCACCCACAAACCTATGCCGATCATTCCAGTGTGTAGAACTCAAAAGACAAAAATCAAGAAAGAGCTCCCATAGCGTAAAATTGTAAAGCTGTAATACTTTAATATGCCAAAAGATTGCACTTACAAGAAACTAGCATCAAGAAGGCAGCGTATAATCGAGCACTACGATCGCGGCGTCTCCACGAGTCTTTCGCCTGCCTGCTGTGTATGTCCCATCAATCACGGAAAAGAGAACGTAATGACGTCAGCGTCACTGGCTCCTCCCTACGCGTTTCGTCACTAAGGGACGTCGACTGGGGATTGGCCAAGTGGCTGTAATGTCTATGTCCTTAGGCTTTAGTGTATTGTGAACTTGAAGGTCATGCAAATTGGATTACATTTCTGGGCGCAAGGTTAACCCTGATATATAACTGTAGGATACATACAGAAAAGGTTCCCCTGGTTGGACTTTAAAGGCACTTAATAATGTCCTATATAAAAATATATACCAAAGTATGCAACAATATAATAGTAAACAAATTTTATTTATGAAAACACAAAATTAAAAAAATATTAGCGGAACATGACATATCTAAACAATTCATTTCTATCACCATACAAAGTAGATATATGAAAAGAGCTCTCCTCACACCCAACGTGTTTTGGGATATAGTTTAGTCCTTCTTCAGGGGTGCGGAAAAAGAGAAGAGAGGTTCATCTTTTTTTGTATGTATCTTGCTTATTGGATGTGGCACTGTTCTAATAACCTAGGCTTGCCCTTCGCCCCCCCCCCTTTTTTTTCTCTGATAAATAACTGTAGATATCTGCATCTGTGCACTGTTTGTACATTGGAAAATGTCTACTCTGTTTAATAAACACCTTTTTGATAAAAAAATTAAAACATTTAAAAAAAAGATACCCTGTCACCAAAATTTCAGGTAAGAGCTTAGAACAATCAAGTATCCTAAGTGCTTACTTGCAATATTTTTGCTTTCCATTATTGTTTTGAATTCACTTGCAATGTGCCTTTTACCTTAATATGATTACTCCCAGAAGTGTCAATTCAGTAGCACATCCCCTCCCTCTGTACACGCTTCGGCTCTTTCTTCATCTAGGATGTCTAATTACTATCTGTGCTGACCCAGCATCTCTACCCCACCATTCACCTACACTATATTGTCAAAAGAATTGGGACGCCTGCTTTTACACGCACATGAACTTTAACCAGTTGCCGCCCGCCCATCATCAAATGATGGCGTCCCAGAACGGCCGGTCTTGCGTGCCCATTGTTCCCTTGTTGGGTGTCCCATGAGCCCCTGTAGCTTTAAGGAGGGCTGAGCTCCCTCCCGGCAAACCTGCCCTTAATCAACCCATTGCTATATGTGCTCTAATTTGGGAGACTCTCAAAATTATAGAGTAGGAACCGCAGTACACTGGGGTGCCTTGACTGCAGCTTACACGTATGTTTGCAAATGTGTGCGACTAAATCCCTTGTTTTTAATTTAAACTGTTAGAAGGCCAATTTGGTTTTAGTGCAGGCTAACTGGTAAGTGAGATGGGAACTTTTGCTCTTTTTTGATGTGAGTTGCTCTTTAAGGTGTTCCTTGCTGAAAAGGCTAGTTATAGATTGGGGTGGTTACCATTTGTTTGTACAAGAAAAGTTGTAGCATTTCCCCAACAAGGAGCAAGATAGTAACAAAAACCTGACAGTGGTTATAACCCTTTCCCTACTCTATCCATAAATGAACAAGGCTGTAGTTCCACATACCGGCAATCACCTCATTTTTTTATGTTGTGATTGCTAAAAATGAGTTGAAACTGCTTAGTAGGAGAAGAAAATCCCATAAATTTAGCTGTTACATGCCAGTTAGCACCAGGTTAGCTCTGATGAATTATATGACTCAACAACCATCCTAAGAAATAGAAAACAGGTGTCTTGTCACTTGTTCAGGATGGTGGACCAGTCATATGAAACTTGGACTAGGGAATATCTCAATTGTGTTAACAGAACAATTAATTATTCATAGAAATTGTGAACCGGTTTACTCATCTCTGTCTCATAGCTCTGTTTTATTCAGCTTAGGAATGCAATGACAGGATCACTGTCCTGAATTTGTCCACAAAATACAGGATGCTAAACAGAGAACTGGGATCCGTCAATCCCCTAAGAAGAAGAAAAGCGATATTGAACAAACACACTAATTTTCCCTCACCATATCTGCCAGCTGGAATTTTATCAAGTGACTGTTCACTTTAAGGTGTGCTGGCTACATCTATGTTGTGCCAGAGAACATTGATTAGTAAGACTGGGAGTATGCATGTGATTTATGACTCAAAGTTCACAAGTGTTTAAATTATTCTATAAGATAACGTTGTTTAAACAAATTCCTGTGCTTTATGCTATATGCTTTTTTGAACCATTATTTTGAAATCCTGCAGGAAACTTTTCCACTTGTTGATGAGCTCTTTCTGTAACCTAATGGACGTGCGGCCAAATGAGATTATTTATAACATAGGCAGCTGAAATGACCACACCTTGCCTTTTCAACAACACACACTAAACTATAGGCAAAAATAAAAATCAAGTGTCTTAAACATCTATGATCTTACTGTATGCTACATACAGTGCCTTGAAAAAGTATTCATACCCCTTAAAATTTTTCACATTTTGTCATGTTACAACTAAGAACGTAAATTTATTTCATTGGGATTTTATGTGATAGACCAACACAAAATGGCACATAATTGTGAATTGAAAGGAAAATGATAAATGGTTTTCACATTTTTTTCCAAATAAATATGCATTTGTATTCAACCCCCCTGAGTCAATACTTTGTAGAACCACCTTTCCCTGCAACTACAGCTGCAAGTCTTTTTGGGGATGTCTCTACCAGGTTTGCACATCTAGAGAGTGACATTTGTGCCCATTCTTCTTTGTAAAATAGCTCAAGCTCTGTCAGATTGGATGGAGAGCGTCTGTGAACAGCAATTTTCAAGTCTTGCCACAGATTCTCAATTGGATTTAGGTCTTGATTTCGACCATTCTAACACATGAAAATGCTTTGATCTAAACCATTTCATTGTAGCTCTGGCTGTATGTTTAGGGTCGTTGGTCTGTTGGAAGGTGAACCTCTGCCCCAGTCTTTTGCAGACTCTAACAGGTTGTCTTCTAAGAATGCCCTGTATTTGGCTCCATCCATCTTCCCATGAACTCTGACTAGCTTCCCTGTCCCTGCTGAAGAAAAGCATCCCCACAACATGATGCTGCTACCACCATGTTTCACGGTGGGGATGGTGTGTTCAGGGTGATGTGGAGTGTTAGTTTTCCACCACACATAGCATTTCGCCTTTAGGCCAAAAAGTTCCATTTTGGTCTCATCAGACCAGAGCACCTTCTTCCACATGTTTGCTGTGTCCCCCGCATGGCTTCTCACAAACTGCACACAGGACTTCTTATGGCTTTCTTTTTGCCACTTTTCCATAAAGGCCAGATTTGTGGAGTGCACGACTAATAGTTGTCCTGTGGACAGATTCTCTCACCTGAGCTGTGGATCTCTGCAGCTCCTCCAGAGTTACCATGGGCCTTTGGCTGCTTCTCAGATTAATGCTCTCCTTGCCCGGCCTGTCACAGGGGATTGCAATGATCAGCTTTTATTTATAATGTAAAACCTTCATCTCAAAATGAAAAAAAAAACACCTGCTGTAATTGCTTATAAAGCATTAGTTGGAGTTTGGCTTCAATTTGTTAGTGTATTTAAATCGCCTAGCACATCTAACACCCCCCTCTCCTCACACTGACAATGCTGCTGTCCAAAGGTGCCCTCTGTGCTACTTCATCCAGAGTGGGGACACTCTAATACAAGAGGTGTGTTACTGGCCAGATCACATGGTAAAGACAGAGGAGAAAAAGCCTAAAAAAAGAAAACTAATTCAGCCACCACATCTAATGCATAAAAAGCTGCAATATGTTACGTTTGTTTTTGGTTTTAATACTGCTTTAAAGAAAATATATCAGACCGATTTTTTCATGTCAGGTAGTGGTGAAGTAACTCTCATTAGCGATAACAGAAGTTTATTTCAGTATTCTGCTGATAGGGAAGTGTGGCCAGTGAAGTTAGCCACAGAGTCGACCTTGTAGCATGGACCTTAGGCAAGTTGCTGTTAGCCAGGCTAGAGAATGGGGTGCAAACAGGGCAAGTGCAAGAATTTATGTCTACACAGACAAAGATGCATTTTCAGGCATACCCCTGTTAGGTTCAACTCTTAAACAAGTTCCTTAAGTTTATATTGCTTTGTCAAATTATTGCTTCTGTAGGAATTAAGACACAGAGTCAGAAATCCGTGTATCAGTGCGTACGGGAGCTACAGTTTCTGGATGAGGTTTTTGTCCTCCACAATGCTGACAAACCCATCCTCTCCCCTCAAGTACAGGATATATCTTGTGTGGTTTACGTTCTATGTCAGTATATGGGGGTGGGATGGCTGAGCTAAGATTATTTAAACTTTCAACATTTTTTGTTCTTCTATCTTTCATATCCCAACCATCACAGTCTGGATTATATTTCCACCTCTCTTCTTTTGCTCTATTTGAAACCTTAATTAAGCATTGAACCTGACTCATCCATTGCTTCTCTAACACCTCTCCTTGTCTGTCCCTTTTTATTTCACTATTTTTTTTTCACTATTTCACTCCATACATCCGGGTCTAAACCCGCTGCTCCTTTCACCTTAAATTTACGAAAGACATCCTTTAAGTCCTATGCTTCATCTTTCTTTCCCACAGATGTTTTTAATTATCTGTGGCACCGTATAGTGCGCCACAATTCCCTGACGGGGTTTTGTGTTCCTCTGGCCCATTCTAACAGTCCTGCCTAGGTAGCGTGTGGGACACTTAGTGTACAATATAATACAATATAATGCGTTCTATGTCAGTATATGGGGGTGGGATGGCTGAGCTAAGATTATTTAAACTTTCAACATTTTTTGTTCTTCTATCTTTCATATCCCAACCATCACAGTCTGGATTATATTTCCACCTCTCTTCTTTTGCTCTATTTGAAACCTTAATTAAGCATTGAACCTGACTCATCCATTGCTTCTCTAACACCTCTCCTTGTCTGTCCCTTTTTATTTCACTATTTTTTTTTCACTATTTCACTCCATACATCCGGGTCTAAACCCGCTGCTCCTTTCACCTTAAATTTACGAAAGACATCCTTTAAGTCCTATGCTTCATCTTTCTTTCCCACAGATGTTTTTAATTATCTGTGGCACCGTATAGTGCGCCACAATTCCCTGACGGGGTTTTGTGTTCCTCTGGCCCATTCTAACAGTCCTGCCTAGGTAGCGTGTGGGACACTTAGTGTACAATATAATGCGGCTACAACATATACAAGAATGAATAATTACTTTATATGCTAGCCCAATAACAAACCAGCTAAGTTACACTAGTTCCTCGTTGCCTTCCTCCTAGGGTGCTAGAATACTAAAAACCTCTCCGGAATGAGATTTCTGAAATCGAATTACTTTATATGCTAGCCCAACTAACAAATAATTACTTTATATGCTAGCCCAATAACAAACCAGAATGCGGCTACAACATATACAAAAATGCGGCTACAACATATACAAGCATTCCTTTAAGTGGCCAGGTATCCGACTAGATCTCCGGACTTTATGGAGATCTTATTCCCCCCCTCGTATCTGGGATCCCTCTCATGCACTCTTATCCCTGCTTTATGGAGCAGACAGGGCTTATACTCTCAACCCGTCTATGGTTTATGAACTAAATTGAATATCAAACGTAAGCGTCAGACCCCCCGAAAGGCGCATTCCGTTGCTCATTGGGATGATATTCTTTCAATTCATACCAACCTTGGCAAGGCTCATTCACTTTCTCAACAAGACAGACAGACAGACACAGACAACAAACAAACAAATAATTCCAGCAATATAAACTAAAATATGCAGTAATTCTAGACTCACCACTACAGAGGCTGGTGTTTTAAAACCAGGAGAACCGTAACTGACAGAACGGATAGGCACAAATCAGGGGAGCACAGAATATAAGAAAAATAAAGCTTTTTTCTTACCTGCGCAGGTTTTCGATCTGTGGTTCCCGGAATGCCTGTCCTTTTGTTCCGTCAGCGTAGCTCAGCCACCTCTTGTAGTATCATCGGTGAGTCCCTCGTTCGGGCGCCAAAATGTTAGGTTCAACTCTTAAACAAGTTGCTTAAGTTTATATTGCTTTGTCAAATTATTGCTTCTTATAGGAATTAAGACACAGAGTCAGAAATCCGTGTATCAGTTTCTGAGCATAATGGACTGCTCCCTTTACTTCTTTCAAAGGCCTTTTATAGGCAATTATACAAACAATAGCATCAGCACAACCCCCACAAAGGGCAAGGGTAAACAACAACAGGAGTCACCTGGGCTACAGGCACAAGCTCCAACACCATGGCAATACAGTTACAAGGCAACAAAAGCAGCTTCAATCGAGTTCAGCAGCCAAAAGTTACATTCATAACAGATTTACACGTAGGCATTATATTAAGTGAGAACTCTAAATTAAATCCCTGACCTTATCACCCCGGTGAGTGACCTTCTGATCGCATCCTACCTCCCAATATACCCCCTGATCGCCCCACACCCATACACTCCCCCAATAAACAAACTCCCAAATCACACCCCTTGGATACCCCCACTCTGATCACACTCCCCAGATACACCCATTCTAGCCCCACCTTCCAGATAACTCCACCCTGATCATTCCCCCACATACCCCCAACTTGAACACCCCATCCCCACATACCCCCAACCTGATCGAACACCCCTAGATATCCCTCTTTCCTCTGATCACACCCCCAGATCCCTCCACTCTGATTATACCCCCCACCCTGATCACACCCCCCAAATACCCCCCTCCCCCATCACACACATATCTGGTTTACCAACCCCACAGATCTTACCAGTCATGAAGCTCCACCTCTAGATGATGTCAGTGGTGGAATTTGTGGCACACCAGGGCCAAGAGGATTAGCTGTGTTCTGGGCAGGCAGGATAAAATCTCCACTAGGATCTCAGGTGGCAGCAACAGCAGTAAAGAGTGGGGACTCCGGGGATTCCTCCACCCTTACTTCCTCCTCCGACTGCACCACCCAACCTGACCCACGTCGCATAGCTTGGCGCACAACGTCCATCCCTGACAGGAGCTTGCCTGACAGAGGGACCCAGCACCCTCCCTGCACACACCTAGGATCCACCCACCGATCCGCCCTCCACTGCATCCTTGATCCACTCTGACAGTGGGGTATGCCCTGTCTGCCTACTGTGCTCTCCATACCCTCTCAGGTAAGTAGGTGGTAAGTAGGCTTTGGTTTTTTCCTGGGCATTCCCCAGGCTTTGTTTGCATCTGTTTGTAGCCCTCCAAAGCCGCTTACTGCGATAGCCAGCTATAAATGAAGGCGGTGGCAAGTTTTTTGAGATCACCTTGGTGTGTTTATTGGTCCAGAAACGCACCAGCACCTTTGCAGCCATGGTGCTATTTGCTGGGTGTCTGGTGTGCTTCTGTACCTTTAAGAAGGGATGGGCTGCCCTTCAGTCCACCTGCCAGCATTTATCCATCAGAATGCATGTGCCTCCACTGTGGGGACACTCATATTTTAGTGTTAGGACCACAGATATCAGGGTGCCGTGACGAGGCTCTGTGGCTTACGCATGCATTTGCAAATGCGTGCGGACTAAACCCCTGTTTTTAACGCGTACTGTTAGACAGGTTAATTTGGTTGTCTGCGAGTTGGTGGTAAGTAGGCTTTGGTTTTTTCCTGGGCATTCCCCAGGCTTTGTTTGCATACCCTCTCAGCAGCCTACTAAACAACAGGAAAATTTAAACTACCACTCTGCCCCCTCTTTCCTACCAGGAGTAGCATGAAAGTTTAAGTTTGCCTGTATTTAAAAAATTTGAATCCCTAGCAAGTGGCTAGGGATTCGGATTTTACCCCCCTATGCTGGTTCCTTAAGGCAGCTGTCTAAGCTGCCTTATGGTACGCCGGCCCTGGATTCAAAGATGAAGCCCTAATTTTTCTGCCAAATTGTGAATTAACAGAAAAAAAGCATATAAACTGTACATGTAAAACTAAACTTTAATGAAAAAAAAAAATCGGTTATATGAATTATAAACATTGTAAACATTCTAATAAACTTCACTTCAGATTCTTACCTGCTTTCGTTCTCCTGAAACCTACGCGTACACACAATCGGATTTTCCGCCAACAAAACTGTGGATCTTTGTTTGAAGGTTGTTGGCTCACACTTGTCTTGCATACACATGGTCACACAAATGTTGGCCAACAATTCCGAATGTGGGAACGCGGTGACTTACAAGACGTACGATGAGCCGAGAAAAAGGAAGTTCAATAGCCAGTGCGGCTCCTTCCGCTTGATGAACTTTTGTGCGACGGACTTTTGTACACACGATCAAATTTGAGAACCTGTTATCAAACATTTGTTGGCGGAAAGTCCGACAGCAAATGTTCGATGGAGCATACACACGTTTGGACTTTCCGCCAACAAGCTCACATCCAACATTTCCCGTCGGAAAATACAACCGTGTGTACGCGGCATAAGACTGCCAATTTTCTGTTCAAGCAGACAGTTAAGTGGGAGGGCATGTTCCATAAACAGTCTGAGTGTGGTAAAAAAAAGGAAACGTGCACCTCAGCATCCATCTGTTTATGTAATAGGCTTAGAAAGTATCTCATCAAAAATGAATGGCTGACTGCAGCAAAGCTAATGACAACACTGGGATGTCCAAAAAATGTTTGTTACCAGTATTAGAAATGGATTGCTTCCAAATAGAAATGCCTGTTTATTTTCTGTACCTTTAAATTTTAAATTGACCTGTGGTGCAATTATTTATCTGCAATATCATAAGTGACATTTTATTCTAACTTGTTAGTTATTAAAGATTAGACACTACCTGCAGTTTTCATAGATCAAATTCATGTTTCATTCTGTCTTTCCCAAAACTAGGTTGGATTTCTGACCTCATTCATTTTCCCACAAAGTCCACCCAGGAATCACACTTCCTATGGAAATAAGTCATACGGTATAGACAATAACGGCATTTCCTATCGTTTACGTTGAAATGCTTGTTGTAGACTTAATTGTGCACTTCGTGCAGACCAGGACCATTGTTCTAGGCATTATCAATTTCCTAAATTCCACCATCATAGTGTACTATTGTATGGTGACTTAATCCCCACCTCTTTATAATTTAGACTGATTATTGGATCAATACTTTGATAGACAATGCCACTGGTTACTCTAATGCCGCATACACACGGTCGGACTTTTCGTCTACAAAAGTCCAACGGACGCTGACGGACTAAAGCTGGCTGGTAATCCGATCGTGTGTGGGCTTCTCCGGACTTTCAATGTACTTTTTTAGCCTCAAATCCGACGTACTTTAGATTTGAAACATGCTTCAAATCTTTACGTCGTAACTACGACGGACCCCGAAATCCGCTCGTCTGTGTGCTAGTCCGACGGACAAAAACCCACGCTAGGCCAGCTATTGGCTACTGGCTATCAACTTCCTTATTTTAGTCTGGTGTACGTCATCACGTACGAATCCGTCGGACTTTTGTGTGGTCGTGTGTAGGCAAGTCCGTTCGTTAGAAAGTCTGCCACAAGTCCGCCGCAAGTCCGCCGAAAGTCCACCGGAAGTCTGTCGGACAGGCTGTCGGACTTTTGTAGCTGAAAAGTCCGACCGTGTGTACGCGGCATAATATGTTACATTGCATGCCAGCCTCTCTGATTCATCTCATGCTGATTTTTTTATGAAGGAAATGTGATTTTTTTTAGTTGAGTGGGGTGACAGCAGGAGCCCCTGCATGGTCCCCCCCGGGATCTGGAGACTGTAGATTCCAGGGCTTTTCAGTTTTTATTATTTTTATCTTCAAAAAATATTGTTGGATAATGCACTAGGCTGATGTTCCCTCTTTTCTTTTCTTTCCATTTTCTAGGACACCCCCTGTCCCAGAGGGCAGCAAAGCCTGAAGAAATACCTCTGGTGAAGTGGACCACCACTCTAACCTGAGCCGGGCCATCATACTTATGCGCAAGAGTGTTGTTTAATGTTTAATATGTACCTAGCTAATCTAAGAAAACATTTTTTTTTTATTTGTGTACTTAACAGGCCCTTTTTATGTAGGGTCACACACTGGACTATCCCCTCTCAGTTGTTCCATTCATATTTTAAGTCTACCAGGCGCCTGCGAGTGAGCCATACGAAACGCTGTATACAGTATAGTAATTGAGACTGTATTTAAACAGTTGACCCCACATTAATGTGTTAAAATGTAAGCTGACGTTTTTGTGCTGTCACAATGAGGATTTAAAAAAAATGTGTAATGGGCACAATTTTGTGTGTTAAGCCCCATACACACGATAGGACTTTGTGCAAACTTTCCCTTGGATTTTTGTACAAAGGGAGTTGGCCAGAAGTTTGTCTTGCATACAGACGACAGGACTTTTCCAGCCAACTTTCACCATATCACGTGGTTTTTCAGCTTTTTACCACCACCCTTTGGTCAACTTGTGTATTGTTGTCTGATATTGTGTCAATCTCACCACTTTTATTGGCGAGATTGACACCTTGCGAGCCAGGTTGACACTGGTGCGGGGATCCGACTTGGATCCCCCGCCAATGCCAGGCACTGTGTTTGGTATGAATCTTGAGGGGAAACTCCACGCCAAATTTTAAATAAAAAACCGGCATGGGTTCCCCTCCAGGGGCATACCAGGCCCTTAGGTCTGGTATGGATATTAAGAGGAACCCCCTACGCCGAAAAAACGGCGTGGGGGTCCCCCCCAATCCATACCAGACCCTTAACCGAGCATGCAGCCCGGCCGGTCAGGAAGGGGGGTGGGGACGAGCGAGCGCCCCCCCCCCTGAGCCGTACCAGGCCGCATGCCCTCAACATGGGGGGTCAACATCTCTGGAAGAGAAGAGGGAGGAAGACGATCCAGAGGTCCGGACCACCGCTGGCAAAAGAGCGCCAGAAGATAGCAGTGGAGCCGGCAGAAGATGCGGACATCGGGAGAAGACGCTGGAGAGACCCCCGAAGTCGAAAGAAGACCCCCGAAGTCGGAAGAGGACCCCCGAAGTCGGAAGAGGACCACAGCGCTGCCTAATTAATTACTTTAAAAACCTGTCTACTGTATTTTTTATTGACACTTTTTTTCCCTAGGTGAATGGGTAGGGGTACGATGTACCCCATACTCACTCACATAGGGTGGGGGGCCGGGATCTGGGGGGCCCCCTTATTAAAGGGGGCTCCCGGATTCTGATAAGCCCCCTGCCCGCAGACCCCGACAACCAACGGCCAGGGTTGTCGGGAAGAGTACCTTGTCCTCATCAACATGGGGACAAGGTGCTTTGGGGTGGGGGGCCCGCAGGGCGCCCCCTCCCCCAAAGCACCAACGACCCATGTTGAGGGCATGCAGCCTGGTACGGCTCAGGAGGGGGGGTGCTCGCTCATCCCCACTCCCTTTCCTGACCGGCCAGGCTGCGTGCTCGGATAAGGGTCTGGTATGGGTTTGGGGGGGACCCCCACGCCGTTTTTTCGGCGTAGGGGTTCCACTTAAAATCCATACCAGACCGAAGGGCTTGGTATTCCCCAGAGGGGAATTCCCTCTCGCGCTCACCGCAGTAGGAAAATGTGTTTTTCCTATTGCAGCTAGCGCGAGACGTACAGTACCCTGCCGCCGAGAACCAGCGCGATCCGATCACGCTGGAAACATTCTCGCGGCTGCGTACTGTAGTTTGTACAAAAGTCCGATGGTTTTGTGTACACACGATCGGACTTTGCTCCATCGGTCTTTTGTTGCCAGAAAGTTTGTCCATTCGCACAGCCAACAAAAGTCCGATGGAAACTGAAAAAGTTTGTCCGATGGAGCGTACACACGGTCGGATGTTGCTCCAAAACAGCTCATTTGCATGTTTGTTGTCAAAAAGTCCGATCGTGTGTACGGCCCTTAACACATAAAGAAGGGAAATACTCTATACACAAAAACATTGAACATTCTCTGTGAAAGTCTGCATCAATACATTCTGGACATGTCATAACATACAGTAACACTATAATTTTAAACATCTGCTTTATCAGAGCGGTGCTTGAGCTGCCATTGCTAACACATCCTTTTGAAGATGCTATTTGTCTGGCTGTCATGTTGATTCAATAACTTTAATACCTGACCTGGAATAAACTTTTAGATCTGCAGTTCAGAAAGTACTGAACACAATAGCAGCCAAGAAACTAGCATTTTTAGAAGGAGGTCAGTAGAGGCAATACGTCTATTTATCTTAGGGTTCTCTCAGGATTCTTTTGACCTATTTTATATGGTCAACCTTATTATATTTTAATGACCTTAAAAATCACATAATTCCACATTATTATGTGACTCTGGTTTCTTTCAGTGGCGATGTCCTATTAATTTAACCCTCCAGTCAACTGACCTATTTCACTGATACTTGAATGAGTCTATCAAAACCCATGGTAGCTTGGCACAAGACAGATCAGTGCTGACGGATGCAAACTTTGATGTGTGGTATTGCTCAATCTCTCCAAAGTCAGCTATTTCTTAAAGTTAGTGCTTGAAACAAACCTGTACTTAAATACAGTGCCTTGAAAAAGTATCCATAATACCCCTTGAAATTTTACACAGTTTTGTCATGTTACAACAAAAAGTGTAAATATATTTTATTGGAATTTTATGTGATAGATCAACACAAAGTGGCACATAATTGTGAAGTGGAAGAAAAATGATAAATGATTTTCCAAATTTTTTACAAATACTTAGTAAATACAAATTTACTCTGATACCCCTAACTAAAATCTAGTGGAACCAATTGCCTTTCAGAAGTCACCCAATAAGTAAATAGAGTAAATAGAGTCCAGTCCACCTATGTGTAATTTCATCTCACTATAAATACAGCTGTTCTGTGAAGCCCTCAAAGTTTTGTTAGAGAACCTTAGTGAACAAACAGCATCATGAAGGCCAAGGAACACACCAGACCGGTTAGGGATAAAGTTGTGGAGAAGTTTAAAGCAGTGTCAGGTTATAAAAAAATACCCCAAGCTGTGAACATCTCACGGAGCACTGTTCAATCCATCATCTGAAAATAGAAAGAGTATGGCACAACTGCAAACCTACCAAGACATGGCCGTCCACCTAAACTGACAGGCTGGGCAAGAACAGCATTAATCAGAGAAGCAGCCAAGAGACCCATGGTAACTCAGGAGGTGCAGAGATTCACAGCTCAGGTGGGAGAATCTGCCCACAGGACAACTATTAGTTGTGCACTCCACAAATCTGGCCTTTATGGAAGAGTGTCAAGAAGAAAGCCATTGTTGAAAGAAAGCCATAAGAAGTCCTGTTTGCAGTTTGCGAGAAGCCATGCGGAAGAAGGTGCTCTCTTCCGATGAGACCAAAATTTAACTTTTTGGTCTAAAAGCAAAACGCTATGTATGGCGGAAAACTAAAATTGCACATTGAACACACCATCCCCACCGTGAAACATGGTGGTGGCAGCATCATGTTGTGGGGATGCTTTTCTTTCAGCAGGGACAGGGAAGCTGCTCAAAGCTGATGGGAAGATGAATGGAGCCAAATACAGGGCAAGCTTAGAAGAAAACCTGTTAGAGTCTGCAAAAGACTTGAGACTGGGGCGGAGGTTCACCTTCCAGCAGGACAATGACCCTAAACATACAGCCAGAGCTACAATGGAATGGTTTAAATCAAAGCATATGTGTTAGAATGGCCCAGACCTAAATCCAATTGAGAATCTGTGGCAAGACTAGAAAATTGCTGTTCACAGAGCCTCTCCATCCAATCTGACAGAGCTTGAGCTATTTTGCAAAGAAGAATGGGCAAATATTTCACTCTCTAGATATTCAAAGCTGGTAGAGACATCCCCAAAAAGATTTGCAGCTGTAATTGCAGTGAAAGGCGGTTCTACAAAGTATTGCCTTAGAGGGGCTGAATACAAATGCACGCCACACTTTTCAGATATTTATTTGTAACAAATTTGGAAAACCATTTATTATTTTCCTTCCACTTCCCAATTATGTGCCACTTTGTGTTGGTCTATCACATAAAATCCCAATAAAGTACATTTACATTTTTGGTTGTAACATGACAAAATGTGGAAAATTTCAAGGGGTATGAATACTTTTTCAAGGCACCGTAAATACATAAGCCTAGGTTCACACATACTGTATGTGGTGCAGGAAATGCAGCGATCCTTGTCTGTTTCCCACCCCGCATTGCAATCACACTGTGCTTACGATCCGCTACAGCTGTCAATACGTTAATGACACCCCAAAAGCAAGGCAAAGCAGTGTGGCTTGTCCGTACCTGATCGCATGGTACAAAATGACAATGTGATGCGGTTACGGTGCACCTCCAAAAAAGGCGGCTGCAGTTTTTTTGGTGCGATGCTTTGTGATTTTTGAAAATGAATGGGCTCAAATTGCACCGCATTGAATCACATGTTAATTACACAGGAATGCCTTGTGGTTCCTGTGTGATTCACATTCAAGTTATAGTGTGAACTGGGGCTAAACGGGTTGTAGGAATTTAAGCACATGTCAAAAATCAAAATGATCCCCTGAGATTGATGGCTATGCCATACAAATATATGCGTATGTATATATACAGTATCTCACAAAAGTGAGTACACCCCTCACATTTTTGTAAATATTTTATAAGATCTTTTCATGTGACAACACTGAAGAAATTACACTTTGCTACAATATAAAGTAGTGAGTCTATAGCTTGTATAACAGTGTAAATTTGCTGTCCCTTCAAAATAACTCAACACACAGCCATTAATGTCTAAACCACTGGCAACAAAAGTGAGTACACCCTTAAGTGAAAATGCCCAAATTGGACCCAATTAGCTATTTTTTCTCCCCGGTGTCATGTGACTCGTTAGTGTTACAAGGTCTCAGGTGTGAATGGGGAGCAGGTGTGTTAAATTTGGTGTTATTGTTCTCACTCTCTCATACTGGTCACTGGAGGTTCAACATGGCCCCTCACAAAGAACTCTCTGAGGATCTGAAAAAAAAGAATTGTTGCTCTACATAAAGATGGCCTAGGCTATAAGAAGATTGCCAAGACCCTGAAACTGAGCTGCAGCACGGTGGCCAAGACCATACAGTGGTTTAACAGGACAGGTTCCACTCAGAACAGGCCTGGCCATGGTCGACCAAAGAAGTCGAGTGAACGTGTTCAGCATCATATCCAGAGGTTGTCTTTGGGAAATAGACGTATGAGTGCTGCCAGCATTGCTGCACAGGTTGAAGGTGTGGGGGGATCAGCCTGTCAGTGGTCAGTCCATACACCGCACACTGCTTTAAAATGGCCTGCATGGATGTAATCCCAGAAGGAAGCCTCTTCTAAGGATGATGCACAAGAAAGCCTGCAAACAGTTTGCTGACACGTAGACTAAGGACATGGATTACTGGAACCATGTCCTGGGGTCTGATGAGACCATGATAAACTTATTTGGTTCAGATGGTGTCAAGCGTGTATGGCGGCAACTAGGTCAGGAGTACACAGAGAAAAGTGTTTCTTGCCTACAGTCAAGCATGGTGGTGGGAGTGTCATGGTCTGGGGCTGCATGAGTGCTGGAGGGCTACAGTTTATTTAGGGAACCATGAATGCCAACATGTACTGTGACATATTGAAGCAGAGAATGATCCCCTCCCTTCAGAGACTGGGCCGCAGGGCAGTATTCCAACATGATAACGACCCCAAAGACGACCACTGCCTTGCTAAGGAAGCTGAGGATAAAGGTGATGGACTGTCCAAGCATGTCTCCAGACCTAAACCCTATTGAGCATCTGTGGGGCATCCTCAAACGGAAGGTGGAGGAGTGCAAGGTCTCTAACATCCAACAGCTCTTTGATGTCCTCATGAAGGAGTGGAAAAGGACTCCAGTGGAAACCTGTGAAGCTCAATGGCGACCCTAGGGGGGGGGCAGAGGGGGCCCTGACCCCCCCAACATTATGCTGGGCCCCACCATGTGCCCCCTCAAAAAAAATTATTATTTTTTTTTTTAATTTTCTTTTTTTTACAAAAAGGCAATTTCTTTTTGTTTGTATTCATATCGGATGTGCCGCATCTTACTCGGGCTACCACTGGGGTAACACGGTCTCTATTGAGAGGGAGAACATCCCCAGTCAGCTCCTGCAGGTGATTCCTCCCTCTGCTTGCTGACACTGCATAATGCGAGCGCTCACACAACCATGGCCACCCGGTCTGCTCCTTCCCCTGCATCCTCATTGGCAGGGAGAAGAGTGAGTTGCAGGAAGGACTCCACCAGGACTCTGTTACTGAAAAAACAGACTGATTTCTCCCGTCCTTAGGACAGGAGAACGAGCCTGTAAATTCCAAGAAATGCCAGACCAGCGCTGTCAATAGCAGGGGCAGGACAGCAAGAGGAGGCTGGGGAACCCCACAGTGACAGAACACCAGGGCCCGATGGCAAGACAACCTTTGCAACCCTGATAGTTCTCCCACTGCTTTGGACCCTTATATTTTCTTAGTATGCTGGTGACATATATCTCTTGTTCTCTGTCACCCTGGGGGGGCCCCAATACAGTAGGAAGGGAGCTCACTGCAGAACATGTGAAAGGGCCGTTGTGGGATCGTAGTAAAGGGGTAAAGGATAGATAAAATATATATAGATCGATCTATCTATCTATCTATCTATCTATCTATCTATCTATCTATCTATCTATCTATCTATCTATCTATCTATCTATCTCTATATATTTGCATTTTATATTGCCCCCCTATTTTTGTCCCTGTCCCCCCATGTGCCACTCCTAAATATGAAAGCTGGAGACGCCACTGGTGAAGCTCTGGTGAACTCCATGCCGAAGAGGGTTAAGGCAGTGCTGGAAAATAATGGTGGCCACACAAAATATTGACACTTTGGGCCCAATTTGGACATTTTCACTTAGGGGTGTACTCACTTTTGTTGCCTGTGGTATAGACATTAATGGCTGTGTGTTGAGTTATTTTGAGGGGACAGCAAATTTACACTGTTATACAAGCTGTACACTCACTACTTTACATTGTAGCAAAGTGTCATTTCTTCAGTGTTGTCACATGAAAAGGTATAATAAAATATTTACAAAAATGTGAGGGTGTACTCACTTTTGTGAGATACTATATGTATATAATCCATATAGCAAAAATCAGTTTATACACATATTTTAAGAAATGCATAAGTTTACTATACCACAATTATAAAGTTTAGTGAAAGATGTATATATGGCAGCATACTATTATTCTATACTGAATTTATATTTTTAGGTTAGGATTGCAGGCATCCAGCCCTATTGTTCTCCTGTTATTGTCATTCAGAGTGCATAAGCACTTATCCTCTATGCTCCCTGTGTGTCTGTGTTTAACATAAATGGGTCTGTTTTTGAACTGTTTAAACCTATATATAGCTCAAATGGTTTATCCATCTGTATTGTTTCTTTATTAGACTACACGCACAAACTGGTTTACCAATACGCATGATGCTCATACTAATACTTCAATTCACAAGCTTTAAGACCAGGATAAGGATCCTTATTTTTTTTTTTAAAATGGCAGTTATTTTTAGCTGAGCCCAAGGAGATTTGAATATACCAGTCACATGGCTGAAAATAAAGATCTTTAGACCACAGAATATGCCTCCAGGGCTAATCACTTGCATGTGATAAACTGTATGCTTGAGAGATTACATGTGAGTGGGCATGATTAGTTGTGAGAGACGACAGCCTCCCACTGCTTTCAATGGGGCCGCCTACTTGAAGCCAATCGCAGGAACCGCTGCTGGGGTTCTTCCACCTAATCACAGGCAAGGTGAATTTGCAGGTGTGAATGCACACTTAATGAGGGTTCTCATAACTAAAAGCTTCATAAAGAACACTCACTGTGGTCCAGTGGTAGACAGTCCACACCTATCAGAAATTATTGTTTAAAAAGTTGGTTTGTTTTGCATTCATTGCTAATAAAATCCTACAGGGCCACACTGTGGTATAAATGGATAGATGTTTTCACCATACCAGAAAAAAATAGTGAGTTTGCCACATCCCTGTATAGATAGAAATTTTGGATGCCCCCAATTGGGACTTTAAATTGGCAACAACACTAATGGAATGAGTAAAAAATAGTTTTATTAATACGAATAGAAACTAAAAAATCATCACACGATGATTGCTAAAACATACATAAACATCAGACACAAAAACACATAATACAATATCTTGCAATAGAATACAAAAGTACGTATATAGAGTAGTCTCTCTCCAGTAACCGAAAACTTTCTGGTAGCCAACATCCAGAAAAAGCTTTCTGGTACCCAGCGCGTTTCAGGTTCAAACATCTTTCATCAGGGGTATTTATAAAGGAGAATTTAAATTTGAGATATGGAGAATGGCACCGCAATCAAACACACAGAGTATTCAGGCAAGAGTAAAATTAATGTTGTCAGTGGATGGCGTATGTGGAGGTCTAGTTCAACCCATAGGTTTAAAATATCATGACCCAGAGGAATGATTGTAATGATCTCTATCGTTCCTTAGGCTGTGTAAAGGGGGTCCATGGAGGACGCCATCCAATCTGGCAAAGTTTGCTGATTTGACCGATAGAGATCATCCCAATACAGTTTGATCATTGATGCAGGACCTTGACCAAAGTCCTAACTGACCCCTACTGTGAGATCTCCATATGAGCTTTAAAGTTTTCGTTCCCAGCTGCACATCCCCTTGCCTGAGGGACCAGTGACACGCTCCTTTCCTCTGGGCCATGATACTTTAAATCTATAGGTTGAACTAGACCTCCACATATGCCATCCACTGACAATGTTAATTTTACTCTTGCCTGAATACTTTGTGTGTTTGATTGAGGTGCCATTCACCATATCTCAAATTCAAATTCTCCTATTTAAATATCCCTGATGAAAGGTCTTTGAACCTGAAACACGTTGGGTACTGGAAAGCTTTTCCTGGATGTTGGCTACTGGAAAGTTTTCTGGAGAGAGACTATTCTATATACGAACTTTTGTATTCTATTGCCTGATATTGTATTATGTGTTTTTGTGTCTGATGTTTATGTATGTTTTAGTAATCATTGTGTGATGATTTTTTAGTTTCTATTTGTATTAATAAAACTATTTTTTACTCATTCCATTAGTATTGTTGCCAATTTAAAGTCCCAATTGGGGGTATCCAAATTTTCTGTTGTATAAATGAACCCATGAAAAGATCAAAGAGACAAAAATCTGATTTAATGCCCAGTTCACACTGATGTGACAATTACTCCGACTTTGGAGCACTTGTCACTTCAGAAGTCAGACCCCAGTTGGACCCCATTCTGTGCAATAGAACTGTTCTAATCGATGCGACTTGAATCGCTCCGACTTAGAAAAAAAAGGTTCCTGCACTACTTTTGGTCTGACTTTGGTATGACTTGCATTGACTTCTGGTAAAGAAGTCACATGCAAGTCGTGCCAAAGTCACACTGGAGTTCAACTTCAAAGTTGCGTGGAAGTCGCACGACTTTGAAGTCGCAGGCAGTGTGAATCCAGGCTTAAGGGAACATCTGAGGAAAGAAAAAAGAGGAAATGCCACTGCTATGTTGTTTTAAGTACCAGGACTCTCATTCAGATCCTGATTGTACTAGCTGGTGAGTCATTGACTTGAGCCAAGCATGCATCCAGTTAAATCTGTAAAGCCCAAACATCTGTCCTAGATACTTGTTCAAGGGCAGCAACGTACTATTAATCAGAGTGACAACCATATTTGTAGCTTTACCGGTTCAAAACAAATGTGCAAAATGCTAAAACATAAATGTTTTTCATATGTTAGAGATTAACCACTTCAATACCAGGCACTTAGACACCTTCCCGCCCAGCCCAATTTTCACCTTTCAGCGCTGTTGCAATTTGAATGACAATTGCGCGGTCATGCTACACTGTACCCAAACAATTTTTTTATCATTTTGTTCCCACAAATAGAGCTTTCTTTTGGTGGTATTTGATCACCTCTGCGGTTTTTATTTTTTGCGCAACAAATAAAAAAAGACCGAAAATTTAAAAAAAAAACAAGTTTTTCTTTGTTTCTGTTAAATTTTTTTGTAAATAAGTACGCTTTCTCCTTCAATAATGGGCACTGATATAGCTGCACTGATGGGCACTGATACGGCGGCACTGATGGGCACCGATGAGGTGGCACCAATGAGGTGGCACTGATGAGGTGGCACTAACGGGCACTGATGATGGGCACTGATAGGCGGCACTGATGGGCACTGATAGATGGCACTGATGGGCACTGATAGGTGGCACTGGTATGCGGCACTGATGGACACTCATAGGTGGCACCGATGGGCACACATAGGCGGCACTGATGGGCACTCGTAGGTGGCATTGATTGGTATATATGGGTGGCACTGATGGGTACTTATGTGTGGCACTGATGTGTGGCACTGATGGGCACTGATAGGTGGGCACTGATGGGCACAGATGGGCACAGATGGGCACTGACAGGTGGCACCAATGGGCAATGACAGGTGGCACAGATGGGCAATGACAGGTGGCACTGATATAGCATTGCTGGGCAGATCTGGCAATTGGCATAATAGATCATTGGCATAATAGTGCCAATCAGTGCCCATTTGTGGGCACTGATTGGCACAGATTGGGCACATGTGGATGGCCATGGGGTACATACCTGGCCATCCACGTTGCCCCTTCCCTGGTGGTCCTAGTGGCACCCCTGGTAGTCCAGTGGGGTGATCTGCGGGGGAGCTGCGCTGATAAACAATCAGCGCAGACCCCCCCTGCCAGGAGAGCCGCCGATCGGCTCTCCTCTACTTGCGTCTGTCAGACGCGAGTGAGGAAGAGCCGATCAACGGCTCTTCCTAGTGACAGCGTGATCAGCCGTGATTGGACACGGCTGATCACGTGGTAAAGAGCCTCCGCCGGAGGCTTTTTACCAAGATCAGTGTAGCGGTGTGTCAGACTGACACACCGCTCCACCGATCGCCGCGATGCGCGCCCCCGGGGGCGCGCTGCGGCATGTTATCCTGCTGGACGTCATATGACACCCAGTCAGGATAACAGAACCACTTCCCGGACATCAATCCGCTATAGGGCGGGCGGGAAGTGGTTAAAATGCATGTTTCTAAGAACAGAACCTACACCCCAGTCTGTATATGTGGCTTTTTGGTAGCCAGCTAATTCACCACCGAGACTTGCCCATTGTCTCTAAACCTGGTCTGTAACCTCAATATTAACTGCTCCTTTACAATACAAAATGATTTAACCTTCACTCAACAAGATTATTTAGAGTTGATGGACCCAGCAGTTACATATGTTCAAATTTTTCTGAACATATTTGAAGGGACCTAGTATATTCAGCTCAGAAAATGTGCAATTACATGAATTCGTATTTTAGGTATGAACAAGGAACTGTCTACCATGCCAAAAGCAAACCACAGATGACGATTAGGAAGAACGGATAAATGTATTGGAGGGTATAGAGGTGTAATCATGATTTGGGTTGAAACACCGGTCAGAAATTATGACTCACAAAGTTTAAGGTCAGGCCTGCTGGCTTTGAATTATTAAAGACATTAAAAACTAAAATCAGAAAAAAGTCTGAGTGGAAGAAGACTGCTAAACAGCACCATCCCAAAGGCAGAGAAGGGACCTGCCATGGGCATAGGTAGCTCTGTAAATGTTAGCAAAGCTATGAGCCCCTTCACCATCGATTGCCCACTGAGTGTGGAAACCTCATGAAAAAACTGCACGAAAACACTGATAACATTTGATAGGTGGAGTTGCTTAGCTTGAACAGAAAGCATCCAACAGGTCTCCCCTATCAGCAAGGGGAGAGGGAGCCCACCTAAAAAACAAAACCTAAATATTAGGTGCAAGATCCATTTTAACAGTTGGAATAAATAGCTCCTTTTGGTGTAAACTACACAGATAGAATGCCCTATTGATCAGTCACACACAATTGAAGCAATGTGTGATGATGCAACTGCTACATACTACTTGTATAGCCTTTTGTTTTATCTGTTCATTGCCTACAATACACACGCAGTCACCCATGTGTTCCAGGTACCAATGCCAGACACCACAGCTAAGAATTTAACCTCCAAAGTAGAATCAAGATAGATTGGTCATGAACACATCCCCAGCCTGCTTATTGGACAATGAGGTAAGCAGCAGTACACCAATGAATCATCACTGTGGTCTCACCTCTGGTGATGCTGATGCTTTAATGTCCCGTCAGCAGATTGGAAAGGGGTTCATTCACCAAACTGCCCTGCATAACGAAGAAATATCACCAGAAAAACTCCTTTTGATTCCCTTAGCGGATCAAGTACACATAAACCTTGGTCTGAATAAAATGTGTGCAATGGCTTTTGAATAAAATTAGTTCTGTCAGTGCTGGTTGCAGCTGCACCCTAGACTGAAGCCTAATTTATGGACAGTCCCATAGGGGAGGTACAGCCAGCACTGAAGCCCACAAACCCACCAACCGCAATGTCATTAGCAAAAACACAACCCCTGCCACACCTGCACCAACACATACCAGCGAGTGCATATATACTTTGTGTATATATATATGTTTATATATACAGTATCTCACAAAAGTGAGTAAACCCCTCACATTTTTGTAAATATTTTGTTCTATCTTTTCATGTGACAACACTGAATAAATTAAACTTTGCTACAATGTAAAGTAGTGAGTGTACAGCTTGTATAACAGTGTAAATTTGCTGTCCCCTAAAAATAACTCAACACACAGCCATTAGTGTCTAAACCACTGGCAACAAAAGTGAGTACACCCCTAAGTGAAAATGTCCAAATTGGGCCCAAAGTGTCAATATTTTGTGTGGCCACCATTATTTTCCAGCACTGCCTTAACCCTCATGGGCATAGGGATCACCAGAGTGTCACAGGTTTCCACTGGAGTCCTCTTCCACTCCTCCATGACGACATCACAGAGCTGGCGGGTGTTAGAGACCTTGCGCTCCTCCACTTTCTGCTTGAGGATGCCCCACAGATGCTCAATAGGGTTTAGGTCTGGAGACATGCTTTGCTAGTCCATCATCTTTACCCTCAACTTCTTTAGTAAGGCAGTGGTTGTATTGGAGGTGTCGTTTTGGAGGGGTCGTTATTATGTTGAAATACTGCCCTGTGGCCCACTCCCCGAAGGGAGGAGATCATGCTCTGCTTTGGTATGTCACAGTACATGTTGGCATTCATGGTTATCTCAATGAACCTCTGTGTTGGCAGCACTCATGCAGTCCCAGACCATGACACTCCCACCACCATGCTTGACTGTAGGCAAGACACACTTGTCTTTGTACTCCTCAACTGGTTGCCGCCACACACGCTTCACACCATCTGAACCAAATAAGTTTATCTTGGTCTCATCAGACCACAGGACATGGTTCTAGTAATCCATGCCCTTAGTCTGCTTGTCTTCAGCATACTGTTTGCAGGCTTTCTTGTGCATCATCTTTAGAAGAGGCTTCCTTCTGGGACAACAGCCATGCAGACCAATTTGATGCAGTCTGCGGCATATGGTCTAAGCATTGACAGGCTGACCCCCCCACCACTTCAGACTCTGCAGTAATGCTGGCAGCACTCATATGTCTATTTGTCAAAGACAACCTCTGGATATGACGCTGAGCACATGCACTAAACTTCTTTGGTCGACCATGGCGTGGCCTGTTCTGAGTGGAACCTGTCCTGTTAACATGCGTGTGCGCAGCCTCTTGCATTAAGGTGTGCACCCCAAAGCTCAAATACATATGCATGTGTATATGTACTGATGGTGTCAGTAGGGCAGTGGACAGTGTCAGTAGTTTTATTTTTATTCTTTTTAAATTATTTTATTTTGTAACATTTTTTTTTGGGATGACATATCAGTGCTATAAACAGGGGGGAATATGCACCACACAAGGCGATTAGGGTGTGCCCAGGCACATCTGGCACACCCTGTGCGCACACCTATGCCTGTTAAACTGCTGTATGGTCTTGGCCACTGTGCTGCTGTTCAGTTTCAGGGTCTTGGCAATCTTCTTATAGCCTATGCCATCTTTATGTAGAGCAACAATTCTTTTTTTTCAGATCCTCAGAGAGTTCTTTGCCATGAGGTGCCATGTTGAACTTCCAGTAACCTGTATGAGAGCGTGAGAGCAATAACACCAAATTTAACACACCTACTCCCCATTCAAACTTGAGACCTTGTAATACTAAAGAGTCACATGACACCAGGGAGGGAAATTGCTAATTGGGTCCAATTTGGACATTTTCACTTAGGGGTGTACTCACAGCGGTTTAGACATTAATGGTTGTGTGTTGAGCTATTTTAAGGGGACAGCACATTTACACTGTTATACAAGCAAGCAGTACACTCACTACTTTACATTGTAGCAAAGTGTCATTTCTTCAGTGTTGTCACATAAAAAGATATAATAAAATATTTACAAAAATGTGAGGGCTGTACTCACTTTTGTGAGAAACTGTATGTGTGTGTGTGTGTGTGTGTGTGTGTATATATGTATATATATATATATATATATATATATATATACACACACACAGTGGGGACGGAAAGTACTCAGACCCCCTTAAATTTTTCACTCTTTGCTATATTGCAGCCATTTGCTAAAATCAGTTAAGTTAATTTTTTTTCCTCATTAATGTACACACAGCACCCCATATTGACAGAAAAACACAGAATAGTTGACATTTTTGCAGATTTATTAAAAAAGAAAAACTGAAATATCACATGGTCCTAAGTATTCAGACCCTTTGCTCAGTATTTAGTAGAAGCACTCTTTTGATCTAATACAGCCATGAGTCTTTTTGGGAAAGATGCAACAAGTTTTTCACACCTGGATTTGGGGATCCTCTGCCATTCCTCCTTGCAGATCCTCTCCAGTTCTGTCAGGTTGGATGGTAAACGTTGGTGGACAGCCATTTTTAGGTCTCTCCAGAAATGCTCAATTGGGTTTAAGTCAGGGCTCTGGCTGGGCCATTCAAGAACAGTCACTGAGTTGTTGTGAAGCCACTTCTTCATTAATTTAGCTGTGTGCTTAGGGTCATTGTCTTGCTGGAAGGTAAACCTTCGGCCCAGTCTGAGGTCCTGAGCACTCTGGAGAAGGTTTTCGTCCAGGATATCCCTGCACTTGGCCGCATTCATCTTTCCCTCGATTGCAACCAGTCGTCCTGTCCCTGCAGCTGAAAAACACACCCACAGCATGATGCTGCCACCACCATGCTTCACTGTTGGGACTGTATTGGACAGGTGATGAGCAGTGCCTGGTTTTCTCCACACATACCTCTTAGAATTAAGGCGAAAAAGTTCTATCTTTGTCTCCTCAGACCAGAGAATCTTATTTCTCAACATCTTAGAGTCCTTTAGGTGTTTTATAGCAAACTCAATGCGGGCTCTCATGTGTCTTGCACTGAGGAGAGGCTTCCGTCGGGCCACTCTGCCATAAGGCCCCGACTGGTGGAGGGCTGCAGTGATGGTTGACTTTCTACAACTTTCTCCCATCTCCCGACTGCATCTCTGGAGCTCAGCCACAGTGATCTTTGGGTTCTTCTTTACCTCTCTCACCAAGGCTCTTCTCCCCCGATAGCTCAGTTTGGCCGCAAAAGCCAGCTCTAGGAAGGGTTCTGGTTGTCCCAAATGTCTTCCATTTAAGGATTATGGAGTCCACTGTGCTCTTAGGAACCTTAAGTGCAGCAGAAATTTTTTTGTAACCTTGGCCAGATCTGTGCCTTGCCACAATTCTATCTCTGAGCTATTCAGGCAGTTCCTTTGACCTCATGATTCTCATTTGCTCTGACATGCACTGTGAGCTGTAAGGTCTTATATAGACAGATGTGTGGCTTTCCTAATCAAGTCCAATCAGTATAATCAAACACAGCTGGACTCAAATGAAGGTGTAGAACCATCTCAAGGATGATCAGAAGAAATGGACAGCACCTGAGTTAAATATATGAGTGTCACAGCAAAGGGTCTGAATACTTAGGACCATGTGATATTTCAGTTTTTCTTTTTGAATAAATCAGCAAAAATGTCAACAATTCTGTGTTTTTCTGTCATATGGGGTGCTGTATGTACATTAATGAGGAAAAAAATGAACTTAAATGTTTTAGCAAATGGCTGCAATATAACAAAGAGTGAGAAATTTAAGGGGGTCTGAATACTTTCCGTCCCCACTGTATGTGTACATATATATATATATCTATATATATATATATAGATATCTATATATAGATATAGATATCTATATATAGATATCTATATATATATATATATATATATATATATATATATATATATATATATATATATATATATATATATATAGATATATATATATATATATCTATATATATATATATATATATATATATATATATATATATATCTATAGTGTCTTGAAAAAGTATTCACACCCCTTTAAATTTTCCACATTTTTTCATGTTACAACCAAAAACGGAAATGTATTTTGTTGGGGTTTTATGTGATAGACCAACGCAAAGTGGCACATAATTGTGAAGTGGAAGGAAAATGATACACGGTTTTCAATTTTTTTTCTAAATAAATATGTGAAAAGTGTGGCGTGCATTTGTATTCAGCCCCGTTTACTCTGATACCCCTAACTAAAATCTAGTGGAACCAATTGCCTTCATAAGGCACCTAATTAGTAAATAGAGTCCACTTGTGTATAATGTAATCTCAGTATAAATACAGTTGTTCTGTAAAGCCCTCCGAGGTTTGATTAGGGAACCTTATTGAACAAACAGTATCATTAAGGCCAAGGAACATACGAGACAGGTCAGGGATAAAGTTGTGGAGAAGTTTAAAGCAGGGTTAGGTTATAAAAAATTTTCCAAGCTTTGAACATCTCATGGAGAACTGTTCAATCCATTATTCGAAAATGGAAACAGTATGGCACAACTGCAAATCTACTAAGACATGGCCATCCACCTAAACTAACAAGCCAGGAGAGCATTAACCAGAGAAGCAGCCAAGAGGCCCATGGTAACTCTGGAGAAGCTGCAGAGATCCACAGCTCAGGTGGGAGAATCTGTCCACAGGACAACTATTAGTCGTGCACTCCACAAATCTAGCCTTTATGGAAGAGTAACAAGAAGAAAACCATTCTTGAAACAAAGCCATAAAAAGTCTGTTTTCAGTTTGCGAGAAGCCAGGTCGGGGACACAGCAAACATGTGGAAGAAGGTGCCCTGGTCAGATGAGACCAAAAATGAACTTTTTGGCCTAAAAGCAAAACGCTATGTGTGGTGGAAAACTGAAACTGCACATCACCCTGAACACACCATCCCCAATGTGAAACATGGTGGTGGAAGCATCATGCTGTGGGGATGCTTTTCTTCAATAGGGACAGCGAAGCTGCTCAGAGTTGATAGGAAGATGGATGGAGCCAAATACAGGGCAATCTTAGAAAACCTGTTAGGCTGCGTACACACGATCGCACATTCCGACAACAAAATCCATGTTTTTTTTCCAACGGATGTTGGCTCAAACTTGTCTTGCATACACACGGTCACACAAATCTTGTAGAAAATTCCGAATGTCAGGAACGCGGTGATGTACAACACGTACGCCGAGCCGAGAAAAATAAAGTTCAATAGCCAGTGTGGCTCTTCTGCTTGATTCCGAGCATGCGTGAAACTTTGTGCGTCGGAATTGTGTACACACGATCGGAATTTACGAGAACCGATTTTGTTGTCGGAAAATTTGAGATCCATATCTCAAATTTTGTTTGTCAGAAATTCCGTCTGAAAATGTCCGATGGAGCCTACACACGGTCGGAATTTCCGACAACAAGCTCCCATCGAACATTTCCCGTCGGAAAATCCGATCGTGTGTACGTGGCATTAGGGTCTGAAAAAGACTTGAGACTGGGGCGGAAGTGGCGTGCATTTGTATTCAGCCCCACTGAGTCAATACTTTTTAGAACCACCTTTCACTGCAATTACAGCTGTAAGTCTTTTTGGGTATCTCTCTTCCAGCTTTGCACATCTAGAGAGTGAAATATTTGCCCATTCTTATTTCTAAAATAGCTGTCAGATTGGATGGAGAGTGTCTGTGAACACAAATTTTCAAGTCTTGCCACAGATTCTCAATTGGATTTAGGTCTGGACTTTGACTGGGTCATTCTAACAGAATGAATATACTTTAATCTAAACCATTGTAGCTCTAGCTGTATGTAGCTCCTCCAGAGTTACAATGGGCTTCTTGGCTACTTCTCTGAATAATGCTCTTCTTGCCAGGCCTGTCAGTTTAGATGGGCAGCCTTGTCTTGCTAGGTTTGCAGTTGTGCCATGCTCTTTCTATTTTCAGATGATGGACTGAACAGTACTCCGTGAGATGTTAAAATTTTGGGATATTTTGTTATAACCTGGTAGAAAGGGAAGGTGATACCAATAATGAGATCAAAGGCGCTGCACACCCCGAATATACATAAAATGGAAAGGTTTCCCCAAGGGGTTTTTAGGCAGAAAAAATTCAAGAAGTTGTTCTTTCTTTGAATATGTAAATTTTTATTAGGTAAAATTACACAAAAAGGACTTTTTTATATTAAAAAATGAGCTCTGAGCATGAAGCTAAAACATGTACATGATAATACAGTCGTGTGGGTACACATGAAAAAACATATCATGATATAAACATTATGATCATACTAAAACCCCAACTCTGACACATTTCGACCTTATCAGTAGAGGTCTTCTTCTGGAGGAAAAAGAGGGAGGAACTCTAAAAAGAGATGCATTGTAATGCC
Source organism: Lithobates clamitans (assembly GCA_037952925.1). NCBI lineage: Eukaryota > Metazoa > Chordata > Amphibia > Anura > Ranidae > Lithobates > Lithobates clamitans. Next base: position 2,117,658 of record JBBGZY010000830.1, read on the forward strand.
CCGTACACACGGTCGGATTTTCCGACGGAAAATGTGTGATAGGACCTTGTTGTCAGAAATTCCGACCGTGTGTGGGCTCCATCACACATTTTCCATCGGATTTTCCAACACACAAAGTTTGAGAGCTTGCTATAAAATTTTCCGACCACAAAATCCGTTGTCGGAATTTCCAATCGTGTGTACACAAATCTGACGCACAAAGTGCCACGCATGCTCAGAATAAATAAAGAGATGAAAGCTATTGGCTAGTGCCCTGTTTATAGTCCCGACGTACGTGTTTTACGTCACTGCGTTCAGAACGATAGAATTTTCCGACAACTTTGTGTGACCGTGTGAGCCAACATCCGTCGGAAAAAATGCTAGGATTTTGTTGTCGGAATGTCCGATCAATGTCCGACGGTGTGTACAGGGCATTTCAGTGAGATCATTCAGAAAAGCAATACTATCAAAGACAATACATATTGATACTGGTGCAGACAATTTTTATAGTTAAGATATATTTACCACTGACGGCTGAGAAAAAGCCTCCTGATCACTGTGCTTAAAAGCTGCTGAAGGATCCAACTGATGCGGCAAGCACTCCTGCCTTTCCGGGCAGAGCAGGAGGGATGCATGTAAGAGGACCACCCCATGGCCCACGAGAGGCCGCGTTAGTGCCCTCACAGGGGGAGGGGAAAGTGGGGGGCCACAATGGATGGTGATGGTATGTGATGTATAAGTAAAAGATATTGCAAAGAACTGACAGTGAATGCAAAAAAGTAAACGCACCTCTTTTTAGAGTTCCTCCTTTTTTTTCCGCAGAAGAAGACCTCTACCAATAAGGTCGTAATGCGTCAGGGTTGGGGTTTCTAGTATGATCATAATATTTATATCATGATATGTTTTTCATGTGTATGCACATGGCTGTATTATCATGTACATGTTTTAGCTTCATGCTCATGTTTTAATATAAACAAATGTCCTCTTTGTGTAATTGTACCTAATAATAAAAATGTACATATTCAAAGAAAGAAGGACAACTTCTTGGATTTTTGCTGCTTAAAAACCCCTTGGTGAAACCTTTCCATTTTATTTTGTTATAACCTAACCCTAAAAGAGGAAGCTGCCTCTGACTTCACCTGCCCAACTCTGAGCTTCCTGAAAGACATCCATGTGGGGGTGGTGAACTACTAGTACCAGCGAGCCAAACCACTGTCTGAACAACAAAAACACGGAAGGAGAGAGTGCCAGCACCTGCCTATCGAAGCTCTTTCATGTGAAAGTTGAACTTGGCATGCCCTGATTCTCCCTATGGCCTCCAGAATGCTGCTAATTACATTGAAGGAGATGGGCCAAAGCAAGACCTGCAAGTAACTTTAGATGCTGGTACCTCTGAATCTACTAATCATTCTGAAGGATCCTTATATGACACGGCTTTAAAATCTGGTTGGAGTTGAGCGGTGGAGATTAAGTGATAAGATCCAAGGCACATTATCTTTGCATATGTGGTGAGTGCATCCCCAAAAGGGAGATCATCTCACGTGGTGAATTGTTTGGTGGAAGGTGTTTCTTCACGATCAAAACAACTAACATATGTCATCCATCACTGAATCACATTGCTATTTATGAACAGTATATTGAAACTTGCCATCATTGAATATTTGACAAGGAGCGCTGCTGCAATATTATAAGGGACTCTGTCACTTTGAGTGTTTATTTTATTGTTTTTACTATATAACCTAACCCTGCTTTAAACTTCTCCACAACTTTATCCCTGACCTGTCTGGTGTGTTCCTTGGCCTCAAAAGGGAGATTATGATAAGTGTGGGAATGATTGAATAAACAAAAAATGAGAGCTTAAGCCCTGGTTCATATTGATGCTATTTGGCATGCAATTTGACAAGTCAAATCACATGCAAAATCAACGTCAGTTGCCAGCAGTGGCAACATCAGAATCAGTGCAACGCTACAGTTGTGGCACCGCACCGATTCCCAAAAGTAGTTTCTGTACTACTTTTAGCGATTTGGGGGGTGCGATTTCCATTGACATCTGTGCAGAAACCCGCACAGATGTCTCTGAAATCGCCCCCGAAGTCTGACATGCAGGAATGAAATCGTGTGAGTTCAGCTGAATGGTCAATCTGGCTGGTATTTGTGGGGCAATACTAATGTGTTGAAAAATCAGCCCCTGCAGTACCATAATAGTCAGTTTTTAAAAGTAATTTTTTCCATTAAGTATAATCTCCAGTCATTTTTGTGTTTATTAAAGTCAGCGGCTACAAAAACAGGTAATATGTTTGATATTATGCACGCTTTGTACTAAGTCATTCATGCACTTTATTTATATGCGTCATATAACATTGGTTACTTCAATATAGTGCGGCACTTTTCATCCGTTCTTGTTTTAATTTGCCAGCACAATGGACATTTTATATATTATATGTTATTATGTTTAATATCATGCACGGTTTGCACTAAGATATTTATGCATTTTATAAGTCATATCACATTGGTAATCTTAATATAGCGCAGAATTTTATTTGTTTTTATACAAAAGGTGTAGCTGCTGATTTGTTATAAACAAACATTCACCTGTCCCAGAATCCAGTAATGTGCTCACCTGAACTGTTTTCTCCACCCGTCTTCGGTCCCCAGCATCTTAACAGTGGGCACCCAGCTGTGAAGCCACATGCTGTCACAGCCGGGTGCCCACTCTTAAGATGCTGGGCATGCGTGAGCCATGCTGCACATTGTGAATGGTCCTGCAGTCTTCTGGGACCTGTGAAATGTCCTAGATGACTGCGGGGAGGGAGCAGGGGAGGAGAACCTAGGTGATCCCCCCCCAAAGAAAAGTGCCAATTCCTAAAGAGGAGGGGGAGGATGCCTTAAAGGGGAACTTCTCCTTTTGGGTGAAGCTCCTCTTTAGGATTCAGATTCAATTACTAATAATCCAGAAAAACACAAACTAAAGTTTGCTATTAACACTAGAGGAAAGTTTCAACTGCATTCAAGCATTTGCCCTGATCAGGGCATCTGAACACACAAATGCTTACATTGGGTAATCATTCAAATTTAAAGTGGAAGTTCAGTCAAAATCGAAATAAGGCTAAACCTACTTCCACCCCCATTCTAAGACTATTCTAGCTACCCTTTGAAAAAAAGATGCTTATACTTACCTATTCTGAAGCCAGTCTGGTCACATGTCCTCTCCTTTTGCGGCTTCAGTGTAGAGGAGAGATCACTGACAATGGCTGCAAATGATGTCAGCCTTAGGCTTACTATGGGGCATCCATTGTCAGCTGCCCTTCCACTACACACTGAAGCCGGTGCTGGGACCTGATCATGTGATCAGCAGAGCGACTTCAGAATAAGTAGGTATAAGCATCTTTTCTCTCATAGGGTAGATAGAGTAGGCTTAAAATGGGGGGGGGGGGGGATAGGTTTAGCCTTAGTTGGATTATGACTAAACTTCCACTTTAATTGCAAGAAGAGTGGTGAGATGCTCTGTAGAAACCTTTTAAAGCCAGCTTATCCTGAATCAAACAGTGATTGTGCAAGGTGTTCTAACCTGTCTGATTGGTGTCACTAAACCATGGCTTTGGGTGTCTGTGGGTGCCCTTTGGACCTTTAATCATTGTCTTTGAATAATAATGAAGATATGCTGTCTCTAGTAACAGGCCATAGATGATCATATTTCATCCTAAAGTGTAACTGCATTTCTAGTGCAGTTACACTAAACTTGTAAATCCAACCCACCCCCAGTCCATGTCCCCAAATTTTATATCCACCTATTTACAATCCAGTGAGACTTCAACACTTGAGAGTTTGCACTCCAGATTCTGTTTAGGTATGAGAAAATGCCAATTGATCAATGCTTAAAAAAACTGGGCTACTTTTGGCCACCTACATTAATAATGATTTATAAAGTCACAAACTAAATTATGCAAAGGCAGCGCTATTAGTTTTCTTTAAACAGAAATCAATCAGATAGTGTCCTTCTGTTATTTCTGCTGGAGATACCCTCAGGTAATGTCCTAGATGACGAAACACGTCAGGGCGTGGCTATACGACTGTCTTTTGCTCGCATGCTGTTTTATCCACCATGGTCTGGTAAGGTTTGAATCTTTAAGAGAATTTACCAGTGATCTACATGCGATCTACATATATATTGAATGCTGAGGGATCGTACATGTACTGTTTTACCATTTTATTTCCACCTACTCACAGAGATCCCATGCACCCCATATTGGGAAGGATGCTTTCTAATTATTTCTAATTATGTCATTATGTCTTCTTGGATGACATATATCCCAGTTTGAACTCTCCAGCAGAAATAACAGAAGGACACTTTTCGGCGGACTTTTCGACGGACTTTACGACGGACTTTCTGAATGAACGGACTTGCCTACACACAATCCACCAAAGTCCGTCGAATTCGTACGTGATGACGTACGACCGGACTAAAACAAGGAAGTTCATAGCCAGTAGCCAATAGCTGCCCTAGCGTGGCTTTTTGTCTGTCGAACTAGCATACAGACGAGCGGACTTTTGGACCGCACTCGATTTCGACAGATTGATTTAAAACATGTTTCAAATCTAAGTCCATCCAACTGTTTAAAGAACACTAATAGCGCTGCCTTCGCATAATTTAGTTTGTGACTTTTTTAATATTTCTATTGTGCTTACTTTCAGTAAGGGTTTCTGGCAGCAGCTGCTTATTATAGATCTGTTCATTATAGATCTGTAATTAGATTTGGTGTATTATTGTTTAATATTATTTGTGTCTTTTTATATGTCACTTATCAGCGATCTGATTTTATTGTCTCATACAATTTCATTTATTTACCCGCACTCATGAGCACTTAGTGGTTGTAGTCGGTGACGCCTTGGGGGATCTACAATAATCATTTATACTGTTAGCCATCATTTCCTCTTTTAATAGCAATTTAGAATCTGATAACCCTTACAGTGTAGTACACACTGTAGATAATATGGAAGGCAAGCGCCAGCTTGTGTACTGGCCTGGGGCATTGACCGTATAAAAGACCTGTGGCTAGCACAAGATTTTGTCTTGTGTGCAAATAAGGCCTTAATAATTTGCTGACACCAGTGATTTTTTTTAGCAATACAACCTGATACACTTCTAGGACAGCAAGAAAGCTTGATACAATTCTAGGACAACAAGCAATGACAGTGTGCATTGTGTTCCCTTTTGGAGATTAACTGCAACAAAATATCTTACTAAATTTGGTACATTTTTAACATTTTTAATAATTTAAACAGCAAGCACTGAGTTGCAACATGTAACCCTTGAAGGCGATCTTACTATTCCCAGTGTAAGATAATATATGGACATTCTGAAGGTCTTGTCCTTTATGGTATTAGCACCGTGCCAGGTATGACGTACAAGCTGTATGTAGATAGGCACTATGCAAATAGAAACTAGTGATATTGTGCATTAAGTCACATAATGAGCTACTTGCAGTCCATAATTCTTCTGGTTCAGAGTCCACAACTGTACTAGGATACAGAGAGTTCTACAGCAGCAATGCCAGGTAATTATACCATATTGTACATGTAATTCTATGTGTGCATGACAGCAAGACTGGATAACATGACCTATTTTCCATAACATTCTTCCCTCTTGCTCTTTGTTTCCGCACATTTGGCAGCATGAATATTTTTATATCCCAAGTGTGTTCTAAATCACTTCTTGAATTTTGGATTCCACAACCCCCTTATCTCTGCTCAGCTTGGCTTTTGCTGAGTCAGCAATGTTTTCTTCCCAGAAGGAAACACATTTCCCTGAATAGATCCTGAAGACACACTGGGAAGCAGCTGATTTCCCAGCTTTTAAGAAGCAGAGGATACTTATTAAAATAGAATAATTTAACCTGGGTTTAAATGTACCGTTTAAACCCAATAAATCAGTGCTTGCTCCATGTTTCTTTAAGCTTATACAAATGTTTGCTTTGTGTATCATGCTGCATTCTGGAATGGTAAGTGCTATTAAGAGCACTGGAGTCATACATTTGATAACTTGAAGTTTTCTTCCATATGGTTTTATGTGGCACATATTTATTGTTGCTATTGTGTTTTAGCACAATCTATACTAAGATCTAAGAACCTAATAGTTAAAATTTTTTAATTTGCTTTGCTTTTCTAATCTAATACACCACCTATCATGACAAAACTCAATCAAAGGAGCAGAGTAGAAATTTGTCAGCCGAACAATCACTCCAACCGATCAGATGCAATTATTGTTTGGGTATAAAATTGCCGGCAGGGGACTAGCTTAAAGCTGTATTAAACCCCCAAAATGCACTATTTTATATTGGAGGTTACCAAACCTTAAAGAGGAAGTAAACCCTGATGGCTTTTACTTCCTCTTTATATCCCTGCAAAGGTAAAGCATAATGGGCTACTATGCATCATATAGTAGCCCATTATGTGTCAGTTACCTGAAACCGAAGACTGCAACGTCACCGCTGTCCCCACTAGCAGCGAGCGTCCATCTTCCCCCCCTTCCTTCCAAGGCCGCGAAATGTGGCTCTGTGACTGGTCGGAGTCGCGTGACGTCACTCCTGTGCATGCGCGCTGGAGCCGTCAGTCACAGCATGACCCCCTTTAGAAACGGCACGACCCGCCCGTTCTAAAGTGCGCATGCGCTGGCTGCGCAGGGCTTTATTGTAAACAGCTTTATTGTAAATATCACAGCTTTATTGTAAATATCTCCTAAACCGTGGAGGTTTAGGCGATATTTACAGCACCTACAGGTAAACCTATATTAAAGAGGAGTTCCACCCAGGGGGTCCAGTAAAAAAAAAATTAAAAGTCAGCAGCTACAAATACTGCAGCTGCTGACTTTTAATTGGACACTTACCTGTCCCTGGGTCCAACGATGCGGGGGATCGAAACCCCGCTTGTCTCCCCCTCCGTTCAGCGGTGCCGGCATTGCAACTGTGGGCGCCAGGCTGTGGCTTCACAGCCTGGCACCCACTGCGCATGCGCGAGCGGCGCCGCGCGCCGTGATTGGCCGCTCAGTCACCTGGGACCTGTAATGGGTCCCAGATGATTGACAGGAGGGAGGGAGCAGAGCGGAGCCCTTCCTGTGCCGAGGGGGAAGTGATGTCACCAGCCCAGGCACTGGAAGGGGCAGACTACGAGGGACCCCCTAGCAACAGGCATTTAGAGGTAAGTTAAAAAAAAAATCCAAATGTTTTTTTGGGGTTTTTTTTAGGATTTTTCATGTATTTTTGTTTTTTTGGGTGGAACCCCACTTTAAGGGTGTACAACCACTTTAAATGTGGTGGCTTCATGCATTTTATTTTTTTTAGGCTTTTTTACCTGGTGATATGGCCTGTAAAACACTTTCTATATTAGGGTGTATAAACTCTGGATGGAGGAACAATAGAGACATCTTTGGACAGCAACAGGGTAGTACTAACAGATTTAGATGGACTTGACCAAGAAATGAACTCCAGCTAACATATGTAGAAGTTACAGCAACACTTTTTTCTTGGGGACAGAGACAACTGAGTACTGTCTGTGATACTTTTTATATTTGCACTAACATACAACTTTTCAGGACAAGCTTTCAGGGTATATCCCCTTCTTCAAGGTTCCAGTGGTACTGATTTAAAAAAGTTTTAGCAGAATGTTAAAAAGTGGAATTAAACTCCACAATTTTTTTTGAATGGGCCCCCAGGAGCTGTTAGCCATAATGTGCTAGTATGCACAGCAATATGTCAAGTGATCCCATCCAACCCTTCAGTATCAGTGCTCTTGGCCACCATGGGCGCTTCCATTGACTCCTGGTATTTCTTCTGAGTTTGGACTGTTTGGCACTTGATTGGCCAAGTCATGCTGACATCATTCTGACGCATGTCGTAAAATTATGCCGAACTACGCATGCACTGCTCAGTGTACAATAATGCTGATAGAGGGAGAAGCACTTATAACAGAAGAGACCAATAGAATCTCCTCTGTCATAAAAATCCTAACTGTCAGTGTTTTTTGTTTTGTTAGGTTCAATAACACTTTGAAGGAAGTTGAAAATAATAGACTTACTGGCCAAATCACCAGATGAAAATAAAGAGCCTAAAAAAGAAAACTTTGGTTTAACCCTCGGATGGAGATTGGTCATTAAAGACCATTAATGCCATGAATGGGAAGAAAATAAATGGAAGGCTCCCATCGTGAAATATGCCAAAAAATGTATTAAAAACAGGCTAAGAAAAATGCATGAGCCACATATGGGTCTGTGCGGACAATCAAACAATGAACGCAGCTACGAAGCTGCGTAGCGTTGTATTTTTTGGCATATTTCACGATGGGAGCCTTCTATTTATTTTCTTGGTGGTGGATTACTGTTCCCTTGATGCTTGCCGAATACTAGGAGGATTCATCCAGAAGTTTTTGAAAATGTATCTCAATTTTTGAACACTATCTGTTTTTGATTTTTGTTTTTTACTGTTTGATATTTCAACACTTGATTTTTGATTGGACTCTAGCCGAAAGTCACTTATGGTTGTCACCAATGACACAGTATTTCTTACATTTTTGTGATCACCATTTTTTTTTTTATTTGCATTTTTTTTTTATTTGCATTTTTTTTATTTTTATTTGCATTTCTGTGATTGTTATTTTCTTTTTTGCACTTGCACTCTAAAGGGAGCGCGGTTTGTAATTAACTCGTTAATTATTTTCTTTTAACTTACCCTTATAACGTGCTGCTCCTATATATAATTTTAAAATTTAAAATTTATTTTTTACTTTTTATTTTTATTTTTAGTTAAAATATCAAAAGTCTCCAGACCTCTCTTGCCAATTCTTCCGCCTGCCCCCATTTATCAACAACATACATCTATTGACTTATTACTTACATTGCAGATACAACATTCATGCATCCGCCTGAAGAAGCGAGCAGGGTCTCGCAAAACGCGTAGGGCTTTATTGATGCTTGTTTTATGCCGATACATGCTGGGTATTATTGATGTCTGCATTATGTTTACATACTTTCCTGTCCATATGTATGTACATTTTTATTTTCGTATTGTGTATATGTATTTACTGACCCAGCAACTTTCAAGTTTTATTGTTGCTCATTGATGTATAACATTTGTAATAAATCTTTATATATTTATTTGTGTTGTGTACATTGGCTATTATGCTGGGTAACTCATAATCATTGTTGTTGCCGCTCCGTTATATAACATTTTGAAATGAATAGATTGATTTTGTCTCATTGTTCGCTGTGAACATTACCTCTCTCACCTCATCTAAAGTCCCAGGGCTACTTGTTTTTTTGTGCATTATTAGGGATGGAGGTGTCAGAGGGGTCACACCAGACCTTAATCTCCTTTTTTCATTCCTCTGTTATTAGCATGAGTCTCTTCTGACAAGTTTTCCTGACACCAAGAGAAAAAAGGTGACAGGGGAGGGAGCTCCAGCTAATTGACAGCCTCAGCTCTGTTTCTGTGTGCTGTGTGAAGAGGGGTGTGTACCTTCCGTCCAATTAGCTCTCAGAGCTCTCCTCACTGAGCTCTGCAGAGTAACTTCAGCTCTCTGCCCCTTTTTCTGACAGCTCAGACAAGCTTTAAAATTTCGGACTTTGAACGACTGTAGAGGTCAAAGCCCGGAAAACAAAGCCCTCCAACGGCACGCATGCGCACGGGAGCCTTCGGTTAAGGCGCGGATGGTCCAGCACTGTATACGGACCTTCACAGCACATGCGTCAGTGACGTCAACGGCTGCATTCAGGGTGAATATCTCCTAACTGGTGCACATTTAGAAGAGATTAATTTTACCTACAGGTAAGTCCTCTTATAGGCTTACTTGTAGGTAAAGATCACAAAGCAGACTTTACCATTTACCAACAGTTTCCTGGCTGTTCGTTTCTGCCAGAAGTGGTGCGGCCTTTTCTACAGGGCATCAGACCTGTCCAGCGGGCAATTGCCTCCCCGCTCCCTCGGCCCAGTCCGCCCCTGCTCCACACTCGCCCTCAGCTTATTTGTGAGTGGATATTTTTCAGGACTAATTTAGGTGATATTTATCTTTGTCTAATCATGACCTGAAAAGATGATGGATGTCCTAAAAAAAACATGCTGGGTAGGCAATCGTTGTGTTTAATGTTTTTGTGGCATAGGTTAATTTGGGGATTGGTGGTAGTAGTAAAGATACTGAAATGGTATTTAAAGTAATATCAAAAACACTTTTAGTAGTTTCCTGTAAAGGAGTCTGTGTGTAAATTTACAATGGCTGATAAGATCTGTAATGAGACAGTTTTATTACAGTGTACTGCTCTGTACAGGTGAATCGGAAAGAGCTGGATTCCTGCAGTAGGTAAACACATCATTCTGAAGGAAATGGTTGTTTCATAAGTGTTAGGAGTATTTGGATCAGGGGCAGACTGACCATTTGGGCACTCGGGCACTGCCTGAGGGGCGGGGTCAGGGGGGGCCCCATGAGAGGCTCAGTCTGCCCCCGGTGGTGCCCACAGCTTACCATGAAGAGAGAGATTGTGAAATAGCTGGAGGCTTGAGAGTGCAGACAGAGTGAAGACAGAGCAAAATCCTCTCGGAAATAGCCACCTGACCTGACCTGCCTTGTGTGCAGCAACAGGTCAGTGTGTAATGACAGCAGTTTTTTTTTTTTTTCTTTAATCAGAAAATAGTTTTATTGAAAAGAAGTGTACATATATGTCCAACATGCATTTGTACAATTTGTACATCATCATGTGAGACATTGAAGAATTCTTGACATGACAAGTTCCCTAGGACTTATTCCTGGTGTATCAAGCCAAGGGGCCCAAAACTTTTCGAACCCAGCCCAGGTACCCCCTATGCTGATAGATATACCGCTCCATTTTGAGGGTATTTCCCATATGCGTTATCCAAGAGGTAACTGCAGGTGGATTAGATGATTCCCATCCCATAAGGATAACCTTTCTGGCCTGGAAAAAGGCCTAAGAGAAGGCAATCCTAACCATCTCCTCCGGAATCGCCTCCTCCAAGATACCCAACATGCAGCAGATCGAGTCCAGAGATACGGTTGTCTGAAACACTGATTGAATCACAGCCATTTATGTGTGTCTATAATCACCAGCCAGGCTGAATGAGTGTTCCTTACTTCCCAGTGCCCATCTACCGGGTGCTATTCCCTAGTACACTGATATCTGTAAACTGAGTGCATACTGATATCTGTACACTGAGTGCACTAAGTATACAGATATCAGTGTTATTTATAGGGAATAGCACATAGTGAGTGGTATTTCCTATATATAACACTGACATCTGTACACTTCGGCAGCAAGAATGTTCCTTACATTGGTGGTCAGTGGGAAGAACATCCCTTACATTGGTGGTCAGTGGGAAGAATGTCCTTTACATTGGTGGTCATTGGGAAAAATGCCCCATATGTTAGTGGTTGATGGCAGGAATGCCTCTTACATTGGTGATTGATAGGAAGCTTGCCCCTTACTTTGGTGATCAGTGGGAAGAATGCTCCTTACATTGGTGGTCGGTGGGAAGAACCTTTCTTACATTGGTGGTCAGTTGGAAAAATGTCCTTTTTTATTGGTGGTCAGTGGAAAGAATGTCTCTTAAATTGGTGGTCAGTGGGAAGAATGTCTCTTAAATTGGTGGTCAGTGGGAAGAATGCTTCTGACAATGGTGGTCGATGGGAGGAATGCCCCTTACATTGGTGGTCAGTGAAAATGATATAAAGTAAATAAAAATGATTTTAAAGAAATGTAAAGCACACCGGTGCCCCCCGCACGCGCTCTGTATAAAAAGCGTTATGTAGGATGAGCACATGTATGTAAACAATAATGGCACCACACATGTATGTTATCGTCGAACGTCAGAATAAGAGCAATTCTAGGGCCATAATTTTGTAACATGCTGGACAGAGCTTTTTATTTTTTGTATATTTTTTATTAAACTGTTCAGCTAAGAAGACATTTGAGCAAATATTATATTGTGTAAATTTATGAAAACCTTAATTTTGGAAATGTACCATTGTTGCACTTTCTTTAATGTAAGTTTATTTTTCTTTATTTTCTATAATAAACATTTATTTTCAACACAGTGTAGAGCAATTCTGTGAGTAACGCATGTAGTGTGGGCAGTGCAATATGTAAAGTTTTCAAGGATGGGTCACACTTAATATCCAGTCAATGTTATGCCATAGAAAGCTGTCAGAGCCTGCAGACTTGCTAGAGGAGATGACCAGAGACTGCGAATACGCTATGAAAGTTGTTGGAGACTGGGGGATATGCTTCAATGGACAGTCATCGACTGGAGAAACATTACATGAGACTGCTAAAGACCACTATTATTATAGCCCCTTTATAAATCAACACTTTCACATTTGTGCTGCCTACAGGCCCCTTATGGACACAATCCCACGGATACAGGGATGGATATGCGCCGCTCAGCTACCCTGTACGCAAGTAAATGCTCGTTATCAGCTTATAGGCGCAGCCTGTCATTGGGTAGTACGGGTAGTTGGGCACTGGTGCTGTCACTCCCAGAGCAGATATATACGCTTGTTTTTCACAGTACACATCTTTCTGACCCCTGTGAATGAGCTCTAAAAATCAAGGTTGAGCACCAGGGTTCCAAAGTATGCAATAGGTCCTGAATATATACTGTGTGTTGCACCTATGTAGCTTGTTAGTCTATATATATGGTGACATTTGGGATAACTGGACAGAAAATCCATCTTCCATCTGTTCAGTCCTAGACCTTTAACATACATTTTCATAAGTTATGTTACATACTTTTTTGTGTAATTCAAATTAGATTTAGTGGTTCTGTATGAATATTTTTCTTCTTGATTTTGTACATCTATGTTGTTTTATTATTGTCTTTAGATGCTTGGTTATGATTACAAACGATTTTAAGAAATCCGTGGTATTACAGAGCAACTATTTCATCATGCTAACGATTGTTTTAACTGGTGTTTGTGCGAACGCTTTTATTTGTTTATTACATCACGCTTTGTTTAATAATCAAACAAGGGAGAAACGCTCCATCAATGACCTTATTTTCCCTGATGATCCACACTGCAGTTATCGGTTGCAATAAGGACACATAACTGTGCTACACCCACACTTGACATATTTTATCGGATGTTACCCAGCTATGATGCTTACTATACAAGTTACAATTTAATTGTAGAATCTCCCAATACCTTAATTTTTGTTGTGTGAAGGCATACATCCAATAGGCCAGAAAGTGACTGTGGCGCCACAAAAAATCATTTACTCACGCTAATTAGGTTAATGCAAAATACATTTCTGAGTCACTGACACTTCTCCTCTTTGCACTTTTCCTGAACTGCGCATTTGTTTCACATCAGTGATCCAAATATGTTGAATTCAGATTGTCACCATAATAGCCAGGCAACTAGCATTTTCAGAAGGAGCTCAGCAATGGAATCCAGGGAAAAGTTTACTGTAAAAGAAACCTGTACCGAAAGAAGTATAGAGGCCGACATTTTAGTCACAGTCTTCTGTACCTGAAACATGCCTCCCAACTTTCTGAGATGGAACCTGGGACACCTATTAGCAAAAGTATGTAGGCATTGGATACATCCCCGCCACACCCCCTAAAGAGAATTGTAAAAAAAAAAAAAAAAAATGGTGCTTTTTTTATCATTACTATTTCTTTATATTGCCTTTTGGAATTTACAAATGCAAAAATGTAGGAATTGGATGAAAGGTAAAACACTTTTTGATAGATAAGTAGTGTATTTTTATATACAACTATATAGATCAGACCAAAACGAGGGACACATGAGGAGGAAAGAGGGACAGCCCCTCAAAATCAGGGACAGTTGGGAGCTATGCCTGAATTACTGACCTGGAACAATCATGCAACTAGTGAGAACATCAACAAGTTGGAAAAAAGTCAGAATACAGTAAAGTCAATTATTTTTCAGTATACTTGAAAGCACATGGTAACATGTGATACTGCATGACTTATGGCAGCCTTTCTTAAACTTTTTACCCCAGAGGAACCCTATTAAATAACTTCTCTGTCTTGGGGAACCCCCTGCTGACACCAGTAGGAAATATACCCCTTAATTTTGTGGCCAGTGGATGCCCTTCTTAGGAACACCTAAAAAGATCATTGGTGTCATGCAATTGACTCTAACAAGTAGCCCTGGTCTCGGAACTATGCAAGTACCATCAGATGGAAGGTCAACCCGCCACAGCTCAAGGAACCCCTATCAACATCTGGAGGAACCCTCAGGTTCCATGGAATCCTAGTTGAGAATATATGTGATTTATAGAGCACAGCCAACTGATCAACACAATGCAGGTTTTAATACGTACACTCACAGTGACCATGTGAGATGCTCTTTGGATTCAGACTGCAGTGGATTACAGAGAGCTTTAGTAAATTGAGTGAACTTTCTGGCTTAATGTGTATCTAAAGCTTTTTTTTTAGTGTGTGAGGGCTTGCTCACACCAGGTGCAGTGTGGGAACACATGCAAAATCATGCATTTTCCCACACTGCACTAAAAGCACTGTCCTTCTGCAGATACATACAGGTGTCATTATTTTCTTGATGGCACCCCACGCATCTGACAAATGTGCGTGTGTTTGCGTATCCTAATACGAATGGTACCGTAGTACTATGCATTTTGGTGCAGCGTGATTTAAAAAAAGTAACACCTTTTTTGCACTTTTTTCATGCTTAGGGCAACCCATTGAAATGAATAGATTGCCCTAAAATGTGACACACAGAAACACCCAAAAAAAATTGTGCATGCTTGGACGCACCTCCACAAACCCCAATCAGTACTATGTTGTTGGTGTCCTCTGTTTTTCTGATGACTATTGTCATTGGGACAGAATCTGTTGGGAATTTTGAGATTTTACCTGAAAAGGAATAAAGGGAAAATCGTACAATCTTTCTCTGTTGACATCTGCCTAAAAGATCACTTTTCTCTCACTTTGGAGAGATTTCCTATTACTTTCTGTTGTGTCTCTGGGACAGGAAGTGAAGGGAAAGCTCATCAATTGGATACAAACAGCAAAAAAAAAATCCCATTTTAATTTCCTATTCCCTAAGGAAAAAAAATGCATTGGTGGTTATTTACTAAAGGCAAATCCACTTTGCACTACAAGTGCCAAGTGCACTTGAAATTGCACTGAAAGTGCACTTGGAAGTGCAGTCGCTGTAGATCTGAGGGGGACATGCAAGGAAAATAAAAAACAGCATTTTAGCTTGCACATGATTGGATAATAAAATCAGCAGAGCTTCCCCTTCCCCTCATTTCAAATCTACTCCTCAGATTTACAGCGACTGCACTTCCAAGTGCACTTTCAGTGTAATTTCAAGTGCACTTTGCACTTGTCGTTTGCACTTGTAGTGCAAAGTGGATTTGCCTTTTGTAAATAACCCCCATTGCATGCACATTTATTAAAATGTTTATTAGCTTGCTGAATGGTTTCACTAATTCTTTGGAATTGCTGTTTTAGGGTGGAGTCACTCTGCCCTGCTGTTCTTTGGCTGCAGCGCAGGTGCGGCGCAGTGTACTTGTGACTTTTATGCAGGTTAGCTGCATTTCCCATAGACTTCTATTATGTCCCACAGTTTTCTTGCGCTTTCTGAACGTGCACCAAACGTTCTGCATGCAGGACCATATATCAATTGAATTTAGACAAATGTTGGAAGAACAAGTTTTAAACTTTTCCCTCTATCAGCAGCTGCAGCTTTAATAGAAGTTTCAGATAGACTTGCATGTTGCATCTTATTCCATAAATCATAAAATATTGAAATATTGCACACAATTTAAAACACGATTTACCCACAGAAGCAAGCTTCTTGTTCATGGTCGTAATAATTTACTGATATTTCTATGCAGGATTTTGCTGAAAGAAAGGTCCTGTGTAAAAAAAACTTACTGTTATTGTATGTTCCATAAAGACCTTGCTCATAGGTGTGCGCACATGGGGTGCCAGGGGTGCCTGGGCACACCCAAAGCACCCTGTACTATGCAGATTCCCCATGCTGCCTGGCTGCAGAGAAAGGGACTGGGGAAGATCTGTCCTCAGTCCCTTTTCTCTGTCTCAAAAGTGAGACATCAGGGGTTTGTTTAGACACCCTGATATTTCACCAAAGCCTCCCAATGGGGCTCTTAAAAAAAATAAAAAAATAATAATAAAAAATAATATTGAAAAAAAAAAAGATTTTTTAAAATAAATAAATAAATAAAACAAGATAAAAGTAAACTACTGACACCAATCTCTTAGATTTTAAGTTCTAACGAGCAGAGCCCTCTGATTCCTGCTGTATTAAAGTGTGTTGTATTTGTACTTTCTATCCTTAAGTTGTAAAGTGCTGCGAAAACTGTCGGCGCTATATAAATCCTGTATAAATAATAATAATAATCTTTGCCCTACTGACACGTCCAGTGCTCTACTTACATTGTCCACTGCATATATATATATATATATACATATATATATATATATAGATATAGATATAGATATAGATATAGATAAAGATATATATATAGATATATCTATATATATATATCTATATCTATATATAAATATATATCTATATCTAGATATAGATATAGATATATCTATATCTATTTATATATAGATATATATAATGTGTGTGTGTGCGTTTGAGTTTTGGGGTGCACACCCTAATGCAATAGGCTGCGCACACCTATGACCTTGCTTATACACACGTTACATTTTTCTTCATCCTCTTCAAGCTGTCAGTATTGCAATTTACACATATATGCTCATATACACTTGCGTATGCACAAAAAATACTGCAAGCAAACATACAAGTTGTCTATTCTGTTTACTGATGGATACATTACAGCATTATCTTTTAGCAGAATTGTGCATTATCCCATCCCAGATGAAAAATGCACCGGTGTTCCGAACTTAAAAAAAAAAAAAAAAGCAACACAAACGCTGTGTTTTTTTTTTTGCCCGCTTTATACACAACCCACACAATAAAAGAACATTTAGCCACAGGTACCCTATCTAGCATCTCTGTTTGTAGGAGATTTTACAGCCGATTACGACACATCCTTTACTGCGCATATTTTACTTCTTTTATGTTAACTTTATTTGAACAGTACAGCTAATAATTGTGTAATATCTGAGGCATGTTCAGGGGTGCACTCATAACAGACTTGGTTTCAACCCATCTAGTCATCTTGGCTTATCAAGCAAGGGAGATAAATTCCTATGGGCTGCTCCCTTTTTTTTTTTTTTTTACTCACTTCTGGCTGGGAGCCACCTACAGTTCAGAAACACAGCCTCTGAAAAAGCCAGCACTGATTGAGCTCTTAGTTCAGTTTCCTCTGTAGCTGAGACAAGAATCCAGCCTCCAGTTCTCCTTACAGCTGGAAACTGGCTCCTTTTTACATTGTGCGGAGAGAGAGCTCAGCAATGCTGACAATCATGGATACTGATAGAGAAAAAGGAGAATTTAAAGCTTTACATTAGAAAAAAAAGTAACATTGTGCAGGGAAGATCCAGGTCCTGTTAAGTCTCTACCTTCCGGAGAAGTGCAGAAACCGCAAAATTGACTTTGTTGGAGCGAGACAATGTTTAACTGGCATAAGACCTTTGCTATTCTGCCACATTGGAAGAGAGGTATGTCTTAAGAGTTTGGCACATTGATGGATATATTTGCTGCTTTTTGTATTTACACTCTTTGTATTTATACAGTTTTATGTTTTAGCAGCAAAAATGCAACTTTGCATAATACTGTGATATTATTATTATTATTATTATTATTATTATTATTATTATACAACATAAGGACAGACAGTGCACTTACAATACAATTTAATATAGGAGGAATCAGAGGGCCCTGCTCCTTAGAGCTTACAATCTAAAAGGGAAGGTCAATTGATACAAAATGTAATAACTGTGGGGATGAGCTGCGCACTGATTTAGCATATATATGCAAAGCAGATAGAAGTTACAGCAGCTAAATATAGGCAGTGCGGTCGACTTACTGAGGAATACAGACTGTTCACTTAGCAAGGTGTACGTTCACTTTGAAAAGTGAATGTTAATAAATAAGGTGAAGTTGTCTTGACTTAGAATACCTAATCGTGTTCTACCAAAAATATATATTTTTTTATTTCTCTCGCATTTAATTGGATATTCAAATTGAATACAATTTCACCTCATTTACTAACATTACACTTTTTTAGGTGCATAACCTACCTTCTTTAGCAAATTAACCCTATCATAGCTGACCATACAAGGCTGAGTTAGCCAAAATTCCAGGATTGGAAGGCCTTGTCAGCACTGCAGCAACCGGCTCAACAAACTTCAATTGAAAAATCAAAAGAGCGGGTAAAAAATTGTCAGCTGAACAGTGGCTGCATCCAATCAGATGTAGTCACTATTTGGGTATTCAGATAGCCACAAGTGTTGTGGCTGTCTGCATACAACAGCTGGCAGGGAAGAGTCCTTCAATCGGAGGATGGAGGAATCCGTTCGACTTCCATTAGAGATCAATTCATGTATGGCCAGCCTAAGTTAACAGTTTGTACACAGAGGACATACGGTAATTAAGTCAAGTGAATCTGTATTTGTTTCAAACAACCAGTCATGCACAGAAGTTCCTATATTTTAAATACCTATCTAAATAAATCTTTAATATGAACACAGGGCAGTTCTTTTGATTGTTGTAAATCCCACTACAGCTCTGAGTGCAGTATGAATGTGTGAAAAGTCACATTGAACAAAAAAAAAAAGTTCTGACTAAGTGGGTGAGTTACTAAATGTTTGACAGACAGGATTGCTTAAATAAAGATTAAAGGAAAATTCAAGAAAATCCTTATTTGTGGCCAAACACAGCTTCACTGGTCTGGTAAACCTTTAAATCACAAGTTACAAATCCTAAATTAGGTGTTACTTATTAAAGTTATACAAACATTTGTTTAGGAATCACGTGCTCTTATTCTGGAACATATGGTATATATATTGTATTGCATATTGAAAATAGCAGTGCAAAAATGTCAAGGAATTTTGAAAAGTCCACTGCTGGTTTATAAAGCAATGTGATAAATAAGAGGAAGTGAACCATTGAACCATTGCCATGAATTTCTCCCTATATGCGGAGCCAAACGGGCAGGTTTGCTGTACATTACTGGTACCTTATGGACTGCTGGTGGATGATAGATTAGTGATGTTATAGCTCAATTACTTCTTTCCTTTTTTTCTCGTTAGTAACAAAAGTAAGAACACTATGTTCTGAATGTTAACCTGATGTTAGCTGTGCCAAGAAGCACTACTGCAGTTAATGGATTTTCAAGCAACACCACTAATAAATGGTCAGTGCATCAGATGAGCAGAATCCAAGGAGCAATTCATCTCATATTCTCTTCTTTTTAAAGTGGCACAGTGCTATTACTAAGTGCAAACCAACTGTGGGTGAAGGATTGTGTATATGGGATTGTATGATTTATTTATTTTTTATTATTTGTTGAACTAGATGGACTTGTGTCTTTTTTCAACCTGACTACCCATGTGCTGTAACTATGTAATATAATGTTGGGCGATTGAAATATCCTAGTGCTGCCCATTGCTGTCCTGTTGGTTTGTAGATGTAGTGATAATTTAGGGTCATGATAGTGAAGTCCTACATGGTCTGATCTTTCCAAATGATGCATCAGATTTAATCATCACCTCATATAATTGAGTGGGAACAGGGCTTTGGTGTCTTTTTGGCAACACTTTTTTTAATCACAGACCATTTTTTTTTTTGCTGTTTTTTATCTACTGGTAATCCATCATTCTTCTTATCTCCTGGTCTAATGCCAGTCTTTAGTTTAGAATGTGATTTAAATGACTGTTGTTTTTTAATTTGCATGACAGTGTACAACTTGGTTTTGTGAATCCTGAGAATTGCAGGAAGAGAACTGCTAGGGAACAACTGATAAATCAGATGGAGTCTCAGCTCACCCTATCCATCCAGCTTTTTGAAATGTCATCTCTTCTAGGAAGGTGTGAAATTCTCCATAGAACAGCAGTATTCATTATAAGAGTTACAACCTGATCTGAGCCAGACTAATGGAAAACAATAACACCAGCGACCTCTGGAAAAACCAGCCAAGTGATCTAACATACTCTCGCTAATCTCTGAAATTGGAATATTCCACTTATTCGCCTACTGTATGAGAGCTTGAGGATTTCACAGTCCGTTACTGAAACCTGCATATTAAGCATACATAAATAAAACTGGGGATTTGGAGACATAAGGTGGATTCAGTATAGTCAATGCTTGTACAGAGAATCTACTAATAATGATTTTTTTTAGTAGACCTGACAATTATTTATTCTGCATTTATAAAAAGGGTTACTTAAAATGTAGTATCTCCCAAACCTATATTTCTATCACATATCTATCACAAAATGCACCTGTCAAGCCCAACACTGGAGGGCTTGGAATGCTTCAAAGAAACCTGGCAAAATAGAAATGTAGGAGCGCCCATTGTTGACTTCTTTCTGAAGGAGCAGGCTCCATAACTATCATCCATATCCTTTTCTTTTTTACTAATTGATTTCCTCATGCAGAACAAGTGCTGGCATATTAAGGCCCTTTGTACACAGGGGTGTCTAGCTGATGTGTGTCCCTCCTGACGTTTTAGTGCACCTCTAGCATCTCTAGCCCCAATGCCTGCAGCTGATCAAAGTATATGGCAGACAGCAAGCACCTGGATGAGTCCAAAGGCTGTACCAAGTGGTACTCAAGTTTAGGGCCCTATACGTTCAGGGACACACAGCAGTTAAATGTAGCTAGAGTTGTCTTTCTTTGATATGTGTAAAAAATGCCTGTTGACCATGTCAGCATTTTAGAGCTGTCCTTTGCACACTTCCTCTGTTATCTTAGGGAGTCTAATTAGCCCTCTTAGTTCTTACCTGTTATTTGGACTACAGAATATTTAGCATCTATGTTGTGGAGAACAGAATAGGGGGATGGTTTTAGTAGTTCAGCAAAAGACAAGATGAAAAGGAGTCCATGATGAAGGAGCAGGACCCCAACACATGTCAGTGGAGGTTTTGTTCGATTAACTTTTTTAAAGGAGCCAGGTGGAAAATTTTCGGCACAACAATGACTGCATGCAATTAGGTGAAGCCACTGTTTGGGTATTTTGACCACCATGGATGCTGGCTGTCAGAATACAATAGCTATCAGGGGAGATACATATATCTGTGCTGTTTAAGGTAGATGGAGAAATCTGTTATGCAGCGTACACACTTTTCGACCGGACTTGTCTGACGGACCAAATTCAGCGGACAATCCAATCGTGTGTGGGCTTCACTGGACCTTCAGCGGACTTTTCCAGTCGCAAATCTGACGGACTTTAGATTTGGAACATGCTTCAAATCTTTACGTCGTAATTCTGCCGGACCCAGAAATCCGCTCGTCTGTATGCTAGTCCGATGGACAAAAACCGACGCTAGGGCAGCTATTGGCTACTGGCTATCAACTTCCTTATTTTAGTCCAGTGTACGTCATCACGTACGAATTCGTCGGACTTTGGTTGATTGTGTGTAGGCAAGTCCGTTCGTTAAAAAGTCCATCGGAAGTCCGTCAAAAGTCTGTCGAAAGTCCGCTGGAAAGTCTGTCGGACCAGTCCGGTCGAAAAGTCTGACCATGTGTACGCAGCCTTAGACTTCGTTTGTTCAGCCAGCAGCTTTAGGCTAATGTTCTTTTTTCCCCATAGAAAACGAAACCGTTGTTTTTACTACTCAATGTTGCTTCCAAGCATTAGGCCGGCCATACATGGTTCAAATCTTGGCCAGTTTAGCAGGATCCAGCCGAGATTTAAACCATTAATGGGCAGGCTGAATGTACCAAGTTGATTGATCGATCAACATGGGTACAACCAGCCTGCTGGATTCTCTTGCAATTATCGCTAGCGGCTGGTATATCCGCTAGCCATAATCATTATCTTCCCCTTGCAAGGATGGCTTCCACCGCCTGCCCCCACCCAGAACAGACAATTGCTCAGCAGGAGGGATGCCCCTGTCAGTACTGTCTGTGTTCATGGCAGAATCGTGCAAATTTCTTTCCTGCAATCCATGGTTGTAGGAAAGAAATTCGCACATTGTATGGCCGGCCTGACCTGAGGATGATGAAAAATTTGCAGTGTTTCCAATACAGTGTTTATTGACAATAGTGATAGGCAAGTCTTTCAAAGCTTGTTATCTTTAGTCTGATATCTGTTTATGGCTTAAAGCTAAGTATTAAATGATGTTGGCAGATCTTTAGAAAGAGAGCTAGTAATTAAAAAGAATGGATTTCCTTTAACCAAGAATAGTGTTTTTATGACCAGTGTCTAATGTCTATAGAGAGGTTACATCTTGTTCATACTTAGGACCACCCTATTGTTGACAAAAACAGAATCCAGTCTGAGAGAGGGGAGCCTATAGACAGCTAGGAGAAAGGTGGGATCCATGCAGGACTAGTCAAGAGGTGGAGCCCTTGGAGGAATAGCAAGGGAGCTTGGCCCATGGAGGACTCATAAACAAGAGGCCAATATTTAAAGGAAACCTGTATTGAGGGAATTATAGGGACTTCCATTGCTGGCCTCCTTTTAATAAAGATAGTTGCCTGGCAGCATCTAACTTCAGTACTTTAAGTCACCAACCGAGAACAAGCATGTAGATTAGGAGTTTAACCCCCCTGACGGTATTCCCGAGTGTGGCTCGGGGTGGATTTTCACCAAAAGCGGTAACCTCGAGCCGCTCTCGGGATTGCATCGCAGGATGCAGGTACAGCTTACTTACCTTGTCCCCAGGATCCTGCGATATCTCCCAGCACTGTGTGCGAGCTGTCCTCTGCTCGATCTATCACAGAGCCGAGCTCCGCTCCCTGTGAGCGTTGCAACGCACGGGGACGGACAACGGCGCCAAATTCAAAAAGTAAAACACACAATACATATACAGTACACTGTAATCTTACAGATTACATTACTATATCAATTTATTTCACACCCTTTTGTCCCTAGTGGTCTGTCCAGTACCGTACATGCAGTTTTATATGATATATACTTTTCTTTCTGCCTGGAAACTGGAGATTGTCCATAGCAACCAAAACCGTCCCTTTACATCAAAAGTGGTTTTAGACCAGCTAGAAAACAGTGATAATAAATTAGAATCACTTGCAGAATTGAGCGATAGTGATTAGTGGGGAAATCCATCATCAAACACTGAAAGTAATGACAGTGACCATTCTGCAACTGAGCAAATTTCAGTGTTTTTGATTTGATTACATTATTGAATATTTTTTATTATTATTATATTATTTTTTGTTATACTAATTTATAGTTATTTATTATAATTTATGATTTCGTTTTTCAAACTTTATCATACCTGAGATGTCTACTAGACTCTTGTTTGGACAGATTAAGTGAGTTATTCCTAAGAATTACAGGCCTACAATATAAAACGCCAAATTTCCAAGCAAAATAATTGTACCGCTTTCAGCATCAAAAATCTGAAATAATCATACCGCCAGGGAGGTTAAAGGAGAAGTATAGCCAAAGCTTTTTTGGCTGTACTTCTCCTATGGATCACAGGAATGCAGTTCGTTCTGCACTCCTGTGACCCGTTTTCAGCCGACGGCAGGCTAAAACCTGTTGTCCGCTGACGTCACAGAGTCGGTCCAGGCTCTGAAAAGATCCTGACCATATGGTCAGGATCCACCCAGATACCTGGACCGGCAGCTTTCTCAGCCTTTCAGCGAGCCGCTGAGAGCCTGATCCAGCCGCTTCCTCCACAGCCCAGCATTCCAGTGAGTGCTGGAGGGGCAGCTCTGTGCAGTCTGAAGACCGAGAGCTGAACGATCAGCTGTATTTGATCACTCAGTTCTTAGTCTTAGAGCTGGCAGAGGAAAGATGCAGCATTGAAACAATGCCGCATCCACCTAAGTGAGTATACAGGCATACCCCACTCTTAAGTACACAATGGGGTTTATTTACTAAAGCTGGAAAGTGAAAAATCAGGCTCACTTCTGCATAGAAACCAATGAGCTTCTAACCCCAGCTTGTTCAATTAAGCTTTGGTAATAAAACCTGGAAGCTCATTGGTTTCTATGCAGAAGTGAGCCTGATTTTGCACTTTCCAGCTTTAGTAAATAAACCCCATTGTGTACCGTATATACTCGAGTATAAGTCGTTCCGAGTATAAGTCGAGGCCCTAATTTACCACAAAAAAAATGGGAAAAACTTATTGACCCGAATATAAGACGAGGGTGAGAAATGCACAGCTACTGTAAGTGGAAAAGAGGGTCAACAATGCCAATTTGCAGCATCACTGTTCCCATTTGCATGCCTCACTGTGCCCATTTGCAGCCATAGGTCCCCTGAACTTCAAACTCGGTAGTTAAGGGTTCCTAGATGCCACCTAGCTGCAGCCAAAATTTGGGGTCTCTGAACCCAAAGTGTCCCGAAATGACATTGCTGCAGGTGAACACAGTTGACCGAATGTGGGGCCCCGTATCTCGGGGCCACTTAGTGCTAAGAACCCCAAATTTGGTATGCAAACCCAGTGGAACTAGCACCATAACATTTCCAAAGCTGGGGTTTCTAGCACCAAGTGCCTCCTAGATACAGGGCCCCAAATATCAGTTCAGAAAATGTCAAGCACTTTTTTGCAGCAGAGAATGACATTTTCCGAACCGGTTTTGGGGCCCCGTATCTCAGGGCCACTTGGTGATAGGAACCCCTGCTTTGGATATGTTATGGTACCCGTTCCACTGGGTTTGCACACCAAATTTGCGGTTCCTAGCACTAAGTGGCCCTGAGATATGGGGCCCCAAAGTCGGTTCAGAAAATGTCAAGCTCTTTTCTGCAGCAGAGTATGACATTTTCCGAACCGATTTTGGGGCCCCGTATCTCGGGGCCACTTAGTGCTAGGACCCTTAGCTTTGGGTATGTTGTGGTACCAGTTCGACTGGGTTTGCACACCAAATTTGGGGTTCCTAGCACTAAGTGGCCCTGAGATACGGGGCCCCAAATTCGGTTCAGAAAATGAAATTTTTTGCTGCAGAAAAGTGCTTGACTCGAGTATAAGTCGAGGGGGGCACTTTCAGCACAAAAAAATGTGCTGAAAAATTCGACTTATACTCAAGTATATACGGTACTTAAAAGCGGGGTATGCCTGTAATTTTTTTTCGAATTGATCCTGAACTTCTCTTCAGTCATATAATTAGCATTTTTCAGACAAGAGGTCAGCGGGGCTAATATATGAAGAAACAGATATGTATTTCTGACACAAGGAAAGTAAAACAATTTAGGCATTTAAAATTCCAGGAGATATTCTAATTTATTTGTATTTTGCCAAAGAAGCTTACATTATTATTATTATTATTAGTAGTAGTAGTATTATTATTAAATAATGTATTAAAACTCTGCTATGGTTGGTAATTGAGTTTCTGAATACACACTGATTAAACACTATCACCTCTGTTTGTACAGCAGTATTTTTATGATTTTAGTGGTGAGCTTGATCAAAGGGACAGTGGAATCAGCAAGGTGCCATTGAACAAATGTTATGCCTCCTAAACCCCACAACATCTGTCTAAATAGCACTGGGAACTGTTTAATGACAGTGACTCACTGCCTGCCCAAACACAGCACTCTCATAAATTATCTTATCTCAGTCAGATCATAAACCATATAGTTTAAAAAACAGTCTTTTGTCTGAAGCCACAAAATTAGGAAAATAATCCGTTGAAATCCTTTCAACATGGTTAAATCGTGTTACAAGTCAGGGTTGTCTGTACAGTGAAGAATGGAAATAGCACAACATGACAAAGATGTTTTTGCCAAAGCACTGATTTTAAAACTGCCTATTTCCTTTAAAATCCTAAACACTGTTGACAGGTCATCCTTTAATCTTTCTGGTCTGGTCTCAACATGCTCATCTTATCTTATCTCTTCTTTAGGCCAGACACTTTAACTATGTGCATGTGTTAGGCCACTGAATTCCACACTGTGGATATAGTAAAGGTGTGTGATTATACATTTAAAGGGTTAGGATGGGATTTACTCATGTTACACATACAGCAAAGACTGAATGTCGGAATTTCCGAAAACAAGTGTGATGGGAGCTTCTGGTCGGATATTCCGACCGTGTGTATGCTCCATCCAACTTTTTCTGTCTGAATTTCCGACAGCAAAAGATTGAGAGCTGGTTCTCTATTTTTCCGACGGAAAAAGTTCTTAACAGAAATTCCGTTCCTCTGTATGCAATTGCGATGCGCAAAAAAACACGCATGCTCGGAAACAATTCGACGCTGGCTCGGAAGCATTGAACCTCATTTTATCGGCTCGTCGTAATGTTGTACGTCACCGTGTTCTTGATGTTCAATAGTTCAGTTGTGTGACCGTGTGTATGCAAGCCAAGCTTGAGCAAAATTCAAAATCCAAGATTTTTCCGACGGAAATTCCACTCATGTGTACGGGGCTTGAGGATATAAGAGTTTATTAGAAGAGAATTAACGGGAGGCAGATTATTTCACTGTTGTGTTTGCATTGGGGTGGCCATAAATAACCCAATAAAAGCAAGAAAGCTCATATTTTTGATCCACCCCTATGAGCAATCATGAAAATCTCTGCATTATGGCACAGTGGGATTTTCCAACTTGTGATTCTTCCTAAAGGAGCTCCAGTTGTATGATCCCTGTGTTATTTACCCTAATCCCTAACCTTAGAATCTCACTCTACCTGCTGCACCACATCTCAGGACATCAGCATTCCCTGCTCTGCTCTCTCACCTTAAAGTTTCACTCTACCTGCTGAATACCCCATAATATAAAGAACAAGAAGATTCTAACAAAATGACACATTCTGATAACTGCTGCAGCAGGGGATCAGATCTGGGAACTGATATTTCACCACTACAATCCCCAAACCTTAATCAATAACTAAAATATTAGCTTTGACCCTAAGTCATCAGAACTAGGTCAGTGATCAAATGTTGTAATAAAATAGATGTGCACATGCTTAGTCATTTACTACAAGGGTGTGTTTATGTGCTTAGCAGATGCAATCAACACTGATATCACAGAGGGAAAAAAAATCAATCAAACAAAATAAGTCTAACATGAAAGAGACTGGAGCTATGATTCTCTGGGTGCAGGGGAGGCAAGAATGCAAGAAAAAAGCTAATACTCAACTCCAATTCTGAATTTTTATTTTTTTTGCAATTGAATCAGTGGGGGGCAGAGGTGTGTGTCAGCGGACTGGTGCGTGGGCAACTTTGGTACAGAGAGGGTTAATGTTAGGTTATAGGAAAGGTTAGTTTGATGGGGGGCTTAGTGTACAGTGTTGCTCTCCATCTAACACTATCGGCAATCAAAGCTGAAACCTAATTTATCATCACATGAATTTATGCTTGGGTCTAAAAATACCCATAGCAGCAGCAAGATCCTTCTTCACAGGTACCAAAAATCTAAAAAGAATCCCTGTTTTGCCAAATTCTACAGGGTTGGCCAGCAACCATCTCATGCCTGAAGTTATCATAAGAATGGTTAGCTGGCTAATCCACATATGTGTTGTTGATGAAGCTAGCCTATGCAGTCTACTTTACTTTCTCTAGTTAGTTTTTGCATCAAGAGTTGCAAGCTTTCTAGACTCAGGGCTTCCAAGAGAAATACTGAAACGTTAATGTAAGTATTTGAGTGTGCTTGCATCTTTATTTAGGCTACCACTTTACCTAGTTTTCAGAGTAGAGGGTTTAGTAAACAAATTATACTACGTATACTATTTCGTGTTATTTATAGCTATACAACTAACAGTAAACTGTGGACTATTCTGAGACAACATGTATTTATTAGCACTTTAAAAAAGTTGAATCAATAACATTAATGTGAAGAAGTAGATGCCTCTTGACAGTACCACTCTTTTATAGCATTTGCCAGTATGTTCCCGATCATTCTCTGTGCTATGCCCTAGAAGCATCTACCTATCTGTGCATTAGAATTCTTTTGTATGCTGTAATAAGGTGGTCTCTAATACCACATTAAAAAAAGGGTCAGGTTGTAAATGCCCTGATTCCAATATACAATACTACAGAATTATGAGCATAGTAGTGTTTTTTACTCATAAATAAAATGCTTGTAGTGGTGCAACGACAGAGCAAGGAATAAGCTAGGGTTGTCCCAATACCACTTTTTTATTAAGACCGAGTACAAGTACCGATACTTTTTTTCAAGTACTCGTCGATACCGATTACGATACTTTTTTTTTAATGTCATGTGACAGTTTTCGAAGCACAATACAGATTAGGTGGCATTGATATGCAGCACTGATGGGTACTGATAGGTGGCACTGATTGAGTAGTACTGATGAGCACTGATAGGATTAGGTGGCACTGATGAGCACTGACAGATGGCTGGCACTGACAGATGGCACTGATGGCTGGCACTGACAGGTGGCTGGCAATGATAGTTGGCATTGATAGGTGGCACTGACAGGTGGCTGGCAATGACAGGTGGCTGGCAGTGATAGGTGGCACTTATGGGCATTGGGCACTGATAGGTGGCATTAATCGGCACTGAAATGCCATGAGGAAAGGCTTCTTGCGACACCCATCTTGGTACTCCTTGCACTCGGCCGCTTAAAAGCAGCAGTGGCCATATTGTTACACCGAACCTATATGGACTGGGTGTTACAAGATGTCCACTGCTGCCTTACTGCGGCTGAGTGCAGGTTGTACCAAGATGGGCGTCAGCATGTCCAACTGCTGACGTCGACACGGAGCGTCACTTCCGTTGTTCCGCCCGCTGACTTCCGGTTGCACCGGGTTGCCTAATCTCTCCCAGGTATCGGATCTGGCATCAGGGGCATTTGTGCTAGTACAAGTACTGGCGCAAATGCTCGGTATCGGTCCTGATACAGATACTAGTATGGGTATCGGTATCAGGACAACCCTAGAATAAGCATTCTGAAAGAGTATGAGAGTTGTGGTTTTAGGAGCCATAGTCCCACCAGTGGTCTTTAACTCTGTTACCCCATTGGTTAAACCACCAATCCATTGGTATATAAATATTTCCTCACTGTGGCCTTTGTAGAATTGCATGTTATATTTTTGTACAGCTAATATAATTGTTTTTGTCTTTAGCAAAGTTTTTTCTTCTGTTGCAACAAGAAGTTTGTTTTTTTTTTGTTTTTTTTTGCAGAACCTTAAAATGAACCTATTAGGATCTGGGCAATTTAGGCTGAGAATATGATAGGTAAAGACCACATAAACAGAGGTTACATTCAAAAACCACGTATCAAAACAGTTAGTAGATATTAGTAGCTGAAATTATATACAGATCTTATATATTCCTGCAAATGTCAACATTGTTCCATCCCAAAAATTATTAGTAGCTATTGAAGCTGCAAATAAAATAAAAGGACCAATAGGAACATGCAGGTATCAGGAGTGCGTGGTGACAAGCTTTTCTTTTACAGGAAAAAGTCAAAATTTGCAAATAATTCCAGCTGCCAATGTCTTTGGATCTACTGACTGCTTTGACATGCAGTTTTCACTGGTAACTTCTGCGTTTGCATTTGTTTCCTCATATGCTCAGTTTGAATTGCTTGGGTTTGACAGGTTTACATCAAGAAAGGAAATGGATTTAGTATGGTACTTAGCAATGCAAGTGGCACGTAGGAAGTCTTGTCCTGTATTGACTGCCCACACAATGCAAGCCTGTTGTTTTCTATGCTGTTTTCACTGACCTGCGAATAAGTGCAGGACACTGTGTAAGACATTATTAACATGGACCTAAGATGATTCCACAAAGAACTCAAGGAGTGACCTCAAACAGAAGGCGACAAAGACACCACATTCATGTCTGTCATCATGTAATGAGAGTTTTAGCTAAACAAACACCATAAGGGAGAACTGTTTTGTCTGCTTTCTATTAACATATTCACTGCATGCAGTGGGACAACTGCAGGCTATAAACATATTTCCCAAAATTCTCATCTAAAAGGTGTATACATTGCTCTGCATAATAACATTTTATCACTTGTGGTATTAGCCATGCTATTTCTACTCATTCTGTTGCAAAATACTTCATTCTCACTAATACATTACAAAAAAACAAAAAAAAAACAGGGATTTTATTCAAAAACAGAGTTTTTAACATAACAGTTACAGAGATACTCTAAAAGTAAAACTCGTGTATATAACACAAGTTGAGTAATACTTATTCTTTTAGCACAGTACCAAATGTAAGTGCTACTAATGTATTTAAAATACAGCTAGGTTATTTATTCGTAACCAATGTCTTGCTAAAATGAATAGACTGATTTTCAATCATATACATCATCCATCATATATCCAAATATCTGACTTGTCACAGATATTATCATTGCCACTACCACCACCACTACTACAATATATGGTAAACATGAAAAAGTTGGCTAGATTTGAATAGAGGGTCCAGTTTTACACCAAGTTACATTGTGGTTGATTTACTAAATTGAAATTTTACTTATCTTAGGTATTGAAGAAGCTAAGTAAAATTCCCTTCACAATGAATACCCAATCATGTACAAATAAAAAATAAAAAAAACTGGGATTTTTAGTTGAACATGATTGAATAATTAAACTTCATTCACTAAGCTAAGTGAAAATTCACTTTGCAAAAAGAGAAAATTCACTCAGCTTAAGCCTGGTACACACTGGCTGAATATTGGTTGGTTCAACAGAAACCGGCCGACATTCGGGCCATGTGTACGGCAGACTGTCTGACAGAAACCGGCTGAACGTCCGGCTTCTGTCGAAGGGGCATGCCAGAAAAACATTTGTTGAATGGCATCAGATCAGCACTCGCAGCCAATGGCTGTGAGTGCTGACCGGTGTGTTGTGGCGGGGGGGGGTATACCCTTGTCAGAACATCATAGCTTATGGGGGAGATCACTGTACTAAAACCAGAGCTCCTCAAATATTTTTTCGTTTGAACAAGAAAAAACTGATAGCGTGTACCAGGCTTTGGAGAATGAGGTGAAGCTCTGATGACTTCAATCATCCAAGCATGTGCAAGCAAAAATCCTGTCTTTTTGGGGTTTTTTTCATGCATGTGATTGGGTATTCTTTGAAAAATGAATTTTTACTTTGTTTTGCCCCATTCACTAAGATAAGTGAAAGTTCACGTGGCAAATAGAAAATCCACTTTCAATAGAGAACATGTTCTACTCCTCTAATCAACCATACAATCTCCTCTTGTTGCCTCTACAACTACTACTTTTTGTTCAGAGTAATTCCTGTTTACACCCCTTTGTTTTGAAGTAGTACAAATGTGCCAAAACTACCACTTTGGAATGTATATGCAGCTATGCAATTGGAGCTACAAGGAGAAAAGAGATGAATTATACACCATCAGCAGGAACCCATTTGTGCTACTGCACTTAGCCTTATATAAGTCCATCCCTTAGATTTAACCAGTGTTTAGCTACTACATACAAGTGGCTTACATGGACCTGCAAAACTGATTTATAGCAAGTATGTAGAAATATCATAATGTTCAGTAAGGTTTTTTTCAGCAGACAAACTCTCATAATGAAAGCTGAGAAGACAATTAATATTTGTTCTATTTAAGAAGTGATCTAAGTTTGTGTATAGTCACCAATCAGATTCATACCAGCACGGAGTGAATCAAAGTTTTAATTTGATTGGTAATTGCAATAGGAGTTTCTAGCTAGACAGGGCAAGTCCCGCCTCCCCTTTGCATTACTCTTGCCGTTGCCTGTCCATGGAACGTACTCACAGCTCAGACAAGCTGCAGCTATGAAACAACTGCCTCCTTCCTGTTGCAGGTCGGTTCTCATAACTAGGGTTGGAAAGCACTGGTATTTTGTTCCAGAACTGTAAAATAAAAATTCTAATGAAACATTTTATTTAAAGTGTATGCATAAAAAATGCTTGGAGTTACACTTTAATAGAAGAATAGAGAATAAATTACATACGCATGAGGACAAAATGGCAGGCTAACTGCACCAGCATAACATCGTAACTTTCATCTAACATGTGACCTACAGCTTACTGATTGTTTAAGGACAGCATGTTATATGATAAAAACAATTGTTAATTAAAATGAATAAACTATCAATAGAAAGAAGAAACAAAGACTGCATATAGCTTCAGTCTTGGCACACGGTAATGGTGATGTAAAACTGGGTGACAGTATTCTTATTTTCCTGTGCTTTAGAAATGAAAAAAGGCTTGTGTAGGGCCCCTCTATTCATCAATTTTGGCTCCTATGTCTGTATTGTTCCAGCTGAAAGAACAGGGCATACTGATATTTGCACAACATAGATGATATAAAGCATAAAAAAGCACAATTGTGTACTGCTGAACATCTACGGAAGTACTTTTTACATTTTTCTTCAGGGCTAAAAAAGAACAATGCATGTCCTTTCCTCTAACTCATTGATCATATAAGTTGGCTGCACACCATTTACCATGACATTTTTATTATAACGGCACATGCAAGAGTTTATAGAGAAACGTGAGAGCCTGTAAAGTAGTGTCTCTAAAGAAAATATGAAATGTATTTAATGTTACCTTGGATGTATCCTATATCAAATGATAATAGTTTTCCTCCCTCTGCACTGCTTATAATTCTGCCAGTTATTTTTAAGGGTATTGAAGAGTTTCAGAGTACTGGACTCCCTAGTACAATTCAAATGCCCCTGTGGTGGGTAATGTCCAGTAAAGGCTGTTATATCAATGCATCAGAAATACAGGTCAGCGTGCACCAAACAGAAGAGTCCAGGAATAATTACTGTTCAATGTATCTTAAAGAGGAACTGCAGTCTGCTCACTTAATTTGTAATAAAAACATATTTTCCATTCTGAAGCTTCCCTCCAACCACTGTGCATATTATTTTATATATACTGTATTTCTGTACTTGCCAAATTTGCTGCAGAAATCTCCCTCCACTGAGTCTGGCTGCATCCATTATAACTGTGGGCAGGTGAAGCTGCTGTCTGTTTACTTCCTGGATTTACACAGACACACAGAGGAACACCTCCAGCTCTGCAGCCGTGTAGCTTTCATTGGCCCTCTTATGACTCATCCCCCCTCCCTTCCTGGCAAACTCTCACAAGAGTGAGAGAATGAGCTGCGCATGATGTCATAAGCCTAGGCTTTTTACCAGACAAGAAACAGGAAGCGGGCTGTATAAGGTATTTACTGGCAGAAAAAACTTTTACTATCCAAAGTTAAAACAACAATGGTTTGGTGCTCTCTTTCCTGTATTTCTGATCAGTTATTAATAAGAGGAAAACTTTGTGAAGGACCTTCCTGCCAAACAACTAGCATCATTCTACAGTTTGACACCTCTCCTCCCAGTGATATGACACAAGAAATACATTTTGACTCTGCAGCATAACAATGGCGGTGTAAATGATAAATTATTTGACAGCAGAGAAAATGTATTAGAGTGCATTAGTATGCATTTGTGAATGTGTTCAGGGCAGCAATGATATGATGTATGTGGATATTTTCTTTTGCACGATGGCAAAGTACAGAATAGAGTTTTGTATAAGATTGTATACGATTTTATAAGGTTGATAATGAAAAATGTTACTATTTGTAGTGCTCCTCCAAGGAAACGGTGGACAGAATTTGTTTGTGATGTGTGAAATGGCTCTATGTCATTATTATTTATTGACACATTATAAAAGTTGTGAGATGGCACATTTAATGAAAGTAAGCCAATAGAATGTCCATTTACTGATGATGGAATTTCTCAGAGGCTCTTCAGAATTTCATTTGCAGTATTGGAGCTACACAGTCAAATTCATCACATATACATCAAACGAAAAGGTAAAAAAAAAATTGGACTACTCCATTTAAGGATATACAGAAAATCTTTGTATTTATAAAATGTGCACAGCTAAATTTTATTGCCAGCTCCACCTTAAAGCCAACGTTTCAAATTTACATGCTGGAAAGCTGAATTAAATGCTTGCCAATGGAACCTTTGAGAGATGGGGGAAGTTGTTGGAGTCAACCCATCTTTGCCCAATCAGTAATGAAATCACCTTTTCTTTGTAAACATATGAACATATTTTGATAAGACTATTTGAACTTAACTGATAACTTTAAAGCATAGAGCCTGAAGTTTAAAGCCCAGCTCCTGCCCCCACCCGCCCCTTTGCTTTACCGTAAAGCCCAGCATCTAAGTTCTGTAAACTTTTGTTGCTGTAACCTAATGTAGCTGTAATCTGAATATGTTTTTTCTTTTTTTGTCAGGAAAGAAAGGCATTTCTTCTGATGGAGAGGTAGTTCTGACTCACATGAAGAAATTAATACATGATTATGACAGTGACCAACTTGGATCTCAGAGTTTAAATGGAGATGCCTTAGCTCACACAGACACAGCTTCAGACTGTCCATCAGATGTGCCAGTTAAAGAATCCAGCACATGTGGGATGGTGGTATCTGATCCCCTTCAGCAGTTCAAGAGGCTGTATAAGTTTGAGTCAGAGGATTCTGGAGTTGAGATGCCAAGTGGAGCCAACTCACCCTCTACACCTAAAGGATCAGAGAAGAGTTTTGTGATGCATAGTAGAGATTCCTCCTGTGATTCAGGGGTGCTCAGCGCATCATCTTCACCGACTGTAGGCCACATGGAAATGAATGCAGGTACACATGTAGACGACACCAATAACTTTCTTTCTAATACTGAACACTCTAAGGAGTATAATGACATCGGCAAAGACAATGCTGAAGACCAAGAAAACACCATAGAAGATTTTATTGACTGCCAGGAAGAGGAGGAGTTGGATTTGCCACCGTGCAGTGATGAAATTGACTGCACAGACAACACATTGTACTGTACAGCACTCTCATCCACAATAGAGGAAGATACAAAAGCTGTGAATGACTTTTACAAGGACACGTTTGATGAAATTCAAGGTTTGCATCAGTTGAAAAGATGCCAAACAAGTGACAGTCTGGATGAATATATGGATGAATGTTGTCGACTGAGTGAGGTAAGAAGATATCTATATTATGTATATCTAACTGATTATGCTGTTGCCTGCAATATGTATACATTTAATGAAGTTAGAATATGTTTATGGATTTCAAAACTAATTGAGAAATACAGGTCAACAAGGCAAAGTGCTACACGCAGTTTCCAAAATAGCAATAATTTGATTTTTTTTTGTTTTTTAAATGCTTTTTCTAGCTTTGGAGAGAGTTTCTAGGGATACAACCTATGTCTGCCAGTTTTTCTGCTTTCTATCCCAATGAAATAAATGTAATAATGGAAATCCCACAAACAGATGGAAACAAAAACCTAGTAGACATTACAACCCCACTCAAACAACAGTGCTTTTATTGCTTCTCTTCCATTGGAGAGATTCTCTTAAATTCTTTCCCCAATAACACAACAGAAATTGAGGGCAATCTTCCAAATAGTACAATTACAATACAGTTTAATACAGGAGGAATCAGAGAGCCCTGCTCATTAAAACATACAATCTAAGAGGGAGGGTCAAGAGATACAAAAGGTAATAGCTATGGGAGATAGCTATGGAGCTGATGGAGAAATACGTGTACAGTTGTTAGGTGGGGGCCGGATAGGCCCCTCTGAAGAGATGAGTTTTCGGGGATCGTCTGAAAGTGGACATAATAGGAGATAGTCGTAGAGATTGGGGTAGGGAGTTACATTGGATGGGAGAAGCTCTGAAAGAAGTCCTGGAGGCAAGCATGGGATGAGGTGACAAGGGAGTTAGAGAGCAGGAGGTCTTGGGAGGAACGAAGCAAACGATTTGGTTGGTATTTTGAGACTAGGGTAAAAGAGAAGTATGGGTTTCTTTTTTTTCCGTAGATTTATACTTGCCTAGGTGGATGCAGCATTGTTCCGATGCTGCATCTGTCCTCCGGCGCCTCTACACTGAGAACCTCCGTGAACAGAGAGCTGTAGACTGTCAGTCACAGCTCTCTGTTCTTCTCTTCATGCTCATTGGAGTGCAAAACGAATTGCACTTCTGTGATCCGTAGGAGAAGCCCAGCCAAACGAGCTTTGGCTAGACTTCTCCTTTAATGATGTAGCTGGGGGCAGAGTTGTGGATGGCTTTGTAAGTTATTGTTAGTATCCTGAATTAAATTTTTTAGGTGAGCGGAAGCAAGTGGAGGGATTGGCAGAGAGGGGTAGCAGATACTGAGCTGTTTATAAGTTGGATGAGCCTAGCAGCAGCATTTATGATGGACTGAAGGCAGATAGCCTATGTAAGGGTAAGCCAACGAGGAGGGAGTTGCAGTAGTCGAGGTGAGAGATGGCCAGGGAGTGAATTAGAAGCTTTGTGCTGTCATTGGTTAGGAAGGGGCGTTTCTTGGAGATGTTGTGGAGGTTCAGGCGGCAAGCTGTGGACAGTGAATGGCTTTGGGGCCGAAAGGATAGTTCAGAGTCCAGGAATACACCTAGAACCTTGGCATGCGGGGACTGGTTGACAGTTGTGGCATTGATTTTGACAGAGAAATCAGTGGAAGAGGAACGTGGGGGAGAAAATATTATGAGCTCGGTTTTGGATAGATTGAGTTCAAAGAAGTGCTGTGACATCCAGGCTGATATGTCTGTTAGTAAATTAGTGATCAAATTGATTGTTTTGGGATGTTGATTTACTGAGGTTGATTAACTGAAGGATTTGAGAATGTTCTTGCAACAAATTGTGTGAATTTCTATTTCAATTATCCAAGCATGTGGAGATGGAGGGGATTTTCTTCCATGATTTGATAATTAAAGTGAATCGTCTCACGTTTTATTGTGTTAACATGTTCAAATCCTTTAGTAAATTAGCCCCATCATGTCAATGTGCTAGGATCTGTTGTTTTCAGTGTCATGTATCCAAGAGTCACTAGCAGAAGCTATCTGTACTGATTCTTAGTAACACTTAAAATTAAAACTCGTATTCTTTCTTTTTTCGATGCAGAACTGAATAAGATTGGTGGTTGTGGGAAATCTGTGATAGCTCTCACTTGCAACATGTTCATACACAAAGCCTGTTGTACAAAGTGACATAAATATAATTTAGTAGATAGCCTAAGGCCAGGAATGGATTTTTGAACTCAACTTGAGATCTCTTCTTAAACTGTACAGGTGTGGAAAAGAGTATCATAAAGTATCTATGCAGCAATTGCAGCTGCTTGACTTGAGTGATAAGTGGTTGAACCTTTGTAAGATTTTGCTATGAGGTCTAGGTGTTGGTGTTGCTGATCATTTCATATTCAGGAATACAAACTTAAAGTGTATCTAGGGCCAAAACATATTTTTAGTGTTTTAGACACTCTTACAGAAAGTCAGGGGAAATCCAAAATTTATGGTTGTCACCTGAACAGATGGGGAGGTTCAATTTTCTTTTACAAAGGTTTGTATTAGTAAGTAGCATATATATATATAAAAACCGACTGACAAACTATAAAAAAAAAAAAAAAAAACCTGATACATGTGATAAGTTAGGGCTCAAATCCAAAGCGGGGTGAAAAGTGGTTGCAGTGAGTAGATTAATACAATAGGTAAGCTGAACCACTGTATTAGTATTAGGTAGTGTTCAAGTGTTCCTTGAAAAAAGGAATAACAATCTGTAGAAACAATAACCAAAAAACAGAAGAGTTAGAGGCGATCAAGCCTCAAAACTATAGAGAGACACTGAATTATCCACTCTCGACTGTTAAGCCGTGAGGCTGTCAGTCTGTTGTGATATAGGGAGAGATGTAGTGTTAGGAGGACCTCTTCAACTAAAGAAGAAAAGTTGAGAATGGGGAGGGACAAGTTTCTGTGACAACTGTTTTAGAGGAGATTTCCCCCAACTTTGAAGACATTTCCTCACACTTCTTATTGTGTCTGTGGAACAGAAGGTAAAGAGGAATCCCCTTAATAGGACCC
The DNA here is from genome assembly GCA_037952925.1 of Lithobates clamitans. Taxonomy (NCBI): domain Eukaryota; kingdom Metazoa; phylum Chordata; class Amphibia; order Anura; family Ranidae; genus Lithobates; species Lithobates clamitans. The sequence continues at coordinate 2,155,555 of JBBGZY010000830.1, forward strand.
AAACAGCTTTCCCACGCTATACAAAAACAACCAAAAAAAGTTTTGCCTTATATGCTTTAATGGTGGTAATCAGCAGGTAAGGTACAGTATAATCAATGTATGGGCAATTAAAAGCCTAATTTAATTAAATAATATTCAGCACAAGGAACCTTTTTCCCTACAGTGTGATGTGTCTTTTGTACTACTTTCTTCTAGTTTGAGATAAATCTTCATCCTCCAATGCCCCCCCCCCCAACCCCCACAATCATCAAGTGCAACAGGAGTTAAAAGAGAATTTTTTTCTTTTTTTTTTTGATACATACTTACCTATGTGGATGGAGCATCAGGCCAATGCTGCATCTGTCCCCCGCCGTCTCTGCACTGAGAACCGAGCCACTGAACATTGCCGATGGCTCGGTTTTCACAGATCCCCGAGAGGAGATCTGCTGACTGTCAGTCAGTGTCTCTCCTCTCTTCTTCTCCACACTCGTTGGAGCGCTGAGCCGTGGAGGGGCGGGAAGCAGCTCACTGAAACTGCCATCAGTCAAGGCAGCTAGCGGATGCAGACTTTTGAAGTCGGGATGACGCGCTACCTCGACTGATGGCAGTGACATCAGCGGACTTCAGTCCGCTCTCCTCTGAAAATGGGTCACAGGAGTGCAAAACTAATTGCACTCCTGTGACCCAGAGGAGAAGCCCAGCCTAAAAAGCTCAGGCTGGACTTCTCCTTTAATAGAACTAAGGGAGGTGTGACAGGCAATCATAAAGAGAGCCTGACTATGCCCACCCTTTTTGCCCAGCTCCTCTATTCATAGAAGCCTTACTACAGCTTCTGGGAATGAAAAACAATCTATAAATGGGGGGGATGAACCTTTCAGTCATCTGCCCATCCTTCATTTATAGATTGTGTTTCATTTCTAGAAGCTGTAGTACAGCTTCTGTGAATGGAGGAGCTGGGCGAAAAGGGCGGGCTTGATGAGTGCCTGTCACAGCTTCCTTGGTTCTATTAACCCCTGCTGCCCCGGAAGATTATGGCAGCAGGTGTTGATAGTATGAAGATTTCTACTAAACCAGAAGGCAGCACAATGGACACATCACACACACACAAAGGGTAAGTAATGTCCCTTGTACTGATTGCTTATGTTTTTGTTTTAACTACACTTGCTTTAACAATGCCGGGGCAAGGCCATACTGTACTCAACACAACACAAAATAATGTGCTTAACAGAGGTGCCCAAGGTAAAATATCCTCCTGTAATCTCTATGTTTTATGTGGGCCACCCAGCACCAGAACTTATTAATGCCATTGTTTGATAAAAATATAGGTCATCAAGCTGTCATTATATGTTCCATCTCTTTACGAAACTGTAAAGATTAAGAAATAATGATAACGTACCACTGGCAGCCCTTGTGCTTTCTGTATATTTTGTAGATGAGTTACAGGTTTAGGATAGTATCATATTAGACTGTTTGCTGCAAAAAGCACCATATCTATCAAGGAAACAATGCTGCTGACTAATCAAAAGATTTCTTTGATCAACCAGTGCTTGGATCTCTAGCCAGCTGTCTGAGTCTTTCAATGTCTTGTACAGTAAAACCTTGCCTTCAAATTAGCAGGTTGTTGAAATAAGCACCTCTCCTTCCCCTCTAATAATTACAGTCAGCCGGCAGTGTGATTTAACAATAGTGGTTACATAGCATAACAAGCATGGCACACGTAATGCCTTTTAGTGTGGTCTTAGTGGTAAAGAAAGATTTTAGCAAAGAAATTTCACCTAGGAGCCTCTGTGTACAGTCTTGAAAGGTAGAAGGAACCTTTTCCCAGTACGGAGAAGCAAACTAACACTACAGAGGTTGATAATAGTTAAACATTGGCAGCTAGGCCTGTTGAATAAGTGCATTCTGGACATCTGACAAACCATGTCTTTTTGACAAAAGAAAATATTTGAGCTTCTCGGATAACTGTAGTTATTGTAACCAGTAGAATGTGGCAGAACGCTGTGTTTTATAGAGCTTACTCCACTGGTAAAGTAAACCTGAACTTTTTGGCTCAGAGAAACAAAGTGATTTAGTATCATGAAGTTGGCATAGTGCCCTACGTAATATACTCATCCTGGGCCTGGACTTACAATTTGGCAAGGCTGGCATTAGGACTGAGCTGTCTGTGAGCTATTATGGACTGGTCTTAGCTAACTTGGACTGTTCTTGATAAGTGGGCTATCTGTGTAAAAAACAAAAAATAAGCTTCTCTGTGTAAAATAATTTGCTGAATAAACATTTAATATTTATTTTTTTAGATAGGTAAGCCATCCATAGAGGAATGTTTTTGTTTTTTTCGTTTGACCAGCCTGTTGAACAAAAAAAATGTATTTGATTCCCCCATCCACATCCAATGCGGAATTTCCGTCAGAAAAAGTCAGATGGGAGCTTTTCATCGTATATTCCGACCATGTGTATGCCCCATCGGACTTTTTCCGTCGAAAATTCAGACGGACTTAGATAGAGAACATGTTCTATATTTTTCCGACGGAACTAATTACTATCGGAAAAAACGCTCTTCTGTACGCTGTTCCGACGTACCAAAAACGACGCATGCTCTGAAGCATGTATGAGACGGAAACGCTCGGTCTTTGTAGTCCCGTCGTACGTGTTGTACCTCACCGTGTTCTTGACGGTCGGACTTTGGTGTGACCGTGTGTATGCAAGACAGCTTGAGCGGAATTCCGTCGGAGAAACCTTCAGAGTTTATTCCGACGGCAAAACCGCTCGTGTGTATGCGGCACAAGACTTCCCCACTGTCAGAATACACTGATTAGCATTGCAATATATAGCCTACAGCACTGATCGAGCAGTGAAAACACGACAGGGTAGTTGAACAGAAGTTGATTGGTAGACACCGACAGCGCCCTTACATAGATTGAAATTCGGCCAATCCCTGCTGAACTGGCCGAAGCTTGAACCATGTATTGCTGGCTTTAGGCTTTTTTTAAAATTTAAATAACAACAAACATGTCATACTTACCTGCTCCGTGCAATGGTTATGCACATAGCAGCCCCGATCCTCCTCCTCTCGAGTTCCCTGCCAGCGCTCTGGGCCCCTCCCCGAGAGCTGCATGCTAGAGGGGCACTTATGTGTGCTTGCTCCCGAGCCAGGTCTCTGTGTCCATAAGATACACAGAGCGTGGCCTAGCCCCTGCCCCCTGCTCCCGCCTCACTGGCTGTGACTAACAGCAGCGGGAGCCAATGGCTCCCGCTGCTGCATCTCAGCCAATGAGAAGAGAGAGACCTGTGAGAGCCTCGGCTCTTGTGCACATCACTGGATCAGGATGGAGGTAAATATTAGGAGGGCTGAGGGGGGAGCTGCACACTGAAGGTAAAAAAAAACTTTTAGCCTTTACAACCGTTTTAAGCGTTATTCTCTACAGTGACAACACAGATGCAATACAAACTTAATAGGGGTTATAATCCTTCACTACTCTACACAAAACTAGGAAAAAAAGGTTTTGACTATACATACACTTTAAGCATAAGGTCTAAAGAAGGAAGATCACAAATTAGCAAATTAGAGCTTCTCTGTACCTAATCTTAACAGGAAGGATTATGTTTCAAGAAAAAGCTTTTGGAGTCATGTACATTGTAGGTTTGTAAATGCACTGACTTCCGTCATTAGGCTAGATCCAGTATTGTACCTCAATCCATACATTCCTATTTAAGAACTCAAAAGCATTCCACCTTTCTAAGCAGTCCCTAATTAGTGGCCATTGGAGGTCACATGGAACAGACCAATATGACACAATACACAAAGAACATTTGGCTAGTAATATTTAAACAAACCCCTGTAAAGGTTTAAAAATGGCATAACTGAAACATATGGGGAACGCATTGCTGCGTCAATTGATTACCTTTGTGCCTACATTGTTTTATTCTGAATAAACATCAATCTACTTTTTCAACTCAGGTTCAACAATGTGTAAATAATTTAAGTTTCAAGTCAGTACAAACATTATTGTTGAATGGGGCTTTAGGAACAGTTTGGCGCCCCTCCAGCCCTTTTTGCTTCCATACTTCAGAAGCTCAGGTATAGACCTCAATGCTGACAGACAAACACTTGTTTAATGTTCAAACTGTACCGTCGCTGAGCCTTTAAAGCAATCTTGTAATTTATCTGTAGAAGAAAAAAAGTAAATTGTGGCAGGAGTTATTGTATTTGGTTAAACATTTATTTTCAGATGACATTAATCTCATGAGAACACAGTAAACATCACTGAAGAAATTAAACGGTATTAAAGGATTGGATGATATGTTTACTCTGTGACTCTCTGAGTTTACTCATAGTAGATCAGATGATAACCTCTGTGTAATACTGACCCTACATGTGCAGATTTTTTAAGGTGACATACCCTCCAGGGACATGGTAAAATACCCGTGATGCATTAAAAAACATTATCAATTTATTTTAGGTAAGTAATCCATCATGACAGTTGAAAAATGAAACATGGAACGTGTTCTGTGCCATGCCCGTTATGCTCGATCCTAGGCGATTAGACATTCATACAATAAATCAGACAGACAAGTAATAATCTGTCTGTGTAATCTAGTTGTTTTACCATACAGTTTTGATTTTTATTCATCAAATAAATATATCTACCTCAACAAAATGCTGAATTGTGCTGTGAAATTGCCAAGTTTGTGCAGCGCAATACAAAATTAAGGCAGACGTTACAGTTAGAATACAATTTCGTACAAGAGGAATCAGAGGGCCCTGCTTGTTAGAGCTTACAATCTAGGAGGGAGGGTCAATTGATACAAAAGGTAATAACTGTGGGGGATGAGCTGATGGAAAAACACACTGTATTAGAAGCAGGATAGGCGTCTTTAAAGAGAAACGTTTTCGGGGATCGTCTACAGATGAATAGATTAGGAGATAGTCGGACAGATTTGGGTAGGGAGCGCCAAAGGATGGGAGAAGCTCGGGAGAAATCCTGGAGGCGAGCATGGGAGGAAGTGACAAGGGAATTAGAGAACAGGAGGTCTTGGGAGCACCCAAGAGAGCGGTTTGGTTGATATTTTGAGACCAGGTTAGTGATGTAGCTGAGGGCACAGTTGTGGATGACTTTATAAGTTGTTGTTAGTACTTTGAATTTTATTTGTTGGGTGAGCGGAAGCGAGTGGAGGGATTGGCAGAGAGGCATACTAGACACTAAATGGTTAGTAAGGTGGATGAGTCTGGCAGCAGTATTCCTATGTAAAGGTAATCCAAAGAGGAGAGAGTTGCAGTAGTCAAGGCAAGAGATAACCAGGGAGTGAATAAAAAGCTTTGTGGTGTCATTTGTTAAAAAGAGGCATTATCTGGAGATGTTGCGGAGGTGAGGCCGTTTACTCTAAAAGTTTGTGTTTGCTGACCAGTATTTCCTGTGTAGGCTGGCTGAGCACTGTTCAATCACAGATGAACTGTACTCATCATATTCATAACACAGGTATGAAAAGAACACTGCTGTACCTGAACCTTGGAAAAACTATTTAAATGAGGACACCTATAAAACCAGAAGAAAGTCTAACTGTACCTCACTTTATCCAAAACAAAAATGTTTAAGAAGTTGGACTGTGTGTTCTAGATGAGCCTTTGCCAACCTTTAAGGATGTAAGGATGCCTTCCTTACATAAGTGGTCAGCATGAAGAATGCCTCTTTACATTGGTGGTCAGGGGGAGAATTCCTCTCTTACATAGGTGGTAAGTGAGAAGAAGTCCTCCCTTTATGCTGGTTGTTAATGGGAAGAATGCCCCTCTTACAGACAGCTAAAATGATCATTGGTACTAGAATTAAATGGGAGGATGACGTGGGCCCGATAGATGACTCCGATTGGGACGAAATACTAGAGAACGTAAAAAAAAATCCCCTAGAATGTCCGAACGCCTGACTCAGCTGTATTTAATCCATAAATCCTACCTCACACCATCCAGAATAGCCAAATTTTCTTCAAGCCAGAACTCAAACTGCCCGAAATGTTCGAGTAGTCCATGTTCATTCTTTCACCTATTATGGTCATGCCCAGACATTCAAAATTACTGGGCACAAATTATAAAATTCTTACATGACCACATGGGTTCCCCAATTCCGCTTGACCCCAAACCATGTCTACTGGGGTTGTTCCCAGATGTCGCCATGGACAAGTTTCTAGCTACCTTTCTCGGCGAAACTCTATTCTGCGCCAGAAAGCTAGTTGCTAATAGGTGGATGAGGACCGATTCTCCTACCATCCAGGCCTGGATTGGAGAAATAAATGCATCATTACCATACAAGAAGGTGTTGTACAGACATAGGGGATGCCCAGTCAAATACAACAAGATCTGGGATAGGTGGCTCGACAACATTAACACCTGCACGGAATGATTAGCTGTGGTTGTCCAAACACAGGGGGGGAGGGGTAGGAGTCATCTCACGTTGTCTAATGTCACCAAGCCATACTGATTAATGAGCTAGATGTTGATATTCCAGATATTAAGGCAGAGGAGCCTAGGGTGGCATTTGTTAATCGTTTTAAAATTATTTGGAGAAGTATTTGTTTCTATACTTTGTCATGCTACTTATGAGATTTACCTGTTTATGGGAAGTGTATATTCCCCCCCCTTTTCTTTTTCCTTTTATGACTCTGAACACTATGTACCATACCTGTACGAATTATTTGAAAATAATTTTGGACATGCAACTATGCAAGCCTGATCAGATGGGTTGGAAGTCAATAAACTATAGCTCAAGGAACCCCTAGCAACCTCTGGAGAAACTCTAGGGTTCTACAGACATTTTTTTGAGTAAGCCTGTTGTAGATGCTTATTAGTGCAAGCATATACATTTGCTTACGTTTACCTTTGTGCACACAGGGTATAAGTTAGCGGAGCAGAACATGTGTGAGCAGTTGGCACAGACTAAGGACCTTACATCAGCAGAGAAGTACTGTTGGTGGGATCCATGCTGTTTGTATTGCCTGGATTTCAATGCAAAATATGTCACTGCTGCAGGCAAGATAATGTTTCTGTGAAGATGCATCTGTTTAGCCTAAGTACAAAGAACTTCATTTTGAATAGAAAATGTTTTCCTTTTCATAGTTACATAGTTAGTCTGGTTGAAAAAAGACACAAGTCCATCTAGTTCAACCAATGTTTTCATGGGAAAACATTTTTGAGCTGTATTTTATAAGAGGAATACAACTGTACAGTCAATACCATTTGATTTTCCAACACGCGATCAGTCAGTTCTCGGGCTTAGAGGTGGCGGGGAACAGCTGTAGCATCGTACCGATGCTGAATCAGGTAGGTAAGTATGTATGTTTTTTTTTTTTTTTTTACAATCCCACACTTCTACTTTAAAATTCAGCTTTAAGTGGCTGCCTAAAATGTCGTATATAGCAATTTTCCCAAGGTTTAATTACTCATCCTTTAAAATGCAGATGGTAAAACTGAGCCTGGGGTTACCAGCTGGTTATCCAGACACAAAGGCATGGACAGCGCTTACTTACTCAACACTAAGTTTTTATTTTTATATCTTTTCGTGGAACTCATATTCTCTCAAACCCCATCATTTCCTGTATAGGAAATAACAAGCACATTGTTATTCCAACAACATGAAAGGGAAAAAAATCTATTGCAGAATTATATTAAACGTGCATGAACACATTATGTTTAAAGATAGACTAGGTAGACCACAAAACCTTATTGTAAACAATGACAATACTTTATAGAATGAAATGCAGAATTCTTGGTTTGAGTCTTTCAAAATCGTACCCATGAAAACATATAGCAATTCATTATAAAATAAGCTTGAATCACCTTACATCACCCATGTTCTTGTACTTTTACACTACAGTACAGTACTTTTGTTGTTGTTTTGGCTTATAGTCATGTCTGTGTTAAAGCTTGTTGGAGGCCTTGTTAAAAAAGTTACATATTTACATAGTTAGTCAGGTTGAAAAAAGACACAAGTCCATCCAGTTCAACCAAAAAAATAAATAAATAAATAAATAAATAAATAAATAAAATTAAAAATATCATACAATCCAATATACCCAATTCTATACCCACAGTTGATCCAGAGGAAGGCAAAAAACCCCACCAGAGCATCCTCCAATTTGCTACAGAAGGGGAAAAAAATTCCTTCCTGATCCCCCAAGAGGCAATCGGATTTTCCCTGGATCAACTTTACCTATAAATGTTAGTACCCAGTTATATTATGTACATTTAGGAAAGTATCCAGGCCTTTCTTAAAGCAATCTACTGAGCTTGCCAGAACCACCTCAGGCGGGAGTCTATTCCACATTTTTATAGCTCTTACTGTGAAGAAACCTTTCCGTATTTCGAGATGAAATCTCTTTTCCTCTAGACATAGAGTGCCCCCGTGTCCTCTGTGTTGACCATTGTTGGTGGAGTGAGGTATACAAGTAAAGAAATAATTTTTACTCTATAAAAAGGGATACTCTATATATGGCTTGTAATTATTGCAGGCCATTTAACCAATATTGAGTACAACATCTGAGCAACTATTGGACCATGAGAGGGGCAGTATTAGGAGTTTCTGGTGTTTCTGACTATCAGAATTGCTCTTTTTTGGGCTGAGAGATTTTACAAAGTTACCTGTCTGGTTGGGACAGGTTTCTGTCATTTTATAGAAAGTACGAAAGATACCTGTCACCACATGTACATTGCATTTGTAGAAGATAGCATTGAACTCTTATGTTGAGGTGATTTACAGAATGTCTCACTACCGCTCACTCTCAGTGAGGCATCTTACTATTTATTACTTGCCTTAGAAAAGATAAACATTTTTCTCTTTCTAGTTTTGAACATATACTGTATATGTGTGCTTTTTACTCCTACTATACCTAACTTTACGAGACAGTATAACCATACATGGCTTTAATTAATCAGTTTGTATCACAGTAAACCCTCCTTAAAACTAGAGGTATATAGGATTATGCCTCATTTCAGGACAGTGGGTGATGCCAAATCATTCCTTTATGCCCCATCATCCAGATGCACATCCAGAAACACTGGTGCATAGTGCAAATATAGAATAATATTATAGAGCCAGGTTTTAAATAAATGTCTCCATAATAAGAGACTATATCTGTACTATACATCAGCTTTTCTGGATGTGCATCTGGATGATGGTACATTAAGGAATAATTTCATTCCCCACCCACTGTCCTGAAATAAGGAATAATCTTATTTTTGGGATATGTGATGGAATGGATCATGTGAATACCTTCTGCTCTAAGAGTGCACTCACACTGGGCATGGATGAACAGAACCATGCCTGGGTTTGATTGTCCCCACTCCCAATTCACTGGTTCACATTCACACTGATAGGCCAGTGTTCCCGGGCACACTTACATCATCACCTCTGCCAACTAGACCACAGGGATTCCTGCTTCTGGACTCTATGAAGAGTTCTGTATTCAGACACGGTGTGCGCTCACACTGATTGGAACTTGAGCGGAATCCCGTCGGAAAAGCCGCCATATCTTTTTCCGACGAGAAGTCCAATCTTGTGTATGCGGCATTAGACTTTTGTCTTCAGCCTATGTATAAGTAAAAGCTTGATTATCATTATCAATGTCTTAAAAAATGTAGAGAAGAAGGGGGCACACCCCAAAAGCTTATCCTGAAAAATTGGATGTTAGTGCAAATAAAAAAAGTATCATGGACAGTACAGTAATTGTTTCTGTTTAAAAAAATTTAGAAAAGACAGCACATTTCTCCATAACCACATATGAATTCTTTATAAGTGCAAAAACAGGGTAAAAGTTATCATCCATTGAATATCTTGCACCTTTTAATTTTTAATACACTACCCATTTACTTATTTCACATTGCTCTGAGATAAACAGGTGAGATTCAGACTGAAACATAACATGTTTAACTTACTATCTGTTGTGACGTCATCTTTATTTGGCCAGATAATCCATTACTCAGGCTGTAAGAACATCGGGTCTTTGAGCATATCCTGAACCTCATCTTAGAGGAAGCCAGGAACAAGAAGGGGATAATCCTGCTGTGATGTTGTTCCCAGCAGTGCCTTTTTATTCCTGACTATTAGGATGTTATGGAAAGAAATCCAGCTTAAACAATGCTTTGTGCCTTCCGCAGGGAATTGGGGTTCTACACAAACCAAAAGGGAATCATGGTAAATTTATTATTGTTACGTCATGTTTGTTAGTTAAGGGAAACAAAGCGTAGATACATTACTAAAACAGGTGCAGATAGAATTGTATGTGAAACAAAGGGTAGATAATACAGAGTATGAACTTGGGCCTTCAGCAAATTGACAGTAAATAAACTTTTGTAGTGACTGATGTATTTTATGTCCACTGGCTACTGGAGAATATTGACAGGAAACATTTTAAATATACACACCAATCCTCGTGCTAGCAATGGAATGTGCACAAAGGAATAAACACCAAAAAACTCCAAATATCACAAGCAGCTATACAATACACTGGTAAACATTTTTTTTAAGGTCCTCGGTGTAGAGACAGCCTATCTCTTGATGGAACGTGCCAGCAATGACCGTTTTATTTTTGCCTGTTTGTTCCTCATTGCTCAATATGGAGCTTTATATACATTTCATTTTGCCTTTCTCCTGATTTCTACATAAGCTCCTTTCTCTACATCCGCCTTCCAAAGGCTAATGGCTATAGGTGTGATCAGGGGTCCTGGGGAGATTGTTGAGACTGAGACAGTGACAGTGTCTCCAAGAGTTGGTACTTCTCATATATACAGCAGTGTGGACACAAGTCTACTTGGATTTTAGCTGTTTTTTAGACCTATATCCCAGATTAAGATCTCATTTACATTCATGCATTGTGTAAATGCACATTATTGCACCAAGTTAATATGCATTATATTAAGACCGTCCAATGAAATCAATTAACTTTAGACATACCAGAACACCGTAAAGTCTTGTTCACACTATGCGTGGCAGCTGTTTCTCAGACGGAAACGTGTGTCACGCATGGGGCAGCCCATTATTTCTAGTAGTGCGTACATGTGCACATTTTTTATGTTGTATTTTACACATAGCGCTGAAGTTTTTGGGTTTTAAGAAACATTTCAAGATGGAAAGCACCTGACATTTTCATAAATATATTCTAGAACAATGACAAACAATTCCATTCATGTTGTGGCATTCAGGTAATTTGTATTGTTTAAAATTCTGTATTGGCTGTCTTTTTACTTCATGGTTCAACGATGCTGAAAAATATAATACCTACAAAAGACCACAGTGCAAATTCCATACAACTTGCCAAGCCTGTTAAAGAAAAGTCAACAGGGGAGTGAAGAATCTGGCACTCTGTCAACTGTCTTTTCAACTACTATGTCTGCTGTGAACACCAAAACCTAGAGTTATTTAAGGATTTAATTGATCTATCATGGATAACCTATGTATTGAGAAAACCTGAGCTGACCATACACTAACTGATTTCTTCCACTATATTCCCACTATTGTGTTTTGACAGCAGCCATGTCAGCTGTCAAAATACCAGAATAATGGATGCATCTAAATGGATGCAGGTAGTTACATAGTTAGTCTGGTTGAAAAAAGACACAAGACCATCTAGTTAAACCAATAAAGATACTGTTTGGCCAAGAATTTTCTTCCTGGCTCCTTTGACTTTTCAGTCAAGGGATATCGCGTGTGAGGGTCACTTGCTAAACAATCCAGATGGAAATCGATCAGTGTCTGGCCAGCTTTAGCCTAGCTAACACAAATAGGGGTTAATCTAAGCCTGAATGAAGAATCCTACATTGCAATATGTACCATAAGCTCTGGGTGCAAGGTCCTTCTATGGTGACTTGTGCCCCAGCACTGTTTCCAAACCACAAACACAAGTCTACATTGGTTGTGTTACAGGAGTATAATAAACAGAACTACAGGTATGCTCTTGAACTATATTGCACCTGGAAAAGTGATCTTTTATGTTGTAGTGATGCTAAGGATTAGAAGGTATACTGTGATAAGAGGAAATGTTCCCAAACACAGTCTGCATGACAGTCAGAGGATATCCTGTCTGCATAGACACAAGAAAGGAAGAACCTGTGTCCTATAATCTTTTTGACTCAATAAAGGATAGTGTTTGTTCTTAAGGGGTAGCTACAATCTTATAGATATATGTGACATGTGGACAAGAAAAGAGGGAAACAGATGTCACTGGCTTAGGAAGACATAACCTGCAGAAGGTTCTAACCCTTCACCACTTTACTGCCAAAAAATATTTTGTTGCAGTCTGCGTACCCACTGAAGAAAAACTTCCCATTGCTTCCTACCCTGACAGTAAATGAGGGGAAATCTCTCCAATAGGATCACAGACTGGTTAGAGTTAGTCTTTAGGCTGGGTTCACACTAGTGCAAATTGTATGTGGATTTTGCCCGCATACAATTTACACAGCAGGAGATTGTGACCTCTCTATGGAGCCGGTTCACATATCCCGTAGCGGCTCTGGTGCGATTTGCACAGGAGCCCTGTGCATCTTTTGGTCCATTTTAGGTCCAAATTCAGCCAAAAATTCTGACTGAAATCAGACCTGAAACAGTGAATGAGGGCGCACCGGACTCACTGCATTCTCATATGTGAACCCAGCCTTAATGTAAATAGACTTATCAATGTGTCCAATAACTGATCTCCAATTTGCTATTAAAAAAAGTCATCAGGGTGTGCACCCCCATATATTTCCGAATTACTGTTTGTTTTTTATCTTATCATATTCTAAGCTCCCACAATCCTTCTTGTTCCAGGCTTGGAATGTGGGTGGAATCTCAACACCATCATGTACAACGTGGGGTCAATGGCAGCTGCTGATCCTGCACTGTATGTGATGGCATTGGGAGGGGTGGCCACATAACCAGGAGGAAAAAAAGCAACATTCATAAATAAGTGTAAACATTCACAGTGTAAAGTAATGATATATAATCAAATAAAATAGTGCAATAATAATCAATAAATTCATAAATAAAAAAATATACTTAAAGTGCAATAATAACTTGTGACAAAAAGTCCATAAAGTGCTTGGTGCAGTCAATCTTCGGTGCACTATTTAGGAATCTGATATATTGGTTTGCACTGTGATCGGTGACACTGTCTATGAACTATTCCTGTGCACTGAAGATTGACTGCACCAAGCAATTTATGAACTTTTTGTCACAAGTTATTATTGCACTTTAAGTATATTGTATTTATTTATGAATTTATTGATTATTATTGCACTGTTATATTTGGTTATATATCATTACTTTGCACTGTGAATGTTTACATTTATTTATGAATAATTTCTGGATTGAGGATCATTTGCACTTAGCATTTTATTATTTTTGCAATTGATGTATTATTTATTTGGTTATCATTTCATTTGATGATTTATATGGCATTAGTACTTTGATCACTGAGAAAGCGCCACATTTATCTATTTTTATTTATCATTGTGTGGGAGCATATTTCGTGTTGGCAGCTACTCACTATTGATAGTTATTGGTTTGCACATTAGTATATTTTTATTAACAGTGGATGAAATCACTAGAGTTACTGATGATTTGCTACAGCATTGGGTTGTGCTCTGCTACAAAACACTTTCCTTTACCAATTTGTAGCTAAGCATAACGATTGCTGCAACACTTCATAGAAAATCATTAGGAGTGATTGTTACTAGCGTTATTGCTGGCGAGCTGAAACGCAGACAAATCTCAATAACTGAGCACTTCAGCAGCAAATTGCTTAAAAAAATTCCCTGCTAGCGATCCTATAGGAAATCATTATGGTTTTCTTATGCAAAAAATTAATATAACAAAATGGGGGTAATTGATGCTTGAAATACACTCGTGTGTCATCAGCCTCAAGAACAAATTGTATTGACACTTCTGCCTAGCAGCACTAGGGTCGGTGGTTCGTATCCCAGTCATGGTACTGCCTAGAGTTTGCATGTTCTCCCTGGGACTTCATGGGTTTCCTCAGGGGTCCTCTAGTTTCCTCCCACACTCCAAAGACATGCTGGCAGGTTAATTGGCTCCTGTCTAAATTGGCCCTAGTATTTGTATGTAGGGATGAGCCAAACACCCCCCCGGTTCGGTTCGCAGCAGAACATGCGAACAGGCAAAAAATTTGTTCAAACACGCGAGCACCTTTAAAGTCTATGGGACACGAACATGAATAATCAAAAGTGCTAATTTTAAAGGCCCCAGGGAACATGTATCAATGCAAAAAAAAGTTTTAAAAACGGCCGTTTTTTCGGGAGCATTGATTTTAATAATGCTTAAAGTGAAACAATAAAAGTGAAATATTCCTTTAAATTTCTTACCTGGGGGGTGTCTATAGCATGCCTGTAAAGTGGCGCATTTTTCCCGTGTTTAGAACAGTCCGAGAGCAAAATGACTTTGCTAAAGGAAAAAAAGTAATTTAAAACTACTTGCGGCTATAATGAATTGTCTATGGGAGAAATCAAAAGTGCTAATTTTAAGGGTTAATATGCAAGGGAATCCCATGGCTTTTTTTTCAATGACTTTTATGTGTATTGCCGGGACCGACAATTCATTATAGCCGCAAGTACTTTTAAATTACTTTTTTTCCTTTAGAAATGTCATTTTGCTCTCAGACTGTTCTAAACACGGGAAACATACGCCACTTTACAGGCATACTATAGACACCCCCCAGGTGCGAAATTTAAAGGAATATTTCACTTTTATTGTTTCACTTTAAGCATTATTAAAATCAATGCTCCTGAAAAAACATCCGTTTTTAAAACTTTTTTTTGCATTGATACATGTCCCCCGGGGCAGGACCCAGGTCCCCAAACACTATTTATGACAATAACTTGCATATTAACCTTTAAAATTAGTACTTTTGATTTCTCCTATAGACTTTTAAAGGGTGTTCCGCAGCTTTCGAATTGTTCGCTATTCGGCGAACGGGCAACAGCCAATGTTCGAGTCAAACTCATGTTCGACCCGAACATAAAGATCATCCCTATTTTTATGTATGAATGTAATGTAGCACCCTAGTCCTAAACAGGGCTGCAAATAAATCTAGTTGTGCTAGGTGGTAACTAGCCTAGCTAATTGGTAGTCTTTGATCCACTGATTTCTGTCCTAAGTCTGAGTTTAGATTGTAGTCTCTCTTTTGTCAGCAGGTGGCATTGTTGCCTTTGGCATTAGGATGATGGATTATAGTGAATTCAGGTGATGAATAAATAAGTTGTCTCAGACAATCAGCAGGAGTTTCTTTGGCCGCTCTGCATGCTGAGATAGACTATTTATCCGGGAGGAGTCAGGTGAAAGGGGTTCTTCCCGCCCAGGGCTGCAGCCTGGGTGAATGTGTGTCAAACAGCTCCTGGTTGCTAGGCCTGAAGCCTGAGGCCTATCTGGGAGTCCTATTGGTTTCTAGGTCTACGTGAGGCCTATCCAGTAGTTCAGGGTTCCGCAAAAGAGGATCAGCAAGGGTTAAGCCTGAAGCCTGGGGTGGAACCATGTGTGTTGGAGGCTCAGCCCAAGGGGAGCCTGTTCGTTGCCGGAGGTAAAGGAGAAGCAGTTGCCAGAGGGATGACCACTCCTGTTACCAGAGGTAAGCTTGGAAGGGATGAAGTTCTGAAGGGGTACCAGAGCAGACGCTTCACTAGCTGGGGAACAATGAAGTAAGTGGAAAAACTTCAGTAGAGACTCATCCAGGAATACAGCGAGTAGCTGTGAGTAAAGCTTGAAGGAGTACGGTGGGTAGCTGTAAGTAGTGCTTGAAGATAAGTACAGCGGTTAGCTGTGGGTGAAGCTAGAGGGATCCAGCAGGTAGCTGAGAGTCCAACAAGTCTAGTGAGAGATGGCGAGCTGAGCTTGAGGATCTACAGTGGGATACTGTGAGTTAAGCTGGAAGATCTACAGTGGGATTACTGTGAGAGTTGTTGCTATAGGAGACAGCAGTTGCTACAAGATACAGATTGCTGCATTCAGCTTAAAGGCCCTTTTTCTGTATTGCTGTCTGCCTAGTTCTATTTTTGTCTGCGGAGTTTGCTTACTTGGTTGCTATTGAATTTGCCTAAGGGTGTCTTGTGCCCTAACCCTCTCTCCCTCCGTTCCTGTTAAGAGAAAATAAAATCTCTTTGTTAATTTTTACAAAAAAGTGACAGGCGCCCAATCTTTCCACCCTGCACCACACTCACTATGCCTGGTAACCTGCACCCTGAGGAGGAATGTCAGTTCTCCCTGGCTCTGGGGGTCACCATCAGGCCCTTTCAAAGTCGGAGATACTGCTATAGTAAGTTAGGGAACTTAGATCGTAAGTTCTTTAAGGGCAGGGACTGATGTGAATGCACAATATATGTGTAAAGCCCTGCGTAAATTGACAGCGCTATATAAGTATCTGTAATAAATAAATACATAAATAAATAAAATACCGTTGGCCAGGAAGGGCACTGGATCACAAATAATATGTAAATAATCAGCCCCTGAAATAATGGAATTGAACAATTCCTTTGAATATGACCTGTAATATTAATATTTTAAAGAAATTATACGTCAGTGTACATTTTGCAGACAATGCTAAGCATTGTGCTTAATAAAACAGAATTACATAGCAGTAATTGCATGTAATTCCCTGTCTGTATATCATGCCTTCACTGGGTATGTGCACTATGTCCCTGCCAGTAATTAGTCACATCCAGAATAAAAGATACACTTCACTGTATGTTAGGTAATAATTTATTAGTAAATGTTGCTGCTTCAGCACTACAGCAACAATGAAATAGTGCAGAGGCCTAACCTTCCAATTCTATCATAATTTTCTGCTTAGATAAGCATAGGAGGGAACATAGAGATACCTGGCAGTGAATGAGCGATGTAATGGCTTTGCTAACTTAATGTTTAACCACTTCAGCCCCGGAAGGTTTTACCCCCTTCCTGACCAGAGCACTTTTTACAATTCAGCACTGCGTCGCTTTAACTGCTAATTGCGCGGTCATGCAATGCTCTACCCAAACGAAATTTGCGTCCTTTTCTTCTCACAAATAGAGCTTTCTTTTGATGATATTTGATCACCTCTGCCGTTTTTATTTTTTTCGCTATACACGGAAAAAGACCGAAAATTTTGAAAAAAAATGATATTTTCTACTTTTTGTTCTAAAAAAAATCCAATAAACTCAATTTTAGTCATACATTTAGGCCAAAATGTATTCGGCCACATGTCTTTGGTAAAAAAAATGTCAATAAGTGTATATTTATTGGTTTGCGCAAAAGTTATAGCGCCTACAAACTAGGGTACATTTTCTGGAATTTACACAGCCTTTAATTTATGACTGCCTATGTCGTTTCTTGAGGTGCTAAAATGGCAGGGCAGTACAAAACCCCCACAAATGACCCCATTTTGGAAAGTAGACACCCCAAGGAATTTGCTGAGAGGCATGTTGAGCCCATTGAATATTCATTTTTTTTGTCCCAAGTGATTGAATAATGACAAAAAAAAAAAAAAAAATTACAAAAAGTTGTCACTAAATGATATATTGCTCACACAGGCCATGGGCATATGTGGAATTGCACCCCAAAATACATTTAGCTGCTTCTCCTGAGTATGGGGATACCACATGTGTGGGACTTTTTGGGAGCCTAGCCACGTACGGGGCCCCGAAAACCAATCACTGCCTTCAGGATTTCTAAGGGCGTACATTTTTGATTTTACTCCTCACTACCTATCACAGTTTTGAAGGCCATAAAATGCCCAGATGGCATAAAACCCCCCCAAATGACCCCATTTTGGAAAGTAGACACCCCAAGCTATTTGCTTTGAGGCATGTTGAGTCCATGGAATGTTTTATATTTTGACACAAGTTGCGGGAAAGTGACAAATTTTTATTTTTTTTATTTTTTTTTGCACAAAGTTGTCACTAAATGATATATTGCTCACACAGACCATGGGCATATGTGGAATTGCACCCCAAAATACATTTAGCTGCTTCTCCTGAGTATGGGGATACCACATGTGTGAGACTTTTTGGGAGCCTAGCCGCGTACGGGGCCCCGAAAACCAATCACTGCCTTCAGGATTTCTAAGGGCGTACATTTTTGATTTTACTCCTCACTGCCTATCACAGTTTCGGAGGCCATGGAATGCCCAGGTGGCACAAACCCCCCCAAATGACCCCATTTTGGAAAGTAGACACCCCAAGCTATTTGCTGAGAGGCATGGTGAGTATTTTGCAGCTCTCATTTGTTTTTGAAAATAAAGAAAGACGAGAAAAAAAAATTTTTTTTTTCTTTTTTCAATTTTCAAAACTTTGTGACAAAAACTGAGGTCTGCAAAATACTCACTATACCTCTCATCAAATAGCTTGGGGTGTCTACTTTCCAAAATGGGGTCATTTGGGGGGGTTTTTTGCCACCTGGGCATTCCATGGCCTCCGAAACTGTGATAGGCAGTGAAGAGTGAAATCAAAAATTTACGGCCTTAGAAAGCCTGAAGGCGGTGCTTGGTTTTTGGGGTCCCGTACGCGGCTAGGCTCCCAAAAAGTCCCACACATGTGGTATCCCCATACTCAGGAGAAGCAACAGAATGTATTTTGGGGTGTAATTTCACATATTCCCATGGCATGTTTGAGCAAAATATCATTTAGTGACAACTTTGCGCAAAAAAAAATAAAAAAAATAAAAAATTGTCTCTTTCCCGCAACTTGTGTCACAATATAAATTATTCCATGGACTCAACATGCCTCTCAGCAAATAGCTTGGGGTGTCTACTTTCCAAAATGGGGTCATTTGGGGGGGTTTTGAACTGTCCTGGCATTTTATGCACAACATCTAGAGGCTTATGTCACACATCACCCACTCTTCTAACCACTTGAAGACAAAGCCCTTTCTGACACTTATTGTTTACATAAAAAAATAATTTTTTTTTGCAAGAAAATTACTTTGAACCCCCAAACATTATTTTTTTTTTTAAAGCAAATGCCCTACAGATTAAAATGGTGGGTGTTTCATTTTTTTTTTTCACACAGTATTTGCGCAGCGATTTTTCAAACGCATTTTTTGGGGAAAAACACACTTTTTTACATTTTAATGCACTAAAACACACTATATTGCCCAAATGTTTGGTGAAATAAAAAAGATGATCTTAGGCCGAGTACATGGATACCAAACATGACATGCTTTAAAATTGCGCACAAACGTGCAGTGGCGACAAACTAAATACATTTTTAAAAGCCTTTAAAAGCCTTTACAGGTTACCACTTTAGATTTACAGAGGAGGTCTACTGCTAAAATTACTGCCCTCGATCTGGCCTTCGCGGTGATACCTCACATGCATGGTGCAATTGCTGTTTACATTTGACGCCAGACCGACGCTTGCGTTCGCCTTAGCGCGAGAGCAGGGGGGACAGGGGTGCTTTTTTTTTTTTTTTTTTTTTTTTTTTTTTCATTATTATTATTATTTTTTTATCTTATTTTTAAACTGTTCCTTTCATTTTTTTTTTTAAATCATTTTTATTGTTATCTCGGGGAATGTAAATATCCCCTATCATAGCAATAGGTAGTGACAGGTACTCTTTTTTGCAAAAATTGGGGTCTATTAGACCCTAGATTTCTCCTCTGCCCTCAAAGCATCTGACCACGCCAAGATCGGTGTGATAAAATGCTTTCCCAATTTCCCAATGGCGCTGTTTACATCCGGCGAAATCTAAGTCATAAAATGCTCGTAGCTTCCGATTTCTTAGGCCATAGAGATGTTTGGAGCCACCCTGGTCTCTGATCAGCCCTATGGTCAGCTGGCTGAATCACCGGCTGCTTTCTCAGGTTCCCTGTTGAGACAGGAGAGCCAGAGAAAAACACGGAAGACGTTGGGGGAGGGGGGGGCATTCCCTCCCACTGCTTGTAAAAGCAGTCTAGAGGCTAATTAGCCGCTAGGATTGCTTTTACATGAAAGCTGACCGCTGGCTGAAAAGAATGATACCAAGATGATACCTAAACCTGCAGGCATCATTCTGGTATAACCACTGAAAGTCGTGAATGGCGTACCTGAAGACAAAAAAATGGTTAACAATAAAGCACAGTAAACGGTAAGGTATAAAAAATTGTATACCTGAAAAGCAAACATGATAAAACATAATAACAATAAAACATTGCAGAATAGAATACAGTAAAAAAGAGCAGAACAATAGAGAGAGAATAGAGAGAGAGAGAACAATAAAACGCCAACTATTTTTTTTTTTTTTTTATATTTTTGTTTGTGTTTTTTTTTTTTTTTTTCACTTTTTTTTGTAACTAACTTTTATAACTGTAACCGGTTCCAGGTTCGGGTCTCTCAAAATGCGATGGCATCTTGGGAGACCCTGTGAAAGTGTGCCTAGTCTGTGCAATGCTGTACCCTACGCTAATAGTCAACTAGTGAATGGTAGCGTTCAAAACATTCACCAATGCAAAGACCAGGATTGTCCGGACAGGAGGGACAATAATAGCGGGCGTCACGCCTATATCCGCGCTTGCTGCAGACACAACATCTTTTTTGGGGGGGTTCGTTGGGTAGGGGTACTCGGGAGGACATAAAAATGCCTCTCATGCAGCTGACTGAATTTGGTTGGGGATGTGAATGGGGGAAGTACGGGCGCTGCAGAAGCGGTGGGTTCCCAATTAGGATTGGCGAATGCAGCAGGAAGGGCACTATGGGCACGACGGGCCTGTGTTTGTCTTTTTGGTGGCAGCGGGACATTACTTGTGCTTGCCACCTCACCAGCTTGAACTGCACTTATGGGACTCGCCACGTCACCAAGTGTTACTGCAGTGCTGGTTTGACTACGACCGGGGTGTACTAGGCCGCCGGCGCTTGCCAGTTCACCAAAACGCTACCAAAAAAACTGTTAGCGATCGCAGGGATCAGGCCTGACTCTGCGAACGCTGCAGTTATGCGTTTAGTGTTTTGTAAGTGTCAGTGATCGATCGATACTGCACTTGGGTGGGCTGGGCCGGGCCGGGCGGAGGGGCAAAACGCAGGTGCTAGCAGGTATCTGGGCTGATCCCGCTAACACTGCGTTTGTGGGAACCCTAAACTGCTGGGGACGCCAGTATAGATCTGATCGGATCAGGTATTGATCCGATCAGATACTATACCACTAAGGGAGGTGTACGGTGAGTGCGTGGGTGTTAGCGGTACTGGCGCTAATCTGACGCTGCCTGGGGCTGGTGCTTGCCAGTTCACCAAAACGCTACCAAAAAAACTGTTAGCGATCGCAGGGATCAGGCCTGACTCTGCGAACGCTGCAGTTATGCGTTTAGTGTTTTGTAAGTGGCAGTGATCGATCGATACTGCACTTGGGTGGGCTGGGCGGAGGGACAAAATGCAGGTGCTAGCGGGTATCTGGGCTGATCCCGCTAACACTGCGTTTTTGGGAACCCTAAACTGCTGGGGACACTAGTATAGATCTGATTGGATCAGATATTGATCCGTTCAGATACTATACCACTAAGGGAGGCGTATGCTGCGTGCGTGGGTGTTAGCGGTACTGGCGCTAATCTGACGCTGCCTGGGGCGACGCATATCACCGCCGGGCGATCGGGGGGCTAAACCTTTATTCGGTAATAAACGGCGGGTGCCCTGACACTATAAAAAATAAACGAACTAACCAGCGTCACCCGTAACGGTTATACGGTGATCAGTGGTGAAAGGGTTAACTAGGGGGCCATCAAGGGGTTAAAACATTTATTAGGTAGTATATGGGGGTCCCTGTCGCTATAAAACACTGACGGCGAACCTAAATATTTACGTCCCTAACTACCGTCACCAGCGACACTAATACAGCGATCAGAAAAATGATCGCTTAGCGACACTGGCGACAGGGGGTGATCAAGGGGTTAAAACTTTATTAGGGGGGGTTAGGGGGGTACCCTAGACGTACAGGGGGCTAAACCTTTATTCGGTAATAAACGGCGGGTGCCCTGACACTATAAAAAATAAACAAACTAACCAGCGTCACCCGTAACGGTTATACGGTGATCAGTGGTGAAAGGGTTAACTAGGGGGCAATCAAGGGGTTAAAACATTTATTAGGTAGTATATGGGGGTCCCTGTCGCTATAAAACACTGACGGCGAACCTAAATATTTACGTCCCTAACTACCGTCACCAGCGACACTAATACAGCGATCAGAAAAATGATCGCTTAGCAACACTGGTGACAGGGGGTGATCAAGGGGTTAAAACTTTATTAGGGGGGTTAGGGGGGTACCCTAGACCTAAAGGGGGCCTAAGACTCACTGCCCTAACACACTAACTGACACAAACTGACACCAATACAGTAATCAGAAAAAAAAAAAAAAAAAAAAAAAAAACCTGCTTGGTGTCAGTTTGTGACAGGGGGGGGGGGTGATCGGGGGGGGATCGGGGGGCGATCGGGGGGGGGATCGGGGTGAAATGTGTGCCTGGCATGTTCTACTGTGTGTGTAGTGTTTGGTGCACTCACATTACAGTCTTCTCTCCTCGGCCCGGAACGGAAAATACCGAGCCGAGGAGAGATGACATCATTTCCTCTGCCTCTGTGTACAATACAGAGGCAGGGAAATGATCCCATTGGCTGGGAGCGATCGCGAGGGGGGGGCCACGAATGGATGGCCTCCCCCTCACCACCGATCGCCGGGGGACATTTGCCGACCGCCGCAGGCACCGGGGGGGGGTCCGATCGGACCCCCCACCCGCGGGCAGGCAGGGACGTACAGGTAAGCCCTTTTGCCTGCCCGTGCCGCTTTGTCGACGTACATCGTCGTGCGGCGGTCGGCAAGTGGTTAATGTAGCTGAGGGGATGACACTGTCAGGCAGACCAAAAAGAAATAAATTAACACTTTGTAAAGTTCCTAGTCCATTCCTCATGTCTAGATGATTATGACACCCCTCCATTCACATCAAAAGGATCCCTTATTTATTGACCTGGGGCAAAACGTACAGCTGTGCTGCCAGCTGCATGTCCACAAAAAGAGATAATAGTAGCAGCAGCGGTATAAAAGGTTTCATTCCCTGTGGAAGACATGTGTAGGCTAGTATACCACTGTTTAGATAAGATGTTGACCTGTGATGTATTATAACTGTGGTGGGCAGGGATGATATTCACAAACACAATGCAAAGCAAACTGGAGTCCAGGGCTTAGAGTTTATATGTTCACCTTATGTGTGTGTATGTTTCTGGGAATATGATGTGATTCCCACAGAGAGAAGCGTAGTAATGACTTAATTAGCTAAAATGCACATAGATACAGGGCAATAATCAAACATAAGGAAATGATAAGGTAACCAATCATTTTATTCTCTTATACTTAATATACATACACACGTGTACCCTACAAATATGTATGTTCTGGGTGCTACTGGGCTACAATGGGCTAAAAGACTAGAACATCCAGACTAATTTACTTCTTGTTCAACTCAAAGGCTCCAAGTTAATCTGCAAGTTCTTCTATATGTTTAGAAAGCTCAGCTATTGACCAACTGGTCAATAATTAAATAACTGAATAATTTCTATGAGAACCTTAAAGTGTTACTAAACCAACAACAGTAAAATCAGTCTGTATATGCAGTAAAGCATGCTTGTTATACTCACCATGGAACCTAAGGGGTTAATCCTCTGCATTGTGTAAAAAGGCTGTTTGATTCCGTCTCCTCTGATCATCTCCTTCCACTGACTCCAATATAAATCCTGATATTTACAGAGCCAGGAACAGTCTGCACATGCTTAGTTTGGTGTGTATTGCTAGAGAGTTTTTTTTCCTTGGGAGAGTGCATGTGATCAGCACAGGGCCAATCGGCACTGTCCAGAGAGAGGGTCAGGGGTCCTGCATCCTGATAGGACAATCGTGGGAGAATGAAAACTCCTCTTAAAAGCTTTAACCAGACACTCACAAGACTGCTCTAATTGCTGATGAAAAAAGGTATTTAGCGGTTTATATTTACTAAAATAATTGCATTTCCATGTTCTGTGTACTGTGGGAGACCAGATATTGTGAATGCAGGGTCCTGGGTATAGAAAACACTTTAATATGGCCCAAGGATAGTGGCCTGCAGATCCTATAAAATCTTTAATTTTGGCAATGAATTGATGCCCATGACATGTTACCAGTCCACGATGATATGAAACCTTAATTTGATATCAGACAGTAGATTAGGAACATTGTCTGGTTTGGGCACTGATGTTTTTGTTTTACACAATGTGGTACCTTCAGAGCTGGAGAACTGAGAATACTGGGTTTGAAC
Organism: Lithobates clamitans; assembly: GCA_037952925.1. Taxonomy (NCBI): domain Eukaryota; kingdom Metazoa; phylum Chordata; class Amphibia; order Anura; family Ranidae; genus Lithobates; species Lithobates clamitans. Next base: position 2,179,776 of record JBBGZY010000830.1, read on the forward strand.
AACCGTTCTAGCTGCCTCTACATTACACAGTAAACTGGATAGGGATTAAATTGATTGGTTCAAAAATTTTGATGCAATGTGCTGCAAAATTCAGTATACAGTATTACAGAAAAACTCCAGGCACAGAGATTTAGGTACGTTTTTTTCTTTTTTTGAATAGTAAAGGTTATTGAACATTTTCAGTACACGAATTGGCCAGTCAAAGTATACAAAATCACTGGGAAGATACTTCAACAATCAAGTTAATAGATGTGTGGGGTCTGAAGGGTACCCATGCTGTATATTGATTCTTGTGGCAGTCATAGGATAAATCTGTGTATGAGTATGGGAAAAAAATATTCCAATATTCTGTGTAATAGGGTCTAGTGAGGAGCTGAATAGAAAAGAGAAACAGAGCTGAGAGAAGATATGTAGACAGATAGCGCAGAAGAGGATAAGCAAGGGTAGGGAAGGGAGTAGGGTAGCCACTGAGAGGGATGGACCCCGAGTCCAGTCAATTTGATATTTGTCAATGGGCTTCTGGTCAGTCCTCATATTGATCCAAGTGGATACATGTTGGTCAAACTTTCAGATTTATTTATTTTTTCCTTTGCATGTGATTGGGTATTTTTTGCATAGTAAAACTTCACCACATTCACTAAACGCTGGGGCATATTCCCTTGCAAAGTGAATAGCATAATTACCTTTAGTAAATCACCCCCATGCTGTTCTGTGAATGGCCAAAGCGAGAGGTGGCAGAAAAAAGGCGCTACAGTTTGTGAGACCTACAGCTCTTATATTCAGAGTGGCCTGAAAATGTAGTGGGAACTATACTATCTGGCATAAAGAAAGTTATTGATTTTAAAGTACAGTGCAGTGATCTCACCGTGTATTACACCTGAGCAGAAGTAACATTCATTTACACTTAAGAACTTACCAAAATCTCTATGCCTGGAGTTGGGCTTTAAACAAAGCACTATTGGATAGTGAACATAGGTTTACGCTAAGGACATTGGTTGAATAGGGTCATTCTAGACAACGGTCTGCTTGGCACTCATTCCTACAAAGTTCACAATGCACTAGAACTAATCAATTCGCTAGGTGGTTGCAGTGTTGGTCTTCTCCTCCATAGAAAGATAATGCCTGCTGGGAACTGCAGCACATCTAAGTGCTTAAGTGCTGCATTGTATTGGGGAACTGATAAACAATTATTCCCCATTTAAAAGGATTTCTACTTTTTTCTGTGAAAGCTGTAAAACACTTTAATATTAAATCTAACAAGATAAAAACAATAAAGCTATTCTTCTATTCTTAGTTCTTTTTCCATATTGCTACCACTCAAGCCATGCCTGATTCCACTGCAGTAGGTTGTAATATGTATAATGTGTGTATGTATATATATATATATATATATATATATATATATATATATATATATATAATGAATTAAAAGTAAGCTGCGCTCTTACAGGGACATATTAACCAGTTAAGTGAACACAAAACAAAAAAATGAAAAGTAATTAAAAATGTTAAGGAAGTCCCAAACAGTGAAACATGTGACTCATGTAATATCTATTGAAGATTCTGATGGTTCCTTCAATGAAGGATGAACCAGCAACCACAGGTTCAGTGAAAATCTTGTGACTTTATAACATAAACACAGTGAATCCACCACCAAGCCAAGTGCACGCTTATCAGCTGCACAAGTTTAAGCACTTGTGGCTAATACCCAGCCAGGGCCTTTTCCTCCAAATATGCATTTCGTCACTAATCTGACGTCGTGCCCCAGGACGATGTCAGATTAGTCAGGAAACGCATCGGTAGGAGCGACGGGCTGATGTCACCGCGTTAAACGTCCCATTTGCACGGGCGTTTGTATTGTTGCCTGCCGCATGTTTTTTATTGGAACCTTTTACTGAATTTGTATACACTTTGGAAGCAATACTGCTTTTTAATTTTTTTTTAAAACAACCATCTGGTTTTACCTATGGCGATTTTCCCTGCTCTTTCTTTTTGAGCTGCCATCTCCTCATCGCTACTTGAACCGTGCATGACTCCATAGGCTGTACCACCAATTACGTTCCTGACCAAAACGGCTTACTATGTCATCTAACCAGACCAAACATCTGCAGTCTTTGGAGGAGAAGGCCCTGGCTGGGTATTAGCCACAAATGCTTAAACTTGTGCAGCTGGTAAGCATGCACTTTGCGTGGTGGTGGATTCACTGTGTTCATATTATAAAGTCATAAGATTTTCACTAAACCTGTGGTTGCTGGTTCATCCTTCATTGAAGGAACCAACAGAATCTTCACTAGATATTGGAGGACTCTACATAAGTCACATGTTTCACTGTGTTGGACTACCTTAAGATTTTCAATCACTTTTTATTTTTTATTTTTTTGTTTTGTGTTCACTTAATTGGTTAATATGTCACTTTAAGAGCACAGCTTACTCTTTATCCATTGTTGTTTTGTGTGTATTTCACTTTGAGTTGCAGCTATAATTGTTAGGTTTGTTTCCAGTGCAATATATATATATATATATATATATATGGGCCTAACCAAAGCCATACTACATTGAAAATCAACAGCATCTACATAAAGTGCACCTATTATTGTATGTCCTATATAGACACATGACACATTAATGCTATAAAATAGTGACCTCTGTAAACCCTGTGAAAACCCCTATTGTCCAGAGCTTGCCAATTATGGAAGAAAATATTTCCACCTCGCAACATATTTAGAACATTATTTTATACATTCTAAATAATCCAGAACGGAACTTGTGTAACTTCACCCAGGTGAAGAATTTGTGTAAATCCTGTGCAGTCATCGGGTGCCCTGGGTGATATTGTTGCTGAACATTTGATCTTCTCCCTGGTCCACTCATAATGGACAGAACGGAAAGTCATTGGTTTGGCATTTCCCTAATACTGTGCTTGTTATGGGAAAGCTTTGAGTTCACTTCCTGCTTTTGTAGAAGGAGATGAAGAGTGTAAAGAGAATGAGCAAAGCTTGTTTCCACAAATCAGCCTGGTTATTTTTATAAAGTGATGACATTGGCAGCAAGGAAAGAACTAGTATGCGTTTTGTAGAAGAAAAAAGCTGTGTAATTTCTGGTGTAGGGTGTGGAGCTCCGCAGAAATGCTGTGCATTCTATAAGAACAATAAAAACAAAGCACATTGCCAAAGTGTTGTAATTGGTTCTTTGGTAAAAAGCATTATTTAAAATTGCACGTACGAATTTCCTGTGGTGGACAAACGTGGAAGCTAGCACATTGCGAACCTCAGATCCCCTGCATATGGCCAGTGGCACTTTATTAACATGAGAATACATCCCCAAAGTGTTACTAAACCCAGGACCCTGCATTCAATATATCTGGTCTCCAACAGTACGCAGAACATGGAAATGCTATAGTTTTAGTAAATATAAACTGCTAAATACCTTTTCACATCAGCAGTATATATATCAGTCTTGTTACTTCTATCAGAGTTTTAGTTCTCCCCTGATTGTCCCATGAGGCTGCAGGACCCCTGACCCTCTGTCTGGACATTGTTGATTGGCCCTGTGCTGATCACATGCACTCTCCCAAGACAAAAATGCCTCAGGCATTGCTGTAGGGTAAAAATTGATGAGGTGTATAATTATTTTGAGAAACTTCAAAATCCTGTGTCATCAGCTAATCCTATTGCTATTTCGGTATTTTTTATTTATGTTTGTAATTCATGAAAGATGCCATTAGGAATGTATTTCTCCTTTTCTACATCTCAATATGCAGACATTTTGTGTTCTTGGTCTGTCTTAAAGTGATTGTAAAGTCTCACTTTAAAAAAAAAAGAAACATGTTATGCTTTCCTCCTCTGTGCAGTTGGTTTTGCACAGAGCAGCCCAGATCCTCCTCTTCTCGGGTCCCTCTTCGCTGCTCCTTGCCCCTCCCTCCTGATGAGTGCCCCCATAGACCAGCAGCTTGCTGTGGGGGCACCCAAGCCAAGCTGCAGCCCTGTGTGCCCATTTAGACAAACAGCTGCTGTTCAGCCCCACCCCCTCTCTTCCCTGATTGGCTAACTGACTTTGATTGACAGCCGCGGAAGCCAATGGCGCCGCGGCTGTGCTCCAGCCAATCAGGAGGAGATTCCAGGACGGCCGAGGGAATCGTGGACATTGCTGGACAGAAAAGGGGCTCAGGGTAAGTGTTGGGGGGTGCTTAGGGGGCCTGCTACTCACAGGTTTTTTATCTTAATGCATAGAATGCATTAAGATAAAAAAAGTTTGCCTTTACAACTCCTTTAATGCATCTACTTGACTGGCAAGGTTAATTCCTGTTGACAGATCCACTTAAAGTAGGATAAACCAGTTACCCACATCCCAGGTTATCTCTATTGCTGGGAACATTTCCATAGAAATGATGGACTTAGACTACAGATAAATTGACTAGGCATTCCCTAGGAATAGCCTCCTAGCTGGAAATTGCAGTGTGTAGGTCAAAGGTGACAACAAGTAGTGCGTTTGACCCTTCAACACAAAGGTGAACCTCGCCTATTCCCAGCACTCTATCATTAGATTGGCTGTGCCATGCATCATTACACATCTTTTGTTGATGTAACCTTGTAACACGTTTTATCTGGTTAAATGCTGTGATCCTTCCTTTTAACTTTCAGAAACACCTCTTTGTCATTTTCAGTAGTGTGCTAAAGACTTTTTTTTTTTTAACAAGGAGGAAAATAGATTTGCTTCTAAATAGCCCAAGAATAATGTCCACCATTGCTTTTACATAAAACATTTGGTAAAAGGAAATATTATTTAAAGGATCAGTTCACTCCAAGCTGCAATATGTGCATTCTGGGGGGCTGATTCACAAAGATTCTTTGTGATTCAAGAAGAAATTCCATTGGATGGTGGGTATATCATGGAATGTCTTACTACCTTGCACTAATGATATAAGAATGGGTAGTTGACTGAAAGGCAGCAATGTTAACCTGTACTCCACCAATGCAACCAAAAGTGAACCTACAATGCTGTTATTGAGGTTTTAAAATAAGCTTAAAGTGAAGGGCCACTCTGAAAAAAAAATTACACCAAAAATCCTAAAAAAAAAATAAAAAGAAAACATTTGAAAACAAATTTTTTTAAACTTAAGTAAACCCTTGTTGCTAGGCAGTCTTCCTAATCTGCCTCTTCCTTTTCCGCGGCGTCTTCTGCTCCTCGGTGAGCGGCCCCATTGTCTTCTGGGAACTGTGTGTGTTCCCAGAACACCACGGGGCCATTCACAGAGTGCCGCGCCGCTCACGCGTGCGCAGTAGGAAACTGGCAGTGAAGCCGCAAGGTTCCACTGCCTGTTTCCCTTACCTAGGATGGCGGTGCCAGGACCCGAGAGCCGAGGGACGGGTCGGCCTTGGGCGGCCTACATTGCGGGCACCCAGGACAGGTAAGTACTTATTTAAAGTCAGCAGCTACAGTGTTTGTAGCTGCTGACTTTTAATTTTTTTTTTTTAGGCTGGAATCCCGCTTTAAGGGCTCATTTACACTTGTTTCGGCTTCAACACACATTAACAGCTAGTTTACACTTGCTTTAAAACAAGGCTTTGGATAGGTTTTGTTAAAGCTCTCTGAACACCACTCAAAGCTCCTGTAACTAATGGGTAGCTTACAGTCCTGTTTACACCTGCTTTTGCTTTGCTTTGCTTCAAAAATTATACCCCATGTAGCTTTAGTTGTGCTTCAAAGCGTCTTCAAAGCCTCCATAGAAGTCTATGGCAAAGCTTGCTTGAAGCCCCACTGAAGCCCCACGAAGCCTCACCGATGCCCATAGAAGCTCCACCAAAGCCTCATCAAAGCCCCACTGAAGCCTCACCGAAGCACCAAGCAAAAGCAAGGTGTAAACAGGACTGTAAGCTAACCATTTTATTTAGTGACAGGAGCTTAGACTAGCGTTCAGAGAGCTTTAACAAAGCCTGTCCGAAGCCATGTTTTGAAGCAAGTGTAAACTAGCCCTTACTGTAATATATTTTGGGCTAGTAATAAATGGTGTAAAATTGCACCCAAGTGGGAAAACACATAAAATGTCACTTTTGATCCATTTTTAATATCTACTGCTCACCACAGTTAGCCATAATAAGCCATATTATCATAAAAATCATAACCCAAAGTCTTCAATACTAATTTGGGACTTTGCTAATTTTGAATATAGCATCAAATCACGTTACAGTACCTTATTGCAAATAGTGTGAGCAAATAAGTGGTCAATTATAATTTGAGCATTTTCAGGTTTTTTTTCTGTGTGTTTTTTGTGGTTTTTTTTGAGAATTTAATCAAATCTTACTTTTTATACAGGTAAACCAGGGAGCCTCAAAGGCACTCGGCTCAGGACTTGGATACTTGGAGCATATCTGCCAGCTTATAGAAAAAATTGGCCAGCTTCAGGAGCATAATTTAAAGCTGCAAAAACAAATCTTTGTGTTGCAAAAGGAAGATAGAATGAAACAAATGAAAGAGGTAAGAGAACCATGAATACCAAGTTCACTATGAAAGTTAATTACGAAATTGAAAGCATCAGGATCTCCTGTGCACTGTCCTATAGTGTTTTATTGTTAGCTTATTATTTACTTAGCCAGCAAATGAAAAATAGTTATTTAGCAATAATTAAGAATACGTTTGTTGGATTAACCAAAGGGAACCTGCCACAAAGCAAAATATCTGTATGAGAAGTCTAGCAGAGATTTCAGATTAGTGACGACATGCACAGTAAAGCTGAATACAGCAGATTTGCCTTAACTAGCCTAGAAATTCAGTCCAGAAGGCACAGAGTGACAACAATCATTTGAGGGGAGGATTGGGAACCTTTGGCCTGGATGCCACACAATGACCAACCAGCCCTTTAGTGGTAGGGACAGATTTTTGTGGGCTAAAGAAAGTAGACAACGCAGGAAGTGTCCTTGTGCTGCAGTGGTTGAGAGTTCTTGTGAAAAGGGGGGTGTTCTTAAAGGGTTTATTTCACCAAACTTTTTCACCCCTTCCAGCATCAGCTTTCTTTGAAGCTACCTGAACGTAGTCATTTGATATCTTAGAGCCACAAAAAAAAAAAAAGGTGCTAGAAGACTTCCTTTTGTCAGGTCCTGTGATCACAAGTTTAAAAGGGGGGCAGGTAGCTATAAAACTACCACGTGCTTGTCACTGACTGCAGATCCCACAGTGACTGAGATCTGAATAGTATCTCTTTTCCTACTGGCCTGTGTGGCAAAAGCCCCCTGTTAACCCAAGACCCCCGTTAACCCCAGTCTTCTCCTAAGTGATTTGAGGTTTCTTACACAAATACTTTTCTTTGTGATAGATTACTTTACAGCAGCAATTATCAATACATATCATTTTAAGCACCGTGTAACATATTTCAAGCTTTAAGTAGGTTGGTTCAGGATAAGCAACACTTTTTAATCCCTTTTGTCCTTATAATGTGTGTAAGCCCCTTAGGAAATTGAAAAGCATCTTGTAATATGCAATATAAATAAATAAATAAATAAATAAATAAATAATAATCATCATCACAATCATCATAATACTATAAATATGGGTCATGCCCAGTGTAGGCATGGCTGCTGTGAACAGTAAGTGTATTAGTAACAGTTTACTATAAGTAAGAACATAGTAGTAGGTAGTAATCAGTTCTATAACTTCAAACATTTATGTTCACCATCCTTGACTGGCTCAGAAGCAGTGCTGGAACAATGACACTTTTTTCTGTTAGGCCAGGTAGTTGGTATTACACAGGGTCGGAATGGATAGGGGAGTATGTAGAGCAATGCAGGAAACCTTAACTTATTAGCAGTGATCCTGGGGGGCAATTACACCAGTGGCCTGTAAAGCTTATCCCCCCTTACACTGCCACCCTTCCTATTTTGTCTGCCGCTGTGGAAATCCCAGAATGCGTGTATCTATTATTTATCAAATTAAATGCTTAGATTACTGGCAGGAGGTAAAGAGCAGATTGCCTAGAATCCAGATAACCTTCCACATAAACATACCCCAGCTTCATAAATGTATGGTAACATATACACACTGTCAAATCATCAATCAAGGTTGCCTGCCTTCCCAGAAGAGAATAAAGAAATTGGTGATGTAGAAGATGGAGGAATTCCATTAGAAGGGGCTTAGTTTAGGAATGCTAGCAATGTGAGCATGATATCATAACCCTGACTGGAAGGACTGAGATGTAACAGCTCTCATGCCTCCTCTTTCTTGGTGTAGGAGTACTTTGGACAGCACTGCTCCTGTGGAGCAGCGAATATTTTGCTCAGCCCGTACCAGGAGACTAAGAAGCATTTTCCTATGAGGAGGAACCGGCCGCATAGTATGTTTGTACAAAGTGGAAACCAATCTGACCTCTCCATGATCCCAGAAATTGGCATTAACTATGAAAAGTTTGGCTACAAAGGTTGGTTTCTTATCAGTTTGTCTTCTTTCACACACCCTGATAGATTGCAACTGAACAATAGAAAAAAAGATGAGACTCTTTTACTGTGTTACAGTCCACAAACGCTGGCTGCTTCATTTATACTCTGTAGTTTTCGCTATATTTTGTTCAAGATGATTCGCACACTATTTACATGCACAATAATAACCTTCTATAAGCCTGCATATTCTTTAACTACTTCTGTAAAGCTAGCCATACACAAATAAATATTTCTTCTGGGGTAAAAGTACACGTAGATCTACCTGAGGCATTTAAAAATGATGTAGCAACCTGGAGATTTCTAATAAAGTCACTGCTGAGTTTCTGGGCTTCGGAATTAATTGTGTTGGTTGTTAAATTTAAAGCAGCCCATAGATAACTCCATTTTCTTTCCTTCCACCACGGATGGAAGGAAAGAAAATCACTTGATTCCCCCATCATCACAGTTTGTGTTGATGGGGAAATGCCTACCACAGCGCTATTGGGTTCTGCTGGCGGGGGGGGGGGAGTGCGGGGAGCATTCCTGGCCGGCAGATCACGATTACTGCTAGCGGCTTTAGCTGTAATCGAATGTAAAAAATCTGACAGGCTGTTTGTACCCAAGTGCAATCGGCCTGCCCATACACTAATCGGATCTCAGACGGTCCCTGCTGAATCGGCCACATTTCAATCCATGCATGGCTTTCTTTACTTTCCGCTATACAGATACTTTTCCTGGTATACCTAATCATTGTTTTATTATATAATCCATAATCAGAGAAGAAAATTCAAGTTAGGAGAATGTAGTCACACAGGTTACCATTGCTGAGTTCTCCTGCTAATGTTAGTTGTCTGCTGACTCAGTGGTTTAAAACTTTGAATCACTAACATTGAACAAGTAGACCGATAAGGACTACTTACAACTTTTTTGGTCTGCATACTTGAGTCAGACATTATTAAAGCTAGTGGGTTTGTATCACAACCAGGCAGCTAGCATTTTTCATAGGAGATTAGCAATTGTATGCCCAATATACCATAAACGTTAATGCTACATTTATTAAACTTAGAGAGTGCTTAAAGTGGTACTAAAAATAAAAAATGATGTATACTTACCTGCTCTGTGTAATGGTCTGTGCATCCTCCCCACCGGCTATGGGGGCACTCGTGCGTTCTAGCTCCTGAGCCCCGCTCTGTGTGTCGATAGGACCTCCTCACTGGCCAGTAGCTCCTGATGCTGTGTCTCAGCCAATAGGGAGACAGAGAGCCTAGACAGCAGCTCTCATGCACATTGCTGGATCGAGATCAGGCTCAGGAGTGTATTTAGGGGGAGCTGAAGGAGAAGCTGGATGCTGAAGGTTTTTTACCATTGTGCATAGAATGCATGAAGGTCAAAAACTTTGAGGCTTTACAACCACTTTAATGTTCTTATGTTCAGCCATTGAGTGGCCAGCGATAATCTATCTCATGCTCATGCTCCCTTACTGGCAACCCTACAGATGCTGGGGGTGTACTCTGGGCATGCATCACAGGCAGTGTACACAAGGAAAACATTTGCTAGACAGAAGACACATACAATGTTTCTTCTGCTAAAAAACATGGAGTTCCACCTTTGCTGTTAAGTTCGAGACACCCCACTATATGTTTGTTATGTGTTCCCATTCACACAGCATAATGTGTAGCATACTTAAAAATACTGTATATGTTTTTTGTGTTTTTTTATGTTTCTTACCTTTCTAGTTGTTTTTATTAGCAGGTTTATACAAACTTCCATTGCTTAGAATAGTTGGCAATGTTAAAATAAATGAGTTTGTTTTGTGCATTAACAGTGTACCAATCCTTAAGATCATTAACCCTTTGTTAGGACAGACAGTTCTGCACATTTAATTTACAACTGATAATGGAGATCTACTAACATAGTACATACAGGGTTAATTATGACAAACATTATTCCCCACCTTCTTCTTTAACATTACACATAAGGAAATAGTTAAATAAGAGTAAAGTAAGTAAAAAGCAAGCAAAAAGGTAAGCAGCAATTTTAAATACCTTTTTAAAAGTTATACTATGTGAATGGGAACACATATAAGGTGGGTGTTATCCTGATTTGGCTGCAAAATTAGAAATACGAGATCAGTTCTGTTTTAATGCACAACTAAAGGAGGCTGGTGGTTGTCCCCATACCAGAGCCAGGCAGTGGCTTCCTTTTGCTCAAGTGCCTGTCTGGCTCTAACTCCACTAAGTATCCGGCCTCTGCAGTTTAACATTCAGACTAGACTATACCATTCTGAAAGGACCAGCACCAAGATTTTATTATTTATTCATTTTAAATATAAAATGTCCACTTTGCAGGTGTATACAGTACATGGAACAGAGGTGTATTACAAGCATATGCTAATTTTTGTAGATCAGTAAAAAGGACAGATTTTGTTTGGTTACTGAACCTACAGCTGTATGTGTAGACCATGATATAGGTAAAAATTACAACATTATATTGTACCATTGTAACTCTGTGTACTGTTGTAGGAAACAACGTCCAGTTAGAGGGTTGGAGAAGTCCTAACATACTGGGAGTCAGAAAGCCTTTCACTAAACTAAAATGTGATGACAAAGAAAGTAAGATGGGCTGGGACAGAAATTTCAATGAAGCTTTCGCACCACTGGAACAAGATATGAAAAAGGTAAATCATTATTTAAAACATATTTTATGGTGTTGACTTACAAAGTCTACTGTATGTCCCAGTTAATGGAGAAACAAGCTTGATTGTGGATCCATAATAAGATCCCCCAGAGATGTTCCTAATCTGTGCATTCTTCATTTCTGAATAGCGCTCTCATGGATAATGTCTACAATACACGCGCACTGGTCCAGGCTATGCCTGTATCTGGAGACGTCAAGGAGACCATTCATTTTAACAGAAATCTTCTCATACGACTATATGTGCATCTTACTGCATTTACATATTTCAGGCATGTTATTTCCCTTAAACCATGATTAAGTACTGATGGCTGAAACACATTGGCTTTTTTGACTTCATGCTATAATTTATGTTTTATTCAACTTTCATGGCACCAGCCTTTCTCCCTTTTTTGCCTGAATTACATGGAGGTTTGCAGAGACTTCCCAGGTTGAGTGCTGTGTTCTTGAGGCTCACCGGGCATTGCACAGGAGGTAGTAGCTCAGATGCACCTGTTCCTGTTTACCTGTGAATGCCTCCCTTGTGTGGACATTCCAATCCCCTGAGATTGCTGCTGGGTGTTGATATCTTTTATGTGTTGTCAGCATCCCCAGCAGACTCAAAACTGTCACTCAAGTGACACTTTATAGCAGGGATATGCAATTAGCGGACCTCCAGCTGTTGCTAAACTACAAGTCCCATCATGCCTCTGCCTCTGGGTGTCATGCTTGTGGCTCTCAGAGTCTTGCTATGCCTCATGGGAATTGTAGTTCCTGGAGGTCCGTTAATTGCATATCTCTGCTCTATAGTATGCAGTTCAACTTCTCCCCCTACTGATATTTAAAAGGTTACGTAGATAGGTGAGAGGAGGGACGTAGGAGCTAGGCCAGCACAGACAGTAATTAGACACTTCTAGAAGAGATGAGGGCTATGGTATGGCAAGGAGCTGTGCTAGGGAAATTGACATGTCAAATTTGCTAGAAAGCTTAGAGGCACATTGCAAGTTAACAAAAAAAAATGATTATGGTAAAGAAAAACACTGTAAACATTTAAAATACTTATTTACTTACCTACACAAATTTATATAATATATATAAATCCGAAACTGGTTTAGAGGCACTCACGGGTCTTGTGAAAGATGGACTGAGCTTCATCGAATGCTGATGATAAAAACACTGCTGTGTTTGATCTTCCTCATCTGCAAGACCCGTGACTTCAACGTTACTTCAAACATAGAGTACCCTGGCTACCCTTGGAACTGTTCAATATATATATATATATATATATATATATATATGTATATATATATATATATATATATATATATATACACACACACACACAGTGGAACCTCAGGTTACGAGCATAATCCGTTCCAGGAGTATGCTCGTAATCCAATGTACTCGCATATCAAAGCGAGTTTTCCCTTTGAAGTCAATGGAAACGAAAATAATTTGTTCCGCATTGACTTCGAAGGGATGCAATACCGCATGTGGCCAGAGGCAGGGGGGCGCCGGAGAGCCTCAGAAACGGCTGAAAAGGTCAAAAAGGCTGAAGGGACACTTCGGCTGACCTCGGCAAACCTCAGAAAGACTCCGTTCGCGAGCCAAACTGTCCTTGGGTCTTTCCGTGCATTTCCGAACGGCGACTTTCGGCTCCGACGCCCCCACCTCAGGCCAAAAGCGGTACCGCACACCGCTTTTGGCCTGAATCCTGCTCGTTTTGCGTGACAACACTTGCAAACCGAGTTAGGATTTTTAGAAATACAGTGCTCGGTTTGTGAAACGCTCGTTAAGCGCGTTACTTGCAAACCGAGGTTCCACTATATATATATATATATATATATATATAACTTATTTAAACTTTGATATCTTGCTATCTTGAATACTGATCTTCCAAGGCTGACCATAGGCACTCAAGTCTTCGAGAATAAGTGGTGATAAATCTGTCTCAAAGTGCTGACTTGATGGGATCAACACTTCAACACTAATCTTCTTCTCTTGTGTGTGATATCATGCATTTCTGATGCTTTGTGATGATCATTAGTGCTCTGATGATAGCCCCTACTTGGTCCAGTTAGCAAAAGCAATGCTCGAAATTGGTGACTCACTTTAGAATAAACCCAAGTAAACCCTAACGCACTTATTTGTTCCAACTTCCACAAAGGAAAAAAAAATGATACTAAATGATGCATTTAGAACAGGATGACATCTGGAACTGGAACTGTATTTTTAGATAAAACAACACACAGCTGGATAAATAGTCTTTGAAGTGACTTTCTCAAATGGGTCTAATAATATTCTGGAACTTGGTTGTGTATGCAGCTGATGTTCTGAATTCGTCCTCTAAAAAACTTTTATGATGCTTTAATCCCCACACTTCAAGATCTGTAGTACGTGATTATCAGATATTTCTCATTGATGAAGGCCTTGCATCTGGTTTTAACCTGCTGTCCTAAAAGACATTTTTTTAGAAAAAAAATCTAAATATCAGCAGAAATGTTACTTTTTCTTTTAGGATCTGTCCACACAAGTCTACAGGCAGCAGCTACAGAACGAAAAATTGGAGTGTGACAAAGGTCACCCAAGAAATCCAAACTCTCTGATTCATATAACAACATCTGCTGACTGTAAATTAGGGTAGTAATATGCAAACAGATCCCTCATCGGTTTCAACTAAGGTGATAGGTCTGTCCATTCTTAGAACAATTATCCTTATCTCCTTTTTATCTGCTTTTTATTGCTACCTTTTATTTCGTGGTAACATTCCATGATCAGTTAGAATGGCATGTTGAAAAATCTCTATGACAAAAACTTCAGGCGTTTGTCACACCCCACCACTCTTTGCACAGCTGCTGCATAATTTCATAATTTAATAAAACAGATTCAATTTATCAAAAACAGTTTAAACTAGCAAGTTGCCTGTAGCAAACCCTGTATTTTTATTAGTATTTTTTTAAGGGCTGGAATCTGATTGCCTACTTGTTGAAATGCACTTTCCATTTAGATTTGATGCACAAAGCACACAGAGTCTATCACGCTATAGACAAGTATATGCAATATCCAGTAAGGTAAAGTTAGTGGAAAACAAGAGGATGAAGTTACTAAAACGGAATATAATTGTGTAATTTATGAACCCGTCAACTGCAAAAATACAAAACACAATAGATTTTGACTTTTCTTTAATTTGGCAACATCATCATAGCCATCATATCTTTGATATTTTTGGTTTTCAAATGTTTTATTCCAAATAGGCACACATCCTATACGTGATCAGTAGCATGTTTTAAATCAGTGTAGTGGTGCACAATAGAAACTGTAAGCTCATCATGAATTTTCTTGTACTCATTGCATGTTGCACTTGTTCTATTTTTCTACTCAGTGCATGTCCCCTCTCGGCGGATAGCAGGCAGTCTGTAGTATGGTTAATCCATCACCTGGATTGATTCTCCAGTAGAAGAACAGTAACTTTTGTTTGCATATAAAGTTTATTTATAGCAAAGTCTTAGCAGCAACCATTAGATATGCATGCATATCTGAATGGTCAGCCCACCTTAAAGTGATATTTTAGATGCAGGTGGTGTCGGGTGTGCTGAAGCAGCTCCTGGTTCTTTTTATTGCTTTTAAGGGGTAAATTCACGTTTTTCAGAAAATAGCCTATGCAGTCAACGGGACCAGGTAGATGTTAAAAAATGCCAACTTTGTAAAGTGTTCATTTTTTTGTCATACCTGTAGACCATTTAGGCCTCCTTGGAAGTCTGGCCAAAAAAATCTTCCATTTAGGAAGATTGCTTTGCAGGAGCAAATACAAACCGTTTTCATGTCCTAACAACAAGGTAAGACATGGGGATTGCTAACTGGCTTCCAAGAGGTTACAAATGGCCTGCAGGTATGACAATAAAATGAATAAACATTTTATAAAGTTGCACAAGTTTTAACATCTGAGGCCCCTTGATTGCATAAGCTATTTTCTGGAAAAGGGGAACCTAGCCCTTAAATACTCCAACAGCAAACTCCCCCTGGCATAGGACTTTACTCTTCTCCTGCCCACCTGGGATTTTTAGGTGTTCCCACCCATCTCTTGTACCTCTCCTGTTACATTCTCTATAATATAAAATACTTACAAAATCCAGCAGAGAATGGAAACCCCTTAAAACTGGCACAGTAAGTGTGCAGACTCAGGAACTCAAGCCCAGATCTCACCAGTGAAACCCCCAAGAGTTCTAAACTGTTATGTTTTTAATTTACCCAGCATCTACCAAAATCTCAAATATCACTTTAAGTAGGTGATCCTTTAATAAATGACACTAACATCAATGCAAAGGAAGCTCAAGGGATGTCAGTCACAGTAATATAAAGTATGTACAAAATCCAGTAGAAAATGAAAACCCCTCAGAACTTGCACAGCAGGTGTGCAGACCCAGGATCTCAAGCCCATATCTCACCAGTAGAACCCCAAGAGATATAAGAAATTGTCAATGTTTTTAACTCCCCCCACATATACAAAAAAAATGAAATATTAGTTTGAGTGGGTGATTCTTTAATACATTATACTAAAATTAATGAAAGGGAAGTACAAGGGTTGTCAACCATGGCTTCTGACTAAAGGAATGTGTCTCTTTCCCTATTGCAAGTTTAGACATTCCTCCGTTATGTCACAACATGTCTAAACCTGCAGTATTTGCTTTTCAACTCAGCTTGAATTCTCTGGCAGGATTAGCCTGTTTGCCTTGAATAAGTGTTATAGAGGGTCAGGTCTGAACTAAAGGCAGAACATCCTGCAACACTGCACCATGTGAAACCAAATATAATTATGTGTAGAGTAAAAGATGTAATACTGTTGTACTATGTAAACTCCAAAGTCATTATGTCAAATGCAGTGTATTCTAATACATACAACAATACAGATACAAACTATGAGGCTTAAGTGGTGAGGATGTTGGAATAACGTCTGTTTTTACTTGTTAGCTGGATCTCCATCCATGGGGACGTGTCCGAGATCTTCTTAAGAAGACTAAAAAGAATCAGAATAAATTAGGATTATCCTCAGCGTCATTGAAGAGATCCTGTCCTCAGCTCTACAGGTAACCTGAAATATTACCGTCATTTCAAAATGCTGACCTCTTGTCCACATTTCCATATCTGCGCTGCTCTTTTCTACCATCATGACTACCAAGCATTTTTGTTAGTGCACTCCCTGGCTAAGCATTTTGCCTAAGGACTGGAAGATTATGCCTGCAACTTTAACCATCCTATGAAGCTTAAGTTCCACTGAAAGCAAACCTGTAGCCAGTAAGATAACTTAATGCACAGTTAGGTATCTATGTATAATATATATTCCATAAAAAACAGCACATATCAGACCTTGGCAACTGTGCCCTGGTGCTGCCGTATTGGATTTGGGAGTGCCCAAAGAGTAAGAGTTGAATCAGATAACATCATATTAGAAAAACAATTTACCTACAATTAGAGGTGCTGATTCTTTGCAGGACAGTATGGGTTATCACAAGTGAAGCATTGTTTGAAAGCTATTTTCATGTGCAAAGTGGAAATAAAGCTATTTTACTTATCAGTACTTGGCCATTAAGGTTCCAGATCAGCTCTTGATATTTGAAAGAAGACTCATACTTGCTTCTGTATTTTTCATTTACTTTACTATAAAAGGGAGGAAGGGAGGAGCAATTCCTTTGTTTATTGAAATAATCACTTAATCACCACAGTACGCAAGTCTTAGTCGTTTTTTTTGTTGTGCCATTTCTCTTAGATATCTTTATGTCATTGTGAAGGTAACCTGTATTAGGAGTGTAAGGACATTAAACATGTCAGATGCAATTTGAAGCTACCCTTAGACATGAGATGACAGTTGCTTGTTTTCTCCTGCTGGATGGGGTGAATATTTTGAGATGGAGGGAGAACCCCAACACCACTGGAAGAAGAGGGAATAGTTAATTAGGCAGGTTTTCCATGAAATAAGCAGCATTTATCAGTGTCTGATGGTACCTCTCGTTTCCTCCCCTCCACATTGACATAAACATAAACCTTTTGTACAAGTCCGGTCTTTATGTTTGTAGACCTGCCAGGTGATGATGGTGTCTGAGGGTAATCAACTTATGTAGTCTATGAGTAAGCTCTTTTATAATATCATCAAAGTATATCTAAACATTTTCTTTAGCTCCAGCTCATATACCCCCATTCAGCCAGTTGCTTAAAATAAAACTAGTTACCTGTTCCACTAAAGAATAAATGACCCATTATGTGACTCTGTGACAGGGTGGTCAAATCCATTACAGTTTTGTATAGAGAATGCCAAAACAAAGAATTGGAAATTGATATTTTTGTCACTTTTTGCCAATCATTGTTTTAGTATGAAAGAAACAATTTACAATCCTTTTTTTTTTAATAGAACTTATTGCTTTAAACAATTAAAATTTGCAATCTTACTAACCAGAGAATTTCTTAAACACCATCCACAATTTATTTTACCTAAACTTTGAAGGGTGTGATGTTATATTCCAAATGTCATTTAACGGACATACAGTAAATAGTGAGGAAAGTATAAATGACATTTTGTACATTGTGAGTGAGGAAATAGTCTATATTTCTTCAAACACATCCATAATGTCACATTTACAGCTGGAAGAAACATCTGAATTTCCTTCCATTGTTCTGTGTTAAAGAAATCCCAGACAGAAGCATGTCCAGTGCATTTCCTTATGTTTTTGTTTAAACATGCCTTTTTAAGACCTTAACTGTTCTTTTGACCCCACTTAGTTAACTCACACTTGACAGAAAAAAGACTTTTATAACTTTGCCTCATAATGTTTTATTGCTTTACCTCCAGCTTCAAAAAATTGTTTCCTTGCTGGCATGCTTATAAAAGAAATATGGTGCATTGATTTCATTATCTTATCTGTCTTTGATGGAAGCTTATCCAGGCAATGGCTACTAGAATCCAACTTAAAGCTGAACTCCAGGCAGATATTAAAGACACACATGAATGTAGTTCTGTGGGGTCTTAATTCTTCATTAAATATATTTTTGTTTCAATGATTTTTATTGAAATTTTCTTATCAATTGAAAGGTTATACAATATGACATCGTAACAAACAGCTGTAACGCAGTACAGAAAGCTTTTCAGCGAGAGTTCTAACATCGCTTGACCTGCATGACCACAAACACGGGTTACCCCGAAACAAGAACCTAATACAGGTCAAGGGTGAAAACAAACAAAAAGAAGATTCATAAATATATTTTTAATGCAAGCACTGTAGATACTTGGATTTGACTTTCCTCTTGCAGTCTTCTATACAGCAGGGCTCAGATAGGGTGAAGCAGCACAGGAAGCCAGTCAGTTGTGGTACAGTGCTCATGTTCTAACAAGGACCATGATGATAGGAGAAGAGCAGAGATGAGCTCTTCAGCGTGCTGCTTCTGATTTTACTGTCCAGTCACAAGTTATGGAAGGGATAAAACATGTAAGTATTCCTTGAAGCTAAGGAAATCATTCTTAGCCCTACAGCTTTAGTGACCTAACTTACCTGTCATTAAAGGGGAACTGCAGTCTGCTCACATAATTAGTACTAAAAACATCTTTGCCACTCTGAAGTTTCCCTCCAACCACTTTGCATATTATTTTATATATACTGTGATTCTGTACTTGCCAAATATGCTGCAGAAATCTCCCTCCGCTGAGTTTGGCTGCATCCATTTTAACTGTGGGCAGCTGAAGCTGCTGCCTGTTTACTTCTTGGATCTACACAGAGGGACACCTCCAGCTCTGCAGCTCTCATTGGCCCTCTTATGACTCATCCCCCCTCCCTTCCTGGAAAACTCTCACGAGAGAGAGAGAGAGAGAGAGAGAGAGAGAGAGAGAGAGAGAGAGAGAGAGAGAGAGAGAGAGAGAGAGAGAGAGCTGTGCATGATGTCATAAGCCTAGGCTTTTTACCAGAAAAGAAACAGGAAGTGGGCTGTATAAGGTATTTACTGGCAGAAAAAAAAAAATGTTTGAAGATTTAATAGACAGAAAGATGAAAAAATGACTGAAGTTCTGCTTTAAGCATGTCCCATGTCATGCAGGCAGTTGGATCCAGGAGAAATCTTCACTGCAGGGATGCCGGGTCTTCTTCCTTCCTTTGAATTTCCAGCACTGTAATGGTTAGTAGCTTTGTGTCTCCAGGCTGAATTCAATAGTGAAAGTTCCCGACAGGGACCTGCTACCTCTACCCCTACTCCATTTGTGTAAAGTTCTTTTCATTGCTTTTGAGTCAGGTGACTGGCTGAACTATCTTCATTCATTCAGAGATTGTGTTACAAGCAATTAAATAACTTTTGTCAATGGGGGAGCGGGCGGGTCCCCGTCGGGATCTCTCTCAATTGAATTTAGCCTGCAGATCCAAAGCTATTAACCCTTGCAGTGCCGGAAGTTCAAAGCCAGGAGGTGAACCGGCATCCCTGCAGTGAGGATTTCTCCAGGATCTAGCTGCCTACACAACGTGGCACATACCTAATTACAAGAAAGTTAAGTCACTAAAGCTGTAGGATTAAAAATCCTTTTAGTAAAACTTCAGCTTTAAGTACCGCAGATTAAAATCAGGTCTGTGCAGTGCCCTGTGCTGTGAGCTATAAATCTCAGGACCAAAAAGACAGGAATACAAATCCTTTGCCAGGTAAACAGCCGACTGATATGTATTTCATATATTTATTTAGTTGTTTGTCTGGAATTCAGCCTTAAAGAAAACTCTAAATCTTCATAACTCCAGTACCCAATCCACTGCTAGCAAGCCCCTCTGCAGTCCACTCATAAGACCTGTGATCAGTTTCGGTATATCTCAGTATGTTCCTGACTTATAAAGTCTTCCGCATTTTGTTTCCCAGAAAATTTTGATGATCATGTATGCAATCCTAATTCTGTGTTTTCTTTCATGGGAACTTATATAAATACTGATCCTACAGAATCACTATACCACTACAGTGCTATAATCCCATTATATCCTTGCTTCCATAGGCCAGATATTGTGCAAAATGACATCAAAAGAAGAGACAGGAATTCAATGATCGCCCTTGGACAGAATATCAACAGAGAACATGCGTGGGCCAGTTTGTATGTCTTAAATAGGTAAACCCTTTTCTCTGTTATAGTGGTGGTTAATGTTGCTAACTTGAAGGGTGTTGCAGGGAATAAATTAGGTAAAAGGCAGCTGTGCAGGGCACAAAGATGATGCAATATCACATTGGTGGGAAAAGATCAATTATATAAAAATGTCTTAAAATGTAAGTTTACATTGAAATAAAAAATTATCCTTCACGCCCAACACCTGAGAAGTTATATATCTACCCCCTGCACAGGTACATTACCAGGCTGGCTGTTCACATACTATAGTTTCAGCTTTCTGTGCACCATTTACACTTGTCTACATACTCCATAGTTCACAAATACAAACGATGCATCCCAGCAAGCTGAGTGAAAAAAATCAGAGAGATCACCGTACTAACTAAGCGATGTTAGTGCAGCGATCTCCCCCCGCTGAGCTATTGTGTTATG
Source organism: Lithobates clamitans (assembly GCA_037952925.1). NCBI lineage: Eukaryota > Metazoa > Chordata > Amphibia > Anura > Ranidae > Lithobates > Lithobates clamitans. The sequence continues at coordinate 2,200,395 of JBBGZY010000830.1, forward strand.
ACAGGGGGACTGCCCCTGCCAGAAAACACTGATCAGCGCTCACAGCCATTGGTTGCAAGCGTTGATCAGATCCTGGTTTTCCAGCTTGCTTGTTTGGTAAAAGCCAGCTGTTAGACCGGCTTCTGTTGGACAGGCTGCTGTACACAAGGGCTGAATGTCAACCGGTTTCTGTTGGAGATATTCGGCCCATTTGTACCAGCCTTTAAGGTCACATGAAGCCCTTTGGTAGTGCAGCAACCTGTAGTGGAAACATTGATTTGTAAAGGAGTAATATCATATATAGACTCTATATATATATATATATATATACACCATATTTATCGGCGTATAACACGCACCCCAATTTAGGAGGGAATTTTAAGGAAAAAAAACTTTTAGGAGGGAAGTTGAAGGGAAAAAAACTTACATTTAAATGCCCTTCATTGCAGCCTTGTCGGTGCAGCCGTGTCAGTGCAGCCGTGTCAGTGCAGCCATGTCAGTGCAGCCTTACCCAGTGCAGCCTTCCCCAGTGCAGCCTTCCCCAGTGCAGCCTTCCCCAGTGCAGCCTTCCCCAGTGCAGCCTTCCCCAGTGCAGCCTTCCCCAGTACAGCCTTGTCAGTGCAGCCTTCCCCAGTGCAGCCTTGTCAGTGCAGCCTTCCCCAGTGCAGCCTTCCCCAGTGCAGCCTTGCATCCCCTGTCCCTGCTTCCAGGGCTTCAAAATCGCGGTCCGCGATTTGAAAATGGCGCCGCCGGCGCCGAAGTACACAGAGCCGGTCCTCGGCTCTTTCCGGCGGCTCTCGTTTACTTTCGGCTCCACTCGTAGTCCCGAGCGGAGCTATCCGAGTAGGTTCGACATTTGGACAGCTCGGGATCGGCGGGGATCGGCGTATAACACGCACCTGCGACTTTCCCCTGATTTTAAGGGGGAAAAAGTGCGTGTTATACGCCGATAAATACGGTATATATATATATATATATATATATATATATATATATATATATTTTTATATATATTTATGTCTCCAGTCTCAAACCACACCTGTAGCATGCCCACATGTCCACAGTCTCTGACCATCTCCTCTAGTATGTCAGCAGCCTCCGACAGTCATTGAAGGGGTTGTAAAGTCAGAAGGTTTTTTTTATCTTAAATTGGATGTAAACCCGATTCATGAAATTTGACCTGGGCACATATACAGTATCTGTAGTGTTTACTTATCTCTCTCCAAAGCCCTGAGTCCCATATCTTTCTGCTGTTTCGTTCCTCTGTTATCAGCACGATAACTTCTGACAAGTTCTCCGAGACAGGAGATAAAAACATCCTGAAATGTGTCTGGGGGTGGGTGCTATAAATAGATTAGCAGAGAGCTTGTCTTGTCACAGCACAGCTCTGAAAGTATCTTTGTTCTTATGCCTATGATTTCCTCTAATCAGCTGTCACACAGTGTATGCCAAAACTACACTCCTACTGCTAAATGAGGAAGTAAAAATTATAACACGATGTAAGAATTCTAAAGAATATAGCAAGCTGAAGACAGCAGCTATACATGTGAAACTTATATATGGATGTTTGTTTCATCCCTGTGTATCATCTAAGGCTGTTCACCTAACTGGGTTTACATCCACTTTAATGCATTCTATGCATTAAGATAAAAAGCTTTCTGCCTGTAGCTGCCCTCCTAATACTTACATGAGCCTCATCTCTATCCAGCGATGTCTACGAGTCCCTTGGCCATCCAGGATTCTCCCTCCTGATTGGCTGAGACACAGCAGTGGCGCCATTGGCTACCGCTGCTGTGAATCAAAGTCAGCTAGCCAATCAGGAGAGAGAGGGGGCAGGGCTAGGCCGTGGCTCGGTGTCTGAATAGAAAACAGGGAGCTGTGACTCGGCTTGGGTGCCCGCATAGCAAGCTGCTTGCTGTGGGGGCACGTGACAGAGGGAGGGGCCAGGAGAGCCGAAGAGGGACCCAAGAAAAGGAGGATTGGTGCTGCCCTGTGTAAAAGCAATGTACAGAGCAGGTAAGTATAACATGTTTGTTTTTTTGTTTTGTTTTTTAAAAACAAGCCTTTACAATCACTTTATTCTATTACATTTGTGGGGAACCGCTACAATATAAATTGACAACCACTGTGCTTCAGAAATCTCAACACCAAAATGACTATTTATATAAACTGCAATAAAACTTTTTAGGTGGATTGGAAGTTAATAAATTTATTATTTACAATGTGAAAAATTCTATGTGTATTTGATTTATTGTTTTTTTTTCTTTTCTTTAGAAAAGATGATGATATGTGAAGGTTCAGTTGGTACACAAAAAGAAAAAAGGATGAAACAAAAGACAGATAAAGAATGTACAGGAAGGTTTGATTGGATTATGTAGGTCTGTATGTAGAATGTATGTAATGAGGTTAGTGAGGAGAGAAAATTTTATTGTAAAATGATACTGGCCTGTTGAAATAATTATATTCTTACACTACATCACACTTGCTATTTTTGTGCTTCTGTGAAAGTCTTATTATTTATTACCTATAGCCCCTATTTTAGGAGAAACACAAAAATCACATCATTTAAATATTGTCAGAAATAAAGAATCATTCAAAGAATAGTTACAGCTAACACAACTTGTGGTTTGGCTTTGGAAATCGCACATCAATTTTTTAATTACATCTTGAATAGTTCTTAGAAATCAGATCCACGCTGTAGTGTCGGCAGCTGCCAGGCAGCTCACATTCTGATTCAGTTAGAACACGGGAGTTATAACTTCATTCCTTCAGCATTCTACTGGTGGAAAAGAACCAAAGGGTGGACCCCTGCGTTCTTCTAGAATTAAGAGTAGATCTTATTAGACACTATCTGAGGTAATGAAAAGATAGGGGTGTGGCTTAACAAATACTTCCTGTATATTTTCATTCATTCATTATTGGAATGAGAGACATAATGAGTCATTAAAGTCCATTTCATCAAAAAGGGGACCAAAGCATTTGTAATGGTCATGTCTGGCTATACAACTCTTTTATAGCACAGCCTGTTGCAATATTTTACCACTCCAAATTATTTTTAATTTAAAAACACTGGCTGTGGTGACATAGTACTGAAAAATACAGTACTTTAATGTAAAATCTAAGCAAAAAAACGAAACTGTATATTATGCATGCAGCACTTAAAAAAAAAAATTATAAATTAATAAATACATTAAAAAAAACAAATAAAAAAAGCTATATGTACAAGAAAATTACAATTCTTTTTGGTCATTGCACCATTACTGTTTATTTATAGTGCATATTTTATAGTGCATCATGCTAAATAGATTTTTTTCAATATTTGCATATATTCATTATCCAGTTTCCCAAAAGCTAAAAATCTGGAGAGTTTAGTCATATACCTAGTCTGCCAAAACCCAGCCTTTATATATATATATATATATATATATATATATATATATATATATATATATATATATATATATATACACTATATAGGGTAAAAGAAGACCTATCTTATCAAGCCTTGGCCATCTTAGGCTGGATTCACACTTATGCATTTTTAATGCTTTTTGCATTTTGCAGATTTGCATTACAGAACATGTTCCATAGGAAACCATGTTAAATGGACTACAGGGGGTCCCCTAGTTACAAACATCCGACTTACAAACGACTCCTACTTACAAACAGAGAGAGACAACAGGAAGTGAGAGGAAATCTACCCCTAGGAAGGGAAATTCACTCCTGTAAGAGTTATTATGGGGAAAAGGTACCTCCACTGATGTTTTATCACCAAGGCTTGTTTCCACAACAGCCCAAAATTTTCAAAATCCAATTGTCATTGGGACAGAAAATGAGGTGAAATCTTCTGAATAGGGGCACACACAGCAAAACAAATGTTACAGGGGTGTTAACTCTTCCCTATGCTATCCAAAAAGCTTAAAAATAGTTTTTTTGGCTGGAGCTATACTTAAAAAACTTACCTGTTCCGACTTACAAACAGATTCAACTTAAGAACAAACCTACAGTCCCTAACTTGTGTGTAACCCAGGGACCCCCTGTATAGTGCAAATCTGCAAAATGCATAAGTGTGAATCCAGCTTTAGGGTATGCAATTTCTGACAGTTTCGCTAGATAAGGTTAGGCTGATTAGATGGCTCAGTGCAACATCTGGGCAAGGATCAGGCTCTATAAGACTTCCTGATAGATGGGGAACCACAAGCCATTCTGACCACCAGAGGAACTCATTGAGGTTGATTTCCTAATAGAGTACAGCATGAATCTTTACTTTGCAAAGAGAATTTTCGCTTAGCTTAGTGAATGAAGTGAAGCTTTACTAATGTCTATTGTCCAATCATGTGGAAGTAAGAATCTTGTTTTATTTAATTTCCTTTCAGGTGATTAGCCATTTTTTGCAAAGTGAATTTTCACTTAGCTTTCCCCCATTTACTAACCTAAGTGGAAATTCACTTTGCAAACCGTAAATCCCTTTGCCGGTTCACACTAGCACGATGCTGGAAGCAGCACGATTCCAGCGCCAGTTCCCGTATCGCTTAGTACTCGCAGGCAGTTCACACTGCCCTATGTGAACCTCTGCGGGTGCCAATAGAAAGTTAATGACACCCCCAGATCAGTTCGCATATCGCAGTGCGAACTGTTAAATGGTGCAGGAATCCAAACACCCATGCGATCCGATTCCAGGGTGGCCCAAAAAACGAGTCCTGCACCATTTTGATGTGAATGCGATGCAAATTCAGCCATAAAATCTGTATGGCTGAATTCGCATCGCACAGACGTCGCATGTGATCTGCACAGAAGTGCGGTGCGAATCACATGCAATGTCTAACATCGCACTAGTGTGAACCCAACCTAACAAGGAATTTAGAAAAATGAGTTTCCTATTGATGAGAGTCCTGATCTGGTTCCAGTATATTTAAACATTCTAAGCTTGTTTTGTAAATCACTCTCACTGACTCCCATGGTGAGTACCCCTGGTTGGGTCCATACTCAATAGTATGACACTGCTTATATTTACAATTTTCCATTCAGCTTCAGAATTGCATTTAACTTCCTAATACTGTATTTTCTAAATTTCAGCCATTTAATTTATCACTTTCTCATTCTCCAAACTAGCTGTAGCTTAATGCTTGGATAAACAGTGTCTTGCATGCGGTGAAAAGAAAACAACATCACCATTTGCACCCTTTTATGTTTTTGCGTCATCTTTTATGTGCACAATTTAACTAAACTTCCCACAATTATGATTTGCATTTTTGTTATACTGTACATAGCACTTTGATTTATATAAAAAACCTTTTTTAACTGTACAATAATAAAGTAATGTTTAAGCTGTAAATAGCTGAACCTTATGCCAGGGAACTGTATGAAGATGTATAGCATGAATCTCAAAAAAATAGGTTGCAGTTGAGTTAATCCACATATAATTCACTCATTGCTACTCTTAAGACAAAAAAAATATATATTTTTTAGTGACACTTTTGCTGTAAAAACCACCAGTAATAAAATGATTGCTGGTAATAATAAGAATCACAAAGAGCAGGAAAGTTAGTAATGATAGTGAATATATTCTTTTAAAAAAAAAGTCATCATTTGTCCATAATTTAATATTCAATCATATGAGCCTGTTAGTCACCAGGTGTGAGAACAAGGTGTCCGTGACTCTCTTATATGCTCAAGTATGGGCTTCAGGGATCTATGGATGCCATGTTTTTTTGCTTTGTCTGTTTTCTTCTGCTAACTACAATGATGATGGGAGGGGATAAATAGGGCAGCACACACTCAGTAGTTAATAAAGCCACCCAGAGACAGCAATACATACAGTATGAACACAATATACAGTATAAGCAGTTGTACATTTTTGTTGAACTGGACAGTGCGCACAGTTAATGGCTAAAATCGGTTTCTTGTACAAAAACCATTACCTTTTATATGATATGCCACACAAAGGATACGTATTGTAGTTGAACATTTAGACTATTTGCAAGTCAATCCATCCAAAAATGTAGAAAAACTATTTAAAGATCAAAAATAAAAAAAAACAGGCCAATGACAATACAGGAAGGTCAGATATGCGGGCATAATCTGATCGCCTGACAATTTATTGATCTCATTTTTTTCTCAGACAGTACATAAACATGCATGCCGGGATCACCCCATGCTTGCATGTCTTTGCCTAGAGAGGCTACTGGGGGAGCATGTGAAACCTGTGGTGCTATAATTCATCAGGACTGGTCATAGATTATCTAATGTCTATGACAAATGTTAAACTCAGGTCCATATACGTAATACCACCAATTAAACCTGGGCTCCCTCTAGGATCATTTGAGAGAAAGAAAACTATATGAATGCCCTTAGAGTTAGGCTGGCCATACACTATACAATTTTCTTATTCAATTTCCTTTAGATTTACCTTCAACTATGTAGTTGCATGGGCCTGCCTGAACGCATACACGTTGAAAGTGTTTGACCTCATATTATATGGTTTTGGTAAATCTAAAGGAAAATTGAATAAGAAAATTGTATAATGTATGGCCACCCTAAGTAATTACATTTAGACTGTTTAAAAACCTATCTATAAAATCCTGGCTTCCTGCGGTGGAAAGCCTGCACTGGAGTAACATTCTGGGGTTAACTGGAAATGTATTTTATTTGTAAAGTGTAAATAACATATTGCATCATTTTTTCTTTTTTTGTTGCAAATCTTGTCGGTTTTGTAAGACTGAAAAGATTGTTTACCCTGATTATTCTATGAATAGTGTATCTTTGCTGGTTCAAAAACTGTTCAAAATACCTTTGTTACATACTCAGATTCCATATGTATAATTTTTATAAAATTACTCATAATCTGTTTATACATGTATTCAAATATTATACAACTTGTATATTTATAAAAGTATCACCTTTCTATTTTTACAAAATGTAAAAATGTAAAATGCTCAATAAACATCTACAAATAAATAATAATATGTGATATATCTTTTATTCTACTTTGGCTCATATATAAATATAAATATAAAAAAATGTTCTTTTGTATGTTGTGGAGTTGTCCCTAAATTAATTTATGACTGAGATGAGTGTAAAAGCCTGTTTGTTATATTTCTTTAATTAGGAAAGTATGTGTTTTTATTAAAGCTTTAGGTTGCACTTGATATTACATTTCCAGTGTGAACCAGCCTGTAAAGGCAGGCGTCAAGTGAAAGCAATCAGTGAGTTGCTAATGCTATCAACTACGGTAATTACTGCAATCTTGCCACTCCATGTATCTTATTTGAGCTCTGGGTAATCCTCTGCAGTAAGATTTCAGAGAGCTTTTCACTGGCTTAAGTCTCCATTCACACTTGTGCGACTTGTCATGCAATATAGGACATCAAAGTGGCATGACAAGTCGTTCCCCATGTTTCCAATAATACCCATTCATATATGTGTGACTTAAAATTGCAGCAACTTCCAAGAAGTTCATGCACTACATTGGTCTGACTTTCATGCAACATGAGGGCCATAGACTTCAATGTTAACACTAAAAGTTGCACAAAAGTCGTACCTGAATGTTATACAATGCAACAGTTGTGCAACAGTTGTCCATTATCACTGGTCAAAGACAAAAGTCTTATCCAAGTTATACCCATCCAAAGTTGAGTCAAAGTTGCATCACAGGTGCATCAATGTTGGATTCCAAAGTGGAGTCGTATAAGTATGAATGGAGCCTAAAGCAGAATGATTTCTCTTTCTCTCTCTCTCTTTCCCTCTCTCTCTCTCTATATCTATATCATTGGTGGCTGGTGCTCAAAAATTTTGGGGGGGCGCAAACAAACTGAAAAATTCTGAACCCCCCCCATCAATTGCAACTGTGCCACCAAACGCAGCCACTGTGCCCATCGAATGCAGCCACTGTGCCCATCAAACCCAGCCACTGTGCCCATCAAACCCAGCTACTGTGCCCATCAAACCCAGCTACTGTGCCCATCAAACCCAGCCACTGTGCCCATCAAACCCAGCCACTGTGCCCATCAAACCCAGCCACTGTGCCCATCAAACCCAGCCACTGTGCCCATCAAACGCAGCCACTGTGCCCATCAAATGCAGCTACTGTGCCATCAAAGACAGCCACTGTGCCCATCAATTGCCGCCACTGTACTATCAAACACAGCCACTGTGCCAAACGTCGCCACTGTGCCCATCTTATGCAGCCACTGTGCCCATCTAATACAGCCTTTCTGTGCCCAATCAAATGCAGCCTCATACACAACTATATGTGCACAGGCATGTTTTTTCAAAACATTAAATTGTATATGTTAAAAAAAAAAAAGAAATAAAAAAATATATATATACATGCACAAGTAAACTCATACAGCAAAGCAACCCTTACTGCTCATATTTAGCACTGCCTGTGTGTGACAGTCACTGTGTATAAAAATCTCCTCCTTGATTACTGCTGTTTGCCCTTAAACCAAACATGGAAGAAAACTAGTACAATGTGTGTAGCCAGGTTGAGCTATAATCAATCCCTTTCGCCAGAGCTCTTTATTTACATTGATTTTTCAATTGATTTTTATCCCTCCTCTATCCTTCACCCACATAATCCGTTATTTGATACAGCAAACAGCGAAGCTGATCAGTCTCTGGTCCTACCTGCACATACTGTCCTCTGTATGATGTGTCAGTCCGCTCCTCACCGTCCAACACAGTTCAATAGACAGGTCCTCTATCCCCCGACTAGGACCTGTACACTCACTGGTCTGAGTCACGTGGTGTGCACATCAATCCCAGAATGCTCCGCTCCTCTCCTGCCTCATCCTCACCTAAACAAAGCAGCTTCCGCCCATAGTATACTAAGCCGATCGTCGTTTTGGATTGCGCAGCAAGGCGGGTTAAAAGCCCGCAAATGAAGTGCCACATCTGCAATCTTGTGGATTGCATTGACATGGCGCTTCCCATAGTGCACTTTCTTTCTTTCTTTTGGTGGAATTTAATCACCGCTGGGTATTTTCATTTTTTGCGCTATAAATCAAAAAAGACTGAAAATTTGATTAAAAAAAAAAATCTTTGTTTCTGTTAAAATTGATTGCAGAGTATTGGCAAGTATTTGTAGAGTATTGGCGAGTATTGTTAGAGTATTGGCGAGTATTGTTAGAGTATTGACGAGTATTGGCAGGGTTTTGCAGAGTATTGCACAGTGTTGCAGAGTATTGCACAGTGTTGCAGAGTATTGCACAATGTTTCAGAGTATTGCAGAGTATTGCACAATGTTTCAGAGTATTGCAGAGTATTGCACAATGTTACAGATTATTGCAGAGTATTGCAGCGTATTTACATTGAGCAGCGCTGTGGGCACTAAACATCCAGCCCACAGCACTGCTGCCATCTCTCCCCCTCTCCCCTCGCACTGTACCGATCGGTACACAGAGGGGAGACAGGAACCGGCATCATGACGTGACGCCGGTTTGTTTACATGTGATCGCTCCGTCATTTGACGGAATGATCACGTGGTAAACGGCCGCGATCAGCGGCTATTTAGTGTGATCCGTGATGCGCCTGGTCCAGACACGGATGTTCCTGGGTGCGTGCCCCAGGGGGCGTGCGGGAGCAACATTCTGGAATGACGTCCCACGGACGTCCACCCAGAATAAGCCGACCGCGCTGTTGCCGTCTTTCGGCAATGGCCCGGTCGGCAAGTGGTTAAAGGGGCCATTTAAAAAAAAATGTTTAATTTTTTAATTTTTTTTTGTGACTACAGGAGGGGGAGGGGGCAGAACCCGGGTGCCCCCTATGGACAGGCCGCCACTGATCTATACCTATATCCATCTATATATATATATACACATACATACTATATTACAAAAAATATTGGGATGCCTGCCTTTACATGCACATGAACTTTAATGGCACCCCAGTCTTGGTCAGTAGGGTTCAATATTGAGTTGACCCACCCTTTGCAGCTATACCAGCTTCAACTCTGCTGGGCAGGCTGACCACAAGGTTTAGGAGTGTGACTATGGGAAGGTTTGACCATTCTTCTAGAAGCGCATTTTTGAGGTCGAGCACTTCTTATAGCCTAGGTTATCTTTATGTAGAGCAACAATTCTTTTTTTCAGATACTCAGAGAGTTCATTGCCATGAGGTGCCCTTTTGAATTTTCAGTGACCGGTATGAGAAAGTGAGAGTGATAACCCCAAATTTAACATACCTGCTCCCCATTCACAGCTGAGATCTTGCAACACTAACAAGTCACATGACAACGGGGAGGGAAAACAGCTAATTGGGCCCAATTTGGAAATTTTCGCTTAGAGGTGTACTCACTTTTGTTGCCAGCAGTTTAGACATTAATGGCTGTGTGAATATGTGTGACCGATTAATGGCTGATTAATGGCTGTGTGTTGAGTTATTTTGAGGGGACAGCAAATTTACACTGTTATACAAGCTGTACACTCACTACTTTACATTGTAGCAAAGTGTCATTTCTTCAGTGTTGTCACATGAAAAGATGTAATAAAATATTTTAAAAAACGTGAGGGGTGTACTCACTTTTGTGAGTTACTGTATATATATATATATATATATATATATATATATAGAGAGAGAGAGAGAGAGAGAGAGAGAGAGAGAGAGAGAGAGAGAGAGAGAGAGAGAGAGAGGGAGGTTCTTCCATACCTTTAAACAATTTATTGGTGTTATAGTGCACAGTCCAGGCCATGACTAAGGCTGGCCATACACTATACAATTTTCTTGTACAACTTTCCAACTTTTTTACCAAAATCATATAATAGTAGGGCAAACCAAAACACTTTTAATTTGTATGCTATCAGGTAGGCCCTTGCACTAGATAATTGAAGGTAAATCTAAAGAAAATTGAACAAGAAAATTGTATGGTGTATGGCCAGCTTAAGGACCAATGTTCAAAATGCGTAGGCTGTTTTACAGCTCCGTACATGTATTTAATAAAGGAATACTATTTTGGATGTCATCCTGAGTGCCAACCATCCCTTTCCTTATTATAGAGCACAGTCAGTCCATGACGAGCCCTGTGTTCCCTTTACACCCTGTTCATAAGACCGGTGGCTGCTGTGTCCTCTATTCCCCTGTCCACCACTCTTGTACATTCCCCCCTGTAGTTCTAGTAAAGCGAGTGGTGACATGATTACATCACATCTCGTTGCTGTGGGTGGATCTGAGGGTCTGATCAGTCTGATCCGCCCAATGTGCAGCATAGATTGACACTGATCCTTTCCAAACAGAGATCTAAAATGTGAGACTAGTCCTATGTAAGGAGTCAGATACGTGATCCAGCACAAAGTCGCCACCCTGCAGCAGTATATCTGCCTGGGGCGGTCAGCAAGCGGACAAGTTTACGTTTATCAACATTAAACCTCATTTGCCACACAGTTGCTCAATTAACCACTTCAGCCCCGGAAGGATTTGCCCCCTTAATGACCAGGCCATTTTTTGCGATACGGCACTGCATCGCTTTAACTGACAATTGCGCGGTTGTGCGACGCTGTACCCAAATAAAAGTGACGTCCTTGTTTTCCCACCAATGGAGCTTTCTTTTGGTGGTATCTGATCACCTCTGCAGTTTTTATTTTTTGCGCTATAAACAAAAGAAGAGCGACAATTTTGAAAAAAAAGCAATATTTTTTACTTTTTGCTATAATAAATATCCCCCCAAAAAATTTAAAAATACAAATTTCTTCCTCAGTTTAGGCCAATATGTATTCTTCTACATATTTTTGGTAAAAAAAAAATCGCCAAAGCGTATATTGATTGGTTTGCGCAAAAGTTAATAGGGGATAGATTTATGGCATTTTTATTATTAATTATTTTTTTTACTAGTAATGGTGGTGATCTGCGATTTTTATTGGGACTGCGATAATGCAGCGGACAGATCGGACACTTTTTTGGGACCATTGACATTTATACAGCGATCAGAGCTAAAAATAGCCACTGATTACTGTATAAATGTCATTGGCAGGGAAGGGGTTAACACTAGGGGGCAAGCAAGGGGTTAACTGTGTGTCCTAGGGAGTGATTCTAACTGTGGGGGGATGGGACTGAGTGGAGGAGAAGACCGATCGTTGTTCATACTTAGTATGAACAATAGATCAGTCTCCTCTCCCCTGACAGCATGGAGATCTGTCTGATTACATTGACAGATCTCCGTTCTGTCCCTAACAGGAGCGATCACGAGTGCCCGGCGGCTGCACGCGCATCGGTTCAGTCATTGTGCTTCAGGCGCACGCACCCCCTAGTGCTCTCAAAGTGGCCGTATAACTATGGCTACTTGCCCAGGCAAGCCAACCTGCCGCAGTATAACTGCGACAGCTGGTCGTCTAGTGGTTAAAAGTGCATTAACCACCTCACATCCGCGCTATGGCCAAATGACGGCCACAGCACGGACCTGGATTCCCGGGAGGCCGTCATATGACGGCCTCCCCTGTGCACGCTCCCTGCGCGCGCCTTGTAGGGCGCGTGCCGAGCGTGCTGTGGTCACTGAGTCACTGAGACTCGGGTGATCACCGATCTAAGTAAGGGGCCGGTCCCGGCCCCTTACCATGTGATCAGCTGTAGGCCAATGACAGCTGATCACATGATGTAAACAAAAGATCGGTAATTGTTTTTTTTTCTACTCACGCTAACAGCGTGAGTAGAAAAAAAAGCCGATCACCGGCTCAGATGTCAGGGACATCGGTCCTGAAGTGGAAGAGGCACATCTGCCTCATCAGTGCCACCTAATAGTGCCACCTAACACTGCCCACAGTGCCACCTAACAGTGTCCACAGTGCCACCTAACAGTGCCCACAAGTGCCACCCAACAGTGCCCACAAGTGCCACCTATCAATGCCCACAAGTGCCACCTATCAATGCCCACCTGTAGTGCCAATCAGTGCCACCTAGCAGTGCTGCCCATCACTGCCACCCATCAGTGCCCATCACTGCCGCCTATCAGTGCCCATCACTGCCGCCTCATCAGCGTACATCAATGAAGGAGAAAAATGACCTGTTTTAAATTTTTTATAACAAAATATAAAAAAATAACATTTTTTTTTTTTAATTCAGTTTTTTACTTTTTTTTAAACAAAAAGTAAAAACTGCAGAGGTGATGAAATACCACCAAAAGAAAGCTCTATTTGTGGTGAAAAAATGATAAAAATTTCATTTGGGTACAGTATTGTATGACCGCGCAATTGTCATTCAAAGTGCGTCAGCGCTGAAAGCTCATTGGTCTGGATAGGAGGGGGGGTTTAAGTGACCAGTAAGCAAGTGGTTAAAGTTGACTTGTAAGTTGGAGACATCCCGTAAGGACATTATTCCACTGCATAGCTTGGTGTGATCTGCAAAGACTGAAATGGTACTTTTAATCCCAGACCCTATATTATTTATAAAGATTTATAAATGTAAGGGTCCCAACACTAAACCTTGGGGTACACCACTATTAACCTTAGATCATTCAGGTTAAGAATCATTAACCACTACTCTCTGAATTCTGTCTCTTATGGGGCGTACACACGGTCGGACTTTTCACCTACAAAAGTCCAACGGACGCCGACGGACTAAAGCTGGCTGGTAATCCGATCGTGTGTGGGCTTCTTCGGACTTTCAGCGGACTTTTTCAGCCTCAAATCCGACGGACTTTAGATTTGAAACATGCTTCAAATCTTTACGTCATAACTACGACGGACCCCGAAGTCCGCTCGTCTGTATGCTAGTCCGACGGACAAAAAAACGACGCATGCTCATAAGCAAAAACTAAACGGAAGCACTCGGTCTAGTAAAACTAGTGTTCGTATTGTAGGTAGCACATTCCTCACGCTGCAAAATCTGTGATCGTTGAATGCAGCGCATTTAATGTCTTCTTTACGAATGCTATAAAGAACGAAGATGTTTTGCTGTTCATAATCAGAGTTCTCCCAAACAGATTTCTGGATTCTTTTTCTCTTTGATCTCATGAATGACATGGTATGCTTTTTCAAAACAATGTTTCCATAGTAATAATACTTTTAATTTTTTATTTTTTTGGTGGAGTCATCTTTTCTTGTAATTTTTATCCAGATATTTATTTTATGATTGTTGTGGAACTTTTTTTCTGTTTATCTCTAATTTTTTTGGTAAAGTTACCACAGGGAACCCATTTTTATATATATTTGTTAAATTTTTTTTAATGTTTGTAAAGTTACCACAAAGAACCCTTTATATTTTTTGTTTTTATAGTGATTTTTTTTTTGTTTTTATATAAAGTTAACCCAAAGCACCGTTTTTGGTTATGTATCTTTTTTTTTAAAAATACTTACCACTCGAACATTATTAACATTATTTTAATCTATTTTTGGTGTGTTTTTGCAAAATCAATGAGATTGTTGTCCCTTGTTAATTTAAAACATTGTGTCTAAAATCTATGATTTAAAATAAAAAACCTAAACTCAAAAAAGATCCATTTATTTATGGTCTAAATAAAATAAAGAGGAAGTCAACGCTGGCAAAAGTATGTGTACAAGAAAATGGGGATCTTGAGGAGTCCATATAAGAGGGAGCACAATCTGGTCCAAGAATCCCAGAGATCAACAGTACCAGCAGATGATATAGATGTCCCCAGACTGTGGTACTACAACAGCCTGCGTCTTCTGTCAGACCAGACTGAACCCAAGTCATCACTTTCTTCTCTTCCCTGCAGCCTTTCCTCCACGCTGCCCTGCAGCCTTCCCTGCAGCCTTCCCTGCAGCCTTCCCTGTAGCCTTCTTTGGAGGCTGTGGCTCTGGTGTTTCAGTTGTGGCAGGAGGAGGAGGAGGAGGAGGGGGGGCTGCCTCATGTAGTTGGGTGTTTCGTGTTAGCGTGCCCTGCAGCCCCTTCTGGATTGTTTCCCCAAATAGTCGCTCACAAATGAGGCGCTGCTCCCAATCCATTTAAAGAAGCCTGCTGGCTAAGTAGCAGCCATAGGACTCTTCCGCTTCGGGGGGGCTCCTTAAAAAACAGGTGGCCTCTTGCATGAGGCGCAGGGATGCCTCCTGTGTGACCGTCCCCTTCCTGGCCCTTTTTTTGGGAAGGTGGAGGGGAGGCACTTGGGATTGGGTCAGGCTCCTACTGGGCCCAGCCACCTCACTTGGCCCAGCCACCTCACTTGGCCCAGCCACCTCACTGGGAGCAGCCACCTCCTGCCTGACACTGGGCCCAGCCTCCTCAAGGATGATGGTGAATCCAGCCTCCTCCAGGCTGTCCATGGGCCCGGTCTCCTCCTGCCTGCCACTTTCCCCACATTCCTCCTGGATGGACTCATCCTGTGTATAAAAAAAGGACAATAGTTTTAGTATATTTTTTGGGGTTCATCAATGACACACAGTTTGCTTCTCATGACTAGCAAATTCAATGTGAATACATCTCTTTAATAAAAGAGTCTAATCAGACACCCTAATTATTTCAAGCAGGTGCCAAACATATTTAGCCACTACTGTCAATTGATATGTATACACAATTTTGAGTGCAAAATTATTTTAGACAATTATAACATCCAGTTAACATCATTAATATTAGTACAGTAAATATTTTGTAAAACAATTTACCTGACTCCAGATGGTCATATCCGGTTCATCCAGGATGGAAGACCCAGCTTGCTCCTCATGAGCCTCTGCTGGGGTGGAGGGAAGGGTGGAGGGAAGGGTTGAAAGTGATGCCCTGGCTTCAGTCTGGTCATCAAGAAAACGGAGTTGATTGTAGTACCACAGCCTGGGTACATAAACATCATCTGCTGATGCTCCTGATCTCATTGATTCCTGGATCTTCTTATGTTCCCTCTTATACATGTTCCTCAAGACCCCAATTTTCTTGAGCAATGTCTCCATTGTTGCTTCCGGGATGGTCGCCTGGACAAAGGACAGAAGTCTCTCCAGTGTTGACTTCCTCACATGCTTTGCATAATACTGTGGGTGTTTCACCTCCCACAAATTCCTCATCTCTCTATATTTAGAAATAAAAGCAGTAAGGAACTCTGGATCCTTAAATAGGGGATTCATAATGTCTGTATAAAAGATAAAGTCACAAGACAAAAAACACTTATTAGGTTTCTGCTAAACCCTCATCATCTTATCCCTATGTAGGCCTCATCAATCTGTCAAGCCATATAGGCCGCTTTCTACAAAGTCTTGACCAAAAGTATAAATTTTAAATTACCTTCGTTTAGTAGCGTCCCGGTCCACTATCACCTACGCACAGAACGTACGTACGACACAATACGTAACAGCGCTTTCTACACTGCACATGCGTAATACTACGCCTATTTGGCCCGCCCCTGACGTTCTTTTTGTTTACGCATATAACCCGCCCTTGACTCTACGCACAGAACGTACGTACGACACGTGCACAAGGCCCCTCTTTATACACTACGCATGTGTGAAACTCCGCCTGCGTCGCCCGCCCCTGACGTTCGATTTTAACTCATGTTCTCCGCCCCTTAATTCTACGCACAGAACGTACGTACGACACGTGCGCAAGGCCCCTCTTTATACACTACGCATGTGTGAAACTCCGCCTGCGTCGCCCGCCCCTGACGTTCGATTTTAACTCATGTTCTCCGCCCATTTTTAGTGACGGTGCGTAGTGGGGTGAATAATGGCGGAGACACATGACATGTTAACTACCTCAGGTAGCGAAAAAAGCCCGGAGGCTCGAACGTCTAGATCTGTGAGGCCTAGATTTAAGGCCTCCAATATGAGTTTTGAAGAGATGGTAGAGATGGTGGCCATTCTTCAAAAAAAGGACTATGATGGGAAGTATGGGCCGTACGCCCCGGCCAAATTTGCGCAAGGCCCAAATAATGGCGAAGGTGGTGGACACTTTACAGGCTTCTTTTGGGGTACAGCGCTCCAAGGATCAACTTCGAAAAAGATGGTCTGACCTGAAACTCAGGGAGCCGGATCAGTTCAGACGGATCCGTAAAGTGTTGCAAAAAAGTAAATACCTGTGTTTTCATCTTGTGTTGATTACCTCGTATACCGCTCCATGTGCTTTTCATTCCTATACGATTGTTTGCATCGTTTGAAACGATCTTTTAATAAACATCGTTACATATCTATATCTATACATATCTATCTATATCTATATATATATATATATATATATCTATATCTATAGATATATATATATATATATATATATATATATATATATATATATATATATATATACACACATATACACATATATATATATATATACATATACACATATATATATATATACATATACACATACATATGTATGTATGTATATAGATATATAGGTAGATATATAGATAGATCTAAAAAAATTTTATTATTTTTTTTATTAAATTAATATCTATTTGTAGATTTGTAGTTTTTGGTTGAGATTGAAGATTTATATTTAGTTATAGATATATATAGAGAGAGAGAGATCCCAAGATTTTTTGATATATTTTGATATTGATATCTAGATATCGAGATATCTATCCATCTTGATATGTCTTTAGAAATTAAAATCTTGAAGTCTACTAGGAACTCTACATAAACAGACAATTTGTACACCACTTCACTACAAATGTTTGAAGATTAGTATGTACTAAAATATCAGTGTGCTAAGTATCTTAATTTTTTGCTTCACATAGGGGAAAAATCACTCAGCCAACAAGAGGAACCCAGTCCCCCCCCCCAGCAAAAGAACATACTTGGGAAATCAGCCCAAGCCCCACTGAGGATGTGGAGGAAGGAGAGGTGGGCGACATGGGCACCCCACCAGGTGAGTGTCTGACACACCAGCTTACGGTAATCTATGCATGGCTGCCTTTTATTTTATGTAATTTTTCTACTCTATTTTAGGTGATCTGGTTGTGCTTGAGTCAAGCAACAGCGCCACCCCCGAGGATGTTGAGGAAGTATGTGACATGGGCACCCCACCAGGTCAGTGTCTGAGACGCCAGCTTTATGGTAAGGTAAACTATGTGTGCATATTTCTAAACATATTTTTTTTTTCATTCCACTTTAGGTCCAACAAGTGACTATTTCACCACAGACAGTGCCCAACGGCTAATTGCTCAAATAATGGCCTGGAATGGGGAGATCGATCAAATGCGGAATCGGCTGGATCGTATGCAGCAGGAAATGAAGGACATGATTGATGTTTTGGGTCGAATCTAAATGCCCTTTTTTAAACCCCAAAACATCGATCATGTCCTTCATTTCCTGGTTTGATGACCCCATTCTGGGCCTTCTCTTTATTATTTTTTGGTAAATTATATGCCTGTTTAACAAAATTTAAAAAAGGAGGCCTATTTTTCAAAATACAAAAAAAAATTAAAAAAAGGATTAGAAAAAAGACAAAAAAAAA
This sequence comes from Lithobates clamitans, assembly GCA_037952925.1. Lineage (NCBI taxonomy): Eukaryota > Metazoa > Chordata > Amphibia > Anura > Ranidae > Lithobates > Lithobates clamitans. Next base: position 2,218,695 of record JBBGZY010000830.1, read on the forward strand.
AAAATAAAAGGATTAGAAAAAATACAAAAACAAAAAAAAAAAAGGATTTTAAAAAAGACAAAAAAAAAAAAAAAGGATTTTAAAAAAGACAAAAAAAAAAAAAAGAAAAGGATTTTAAAAAAGACAACAAAAATAAAAAAAGGCCTGTTTGCTAAAATCAAAATGCCCAACAAATTTTATTTTTGATTATCTAAAAATATTTAACTCTAATTATATTATTCTAAATTTATTTTATATATCTTTATATTTTTGGCTAGGAACATTTTATACTATAAATGCCTAACTGAATGGATACCAAAGATTAAAAACATCTGCTTTTAATTAAATAAATGTGTGGTTTGTTATTTCAATGCTCAGTATCAGTTTGTTTATAAATTTCAAAAAAGTGGTTTACAGTGGAAATGGAGCTTATTTAGAAATTTACACGGAAAATACAGTTGGCACTACAACTGCTCGACCATAACCTAGGAGAAAGCCCAAAAGAAAGGCAAGCAATAAATATAATTCCAGATTTCATCAAGATTGTTTTTATTTTAAATCTTTAGATATCCTGGCCCATTGCAATGGCCCCCCTACCCATAAAATAATTAACATATTGCTGTCTAACTTGACGGGCACTTTGGGGGGCCAAGCCAGTATGGACAGTATCCAGGCCCGTAAGATTATCAACGATAAGTCCGGCCTCAGGCCCAACTGGCACCATATAATTTTGAGAATGTTTGTTTAAAAAGTTGTGCAGGATACAGCACGATAAAATGATAAAATTAAGTTTGTATTCCGCCAAATTAATGGAGGTTTGAAATAGGCGGAACCGGCTGGTCAGAATCCCAAACGCATTCTCAACCACTCTTCTAGCTCTGGCCAGCCGGAAATTAAAAACCCTCCTCTCCGGGGTGAGGGTTCTTTGGGGGAATGGCCTCATGAGGTGCTTGCTCAGAGCGAAGGCTTCATCGGCAATGAAGACAAAGGGGAGTCCTTCCACGTTATCCGCATCAGGTGGCAATCCCAGGCCACCACTCTGGAGACGCTGGCAGAACTCCGTCTGGGCAAATACTCCTCCATCCGACATCCGGCCATTCTTCCCCACGTCCACATATAGAAATTCATAGTGTGCCGACACCACCGCCATTAAAACTATACTGTGGAACCCCTTATAATTAAAATAGTATGACCTCGAATGGGGTGGTGGCACAATGTGGACATGTTTCCCATCTATAGCCCCTCCACAATTGGGAAAGTCCCAACGGGTGGCAAAATGGGATGCCACAGTCTGCCATTCCTGTGGCGTGGAAGGAAACTGGGGAATCAAACAAGAAAACAAAAATCAGTAATTTAGAATCGAACATGGCAAGAAAATTATACAATTAAAAACATTATTCCACTGCATCAGTATAACATTAAATAATGTATATCTTCTGGAAGAAATAATATTGAAAGGCACACTTATCAGATTGCTCACCCCCTCTGATGGAACATTGATTACATTTTAGGGGGTGGTGAAATTACCAAAAAATATTAATTTTAGGACACACAAGGATTTAGGGACTAAAAAGACTACAAGACTGCAGTTGTTCCACTCTGCAAGTGCAGTTGCTCCCCAGCTTTAAGTAAATGAGGTAAGGTAAAAAGGCTTTCATGTTGTAAGGAGTACACAACCACATGCAAGGGCAATTAATGAAAACACTTTGTGGCTTGTATATGATTTGATGATGGAAATCAGCAGAGCTTCTGCTCATTTACTAAAGCACTGGAGCAAATGCACTTGTAGAGTGCACATGCATTTTGCAAAGTGCAACATATATTTGCTTTTTAAAAATCAACACCAGAGAAGATTCTAGCAAATTATTAGGGGGGGGGTTGAAATCAAGCTAATTATAAGCACACTATTTGGATAGAGTTTAGGGGAAACTAAATACAATGCAGCTGACTAAATACATTCAAACTGAGAAGACAAGGTGATTATGTGACCAGCATTGTATGCTGGAGAGGTTATTGAAGGCAAATATACATGCATGACAAAAAAGAACATGAAACAAATCAAGCATGCGTGAGAAGAAAAAGGGGACATTCACACTATATTACAATGATGGTAAGTAGTGTTTGAGCTAAGAAATACATTACATTATCAAAGAATAAATAAAAGAACATGTGATGCTAATAAAAGAAAACATTCTTACCTTAATATAGTCCTTCTGCAGGACCTGGATGATGGCAGAACAGGTCTCTGGGATAATGATCCCCAGAGCCTGGGGGGAGATGCCTGTCGAGAACTTGAGGTCCTGCAGGCTTCTCCCCGTCGCCAAGTATAGCAACGTGGCAACTAGCCTCTGCTCCGGAGTGATGGCTTGCCTCATGCAGGTATCCTGCCTGCTGATATAGGGGGTCAGCAAAGCCACCAAACGATCAAAAACGGGGTCCGTCATCCGGAGAAAGTTCCTGAAATCCTCAGGATTATTCTCACGGATCTCACGGAGCAATGGCATGTGACAGAACTGGTCACGCTGGAGCAACCAATTCTTGGTCCATGAACTCCTCCTCGCCCTGTTCATGGACTGGTCTTGGTCTGAAGAATAAACTACAGCACCAAGCACATACAATGCACGAGCTCGACGACGAGTACGTACAGGTAACATGGCTTCAAAACGGTCGGCTGGTCAGAACGCACTTAACAGAACGCACTGAAGAACTGCAAGGCCTGTGAAGAACGACCTGAAAATCAGGAACGAGCGGACAATAAAACAAAGATTTCTCAATGCCAACTGACCAAACGCACTGAAAAGCAGATACAAACCTCACAAGCACAGACTGAACAACAGTTAAAACGAACTGAAAAATACGAGTCTCACAAGCGCGAATCGTCTCTCACCAAACTTCTACTAACACGAGATAAACACGAGATTAGCAGAAGGAGCCCAAAGGGTGTCGTACGGGCTATTGAACTTCCGTTTTATAGTCTCGCCGGACTTGATGTACGTCACCGCGTACTAGGCTGTCAAACTTTTGTGTGGTCGTGTGTTATCAAGTCCGTTCGTTAGAAAGTCTGCCGCAAGTCCGCCGAAAGTCCGCAGGAAGTCTGTCGGACCGGCTGTCGGACTTTTGTAGGTGAAAAGTCCGACCGTGTGTACGCCCCATTAGACATATTCTATCCATTTACAAACTGATTTTTCCAAGCCTGTAGACTTTACCTTACACATTGGGTGTTTGTGGGGAACTGTGTCAAATGCTTTTGCAACATCCAACTATACCACATCCACAGCCACTCCTTTGTCTAAGGTTTTGCTTACCTCCTCATAAAAAGAAATCAGATTTGCTCCCAATGCTCCATGTATGCATCTCAGCATTTAATTTCAATTTTGTATCAATGTTAACATTTTAATTTCCTTGTTAGAGTGTGTTTATTGCTGCCCAGTAAAATTTTGCACAAGCTGTGGATGGTTTATCTCATTCATTAACTGATCTTTATAAGAGTTTTAACACCATTATTGTCATAGTTTCACCCTTGTTACAATCAGTCACAGAAAGTACATTGTAAAGTGCTGAATGTCACGTAGCTGATCATTAACTGTCTGTCTGTGACTTCATTAATAAAACATGGGATTCTATAACATAGCTAAGGGCAGTTTTTTCTCTCTACATTCTTTAATGTGCAACGTATATGCTAATTTACAGCTCCCTTTAGGATCATGTGGTATTCATAAAGAGCACACTCCTTGTGCGAGATATTTCTAGAAACTTTAGGCATGTGCATAAAAACTAAAGGTGGAATCTCCTTCACGGTGTCACATAAAACAATATAAAAAGAGCTAGGTGTTCTAACCCTTCCCCATTCTGTTAAAACAAAAAGTTTTGCATGAAGTTGGGCTTTTGTTGAGAAGAAGATACAGTGGCTTGCGAAAGTATTCGGCCCCCTTGAACTTTTCAACCTTTTGCCACATTTCAGGTTTCAAACATAAAGATATAAAATTTTTATTTTTTGTGAAGAATCACCAACAAGTGGGACACAATTGTGAAGTGGAACGAAATCTTTTGGATTTTTGAAACTTTTTTAACTAATAAAAAAATAAAAAGGGGGGCGTGCAAAATTATTCGGCCCCCTTGCGTTAATACTTTGTAGAGCCACCTTTTGCTGCGATTACAGCTGCAAGTCGCTTGGGGTATGTCTCTATCAGTTTTGCACATCGAGAGACTGAAATTTTTGCCCATTCTTCCTTGCAAAACAGCTCGGGCTCAGTGAGGTGTGATGGAGAGCGTTTGTGAACAGCAGTTTTCAGCTCTTTCCACAGATTCTCGGACTTTGACTTAGCCATTCTAACACCTGGATACGTTTATTTGTGAACCATTCCTTTGTAGATTTTTCTGTATGTTTGGGATCATTGTCTTGTTAGAAGATAAATCTCCGTCCCAGTTTCAGGTCTTTTGCAGACTCCAACAGGTTTTCATCCAGAATGGTCCTGTATTTGGCTGCATCCATCTTCCCCTCAATTTTAACCATCTTCCCTGTCCCTGCTGAAGAAAAGCAGGCCCAAACCATGATGCTGCCACCACCATGTTTGACAGTGGGGATGGTGTGTTGAGTGTGATGAGCTGTGTTGCTTTTACGCCAAACATATCGTTTTGCATTGTGGCCAAAAAGTTCGATTTTGGTTTCATCGGACCAGAGCACCTTCTTCCACATGTTTGGTGTGTCTCCCAGGTGGCTTGTGGCAAACTTTAGACGAGACTTTTTATGGATATCTTTGAGAAATGGCTTTCTTCTTGCCACTCTTCCATAAAGGCCAGATTTGTGCAGTGCACGACTGATTGTTGTCCTATGGACAGACTCTCCCACCTCAGCTGTAGTTCTCTGCAGTTCATCCAGCGTGATCATGGGCCTCTTGGCTGCATCTCTGATCAGTCTTCTCCTTGTCTGAGCTGAAAGTTTAGAGGGACAGCCAGGTCTTGGTAGATTTGCAGTGGTCTGATACTCCTTCCATTTCAAAATGATCGCTTGCATCCCATCCTTGGGATGTTTAAAGCTTGGGAAATCTTTTTGTATCCAAATCCGGCTTTAAACTTCTCCACAACAGTATTACGGATCTGCCTGGTGTGTTCCTTGGTCTGCATGATGCTCTCTGCGCTTTCAACAGAACCCTGAGACTATCACAGAGCAGGTGCATTTATACAGAGACTTGATTACACACAGGTGGATTCTATTTATCGCCATCAGTCATTTAGGACAACATTGGATCATTCAGAGATCCTCGCTGAACTTCTGGAGTGAGTTTTCTGCACTAAAAGTAAAGGGGCCGAATAATTTTGCACGCACCACTTTTCAGTTTTTTAATTGCTAAAAAAGTTTAAAATATCCAATAGATTTCGTTCCACTTCACAATTGTGTCCCACTTGTTGGTGATTCTTCACAAAAAAATAAAATTTTATATCTTTATGTTTGAAGCCTGAAATGTGGCAAAAGGTTGAAAAGTTCAAGGGGGCCGAATACTTTCGCAAGCCACTGTAATTGCCTCTAGGTCATTTATATAGTTTGCAGAAATTGAGCAAACTTCATTGCAAATTTTTACCTTCTAAAGAAACAAAGAACTTCCCAAAAACATTCTGAAACTGACTGCTAGGTGGAAGGGTCTACCTTCATGATTACCACCTGATCAACCCCATTATTGTAAAAAGAAATAGGACAGTTCCAGCATGTATTTAGTAGTCAGACATCTTTGAAAGTATCTCATGATGTAGGAAAATCATAAAGACTTGGTGAAGTAAAATTAGAAAAATATATACATAAATCTATTTTTCAGAAATAAAAAACTGACAATTGGCATGTGCGTATGTATTCACCCCCTTTGTTATGAAGCCCATAAAAAGCTCTGGTGCAACCAACTACCTTCAGAAGTCACATAATTAGTGAAATGATGTCCACCTGTGTGCAATCTAAGTGTTACATGATCTGTCATTACACATACACACCTTTTTGAAAGGCCCCAGAGGCTGCAACACCTAAGCAAGAGGCACCACTAACCAAACACTGCCATGAATACCAAGGAACTCTCCAAACAAGTAAGGGACAATGTTGGTGAGAAGTACAAGTCGGGTTAGGTTATAAAAAAATATCCAAATCTTTGAGCACCATCAAATCTATCATAACCAAATGGAAAAAACATGGCACAACAGCAAACCTGCCAAGAGACAGCCGCACACCAAAACTCACGGACCGGGCAAGGAGGGCATTAATCAGAGAGGCAGCACAGAGAATTAAGGTAACCCTGGAGGAGCTGCAGAGTTCCACAGCAGAGACTGGAGTATCTGTACATAGGATGACAATAAGCCGTACGCTCCATAGAGTTGGGCTTTATAGCAGAGTGGCCAGAAGAAAGCCATTACTTTCAGCAAAAAACAAAATGGCACGATTTGAGTTTGCAAAAAGGCATGTGGGAAACTCCCAAAATGTACGGAGGAAGGTGCTCCGGTCTGATGAGACTAAAATTGAACTATTTGGCCATGAAAGAAAACGTTATGTCTGGCGCAAACCCATCACATCACATCACCCAAAGAACACCATCCCCACAGTGAAACATGCTGGTGGCAGCATCATGCTGTGGGGATGTTTTTCAGCAGTCAGGACTGGGAAACTGGTCGGAGTTGAGGGAAAGATGGATGGTGCTAAATACAGGGATATTCTTGAGCAAAACCTGTACCACTCTGTGTGTGATTTGAGGCTAGGACGCAGGTTCACCTTCCAGCAGGACAATGACCCCAAACACACTGCTAAAGCAACACTTGAGTGGTTTAAGGGAAAATATATAAATGTGTTGGAATGGCCTAGTCAAAGCCCAGACCTCAATTCAATAGAAAATCTGTGGTCAGACTTAAAATTTTCTGTTCATAAGCACAAACCATCCAACTTGAAGGAGCTGGAGAAGTTTTCCAAGGAGGAATGGGCAAAAATCCCAGTGGTAAGATATGCCTAGGTCATAGAGACTTATGCAAAGTGACTTGGAGCTGTGATAGCCGCAAAAGGTGGCTCTACAAAGTATTGACTTTAGGGGGATGAATAGTTATGCACATTGACCTTTTCTGTTATTTTGACCTAATTGTTGTTTGCTTCACAATAAACAAAAAAAAATTTCTTCAAAATTGTGGGCATGTTCTGTAAATTAAATGATGCAAATCCCCAAACAATTCATGTTAATTCCAGGTTGTGAGGCAACAAAACACAAAAAATGCCAAGGGGGTGAATACTTTCGCAAGGCACTGTAGTTACATAGTTTCTCTCTCTCTCTCTCTCTCTCTCTATCTCTCTCTCTATATTATATATATATATATATATATATATATATATATATATATATATATATATACACATGTATACATGTGTTGTCCTATATATATAATGCCTTGCAAAAGTATTTACCCCCTTGGCATTTTTCTTGTTTAGTTGCCTCACAACCTGGAATTAACATGGATTGTTTGAGGATTTGCATCATTTAATTTACAGAACATGCCCACAGCTTTGAAGATTTTTTTTTAATGTGAAGCAAACAACAAATAGGACAAAATAACAGAAAAAGTCAATGTGCAGAACTATTCTCCCCCCTAAAGTCAATACTTTGTAGAGCCACCTTTTGCGGCTATCACAGCTCCAAGTCGCTTTGGATAAGTCTCTATGAGCTTGCCACATCTTACCACTGGGATTTTTGCCCATTCCTCCTTGCAAAACTTCTCCAGCTCCTTCAAGTTGGATGGTTTGTACTTGTGAACAGAAATCTTTAAGTCTGACCACAGATTTTCTATTGAATTGAGGTCTGGGCTTTGACTAAGCAATTCCAACACATTTACATGTTTCCCCTTAAACCACTCAAGTGTTGCTTTAGCAGTGTGTTTGGGGTCATCGTCCTGCTGGAAGGTGAACCTCCGTCCTAGCTTCAAATCACACACAGAGTGGTACAGGTTTTGCTCAAGAATATCCCTGTATTTAGCATCACCCATCTTTCCCTCAACTCTGACCAGTTTCCCAGTCCCGACTGCTGAAAAACATCCCCACAGCAGGATGCTGCCACCAGCATGTTTCACTGTGGGGATGGTGTTCTTTGGGTGATGTGATGTGTTGGGTTTGCGCCAGACATAACGTTTTCTTTGATGGACAAAAAAGTTCAATTGTAGTCTCATCAGACAAGAGCACCTTCCTCCATACATTTTGGGAGTCTCCCACATGCCTTTTCACAAACTCAAAACATGCCATTTTCTTTTTTTGCTGAAAGTAATGGCTTTCTTATGGCCACTCTGCCATAAAGCCCAACTCTATGGAGTGTACGGCTTATTGTTGTCCTATGTACAGATACTCCAGTCTCTACTGTGGAACTCTGCAGCTCCTCGAGGGTTACCTTAGGTCTCCATGCTGCCTCTCTGATTCATGCCCTCCTTGCCCGGTCTGTGAGTTTTGGTGTGCGGCTGTCTCTTGGCAGGTTTGCTGTTTTTGTCATGTTTTTTCCATTTGGTTATGATAGATTTGATGGTGCTCCTAGGGATCATCAAAGATTTGGATATTTTTTGTATAACCTAAGCCGACTTGTACTTCTCACCAACATTGTCCCTTACTTGTTTGCAGAGTTCCTTGGTCTTCATGGCAGTGTTTGGTTAGTGGTGCCTCTTGCTTAGGTGTTGCAGCCTCTGGGGCCTTTCAAAAAGGTATGTATATGTAATGACAGATCATGTGACACTTATATTGAACACAGGTGGACATCATTTCACTAATTGTGTGACTTCTGAAGGTAATTGGTCGCACCAGAGCTTTTTATGGACTTCATAACAAAGGGGGTGAATACATACGCACATGCCAATTATCATTTTTTTATTTCCGAAAAATAGTTTTATGTATATATTTTTCTAATTTTACTTCACCAACTTACACTATTGTGTTCTGATCCATCACATATAATTTAGATTTAAAAAAAAAAACATTGAACTAAAGGCTGTAATGTAACCGAATAGGTAAACAGCCAAGGGGGGTGAATACTTTTGCAAGGCACTGTAAATGATAGTATCCAGTTATGTTATGGACATTTAGGAAAGAATCCAGACCTTTCTTAAGACAATCTACTGAGCTGGCCAGAACCAGCTCTTGAGGGAGTCTTTTCCACATTTCCACAGCTCTTACTGTAAAGAAGCCTTTCCATATTTGGACATGAATTCTCTTTTCCTCCAGACGTAACGAGTGCCCCCTTGTCCTCTGTGATGACCTTAAAGTAAATAACTCACCACAAAGATCACTATATGAACCACTTATGTTTTTTTACATGTTGATCATATCCCCCCTTAATCTCCTCTTCTCCAGAGAGAATAAATTCATTTCAGCAAATCTTTCCTCATAGCTGAGTTCCTCCATGCCACTTATCAGTTTGGTTGCTCTTCTCTGCACTTTCTCCAGTTCCCCAATATCCTTTTTATGAACTGGTGCCCAAAACTGAACTGCATATTCCAAATGAGGTCTTACTTTATTATTATTATTATTAAATTATTATTAGCAACGCTGGGGTTTCATTTAAATACACTGATCATCCATTCATTTTTGACCACCCACCTATTATTGAGTAGGTCCCCCTTCTGTCGCCAACACAGCCCTGACTCATGGAGGCATGGACTCCACTAGACCTCTGGAGGTATGCTGTGGTATCTGGCACCAGGCCTTCTGTAGCAGATCCTTTAAGTCCTGTAAGTTGCAAGGTGGGGCCTCTATGGATCAGACTTGTTTCTCCAGCATAACAGATGCTCAACTGGCTTGAGATCTGGAGACTTTGGAGGCCAAGTCAACACTTCAAATTTGTTGTTGTGTTCCTCAAACCATTCTTGAACCATTTTTGCAGTGTGGCAGGGTCCATTATACTGCTGAAAGAGATCACTGCTTTTAGGGAATACCGTTTGAATGAAGAAAAATGTTTGGTAGGTGGTACATGTCAAATTAACACCCCCTTGAATGGCAGGACCCACGGTTTCCCAGCAGAATATTGTCCAATGTCCAGTTCTGATGCTCACATGCCCAATGTAGCCACTTTTGGCTGTGGACATGGGTCAGCATGGGTACCCTGTCCAGTCTGCTGCTACGCAGCCCCATACACAACAAATCGAGATGCACATGTGTGTTCTGACACCTTTCTTTAAGAACCAGCATTACCATTTTCAGTTATCTGAGCTACAGTAGCTCTCCTATTGGATCAGACAATATGGGCCAGCCTTCGTTCCCCACATGCACCAATAAGCCTTGGTTCCCAATGACCCTTTGGCCAGTTAGCCAGTTTTCCTTACTTGATCTATGCTCTGACCACTGTAGACTGGGAACATCCCACAAGAGCTGCATGTCATGGTTATGCAATAGAGTTTTCTGTAAGCTTACCTGTCTCCATGTGTTCATCTCTAAAGACCAGCTGCCTCTCACCTGACTGGTTTTATAACCTCTCCTCTAAGCATGGCCCCACCCCAGGCCCTATCAGGGAACCCTATATTAACCTGTGCACTGCAAGCCAGCAGTGCTGATCAACCATTGTGTGTTAGCCTCCGTGTGTACTTGCTGTGTTTCCTACGTCTGATTCCGGTTACCAACTTTGGCCTGTTCTCGACTCTCCCTGTCTGCTTGTTACCCTGACCTTTGGCGTGTTATGTTCATCCTTGTCTGCTAGTCGCCCTGACCTTTGGCTTAGCTCTTACTTCCCTGTCGTTCCAGCCTGCTGCCTCCTTCCTCTTCTCCTGTAGTCTACGGTGAGCGTGAGCTGTGAGACCCTGGGGGCCGCGACCCGGAGCCAGACTGCAGCGCAGTCCATCCTCACCACTAGAGGCTCTGGTGAACACCCTCTGGCTCTTAGACTCCGCGCCCTGGGGAATATATGCTCTAGCTCCCACTGGGATCCATGTTAGTTATCCTGTAGACCTGCTTCCTGAACCTTCCAGGGTTCAATCCGCAGCAGTCAGTCCTAGGGTCCACTACCTTAGCGGTGCACTTCCAACTCCTACAGAGTGCATCTGTCACCTGGTCCCAGGTGACCTGACACTGCAGTTTTGGAGTTGCTCTGACCCAATTCTCTAGCCATAACAATTTGGCCCTTGTCAAAGTTGCTTAAATCTTTACGCTTGCCCATTTTTTCTGCTTTCAACACATCAACTTTCACATGTTCATACAGTATGTTGTCTGATATATATACCAACCACTTTCAGAAGCCATTGTAATGAGATAATCGATGTTAGTCACTTTACATCTCAGTGGTCATAAAGTTATGGTTGATTAGTGTATGTTTAAATAGCATGCTTTGCAAAAAAAAAAAAAAAAATAGAATCTTATAATAAAGCGGTGCTGTCTCCATTCTTCTTAAACAATCTGACCTTATTAAAGTGGAAACTACCTTTTTAATCTTTTCCCCAAATTAACTTCAACATACATACATGATTTCAATACTTGTTAGGTCATCTACATCTCTCTTTTTTCAATATTTTGGCAACTGACGTAAACTTGCACGTGTTCAGTTTTCTATCTTTTCCATGCCATATCAGAATCTTCACAGAGCTTTACCAGGATGACGAAGTTCCAGCATGGCCACTAATTCTTGTGCACTTAACAGTTTGCCTTTAGTAAGGCTTAGCTCTGTTGTTTTGCGCATATGCAGGGATTTTGGAGGATGTCCATTGTGGGTGAAATGATGCTGGCTTCAGGAGGAGCAGGGACTGTGTGGGCTAAATCATTACTATGGGTAAGATAGCAAATATTTCCCTACTGATCATTTAGAAGAAAATTGCATTAAAAAAATCTATTGGGTTTGAGGTTTATTTGCTGGTTGAAGGGAAAGTTCACTTTACAACTTTAACTAATTGTTTAGCCAATTCATCTGGAAACAAGTTGTAAGAGGGTCAGTTGCTTAATATTTATTTATTTTAGGTACTTTATATAGCGCTGTCAATTTACGCAGATCTTTACATATACATTGTACATTCATATCAGTCCTTACTCTCAAGGAGCTTACAACCTAAGGTCCCTAACACACATTCATACATACTAGGGCCAATTTCTGGTTCAGGAGTGGCTTGACACAAGGAATGTGACAGTTGTAGCCCATGTCCTAGATATGTCTGTGTGTGGTGGCTCTTGAAGCACTGACACCAGGCGTAGTCCACTCCTTGTGAATCTCCCCCAAATTCTTGAATGTCCTTTGCTTCACAATCCTCTCAAGGCTGCGGTTATCCCTGTTGCTTTTGCACCTTTTTCTACCACACTTTTTCCTTCCACTCAACTTTCCAGTAATATGCTTGGAGACAGCAATCTGTGAACATCCAGCTTCTTTAGCAATGACCTTTTGTGACTTTTGCCCCATACACATGATCAGAAATTCTGCCAGCAAAAGTCGGATGTTAGTTTTTGGTCAGAAATTCAGACCGTGTGTATGCTCCATTGGACTTTTGCTGGCAGAATTCCAAAACTCGGAAGCATTGAACCCAATTTTCTCGGCTCGTCATAGTGTTGTACGTCACCGCGTTCTTGACGGTCGAAAGTTCAGAGAACTTTTGTGTGACCGTGTGTATGCATGATTGTGTAATGTAATTGTGGAACCAAACTGAGAGACCATTTAAAGGCTCAGGAAACCTTTACATGTGCTTTGAGTTAATGCGCTGATTAGAGTGTGACACCATGAGTCTACAATATTTAACTTTTTCACAATATTCTAATTTTCTGAGATATAGAATTTGGGGTTTTCACTAGCTGTAAGCCATAATCATCAAAATTAAAAGAAAGAACTGCTTCAAATATATCACTTTGTGTTTAATTAATCTATATATTATATGAGTTTAACTTTTTGAATTGAATTACCAAAATAAATTAACTTTTTGATGATATTCTATTTTTTTTAGATGCACCTCCATTAAGTTCGCACTGACTTAAATTATTGCCTTAAATGCAACACAACATAGGCAGACTTTTTTTTTTGGGGGGGGGGGTTGCCAACTAATAAATGATTTTGGCAACAGATAGTTCAAAACTCTCACACGTATTGTTTCTTTGAGACATGGGAGAGCTTCACAATTACTTTGAATACACGTACCAAGCAACAACTACATCAATGCTTTAAATCCATCACATAATGTTTAGAAAGACTTTGCAAATTAAATTTTCAAATCTCTTAAAATGTAAATAAACCCTAATAATAAACATCTCTTATTTGCTCCTTTTGGTCTATTTAATATACCATTGGAATGATGTTGTTATGTCTGTTTGATAAGTGCAAATAAATTGTTAGAAATTCAGAGCTGTCCTGTGTCTTGTGCCAAACTTTCTGCGTTATCTCAAAGAGCCCTCCTAGTTCTTATCTTGGAATACAGAATGATTAGCCTTTATCTTGTAGAAATCTGAGAGTGGGAGTGGATAAGTAGTTTAGCAAAAGATACTGGGCTGACAGCACACAGAGAAATGTGCATGCATTACAGAAATGTACTGCATATATTTTTTTTTTCTTTTAATTAACTTTTAATTAACTTTGTCTTGACATACTCTTTAACCTTGCCACAATATTGGTGCTCCTCAAGGATGTTTGTAGTAGGGACCAGCTTGCAGCCAATGCATATAGACCAGCCTTTCTAAACCTTTTTTAACAAAAAGGAACACTTGAAATAACTTTTTGCTTTCAGGGAACCCCTGCTAATAATTATTATATTTGCAGCTCCCAGTACATTAGTGTGGTGGTCAGTGTGAAGAATGCTCCTTACATTTGTGGTCATTAGGAAGAATTCCCCCTTAACAGATAGCTAAAAGATCATTGGTGTCAGTGGTTACTCATCTGAGAGGCAGAAATCGCTTATTGCCAGAGGAACCCCTAACAACCTCTGAAGGAACCCTAGGGTTCCACAGATCCCTGGTTGAGAAACCCTAAGATAGACCATAATTTCTCATTCGTCAAATGATATGCACTGCAGTTGTTCAATATGTCTTAAAATAGAAATAAAAGGCAAAAGGCTTTTTATATTTATGCATTTTATGCATTAAGATAACAAGACTTCTGTGTGCAGTGCAGCAGCCCCCCTCAGCCCCCCTAATACTTACCTGAGCCCCATATCGATCCAGCGATGTTGCACGAGGGCCTCAGCTGTCCAGGACTCTCCGTCCTCATTGGCTGAGACAGCAGTGGGTGCCATTGGCTCCCGCTGCTGTCAATAAAAGTCAGTGAGCCAATGGGGAGAGATAGGGGGTGGGGCTGAGCTGTGGCTCCATGTCTGAATGGACACACAGAGCACAGAGCAGCAGCTCAGCTCGGGTGCCCCATAGCAAACAGCTTGCCATGGGGGAGCTCAGCAGGAGGGAGGGGCCATGAGCGCCGGCGAGGGACCAGAGAAAAGGAGGATCTGGGCTGCTCTGTGGAAAACCATAACACAGAGCAGGTAAGTATAACATGTTTGTTATTTAAAAAACAAACAAAAAAAAAAACCAAGACTTTAATATCACTTTAAAGTGTGCTTCCACTTTTGCAGTCAAATTGGGATAACACCTACTTTATGTTTGTTACATGTCCCTATTCACATAGCATTAAAATATTTAAAAATTACAATTAATCTTTTTTAAGGGCCATACACAAGGGCCGAATATTGGGCGGCATCAACCAGTTCAATAGAAACCAGCTGACATGCAACCCGTGTGTACGGCGGCTGGTCTGACAGGAGCTGACCGTTCTGCTGCCTTCTGTCAAAGGGGCATGACCGCACTCTCTGCCAATGACTGGAAGCGTTGACCAGTATGTTCTGGCGGGGGGCCGTCCTCCTGTCAGAACACAATAGCTCAGCGGGGGGAGATAGCTGTACTAACATCGCACAGTTAGTACAGCAGCTCCTCCCATGCACTTCAGGTTTTTTTTTCCAGCCTGCTGGGTTGAACAAAAAAAACAAATAGTGTGTACTAGGTATTAGATGCACTATGCTGGACCCTCAATCAATAAAAAATCCTATGTGGATAAAAAAAATACAGCGCTCACAACACACAATATAAGTGAAATAAACAAAAAAAGTCCAAATAAATATAATTGAAGTGTTCGTCCACAATGAAGTAGGTGCAAAAAATGCTTCACAAACTCGCAGGAGTACAGTGATACCCCCTTTTGCATCCCCACTCACCAGAACAGGATGACCCCCAGCTTTGCAGTCCGGGGGTTACTTCAGGCTTGTTAATGGTATCACACACACAAGTGGATTGGTGTCAAAACATCAGATAATGGATCGGTGTAGACATCAGATGATATATTTCCAATAGAAGGCTCTCAACAGAATATGCAGGCACCCAGAAATAAAAATAGGATGGACTGATAGTGAAGTACTATTATAAAAGTAGATTTAATGCGCATAGGGATCGGTACTTACAAGACACAATTAAAAACAAGCAAAAACTATCGCTACCATGGATGAAGCATGGTCCATAGGAGAGACAAGGTCACCATGGACTGGAGTAGATTAAATATACTTTTATAACAGTACTTCACGATCAGTCCATCCTCTTTTTATTTCTGGGTGCCTGCATAACCTGTTGAGAGCCTTCTATTGGAAATCTATCATGAGATGTCTACACCGATCCATTATCTGATGTTTTGACACCAATCCACGTGTGTGTGATACCATTAACATGCCTGAAGTGACCCCCGGACTGCAAAGCTGGGGGTCATCCTGTTCTGGTGAGTGGGGATGCAAAAGAGGGTGTCACTGTACTCCTGCAAGTTTGTGAAGCATTTTTTGCACCTACTTCATTGTGGACGAACACTTCAATTATATTTATTTTGACTTTTTTTGTTTTTTTCACTTATATTGTGTGTTGTGAGCGCTGTATTTTTTTATCCACATTCATTCAAGTGATTAGCACTTTGTCTACAGCAGCTGCATTTTATTATCACCTAGTTGTTTCCATCAGAGCGAGTTTATATTTAGAAATATATTTTCACAATAAAAAATCCTAAGTTCCTTTGTTTCTAGTTTCTCTTTGTTTTAGAGGGGCTGGGAGGCTGTGTTTGCCATATTTAACCCTGTCTATACTGTGCAGGCAGATCTTTATTATCACTTTTTACTAGATTTGAACACTGTTTGTGACAGGCTCACTCTAACATTGTTCAAAAAACCTTGTAATCAGCCATGACACCTCCTTCTGAGAAACAGCTAAAAGGTAAGATTTTTTTTTTTTTCCGGCATGCTGTATGAATGGGAACACATACCAAACATATAGTGGGGTTTTCTCAAAAAGACTGCAAAAGTGAAAGCTTTAAATTTATAATTTGTTGTTTCCGTTTTTTTGAAAACTCGCTTGAACTACTGTCTGTATTTTATTACATCACAATAAAAAAAAAATGAAGTGATGATAGAAAATGTAAGATGAAGTTAAAGAAAAATTTAAGTTAGACAAACTTATAAAGGTAGACATTTTTGTCATAATGCTACAGTGACTGCTGAAAAAGCCATGATAATTTGGTTTAGAGTGCCCACCTTAAAGAAGAAGTCCAGCCTAAGCTCGTTTGGCTGGGCTTCTCCTATGGGTCACAGGAGTGCAATTTGTTTTGCGCTCCTGTGACCTGTTTTCAGCTGAAGTCCACTCTCTGCTTACATTACAGAAGTCAGTCCAGGCACTGCGTCATTCCAACAATAAAGTCTGGATCTCCCAGGTGCCTGGACTGATACCCGTCTCAGCCTCACAGTGAGCCACTGAGAGGCTAAGCTGGCCAGTCCCCGCCCAGCCCCCCCCCACACACAGCTCAGCGCTCCAGTGAGCTCGGAGGAGCAGAGCAGAGAGCTACTAATTGACAGTCAGCAGCCTGGGGGGATGATGACTTCTAAGTCGAAACGCGTCGGAAGGATATGCTGAGACCACTGTCTTCTTTTATACAAGCGCTTGATTTTACTGCTAAACACGTGAGTGTATTTCCTTTGCTTTTTATGTATTAAAATTTCCATACGGCTGACTGCCTATATCTACTGAGTCCATCCATACCTTACACTTGTTCGGAGGTCCATCTGGAGGTCATATCTGGATAGAGCATCTGATCCCCTTGGTATATTATACCACAAAGCTTGATTGACTCACTAGGTGTACACCTATTTGAGTTCAATCCCTCTGGTAAGCAGCTTCTGGTGTCTTTGGTGGTGGACCTACTATTAACTGTTATTACATCATACATATTTGAAGTTAAAGACTGTCACTATATTATATCCACATGTGGTTGAGGATTATCATCACACATGACTGAAGCTTGTCACTGACTTTTTTCTTTTTTGGACATCACACGTCCAAGTTCCTCTGTTTATAGACATCACATGTCATAATAGAGGACTGCTTGGAGTATTTTTGAGCACATCATTTATTATTCACGTTTTCTGTACTCATATTATTTGTTATGGTTTATATGATCACATAAGCGCTGCACATTTCACCCAATTTGTCATTTTTGCAACTTTATCTACTGCTGTGCTGGCTGCTTTAGTTTTTTTTTTTTTTGAGACAGCGTGGTATATATTTGTTTATAATTAAAATCTGCTTCAGCTAAACTTCCACAGTGGTGCCACTTCTGTATGTATGATTTATGAAGTGCTCTTCTGCTTGATTACGTCTTAAATCCATACCAAATTAACCAATTTAAATACGTTAAATCAAACAAAATTAAAGTTTATACTTTCGGTTTACTTTACAATCTATTCTCATGAGATTATGTTCAGTAGTACTGTGTAAGCAAAATATTATTTTTGTCAGATGTCCCAGAAGCCTAAAACAATATTGACTAGAAACCAGATTGTTCACTTCCAAATAAATTTTGAATTTACACTGGGCTCCTGCCAGGTGGTTTTCCTCTGCTGTGCAAACAGCTGTGCCGACCGTAATCTTTACTTAATATATAAATAAATCAATAATAATTTAAAGGATACCTGTAGATTTGTTTAAATAAGGATTGCTAATGTAGGCAGCTGATATGCTGCAAATCATAAGGATAAATGTGTACCAGTTATGTAAAGACCTCCCTATACCTGCCTAGCCTTGCCTGTACAGGGCTGGTGTAATGTAATGTCCTCCAGCATTAGGATAGCTAGTTATAATTTTTGGACAACCTGACACACACCTTCTCCATAGAGTTTATGCTTGAGCTGTATGCTGTCCGCAGAGCGCTTGGGGAGCGCTTGGGAAGTCAATAATCGTTGTAGGAGTCGGTGTTACTACATTGATCACTACTCTCTTCCAGGTCCTGGGCTGAGCGGTTGACCTACTGCACACTGACCACAGGGGATCCCTTGCTCAAAAAATAAACCATTTTTTACAGAATGCCTTGTATTCTTTTTAATGATGCATTCTCTGATTGAACAAGGTGGAGAGGAGGGGTGGTGTCATCACAATCTCCACCTCATCCATTCAGATAGTTCCTTGTAATTTTTAAAAGAAATGCAAGGGGTTCTGTAAATGGTGGCAGTGCTGGTACAGGACCTGGAAGATCATAGTGATAACTGTAGTATTGCCGACTACCACAATGATTGTAGGCTTCCACAGCAGTCCCCCAGTTATGGTATATGCATACTTACATTGGCAACGCTGTATCCTGGCCTAGGCCAACAAAGCCCAGGCCTGGGGCAGCACTTTGCGGGGGGGGCAGCACGGAAAGAGTCCCCGCCAGCTTGCGTTACAATGTTAGTGTAACGCCAGTCTTATGGGGCGGACTGGGCTGAGAGGCAAATTAGTCTAGCATCCCCATAAAGCGGACGCACTGCTTCCAGTATGCGGCGCCCAGCATTCCGCAACTGTGGGGGGGGGGCACCGCTTCTAATTTCGACTGTCCTATCATCCTGGACCACAAACCTTCCTTACTGTGCTATATGTTTTCTGCTGCACCATTGGCATGGTTATACCTTCTTAGTCCTCGCCATAAAATTTTCAGAAATTGTGCTTAAAGTAGAACTATAGGCAACACTTTCTTTTTTCATTTTGGATGAAATAAGGGAGAGTTAAAGTCCCTGTTAGTTTACTTTTTACCATCCCTGTCCTATTGCAGAGATTTCCCTTCACTTCCCGCCCCATAGCCAATCAGGAAGTGAGAGGAAATCTATGCAAATTAAGGGAATCTCTTGCCCCCCCCCCCCCCCCAGGCCCACAGAACTAGGGTCTCCACTCGAAAATTTCAGGATGGGTCTTAAACAGCAAGGGGTGTGGCCTTGACAGGAAGGGGTGGGTCATAATTAAATTAGGGGGTGCACAAGTTTAATCAGGCCTAGGGCAGCACAAAACCTAAATACACTACTGTACATTGGTCCAAGCTCAGAAAGAGAGAACTGTGCCAGTGTTGAACTGTAGCTCTTGTATGATAAGTTGGCCATCTGTGCAGATAGATGATAGCTCAAGCATAGAGAGCCACATGTGTAAGTGTTGGCTTTTGGGATTTAAAAAGCTCTTATAATGATTTTTTTTTTTAAATGTTTATTGGGTTTTTTACATTACATTAGTGCATGGTAAATAGACTGTGTAATGTTTTTATAACATAATTTTGTCAAGTCACAGAATAACATAACACTTAGTGCCTTTAGGAGTGGAAGCAACGTTCGGAGAATTAAGATAGCTATCTTATATCTTGATCTAGTCAGAGCAGTGTTGATGAGTGAAGTTGACAGGTGAGGGTATTGAAGAATCACGAACGTCAAGGAGCCTCCAAGATTTGTTTTTGTAGTTCAGGGTGGAAAAAACGCAGAGGGTTCCGACAGATTGGATA
Organism: Lithobates clamitans; assembly: GCA_037952925.1. Taxonomy (NCBI): domain Eukaryota; kingdom Metazoa; phylum Chordata; class Amphibia; order Anura; family Ranidae; genus Lithobates; species Lithobates clamitans. The sequence continues at coordinate 2,238,422 of JBBGZY010000830.1, forward strand.
ATTTAAGGTTGCCTAGGAAGTTTGTAAGGTCTCGTTTGAGATACCAATCCGTGTAGCGAAATGGTTGGATGAGTTTTTGTAGTTCTTCTTGGGAGAACGTGTGTTCCATAAATTTACGCCATCTCATGAAAAATCATGAGGTGGGGCGAAAGTTCAATACCATGGTGTCCAACCTTTCCAGATAAAAGATCGACAAGAGGGCTTTTTTCACCGCCAGTAAATTTGGCGGTGTTGGCTTGATCCAGTGCGACATGATAGTCCTGCAGGCCACCAGGAGGCATATATGCATCCAGTGGGAGATGTGGGAGATGTGAAGTGGACTCTTTTCTGGTGGTGTGGATAAGGATGGTTTACACCCAAACAGACATATAAGGTAACGCCTTGGGATCCGTATTTTAGTGATCTTGTATATAAAGTTCAGTACAGAGTCCCAATATGTGATAGTGGATTGGCACTCCCAGAGACGGTGAACCATTGTGGAGCGTGGTGCAGAACACCAGGGGTGTTTGGACTGGATCTGTTTTGTTGATAAGGAAAGGGTAATATGCCCTATGGATAATTTTAAATTGCATTTCACGCCATGTTTCGGATATAGTAAGTCTGTGAACTTGTCTGTATGCTTCAAGGATTTTCTCCGGAAGGTCTTCCTCGTCAAATATATTAGACCACTTTTGAAACGATTTAAGATGATACTTGGCAGTCTCATGGGCAATAAGATGAGAGTATAAGTTGGAAATGGAATAGTCATCCCTGTGTAGCACAGTGTCAATAAAGGACTTTTGGAGGGGATCCATTTCAGGTCCGTAAAAGGACTGTAAATAACTGACTAGTTGATGGTAAAAGAAAATATGTGTAGCTGGTAGGGAAAATTCCCTTGACAGGGGTTGGAAGGATTTAAATTCGCCAGGGTTATTAAGGTATATTGAGGTAGTGTTGATAAGACCCTTAGCGCTCCACTGGTCAAAGGCTTTGTGTAGAGTGGACGGGAGAAACATCGGGTTTCCTTGGATTGGCAGATGGCAGGAGATATTGGAGGGTAGTCCCAGCAGTCTCCGTACCTCCCTCCAGGCTATAATTGTGTCCCTGATGAGTACACTCGACTTGAGGTATGGTGGTAGCTTGTTAGGGTTTGAGTGGAGAATGGCTGGTAGGGCATATGGAGAGGTCGAGGCACCCTCGAGGATGGTATTGGAGTATCTAGATTTACCAGATATCCAGTCAAGACCCTGTCTGAGTAGGCAGGCGAGATTATAAAAATGTATATTGGGCAAGCCCGCCCCTCCTTCGGACTTTGCATGGGGTAAAGAAGGCGTGGAAAGACACCATTTTGAAAAGCTGACATCTCCCAAAGAGCGAGAGGGGGAGAGCTGCCCAAGCTTCCAACTCCTTTACAATTTTTGATATCAACGGTGGGAAGTTGAGTGTATATAAAGAGGAAGTTTCTCGACCAATATGAATGCCTAGATATGTGATGTGATGCGTTCCTATGGCTAAATGAGACCGGTGTCGCCATTTGGCAGACAACTTGGGATGGAGCGATAATACTTCGCTTTTATCAAAGTTAATTCGAAAGCCTGAGTACAGTCGGAAAGTCTGGAAGAGTTTTCAGAGTCTATCAAAGCCTGCTAGGGGTTCTGTAGAGAATAACAATATGTTGTCAGCAAATAGGGCGGAGCGGAGAGTTTGGTTACCTATTGTGATGCCACTAACTTCATCAGGGGAGTTAAGTAGTCTGGCAAAAGGCTTGATTGCGATGGTAAATAGTAGAGGGGAGAGTGGGCATGACTTTCTAGTTCCTTTTGTCAGGGGGATCGTATCAGAGATAAAGTCGGGGGTGACCAGACGTGCCGTTGGGGATTCATACATTCGCTGTAAAAAACATACGATTGGGCCAGAAAAACCGAAGTCCGCCATCACGCGAAATAGCCAAGACAAACTGATGTTGTCAAAAGCCTTTTCGGCATCAAGTTACATTATGGCGACGTCCTGTTCGGGATTCAATCTAGCGTATTCTAGCGCCATTAGGACCTTGCGTATGTTTAGGGTGGCCGAGCGTCCCTGGACAGATTGGGCCAGGTGTAGTAAAGATGGGAGTAGGTGAGCTAAGCGTGTCGCAATTATTTTGGACATTATTTTGACGTCTACATTAATTAATGAAAAATTAAAAAGTAAAAAGAATCGCGCTAGATAAATGCAATACAAATTGTGCATAAATTATAAACAGTGACACAAATAAGAGGGCACAATTATATGACACACAATATAAATGTAGATAAATCTAAATAAACCCTTGTGTGATCTTTATTTGAAAAGTCCAAAAGGTGAACTAAACTGCAGTGAAAGAGGTGGCCCCAAACCACCAATATAAATGAAAATCCAAGTGATTAGCGAATATTCATCTGTGAAAAAAAGCAGTCCACCACCAAGAACGGAAGGGGTCACTCCTTACCAAAAGGCCACGATCCCCCACTACAGAGGATCATAGCTCGCAGATACAAATGACACTGGCAACGAGAACCCACATCGGCATCCACTAGGGGTCGTCACAACGTCAGCAGTAAACTCATGGAGGGGGCGTACCATAAAACAAAAATGGAACTCGCATAGTGTAAAACCATAAAAGACTTTATTCCAAAACTCATAAATGAACACTTACAGTATCTTCCAGAAAAAAGAGCCTTAAGTCCGGTCCGTTGGCCGTGTGGACTCGGACAAACCCGTCCTACTGGAATGGAGCACAGATTGGAGGTGACGTTAGCATGTCGTCTAGCTCCGCCCTACGCGTTTCGTGGCATCATCACGTCTTCCCCCGAAAGACGTTATTGTTTATCATTCCTCCTAAATTGGGTGGTATAAGAAATAATTTTCCCCCTCATGAAGGCTTTTCCAGCCTCCCAGAAGAGGTTTGGGTCTGTCTTCTGTCCATGCTGTATAGAGCATGTGGTGGAAGTCCTCGTTATCCATTAGGTAAGAAGGGAAGCGCCACATTTGCGTTGGAGAAGAGGGTTGCGCATTGATCAAGTGTATTGCGATGGGACTGTGGTCTGAGATTCTAGCATCGTTGATTTCCGAGTCGCATAGAGTTGGTAAGAGTGCGGGAGATGCAAAAAATTAGTCGATGCGGGAGAAGGAATTGTGGGGGGGGGGAGTAGAAGGTATATTCTCGGTCCGTCGGGTGTGTTAATCGCCATACATCTATCAACTGCATGGAATCTATTGTTTGTGTTAGGATCATTGGGGTCAGAATTGAAGTGTTATTCCTGGTCATCCTATGCGTCGCGTCACCAGTGCGGTCAATCGTGGTAGACATAACTGAACTGAAGTCCCCACCTACTAAGTGTAGCGACTCTGGTGCAGCCAGTATCCAAGTCACCATATCTTGAAAAAATGAGGCGTCTGGCGAGTTGGGAGCATATATATTGGTGATAGCTATGTCTTTGTTAGCTACGGTCTTAATAGTATGTTTCAGACTCCTATGTAGTAGGATGGCTACTCCAGCTTTGCGTCCTACAGGTGAGCCATATACAGTTCCTACCCCTAATTTGCGTAGACAGGTCAGATCGTCTGCGGACAGATGTGTCTCCTGAAGCAACGCCAGATCCGCCCGCAGACACTTTAAGTGTCTAAGTATTGACATGCACGTACTTGGAGAGCGAAGCCCCTTAATGTTCCACGATACAATCTTTAGGTGATTTCCATCAATTGAGGAGGCCATGTCTGATGTGTAGGGATGTCCTGAGCTTGATGTAAGGAAGAAGTCTTCCTACAGGCATTGCGTCATCAATCCGAGGGTCACCCAAGTATTGTAGGTTTCCTAAAGCTAAAGGCACAAAACAGAAAATTAGGAATCATGTAACCATTAAACTAAAACTGTAAAGAAATAACATAACAGTGGTTTGGTGCAAAAGGCATCTATCAAACATCAAGTACTTCACTTTTTTCCACATCAGCCTTTTGCCTGCTCCTCTCTTAGGGATGAAGTGCGAGCTTCGGAGGAGGAGAGGTGAAGGGGGAGAGGAGGGGGTGGAGGGAAGTTTGCCACTTCGGTGGGGGTTATATGGGTATCTAGGCATAGATGAGTGGAGTGTTTATGCTCCAGGAGGTTGCAGCAAATGTCAAGGGCCACCTCAAAAAGTGAGCAGGGCAGTTAGCTACAGGCAGATACTTTGAGGGAGACTGCACCCTCTAATAGCCAGTAATCTACGTAGTTTAAGATGGGAGACAAGCAACAGAGGGGAAAATGACCTAGCGTTCACATTTAGTTGTAGAACGTGGTAGCCCAGCATATGGAGTTCACTCAAACAGTAGTGTGGGAGATGTGGGGGGAAAAAAAGAAAAAGGGGGTGATGATACTACCCGTCTCTCATGTGCATCCGCCGATGAGTAGACTCTGAGGTTCGTCTTCAGCAATTGCCGAAATGATCCGCCTGATGAGTAAAGCGACTGCGTTTGTATGGCGGCTTGCTCGGGCTGTGGCGTTGTTTGCCGGATGCAGAGGGAGAAGTAGTTGGCGAAGAGGAGGAGCCTCCCGCAGAGTTGGTGTGATCCATTTCTGTGCCGGCTGTTGAAAAGTATCGATCCGCTTCAACGAAGCGAAGTAAAAGTGAGGTGTTCCCCTGAGCGTGTTTGGATACTCAGGGTAGCCGGATATGCCAGAGAAAACTTCACTTGATTGTGGTATAAAGTTGAGCTGATTGTGGAGAACGCTTTATGTGGTTTCATCACCTCAATCGAATAGTCCACAAAGAGCAAAAGTTTTGCTCTGTCCACTGATAGGGAGCATGTGCGGCGGAATGCTTGCATTATAGCGTTTTTGTCGGCGTAGTTCAGATACATGACAATTACGTGTCTGGGTTTGGCGTGAGTATCTGCGAACTGACCGATGCAATGGCCTCGCTCGGTATGCAGGGTATGCAGAGGCGCAATTGTTCAGGACTAAGTTTAGCGCATATATTTGTGAGCTGGTTGTTTGCTACTGATTCTGGCAGTCCAAAAATTGTTTCTTCTGGAACGATTTTCCAGATCGTCCAGTTTGTCCCACAATTCTCTGTTTTCAGCGGTTATGCGGGCTATTACTGCTTACTATGCAGCGGTATCATCTTCCAGGGATGATATTCTGTCCTTTGTCTGGATGATTCTCTGGGCTTGTGCCTGTACCTCCAGGTGGAGTTGCTCTAGTCCTCTGTGCACCGCAGCATCTACAGTGGCGGCCAGAGTGGGTCCCAGCAAGGCAACTACCTCCTGGGCAATGCCTGCTGGTGATGCAGAATCCAGTGCCTGTGTACCTGGAGCGTGCAGGAGCAGAGATTCCACCGAGCATGGAGTGGCCACCATTTTGGCTGAGCCTGGAACTGTGTCTCCCGCGGGGGGTGCCGAGGAGGTGACCGCTCGTGCGTATGACCGTTCCACGAAGTGGTCCATGTGTGCCCCCTGTGTAGCGGTGGTGGATGGGGATCGCCCCGAAGCTCTGGCTGGCTTAATAGCGGTAGATTGGAGGAGGGCGGCGGGAGCTGTATCTGACTACAGCCGTTCCATGTGGCGTATAATGATTTTTAAATGTATGAACATTTTAATGTATGAATGTATGAACATTTTAATGTATGAATGTATGAACATATTGGACAGTTTTTCATTTTTATGCTTTAATCATGTTCACTTTAAATCTGAACAAACATCTAAACCCAGTTAGAGTGCTGCTGTGCATAAGATTACCATTTTCTGATACCAAGATTGATACAGGCACTTTCCATAGCTGTAAAACTACATATATTTCTTAGTGTATCCATGTCAAGGTTTTATTGTAGCACCCTCTAGTGTGTGCTACTTGTATCGGTAGAATAGGCAAAGTATATTCTGGCCAGGAATAACCTAGGAATAACCTATAACCAGTCAATAAATTGGGTCAGGGTTATTACAGGTCAGGGCTGGTTGACTCTTCTTTGCAGCTCTTTCTGGAGAACCTTCTAGAAGTAGAGGGTGGGAGTTAGGAGGGGCTGCAATGAATATTTGTGGGACCTCAGCCAATCCCCAGAGTTGGGCTGGCAAAGGGGCAGAGACTACCCCATAAATAGACATGGACCATGCCAGCAGGGCAGTCGGACCGAAGATGGAGATTAAGTGTTCAGAAGGTTATTGGTATCCCTGAGGGGTACCCCCTAGTCTGGGGGGTGTCCTTCCTTGGGCCGGGGCTTGCGTTCTGGAAGACACAAGGGAGGAAGCTTTCCTGCAGGCACAGGAGCAAAGAGAAGACAGAGTGAGTAGTTCAACACCGGTGGGGACCAACAAAGGGGGGGGACAGCCACATGTAGCAAGTCTCCTTTGAAAACAGAGGTGGGCTTAAGTCTTCTACCTTTCCCCTGAGAGATCTCCAGAGAGTCAGCCAGGTGGTGAAGAGTCAGTCGGGCAGACTGGTGTGGAGAAAGACAGCTGGGAGGGCTGGTGAAAGAGGCAGCTGCAGCCAGGTGGGCTAGTATTGCCTGAAGAGGTGGTGCTGGGATCAGTGACCACAAAGGAAGCAGGGGGGAAAGTTACTTGCTGTGTCACTCCACATGTGCTATTGTTAATGGATTGTGCGTTCCTGCCTGTAATAGGATGCTGCTGAACCGACAAGGAGTCTGTGAAGTCCCCCCAGGGGTGAACCAGCAGAGGCTGAGCAAGAGAAAAGCAAAGTCTGTGCAGGAGGAATGGTTGAAGAGGAGTCGGTATATAGCTGTATATAGGAAGTTGTCCCTGAAGTTTGCTGAAGTGAATTGGGATCCCCACTCCTGGCTGTGCAGGAGTGGGGGACCCCTGTCCATCTGCTGCTCCTACATTGGGTGTGCTACATTATTATTGAATGGAGCTCAAATTTAATACAGTAAAGGAAATAAACCACATGATGGATGCTGTGAATAGCTAAGAAAAGGAATTTAAATGCGTTCATTCTCTTTATGGCTGAAGCTTTGTTTGCATGTCTTTGTTAGCAAATGTACATAGGCATGGCTTATTGCTCCATTTTTAGTTTGTGTAACCTGTTCTCTCTCTGTTATATAAATAGTAGCAGCATGCCAATTAGTGTGCATCCATGCATATACCGCTATGTGTTACAGTCTACGGGCTAAATCCAGAGCACAAACACATGATCATTCTTAAAGAGGAACTTCACTCATCTTTACAAAAAAATTAAATTCAGCAGCTACACATGTTATATTGGGGTTTCAGAACAAGCAGAACAAGCACGCCGTCATCCTGGCCTGGAATGAGGAATAAGGTACTTGTCCCCCCCCCCCCCCCCAAATAAAACAATTTCCAAATGTGTAAAGGACTGTTGTCTAGTGCTCATTATTTTAATATAGAACCTAATTTTGAATTAAATTACCGTATATAGTGCCTGTATATTATACAGACCTTTACATACAGCATTAACCACTTGAGTGCAGTTTCATAATCAGAAAAAAATATTCAACTAAGGTGCAGCGCTCTTTCATGGAACCTTCTAGTACTGTATGTGCAAATTACAGTGCCACATAACTAACACTGCCACTGACCGAAATCCTGGTTGTGTGAACCAACGCAAATAATCTAAATAAATAAATCAAATATAACTCTGATAATTTGTGCGACAGTGATATAAGTGATTGGAACCTCTTAAATAAAGTGCTAATATGAATATATCACTGTGCCCATCGGTAACAGTGGCAAAAAAAAAAATGCAATAATCAAAATTGCAAACTGTCCACAATCGTGTTTTGATCTTCGGCAATTAAATAATCTAAAACTGTGACACACTTCACACTTATGCCCCGTACACACGGTCAGACATTCATCAGATATTCCGACAACAAAATCCTAGGATTTTTTCCGACGGATGTTGGCTCAAACTTGTCTTGCATACACACGGTCAGACAAAGCTGTCGGAAAATCCGATCATTCTAAACGCGGTGACGTAAAACACGTACGTCGGGACTATAAACGGGGCAGTAGCCAATAGCTTTCATCTCTTTATTTATTCTGAGCATGCGTGGCACTTTGTGCATCGGATTTGTGTACACACGATCAGACACGATTTTATAGCCTGCTCTCAAACTTTGTGTGTCGGAAAATGCGATGGAAAATGTGTGATGGAGCCCACACACGGTCGGAATTTTCTGACAACAAGGTCCTATCACACATTTTCCGTCGGAAAATCCGACTGTGTGTACGGGGCATTAAAGTGTTACTAAACCCACAACAGTAAAATCAGTCTGTATTATGCAGTAAAGCATGCACTCACTGTGGAACCTAAGGGGTTTATCCTGCGCATTGTGTAAAAAGACTGTTTGATCCTGTCTTATCTGATCTTCCTCCCAAAGTCCCCAATCTATCTGCTGATAGAACAGAGCCTTAGGGACAAGCTGCACATTCTCAGTTTAGTGTGTATTGCTTGAGAGTTTTTTTTTAAGTTGAGAGAGTGCATGTGATCAGCACAGGGCCAATCAGCACTGTCCAGACAAGGGGCCAGGGGTCCTGCAGCCTCATAGGACAATCAGAGGAGAATGAAAACTCCTTCTACAAGCTTTAACCAGACACCGATAGAAGTCACAAGAATGCTCTAACTGCTGATGAGAAAAGGTATTTAGCAGTTTATATTTGCTAAAATAATTGCATTTCCATGTTCTGTGTACTACGGGAGACCAGATATAGTGAATGCAGTGTCCTGGGTTTAGTAACACTTTGACACCACAGCTCCAAAAGTTCCCCTCTGTGATTTTGTTAGTGCCTTAAAGGCTATATTTACCTTTGTTCACCTTTTTTTATTCCAGCTCCCCTATGTACCAATATAGTATTAATGTATTTATTTTGCAAAAATAAAACAGCTTTCCATTAATTCTACACACGCTTACCTCACTCTCTTCATAGCTGTTTAAAAACAGTGCTCTATTACTTCTGCCTTACTTCCTGAACAGACTTTAGGGCATGACACAGGAAGGAGTTGACCAGCTGAGGTTAGATGATGCAGGGTGTGTGCTAATGAGATCAGCTGGTCAACTCCTTTCTGTGTCATGACCTAAAGTCTGTCCAGGAAGTAAGGCAGAAGTAATCGAGCTGCTATGAAGAGAGTGAGATAAGCTGGTGTAGAATTAATAGAAAACTGTTTTATTTTTGCAAAATAAGCACATTAATGCTATATTGATACAGAGGAGAGCTGGAATTTAGAAGAAGAAAAAAAAGGTGAACAAAGGTGAACTTAGCGCAATCCGGCAGACATTTATGAAGGAGTGGGTCAATAAGCACTTTCAGGGTTCCCAGGTAATCTCTACTGTTTCACTCTCCTCATCATCATATGAGGATGCAAGAACAAGGTAAAGTTCTCATTGCTTAATACAGTCTTTATAAAAAATGTAAAAAATTAAACCAATTGCCCTCACAGATTAATGTGCCTCTCTGGCGGCTAGGATGACAGGCACTATATACAGTAGTTAGAACCCTGTTCTACTCATCCTCACTTTGTGCCAGTGTGCATTCAAGGCGAGCAGAAGTGACATCAAAGCCGGTGTCCCACCCAACGCATTTCATTTTCCAAAAAATATGTCATCAGGATTGGGGAATGGCACAGTGACAGCATCTATTTGTCCCAGCACCATTTTAAAATGGCACAGGGAATCAGGAGTCTGGGCAGGTTGAAGCAATCAGCTCCTGGGTGTCTGAACTTACTTCATAGGTTCAATCAGATGCAGCGCTGCATAGCATCCAATCAGATGCAGCCACTGTTGGGACAATGATTTCCTGCCTGGCTCCTTTGACTTAATTTAAACAATGATTGTTGGGATGGAGGGACCGACAGGGCACTTATACTAAGCAAATTTCATCCGGCTCATCAGGAACTTGCCCAGATTTACATAATGCATGGGCAGCTTTAAAATGAATTAATACAATAATCTTACCGAACCACCTGCAGCCCACTGATTAAGCAATGAAGGATCACCAACACATTGACAAGTCATCATACCTGCTCACTTTGCTCTTTTTATGAAAATGTGCATGTAGTTGAGCTTGATTAGGTTTTAGTGCTGCCCCTTCTAGCAGTTTGAGAGTTGCGAGGCAAGGGACGACAGGAAGTTAATACTAAGACATATTGGTTGTATGTAAAAATACTTTCAAAGAGTAACTTCAATTTTCATTAGAAAAAAAAATACATTGTTTGTCTTACTGTGTCCATGTACAAAATGAATGTGAATGGGAGTGGTTTTATCATTTTCAATCAGCTGCTACACTTTCAGGTTTCTAATGAGGAAAGTGGCAGGACCTGCAGCCCTTTAGACTTGATTTTCCTTTCGGAGTATCTCACCAAAAATGACATTTTTGGTGCAGGGGATGCTCAAAATACGACTTGTATCCTAGTGAAGATTACTGGGAAAATCAGTAAGCCAATCATACAAGCAGCAAATTACATTTCTGGGGGGGTGTTCTGTACCCAACTGTGTACAGAACACCTCCAGGTAGCCATATTGCATTGCATTTTACAGTAAATTACAGAGCTGCTGTTTGATAAGGAAAGGTCAATTTTAATAACATTCTATTACAATATGACTTGTGTGTCAATTGTATATGCTATATAATTGTTTTTCTTTTATTTGCTATTTTTTATCCCATGAAAGTGGAGTTACTTTTTAACCCTTTCGCTGCCAACTCGTCGTACAGCCACCGGGATTGTGTAAATCTGACAAGCAGATTCCTGTCTGTCAGGTGGAAGCATGTTTGCCTTCACTTCTGGATGCACCTCTCAGTGTCCATGGCCAGCATTTGCATTGCATTACATTCAGTGGAGCACAGGGGAGACATCTGGGGTCTTTCACCAAAATATCATCACATAGGGGCTTTTTTTTATTAAATGTTAAGTAAAAAATATATATATATATTTTTAATTGTAAAGATTTAAGTTCCACTTAAGCACATAAAATCCCCCCCAAAAAATGTTTTGAGGCCCCCTTACCCCCACATATACACACGTGAAAAAACATGAACGCACACTTTGGGGGCGCATAGGCATGAAAACGATTGCGATACAGATGGTACATATCGCCGCATATGCCAGAGTGTTCACTTTTGGAGCGCCACATTATTGGTTTATATGTTTTTTTTGCACTATATGTCTAGTAGAGTGTTGGCAGCCTATCAGTTTCTATACGCAATATTAACCACTTCACATCCCGGCTATCGTCTAATGACATCCATCACATCTTGGGCAGGCGTCATATGACATCCTGGGCTTCCTGGCCATCTAGGGAGCACGCGCGAGCCCGCCACGTCAGTCGAGAGCCGATGCTCGTGAGCGGCGGCCGCACTGTCCGACGGGCACCCGCGAATGCTGGTAACAGAGCTGGGAAGTGGATCTGTGTGTGTAACACATTAACACATTTAACCCCTTGATTGCCCCCTAGTGTTAACCCCTTCTCTACCAGTGACATTTATACAGTAATCAGTGCATTTTTATAGCACTGATCGCTGTACAAATGGGAATGGTTCCAAAATAGTGCCAAAAGTGTCCGATGTGTCCGCCGCAATGTCACAGTCACGATAAAAAACGGAGATCGTCGCCATTACTAGTAAACAAAAAATAATAATAAAAATGCCATAAATCTATCCCCTATTTTGTAGACGCTATAACAAACCAATCAATATATGCTTATTGCGATTTTTTTTACCAAAAATATGTAGAAGAATACATATCGGCCTAAACTGAGGAAAAAATGTGTTGTTTTATTTTTTTAACTTGGGATGTTTATTATAGCAAAAAGTAAACAATATTGTGTTTATTCCAAACTTGGCACTCTTCTTTTGTTTATAGCTCAAGAAATAAAAACCGCAGAGATGCTCAAATACCACCAAAGGAAAGCTCTATTTGTGGGAAAAAAATGATAGAAATTTAATTTGGTTACAGTGTTGCATGATCACGCAATTGTCATTCAAGATGCGACAGCGCTGAAAACTGAAAATTGGCCTGGGCAGGAAGGGGGTAAAAATGCCCTGTATTGAAGTGGTAAGGGGCAGCACAGGCTGAGCTCCCAGCATAGCTAGAGAACTGACCACAGTGTAGATTTACTCAAATCTGGTGCAGCTGTGCATGGTAGCCAATCATTTTCTAACTTCAGGTTGTTCAATTAAGGTTTGGCAATAAAACCTGGAAGCTGATTGGTTTCTGTGTAGATTTGCACCAGGTTTTGCACTCTCAAGCCTTAGTAAATACCTAGAGTACTAGAGTAGGACCCACTAATTCGGGGTACTTTGTCGCAGTAAGTGGGCTTAGCACTATATGACCATATAGTGTGACCAAACCCCCATATTTTGTGAAAATGTTCAGGTGTTTTTAACTAGCCTTGCAGGAAATGTCATTCTTGTATGTGTGCGCTGTAAAATACTTAGTAAATAGCCCCCACTGTATTCTCCTGCTTAGTGTGGTCAGTTTTTCACTTTCAATAGATTTTTTATTGAACATTTTAAAGTACAAAATATAGCGTAAATTGACTTTTTGTAATTGACAAGAAGCTGTTACACAGCTGGAACATAGCTTCCGGGAATGTAATAACATCCAACAGTATAAATAGCATATTAATATAGTGTGGTCAATTTTTAATAGAAAAGCAGAGGGACTGGCAGAAACACCAGGGATTTCACATAAAGGAAGCAATACAAAGAGAACAGGATACTTTTTCGTGCAAGTACATGGTACATGTACCTTCAATCACAGATGACGCCTTATATGGGGAAACGCATCAGGCGGAGCAAGCCGTGCTTATCGGAACTGTTTGCTTATTAAATATCTATAGTCTGTAAGTGCAATATTTTTTTATAAATAAACCTCCTAAATGCAGTATAACACTATGAGTTCTCCTCCTTGTTTCTAATCCATGCATATGCGGGAGCTGGTTGGTGGAGTTCACCATGGCAAGTGGTGACTGATCAAGACAGTGAAAGTATTGGTCCTCCAAAGGGGAATACTTTTAAGCACTGATGATCTCCTTATGTGAGATCTTATTGGTCTGGTAAGCGGCCTGTTTGCCCTAAGGAGTACAGTTGTGACACAGAAGCACTTTATACAATTTTCCATCACTGAGTACTTTTTCTTGCACTTGGATGGACTTTATTTGGACTTTATCTGGATTTTGTATTTGTTTATGAATTAATAGGTTAGCATTTATTTTTATTCACTTTTTGCACTTTGCACTTTTATTTGGAATGTCTGTTATTTAAATTTTTACAGCGGATTTGCATTATATTTGTTATTATATATTGTCAATTCAGCAGAAGATATAGCACACTTTAAAATATTATGTATTATTTGAATATTTATTATTAATTAACATGTGACACTTTAAGAGACAGCGCATTATTTTTTAAAAAACTAAATTTGCAGAGGTCGTGTATTCAGGAATTTGTTTAGTGCAGCGGTCTCACCCCAATTGCGGCTGAGCGAGTCCCCTAAATCCCCTAAAACGAGTCCCCTAAATCTCATTAAAGAGGAACTGCAGTCTGCTCACATAATTTGACTTTCCTCTTGCAGTCTTCTATACAGCAGGGTTCAGATAGGGTGAAGCAGCACAGGAAGCCAGTCAATTGTGGTACAGTGCTCATGTTCTAACAAGGACCATGATGATAGGAGAAGAGCAGAGATGAGCTCTTCAGCGTGCTGCTTCTGATTTTACTGATAAAAGAAGGAAACAAGAAGGACCAACAAATAAGACACCACATCCCATATATAGTAGAAATAGGGAGAAGGGGCTGTAGGCATAGAGCCTGGGGATTTTAAAGGTGTCAATATCAAAAATTATAACAATCAATTCAAACTATGTTGGAAATAAAAAAAGAATTTTTATTACAATTTAGATTTAAAAAGAGCCTATCGGTAGGCCATACATAGTACAACACTGTCCAAAATTTTTTTTTTTTTTTCCCCATAAAGTGCAAACAACAATTTATGATACAGATACCACGTACCGTATTTATCGGCGTATAACACGCGCCGGCGTATAACACGCACCCAAGTTAAGGAGGGAATTTTAAGGAAAAAAACTTTTAGGAGTAAAGTTTAAGGAAGAAAAACTTACATTAAAATGCCCATCAATGCAGCGTTATCGGTGTCCATCTGTGTCAGTGCAGCCTTGCCCCAGTGTCCATTGCAGCCTTGTCAGTGCAGCTTTGCCCCAGTGCAGCCTTGTCAGTGCAGCAATGTCAGTGCAGCCATGTCAGTGCAGCCATGTCAGTGCAGCTTTTCTCCAGTGCAGCCTTGTCAGTGCAGCAATGTCAGTGCAGCCATGTCAGTGCAGCTTTTCTCCAGTGCAGCTTTGCCCCCATGCAGCCTTGCCCCAGTGCAGCCTTGTCCCCAGTGCAGCTTTGCCCCCGTGCAGCCTTGCCCCCCCCCGTGCAGCCTTGCCCCCCCCCCCCCGTGCAGCTTTGTGGGATCGCCGTGATCCCTGCCGTCATACACAGCCCTGTGTAAATTTAAATATGGCGCCGAGACTGCAGGGACTCGGCGGAGCGCTGATACACATAGCCGAGAGTCCTCGGGTTTCCTCGGCGCCTCTTACAGTCCCGCCCAGTTCCGCCCTATGGGCGGGACTGTAAGCGGCGCCGAGAAAACCCGAGGACTCTCGGCTATGTGTAGCTCCGCTCCGCCGAGACCCTGCAGTCTCGGCGCCGTATTTGAATTTCCACACGGCTGTGTATGTCGGCGGCGATCGCGGCAATTGCCGCGATCGCTCCGATCACACACAATTGGGGAGGGATTGGCCTATAACACGCACCCACGATTTTCCCCTGATTTTCAGGGGAAAAAAGTGCGTGTTATATGCCGATAAATACGGTATTTTCTCGACATGTTTCGCTCAGTGGAGCTTCTTCGGGAGATCATGTGGTACCATTTTTAAGACTGAAATTTATATAAAGAAAGAAAACATCAGTACAGAATAAGTAAGCATTATTTCTAACATCATTTTAAACACCGAATAAGCCATGCAATGTCATCTTTTTGCCTATACCATGATTATATAGAGTTCTGTGTATTGGGTATACCCCCATTTAACTCACTTTACCCATATTGAAGATTTGGCTGGATGCTGTATATTATAGGACATGGCTGTCGGGGGTAAACGTGCCGATATTGGCCCTAGACACCCATTATCTTTACATGTCTACTTAGGTACTATATATTACATTAATATATATATGCATTAACTTTTGCCACTTTCCCCCCCCCCTTCCAATTTGTTTCCCATTTCCCCCCCCCCCCCTTCTTGTTAGAACCCAAATTTGACCAAAGGGTCCAGATGGCTATAACCATATTAACTACATACATTGCACATTTAACACTTATCTTCGTATAGATTTCTGTTCAATTTATGAACCTCTGACATCTATACTTCAATATTATATTTCTTATATGTAGGGACGTACATTCCCCTTCTGTATTGGTTGTTCCTCGTGGATGCTGGTGGTTTGACGTGCCTCACCGTATCTGTATGGCGTCAATGACCTCTCCTTGACATACATCAGAAAATCTCCACACCACCTTTGAGTCCAGGCCTCCATTATATATAAATTTACATATGGCCTCCCTTACCCGAATATGCGATGAAATTGATATCATGGTGATGATGACCTGAAGTACCATTCAGCAGACTGTCAGACCATAGTCCGTTGCTCTGTATGCAGCTAATTGTTTGAACGAGTAAGTCCCCATAATGCTCTATACTACTTTAAATTTCTGGTGTATCTTGAGCTTTTATTTTTATTCATCTTCTCACATCTTCATCATTTTTCATTTCCTATCCTCATTTCAATTTATTTCTTACTCCATATATATTTTCTTTCTTTGCCTCCAATAACTCTGCTCTTTATACCCTTTACACCTATGATATACACTCATGATATGTACCGTATTTATCGGCGTATAACACGCACCGGCGTATAACACGCACCCCAATTTAGGAGGGAATTTTAAGGAAAAAAAAACTTTTAGGAGGGAAGTTGAGGGAAAAAAAACTTACATTTAAATGCCCATCATTGCAGCCTTCTCAGTGCAGCCATGTCGGTGCAGCCTTGTCAGTGCAGCCATGTCAGTGCAGCCATGTCAGTGCAGCCATGTCAGTGCAGCCTTCCCCAGTGCAGCCTTGTCAGTGCAGCCTTACCCAGTGCAGCCTTGTCAGTGCAGACTTCCCCAGTGCAGCTTGTCAGTGCAGACTTCCCCAGTGCAGCCTTGTCAGTGCAGACTTCCCCAGTGCAGCCTTGTCAGTGCAGACTTCCCCAGTGCAGCCTTGTCAGTGCAGACTTCCCCAGTGCAGCCTTGTCAGTGCAGACTTCCCCAGTGCAGCCTTCCCCAGTGCAGTCTTCCCCAGTGCAGCCTTGCCCCAGTGATCCCAGCCATTCTGGGCTTCAAAATCACCGACCGCGATTTGAAAATGGCGCCGCCGGTGCCGAAATACACAGAGCCGGTCCTCGGCTCTTTCCGGCGGCTCTCGTTCACTTTCGGCTCCACTTGTAGTCCCGAGCGGAGCTATCCGAACCTAGCCGAGTAGGTTCGTATAGCTCCGCTCGGGACTACTAAATTTATAGAGGTCATTATTTATTTAATTTACGTTAAATTGATGTTTTTTTTTAAAGGTGTTTATTTTTGGATTTTTGCAATGAAAATAATACAAAAACGATGAAATAATAAGAAAACCAATAATATAGACTGTTCTACATACATGTATGTCATAGGTATTTAGATCACTGAAAATATAGCAAAAATCATGAAGTAGTACAGCTGTACAAAACAGTAATACCCCAGCCAGAAAAAACTCGCACCATTCATACACACACTCATACACACATCTGTCACCCACGACCACCAATAATACAGTATAGTTTTGGCGCGTCTTGTAGAACAAACTCTCGTCAGAACGTATACAGATTTCCATCCACATTAAGATATATGTCAAGTAATGTTTGCTAAGAACACATCTCCTCGCCTCCTCACTGAGACAACTGCGAGGAGAGGACCTCCCCCCAGAAGCCCCTTGAAACATCCAGCCAAGGCTGCCAGATCTTGGTGAACTTCCTAGGGCATGCCCTGCTCTTGTAAATCAACTTAAATTTGGGGAGGGTCCTATGTACAATACGGAAGAAGGCTTGGGCTGAAGGGGGTTCAGTATCTTTCCAATGCAATAAAATGGTTTTACGTGCATAAAACAATAAAATACGTATTAACATCCTAGCATGGGTGCGAGGAACACTATCATTTAGTACTCCCAGGAGTCCGACCTCTGGAGTTTGCGGCAGCGGTATATGTAACTTACGGTTGAAAAAAGAAAAAACATCTTTCCAGAATGCTGCAAGTCCGGGACATGCCCAAAACATATGAAAGAAATCAGCAGCAATCCTTTTACATCTAGCGCATGCAATATCCTGACCCAGTCCCATTGTAACCAACCTAGCAGGTGTATAATGTAAGTGATGTATAAACTTAAATTGTATCAGGACATCAGCCGTACTGATGATATCCTGAAAGCACACTTCCACTGCCTCCTCCCAGTCCTCTTCAGAAAGCTCAGGCATAATCCTTTGCCATTTACATTGAGAGTTCTGAAAAGGATCCGCACCCATCACCTGAAGGCGCCCATAGAAGGTCGTCACAAGTTTGTTTATCTCTGGAAATGACAGAAGGTCGTCCATGGAGGATTCCCTGAGCTCTATGGTCAATGAACCAAACTGTGTCCTGAGGGCATGTCGCAATAAAAGGTATTTGAAGAAGAATTTGTTTGCAATGCCATATTTAAATCTAATGGATTCAAAAGACATTAATATATTGTTTTCAAAAATATGAGAGAGGTGCGTGATCCCATAGCGGGCCCACCACATCGAATCTGGATGACCACAGAGCTCAGGAATGTTCCGGTTCCGCCACAGAGGAGTCTGTGGCGAAATATCGACTTGGGATTGTGCCAGTATCTTTCCCCCCTCCCTCCAGGCCATAAAGCAAACCTCAGCGGGAGAAAATCTGGAACCACCCGTTTTTTTGGACCTATGTAGTTCGACCTTCAAGGAGGTGGGGGATGCAAATAGAGATAATAGAAAAGCCGTGGACGGAGTTTGGGGGTCAGAGTGCAACCAATCATGGATATAAGTGAGCTGGGAGGTGAGAAAATAGTTCCTTAAATTTGGGCAAGCCAATCCACCTACAGGTTTGGCCGCTTGCAATGATGATTTGGCTATACGAGGTTGGCTACCGTTCCAAATGAAAGTAAACAGGGCAGAGTCAAGTTTTGCAAATAATTTTTTGGTAAGGAAAACCGGGGAAGCCCTAAAGCTATAGAGAAATTTTGGCAGGAAGATCATTTTAAATATGTTTATGCGACCAATTAAATTAAGGGGCAAGGACGACCAGGTACGGAATTTCTCCGTCATCTGTTGGACTATAGGGGTGACATTAAGTTCCTCGTACCTAGAGAGATCAGTATGTATCTGGATACCAAGGTACTTAAGGGAGGGCGTCAATTGAATGCATGACCTCTGTAGATAGTTGTAAGGGGAAGGGGGACCGATAGCCAAGGCCTGCGATTTTTCCCAGCCCACTTTGAGTCCCGAGACCACACCAAACTCCTCCACCACCTGCATTAATTTCGCAAAAGAGCTTTCCCGTCCATCTAGATATATATCAGGGCATCATCTGCGTATAAGGAGATTTTTTCCCTCAAGCGGGCCTGAGCGGATGCCCGCAATCTCGGCCATCTGCCGCACAGCCAGAGCCAGTGGCTCAATGGCTATTGCGAACAGCAGGGGAGAGAGAGGGCACCCCTGCCGGGTACCCCGACCCAAGGAAAATGATGCAGAAATATCCATGTTTGTACGAACCCTAGCTCTTGGGTCTGCATACAGTAAGCGGACCCAGTGAATAAAAGTTGGGCCAATACCCATCCGTGCCATAGCCTCCCATAAAAAAGGCCAACTCACAGTATCAAAAGCTTTTAGTATATCTAGGGACAGAACTAAGCCAGATTGCCCCGCACGTGCCGCCTCATGGACATGTAGGTACAACCTTCGGATATTATCAAATGTGCTCCTGCCAGGCATAAAACCAGATTGATCTGGTGGTATAAGGGCGAGGATGACAGACTGGAGTCTAAGGGCGAGAATTTTTGCTAAGATCTTTACATCATCATTCAGGAGTGAAATAGGCCTGTAGGATCCGCAGTGTTTGCTATCCTTACCGGCTTTGGGTATAACCACAATAAGTGCTTCATTTAAGGACTCAGGGAGCTTCCCTAACTTAAGGGAGTCTTGAAACAATTTAAGGAGCCTAGGAGCCAGTACCTCTGCATGCGCCTGGTACCACTCCGAGGGAAGCCCATCCAGGCCCGGAGCTTTATTAGAGGGAAGGAGGCTTATGGCTTTGGTGACCTCTTCCAGCGTGATGGACTTGTCTAGGAGGGACTGCTGGGAGGTGTCGAGTACCGGGAGGTCAAGGGATTCAAAGAAGCCCATAAAGACTGTCTCTGGAGGGGTTTCCGTGCCCTTATATAATGTGGCATAGAAGTCCGCAAAGGTTTTATTAATAGTCAGTGCGTTGGATGTAATCGATCCGTCAGGTAAGTGAATTTCAGCAATCGTGGTTCCCTGACAGTCCGCGTGAGCAAGATATGCCAGGAGCCTGCCATTCTTCCCGCCATGTTCATGTATACGAGCTGAGAGGTACAGCTGTTGCTTCCTGGTCAAGTCCACCAAGTGCAACTGCAGCGCCCGGTGGGCCTCAGTCAGCACGCCTCTGGTTTCAGAGGAGGGGGCGCCCGCATGGCGGGCACAAGCCTCCTCCAAAACCTTCCGAAGCTCATCCTGTGTCCTCCTTCCGGCAGATCTGTAGCTCTTGATTCTAGAAATATAGGAACCCCTCACCACGGCCTTGAAGGCATCCCAAACAGGACCCACAGGAGCAGAGTCAGTGTTAAGGGACCAATAAATAGTCATATCAATCGGGATGCCCTCAGCTATCTCTGGAGTAGAGATCCAGAGAGGGCTGAGTCTCCAAGTTCGAAACCCCGGCCTATGACCCAAAGTCAAATCCACCCGTATCATAGAATGGTCAGATTCCGTCTGGGGAAGATACGCTATGGATTGAACAACCGGTAAGAAGTCTTTCGTGGCGAGAGCAAAGTCAATTCTGGAGAGGGTTGCATAGGACCTAGACTGGCAGGAGTACACTTTAGCCTCTGGAAATTTCCAGCGCCACAGATCCACATATCCATAGGTATTACTCCACGCACGGAGCAACCCGGACTCAGACTTCAAAGGTTTTAATCTATCTAGGTCAGGTTGTAGGACCGAGTTGAAATCCCCAAGGATAAGCATAGGACAGCTAGGCAAATTTGCAAACTGAATATCAAGATCAGAAAACATTGCAGCCGTGACCGGAGGGGGGAAATACACCGCCACTAGAATAAGGGGTGTGCCATGTATCGACACATGTAAAATAACATACTGTCCCTTGGGGTCTAGGATAACTTGGTGACACACGAAGGGTAATCCCTTACCAATTAATATGGCTACGCCCCGGGCATAATTTGAATAGGTAGAGTGGTAATGGCTGGCTACCCAGTGTTTTTTGAGCGCCATCACCTTGGCCCCCATTAAATGGGTCTCCTGAAGACACAGGATATGGGGTTTACTAAGTTTCAGGGCCGCAAAGATGGACGCTCTTTTAAATTTGGAATTTAACCCGCGGACATTCCACGAGCAAACAATTACGTTAGACGTGGAGTTGATAGCATGGGTGCATACGGAGCAGGAGGGGTCTGAAGAAGAACCCCTCCCCCGGTCACGGCCACGTATACAGTTAAGAGTCGCAGTGCCAGACTTTCATTCAACCATACATACATCATACATACAACCATACAACAACAGACATTGTCATATTCAATACCCAAAAGGGGTATCAATTCCCCTGCCCAGCTCCAAAAAAGAGGAGTGGGCCTATACCCAAAACTTGTATCGTGCCTGGGGCGCATGGCCCGGAACAGAAGGCAGGAAAAAATTATAAGCTCAAAGGCAACAAAAAAAGTCATTAGTCAATTATAATGTTTCAAAATAGAATAAGGGGACTGAGTCCCAAAGCAGCTCGGGTCCGGTTATAAACCGGGACTTGGTACTCTCCCTCCGGAGACAAGTAGGATCCTCTAAGGTCAGCACACGACCGTACTGAAACAGGGAAAGATTGTCCATCATAACCAATATAGCAAAAAGAAGGGGGAGGACAGGGGGAAGGAAAAAATTATAGTGCAGGCAAGGGGATCCCAGAGAGGAGAGGAAACTTGTGTGTAAACTGTGGAGCCATCATAAAGTGGGGATCCGCTTCAGGCAGGAGGCTTGGGAGGGTGGGGTAATGCTTCCCACCAAGACATGGCATCTTGTGGGGATTGGAAGAAATGAGCTTTCCCTTGATAAGTGACCCGAAGGGTGGCAGGAAAAAGCATGGAATACTGAATATCTTGTTCCCGAAGCTTCTGCTTGATCCGTTGATAGCTGGCTCTACGGTTGCGGACTGTCGCTGAGTAGTCTGGAAAAAGTGACACCACTGCATTATTAATGCGGAGACTTCCCTTCCACCTGGCGGCCCCCAAGATGGAGTCGCGGTCCCTGTAATTAAGGAGGCGAATCACCATTGTGCGTGGGGGGTGTCCCTCTGGTAGGGGGCGCCCGGGGACTCGGTGGGCCCTCTCAATCACAAAACAGGGGGATAACTGTTCTCGACCAAACTCTTGCTCAAGCCAGCTCTCTAGGAAGGCTACAGGGTCAGATCCCTCCACCCGCTCCGGAAGTCCAACCAGGCGCAGGTTGTTCCTGCGTAGGCGGTTTTCAAGGTCATCGACCTTATCCTCCAAAGTTGAAATCTTTCCCCCATATGTATTGAGTCTAGGTAGAATGGGAGTAATAGTATCTTCCAAATCACTGATACGTTGTTCAGTCTCGGTAACCCGGCCACGCAGCTTGTGTACATCTTGCCGCATAATAGTTAAGTCTATCTTGAGCCCATCCACCTTCCCCACCAGATCTGCATGGTTTACCTTAATAGTGGCCAGGACATCTGCCAGGGTAGGTTCTTTAGCGCCATCCGCGACCGCCGAGCCCGGGGTCGGTATCGAAGGAGTGGCTGCAGGGTCCGGAATCTCTGGGGAGGGTGGTGGGGATCCGTCCAGGCCGTCACTGAAGAGATCCCGAGTGGAGGCTGGGGATGAGCTAGGCCCATGTACAGTATGGCGGCGGCCATCTTGGCAGGAGCGTGTAGCGATGCTCATCTTTACCGGAGGCTGTTTCTTCGTACGCCGCTTTCCCATCAACCAAAATTCCCCTCAGTGATGCACAAGACACACCTGAAGGGATTAGGCAAGAAAGGAGTCAGGTGCCGACGATGGATGATCAGGATGGAGCAGGATTGTATAGGGAGAGACCGGAGCTACACAGGAACACGTCCGCTCACATCCCGAGCCAGGCCACGCCCCCACGTTAAATTGATGTTTAATTAAGAAATTAATTAAACAAAAATGTATAGAGAATAAAAATAAAAATAAAAATAAAATAAAATGAAATGAAATGAAGTAAACTGTAGCCTTACCAAGAAACAATATTTATAAAATGAAACTGGAAATTTATCAGGTAATGAAGAGGTTAATCCCTAAGTTGACCCCCTCTCGTTAAAATTCCTGGATCACCGGTTTGCTTGCAGAGGCAATACTTCTATAGTCAAAGTTTTTTTATATATATAAATATATGTTCCCAACTGAAAAAGACAGGACACATATGATTGAAAGAATATTGATAAATGTTTAAATTTGTTAAAAAGAGAAGGTTAATTAAATATGTTCAACAAAAATCATTATATTATTGGGATTTTTTACCTGAATATATTTTATAGAATAGAATCAATTTTGCTTTGCATAGGACATCCTGGGTGTTTAGTGGAACAGGAGCACCAACCATAGGATGTTATAGAAAGAAAACCTCAATATGGAGGAGAGGTAGGGACGGTCTAAAAAAGGAAGGAATAAAAATCAGCCTTCATTTGATTCCATCAGCCATATAGATAGCCCAGTAATAAAAGATTTACTTTCAGTTTAGTTAGATCCCAAGCCCCTTGGGGTGGAGGGAATTATAGTGGATAAAGCAATAAGAGTTAGCATTCAAGTGGAGCTGCCTACCTTGCAGGAATATCTTGAGCTTTCAGTAAAGTGAGGAGGAGAGATCCTTCCCTCCTCCTTCTGTGGTGTCCAGCAGAGAAGTGACAGGGAGATAAAGAAAATCTCCCTGTTTAAATATTGCACTCCGGAGCGGCTGGCGTCTGATGTCACCGTCGCTCCGCGGACGTTCATGGGACCTTACTGCGCATGCGCACACATTGGATTGAACGGCGTCATGAGCTGTTAGGGAACACAGCTGTCGATCGCCATTTTAGAAGTGGTTTTGCCCTCACATGATGGGAGGGGGGCTGGTGTGACTCAGAGGGATAGATGCTGATAATACAGACAGGAATCACTACATGAGTAAGCCAGAATAGAAAGTAGTAAAGGTCTATTTGACAGTGCAAGGCATAACGCAGGGGGCCAGGAGAGGCATTTGAAGACGAGGCCATTGATTTGAGACCAACATTCTGACAAATGCCTGGGTGTCCGTGCAAGCTTGTAAAGGGCGAACCAGGATAGAGGAGGGGCCAAAACATAAAGGAAATATTCAATATATGAAAAAATAGATAAATTCAATAGCATGAAAAAATAAGTATTCATAATAGGAAAAAAGGGCGAACCGGTGATCCAGGAATTTTAACGAGAGGGGGTCAACTTAGGGATTAACCTCTTCATTACCTGATAAATTTCCAGTTTCATTTTATAAATATTGTTTCTTGGTAAGGCTACAGTTAACTTCATTTCATTTCATTTTATTTTATTTTTATTTTTATTTTTATTCTCTATACATTTTTGTTTAATTAATTTCTTAATGACCTCTATAAATTTAAATGTAATATTTTACCAAATTGATATTTTGATCTGCAAGACTTATCTCTACTATAAATATGTGTTTACATGTTATTCTGTACTGATGTTTTCTTTCTTTATATAAATTTCAGTCTTAAAAATGGTACCACATGATCTCCCAAAGAAGCTCCACTGAGCGAAACATTACGAGAAAATACGTGGTATCTGTATCATAAATTGTTGTTTGCACTTTATGGGAAAAAAAAAAAAAAAAAACATTTTTGGACAGTGTTGTACTATGTATGGCCTACCGATAGGCTCTTTTTAAATCTAAATTGTAATAAAAATTATTTTTTTATTTCCAACATAGTTTGAATTGATTGTTATAATTTTTGATATTGACACCTTTAAAATCCCCAGGCTCTATGCCTACAGCCCCTTCTCCCTATTTCTACTATATATGGGATGTGGTGTCTTATTTGTTGGTCCTTCTTGTTTCAGTCTTAAAAATGGTACCACATGATCTCCCGAAGAAGCTCCACTGAGCGAAACATGTAGAGAAAATACGTGGTGTCTGTATCATAAATTGTTGTTTGCACTTTATGGGAAAAAAAAATTACATTTTTTGGACAGTGTTGTACTATGTATGGCCTACCAATAGGCTCTTTTTAAATCCAAATTGTAATAAAAATTATTTTTTTATTTCTAACATAGTTTGAATTGATTGTTATAATTTTTGATATTGACACCTTTAAAATCCCCAGGCTCTATGCCTACAGCCCCTTCTCCCTACTTCTGATTTTACTGTTCAGTCACAAGTTATGAAAGGGATAAAACATGTAAGTATTCAAAAAAGCTGAGGAAATTATTTTTAGCCCTACAGCTTTAGTGTCTTAACTTACCTGTAATTAAAGAGGAACCGCAGTCTGCTCACATAATTAGTACTAAAAACATCTTTGTCATTCTGAAACTTCCCTCCAACCACTTTGCATATTATTTTATATATACTGTGATTCTGTACTTGCCAAATATGCTGCAGAAATCTCTCTCCACTGAGTCTAGCTGCAGACATTTTTACTGTGGGCAGCTGAAGCTGCTGCCTGTTCATTTCTTGGATTTACACAGATACACACCTCCAGCTCTGCAGCTCTCATTGGCCCTCTTATGACTCACCCCCCCCCTCCCTTCTTGGCAAACTCTCACGGGAGTGAGAGAGGTGTGCATGATTTCATAAGCCTAAAAAAAAAGCCTGGCTTTTTACCAGACAAGAAACAGGAAGTGGGCTGTATAAGGTATTTACTGGCAGAAAAAAAAAGTTTTACTATCCAAAGTTAAAACAACAAGGGCATAAGATTTAATAGATGGAAAGTTGAAAAAATTACTGAAGTTCCACTTTAAGTACACGGTACAGCAGGCACATACCAGGAATATGAAATGTTGGGTCTACATATTCTCTAATTCTGGACCCCAATTTGAGTGTCCTTCTACCAAGGCGATTTAGTCTTCTACCCAAGTACAGAAAGGATGGACTGCTTCTCTGGATAATGTAGTCTTTGTACTCAAAGATTTAGCTGTTCTTTAACCACTTGCCGTCAGCGCTATAGCCGAAAGACGGCTACAGCGCGGACTTAATTTGCAGGGAGGGCATCCCTGGATGTTCTCCCGTTCTTGAGCGGCCTGCGCGCCCCCTGTAGGGCGCGCGTGGTGTGCTCTGTGATCAGCAAGTCTATGAGACTCGCCTGATCACAGATCGGAGTAGGGGTCGATCCCGACCCCTTACCATGTGATCAGCTGTCAGCCAATGGTGGCTGATCATGTGATGTAAACAGAGCTGGTAATCGGCTATTTTTCCTCCTCACACTGATAGCGTGAGGAGAGAAACAAAAGCCGTTCACCGGCGGCTGCGAGAGGGACATCGGTCCCGATCGTAGAGGTGTTACCAGCGTCAACTGCCAGTGCCCACCAGCGTCACCTACCAGTGCCCACCAGCGCCACCTACCAGTGTCCACCAGCACCACCTACCAGTGCCCACAGTGCCGCCTATCAGTGCCCACAATGCCGTCTATAAATCACCAATCAGTATGTCATTACCAGTGCTGCCTATCAATACCACCTACCAGTGCCACCTACCAGTGCCCATCAGTGACATCCATCAGTGCCACCCATCAGTGCCACTCCTCAGTGACACCCATCAGTGCCGTCTTATCAGTGCCCATCAGTGCCGTCTTATCAGTGCCCTTCAGTGTCGTCTTATCTGTGCCTATCAGTGTCACCTTATCTGTGCCTATCAGTGTTGCCTTCTCTGTGCCCATCGGTGCAGCCCATCAGTGTAGCCCATCAGTGCCCATCAGTGGAGCCTCATCAGCAAATATCAATGAAGGAGAAAAATTACAAGTTTGCAAATTTTACAAACTATGAAACGGTGATTATATAGCACTAAAAGAAAGCTCCATTTGTGTGAAAAAAATGATAAAAAATTTGAGTACAGTGTAGCATGACTGCGCAATTGTCATTTAAAGTGTGACAACTCTGAAAGCTAAAAATTGGTCTGGGCAGGAGGGGGGTTTAAGTGCCCAGTAAGTAAGAGGTTAAACACTGTCTGCTAACTTGCACTGGAAAAATTGTTCTGAACTCCAGTAGGGTACTACAGTATAGCTTACATTCAGATGCATTGGATACATGAAGTTCTTTATTTCTGTTTTCATCCATAAGGTTATTTCTATTACATGTTACATTAGTTCATTATCTGTATAGTATTACATAACACTGTAGAATGGTTTATTACACATACAGTATGTGTTTATACAGAATGAAATGAATGTCACATTGACATTGATAAAAGCCTGGCCCAAAGTCACTTGTGCTACATTGTAATAGAACACTCTGCCAACGCACGTCACAAACACACACAAGAAATAAACATTACATTAGTCAACTCACAAAACAAACATATGCAAAATGTAAAACCCAAGTAATAACACAAAACAATCATATCTATCTTTTCTACAGGATCTTTCAAAGTATAACCAGTGCTTTAACCGCATATCTCTGTTTACACTGCATTTAGTCAAAAATACAGTATATATTATATCTATTTTGTAATATTAAGTGCCTTGTTGGGGGTTTTGCAAGCACACCTGTATAAGCAGTAGACAATATTATGCATTACTATTATAAGTGAAAAACTGTGTGTAAGGGGGCACTAGTTATTTTTTGATTATTGCATTTTATGTCGTCACATGTTTAATAAGTTTTTATAGCTATAGGTAGAGGTCTATTATAATAGCGCCCCCTTACACATATTTTTTCAGTTATCATAGTATTGGTCACCTACACTAATGGGAAGCAGCTTATTTAGTATTTTTTATGTCTCGGTGTTTAAACCTATAGGCGCGAGGTTAAAACAAAAATTATGCATTAGGCTCCTTTCACATTATTGGATAGAAAAAAGAAGATTGCGCAAAACCTAAAAGCAGATTAATAAATAATCATGCAAAAAAGACACATAACATGTGAGTGAATCAGCCCATGTGAATCAATTGTTAATGTGTTAAAAAGGCCAGAAAAACCACAAAAAACACAGCACAATGTTTTTTAAAAATTGTGACAAATGAAAGCAACTTCTGATTATTTTGTTACAAAAGTCCCAAATCACGCGAAAAAAATGGAGTAACAATGACGGCAACTTCTGGTGCAGCACCTAGAAATCTGCAATGACAACTGGTCAGTACTTTATATTCAAACATAGAAGTAAGCTAAAAAGCCAGATGGCCTCTTACCGGACACAATGGACCCCAAGTTATAGGGATCAAGCTTGCCTGATATGCACAGTAGTCAGTTGTGATGTTCCATCTGGTCCGCACCAAACACTGGCCACTCTTCTCCGTCAGGGACAACAAAGATGTTTTAGTAAATTTCCCACCTTCCAGTTACTCTGCCCGATGCTCATCCAGTAGGTATAAAAGATTTAGAAGAAAATGAACTTCATAGTGCATAAAATTATTTCTTAAGCACAACGAAGAAATACGATACAAAGACACAGCCACAGGTTTTTAGACTGCCAGCTGGTGCGTGGTGACGTCACAAGATTCTCTCCAACCGACACATTTCCCTGTAACAAGCATTGACTGGGAACTCTCTGTCCCACTTACATCAGGTGTCCCCATTAGGGTGCCAAGCTCCCTTTCAGTACCAGTGGCGGCCCGTCCATAAGGTTGCACGGGTACCGCCCCCTCTCTCCAGCCACCCCCTCTATGACCAATGGATAGATTCATGCATAGCATCCATGGCCGCCGCTGCCACACCCTATTCAGGCACCCTTTTCGGGCGCCAGGCACCTGAATTACAGTGGCGGGGGGGGGGGGGTTAAAGCACCTGATTAGAGCCATAGGCTCCAATAGGTGTCAAAAAAGGTGCCCTTTCACCCAGGTGTGTTAGAACAGCGAATGAATATTCGCTTTACTAACACTGAACCGCCTCCCCACCAATCAGGTGCTCGGGTCTGTTACCCATCACCTGATTGGCTGAAACGACAGGCGCTGTGATTGGACGCCTATCAGGAGGAGAGGACGGGAGAAGACGCATGGAGGACACCGATCGCCGTCACCCGCTGCCCCACCGAGACAGGGTACGTGCCGGGCAGACGGCGAGCGGGGATCACTGTGATGGCATTTGATAGGACAGTGGCAGCATTCGATGTACGCAGTGGCAGCATTTGATGGGCACAGTGGCTGTGTTTGATGTTTTCTTTCTGAATTTTTCAGTTTGTTTGCGTCCCCCCAAAAATTTTGACCACCAGCCGCCACTGTTCAGCATCAAACAGGCACAGGGCAGGAGCCAGGCTTCAGGTCTGGACTGAATAAGCTTCACTTTTGTCCTCCTACGATGCTGGGAATGGGGAATGCATGTAATGTCTTGGTTGTTAGAATGCGGTCAGTCCTAGCAACCAATAACTGCATAACTGGTGATCTGAATAGGACTGGACAATCAGTCTGGTTCTGGACCATAGGCTGCCATTTAGCAATGGCTGTTCTAAAGCTATTAATTATCAGAGGGAAAAGAAAAATGAACATAGAAAATGTTATTTTGCATTGTTTAATATTAACAGACTTTTACAATACATAACAAACTATGGGTTTTAGAGGGTACATTTATTGAGCTTTGTAATGTTGACAATGTCCATACTAAATGGTTATGATACATAGAATTCTTTGCACCCAAAAGTAATTTTACATTTCTAGCTGGAGTTTGATCAGCTAAGTTACACCCTATATCTCCAGGAAATACATCAGTGGCACTCCTCTGCCATATCTTCTGTTCTGTTATGACCCGCTGTGGGGTGTTTCCGCTTTTCCTGTTATAGGTACCTAATGTTTACCTCTAAAGCAGTTCAATATTTTTTGAGCAGCCCCCCAGGCATTTCAGTAATGGCTGCAACAAATCTCTTTGCTTGCACATTCACAGGCCACCTACATAGCCCATGTCCTACCTCTTGTCATCCCTCTTTTAGTCTAGCCATATACTGTTAGAAATTCAGCCGATTAAGAGGAATTGGTGGAAATTCACAGGCCTAGTTTACACTTGTTAGGTTGTCTGTTCAAATCGCAATCACAGCACAACCTGCCTGGGGTTTGCATGTTCTCCCTGTGCTTGTGTAGATTTCCTCCTGGTAGGTTAATTGGCTCTAGTATATATGAATGTGAGTTAGGCACCTTGGGCTGTAAGCTCCTTGACGGAAGGGATTATTCTGAATGTACAATATATATGTAAAATTGTTGGCGCTACAGTGCCTTGAAAAGTATTTATACCCCTTGAAATTGTAGACAATTTGTTACAACCAAAAATGTAAATGTATTTTATTAGGATTTTATGTGATAGACCAACACAAAGTGGCACATAATTGTGAAGTGGAAGGAAGATGATAAATGGTTTTCAAAATTTTTTTACAAATAAATATCTGAAAAATGTGGCGTGCATTTGTATTAAGCCCCCTTTACTCTGATACCCCCAACTAAAATCTAGTGGAACCAATTGCCTTCAGAAGTCACCTAATTAGTAAATAGAGTCTACCTGTGTGCAATTTAATCTCAGTATAAATACAGCTGTTTTGTAAAGCCCTCAGAGGTTTTGTTACAGAACCTTAGTGAACAAACAGCATCATGAAGGCCAAGGAACACACCAGACAGGTCAGGGATGAAGTTGGGGGGAAAATTAAAGCAGGTTTAGGTTATAAAAAAATATCCCTAGCTTTGAACATCTCACAGAGCACTGTTCAATCCATCATCCGAAAATGGAAAGGATGTGGCTGTCCACCTAAACTGACAGGCCGGGCAAGAAGAGTTTTACTCAGAGAAGCAGCCAGGAGGCCCATGGTAACTCTGGAGGAGATCCACAGCTTAGGTGGGAGAATCCATCCACAGGACAACTATTAGTCGTGCACTCCACAAATCTGGCCTTTATGTAAGAGTGGTAAGAAGAAAGCCATTGTTGAAAGAAAGCCATATGAAGTCCCATTTTGCCCTCAGCCACTGTCGCCTGTGGCTGAGGTACATCGATGATGTCCTCATGGTATGGGATGGCTCAGCAGAACAACTGGTGGACTTTATGTCCCATCTCAACATCAACAAAAGAAATATTAGGCTGATCTACACTTACCATGGGCAAACACTTCCGTTTTTGGACTTACAAATCCAAAAAACGTATCAAGGGTTCAGAGAGAGGGGGTACTCACATCTCCCCCTTAAAAAAGCTAAAAACAAAGCCCTGAAAAGCAAACGTGAAGACCTTCTTGTACCCCAAAAAAGATCCCAACAGAAAGTGCACAACACAGAGGAAGCTTTCCCTAGGAACATTACTAGATTCGGTTCTCAATGGACCAAAGTCCAAAATATTTTGAACATTGGCACATCTTGAGATCTGCCCCCCTGATTGCTGATTTAGTAAGTCCCAGACCATTATTTACTGCTAAGAGGGCACGTAATCTAGGCGATACCTTAGCCCATTCTGAATACAAACGGTCTATCAATGTTAACTGGCTTTCACAAGTATTGTTTTTAATTACTTGACAATGTTGTCTCTTTTAAATCAATCTGTGTGTACACAATCAATCTGCCTCTCTTTTTCTTAACAATTTGTTGTGATTATTCCTATTTAATAAAGCTTGTTTGAATCATATTTAGTAGTCTAGTTTTGCCCTCTTAAGAGAACCTCATTCTCTTATTTTTTGTTTTGTATGCCAATAGGGCGATTAGAACTGCGTCCCATGGATATCCGTGTGGATGAGATTGATTTCCAAACTAGCGATTGCTTAATTGTTTAGAACAATTAATACTATTCATTCAGTGATCCAGGCAAATCCCCCTATTTTTTGAAGTCCCATTTTATCAGGAACCATGAATCAGACCGAGACAGAAGTATAGTTAAATCACATTTGTTTATTAATAATAATAATAATAATAATAATAATAACAAGGTAAACAGAGTAAGCATAGTCAAAACAAGCCAGAGTTCAGTAGCCGGATCAGGTAGTCAGCCAAGCAAATGTCAGCGAGCCTGAGATAAACGTAGTAGTACAGCAAGCAGGATCAAGAGCCAGAAGGAATGTCAGCCGAGCAAGTCTTCAACAGGAACGCAGGAAAAAGTTTCTGTGATGTTGACAAAGGCGAAGGCAGAGATCAAGTGAGCTGGACGACTTTAAGTAGGCAGGACTGACGAGCAGAATCAACAACAGCTAGGTAACTGTGGAGAGAGATGGGAGCTGGCAATTAGCCGACAGCTGAGCGGCCAGCTCAGGGAAGGAAGGGCTGAGCCCAGCCCTGACACCAGTGTGCGAGAAGCCATGTGGGGGGGGGGGCACAGCAAACATATGCAAGAAGGTGCTGCAAAAGACTTGAGACTGGGATGGAGGTTCACCTTCCAGCAGGACCACGACCCTAAACATACAGCCATATGTTACAATGGAATGGAATGTTTTAGATCAAAACATATTCAGGTGTTAGAATGGCCCAGTCAAAGTCCAGACCTAAATCCAATTGAGAATCTGTGGCAAGACTTGAAAGTTGCTGTTCACAGATGCTCTCCATCCAATCTGACAGAGCTAGAGCTATTTTGCAAAGAAGAACAGGCAAAAATGTCACTCTTTAGATGTGCAAAGCTGGTAGAGACATCCCCAAAAAGACTTGCAGCTGTAATTGCAGCGAAAGGTGGTTTACAAAGTATTAACTAGTATTACAAAGGCTTAATACAAATGCACCCCACACATTTTAGATATTTATTTGTAAAAAAATATTGAAAACCATTTATCATTTTCCTTCCACTTCACAATTATGGGCCACTTTGTGTTGGTCTATCACATTAAATCCCAATAAAGTACATTTAAATTTTTGGTTGTAACTTGACAAAATGTGGAAAATTTTAAAGGGGTATGGATACTTTTTTAAGGCACTCTATATAAGTACCTTAAATAAATAGGTAAAACTTCTTTTTTTTTTTTTTAGTTTCGGATAAAGTATAGAGGAATTAGAACACCTGTCAGATGTTATTGCTGTCTGTGCCCCCGTTGGGGAGATTCACCCTCTCTATTTGTCCTGTTTACGATTATCATCACATCAAAAGTGAAAGTAAAAAAAATCATAAATTTTGGGCTGACACCAGAATAGTAATAGGAGGAAAATCGGCCAATAATGACAGTAGTTCTGGTGATCCTGGTGACAACCTGGGATTCCCTCACTTTGGAGGGACTTTATCTCACTTCCTGTTTTGGCTATGGGGCAGGAAGTGAATCTACCCAATGGGACAAAAACTGACAGGAGTTATAATCCTCCCTAACTCTATCCAAAATGAAAGAAAAAAGTTTTGCCTTTAGGTGAAAAAAGGAACAAATTAAAAGGTACACCCAAACACTTAAAAAAAAAACCCACAAAAAATGTTTAGCCCCATGTGCATACACATATGTATGTAAATGCACACGTTGAGGTGCATAAACATGAAGACTTTGATATCACTGCACACACTGTAATGAGAGCAATAATTCTATGACCAATATTCATGAATGAATCTAAGCCAATGACCTGTGAAGGCTTTTAAAGCATTGCCCATAGAAAAGTTTGGGTACTGAAGTCTGTCACTGTTTCACGGGCAGGTGTAAGCAGGGGCGGATCCGGGGGGGCAATGGGGCAATTGCCACCCCCCAGAAATTTGTTGCGGGCCGGGCGGGTGAGAGAGCAGGCGGATGAGGGATCGGGCGGATGAGGGAGTGGGCGGCTCCCCGAGCGGATGAGGGAGCGGGCGGCTCCCCGAGCGGATGAGGGAGCGGGCGGCTCCGCGGGAGGACCAGGCGGCTTGGTTTGTGGGCGGGCGTGTGGCTCAGTGTGTGGGCGGGTGAGAGCAGGCTAGGTGTGAGTGGGGGCGGCTGACCAATCAGCGAGCCGGCCTGCAGGGGAGCAGAATGATGACATCATCTCTCACTGCCCCGCATCCCTGCAGTAACTTCTGCCCTCACTATTCAGGCAGTGTGGGCAGCAGAGAGATTACATTATCTGTCTGCTGCCTGATCTGGGACAAAGAAGAAAGAGGCAAGAAAAACACCACCTTAGCAGCTATGTGACAATCCGCAAGGTGTGTCTGGTGACATGGCAAGTGACAATCCTCAATGTGTGGCAAGTAAAAATCCGCATCTGGTGGCAGGTGACGTGACAATCTGCAATGTGTGGCAGGTGAGGTGGCAAGTGACAATGTGCAAGGTGTGGCAGGTGACGTGGCAAGTGACAATCCACATCTGGTGGCAGGTGACGTGGCAAGTGACAATCCACAACATGTGGCAGGTGACAATATGCATCTGGTGGCAGGCAAGTGACAATCCGCAATGTGTGGCAGGTGACGTGGCAAGTGACAATCTGCATCTGGTGGCAGGTGACGTGGCAAGTGACAATCCGCAATATGTGGCCGGTGACGTGGCAAGTGACAATCTGCATCTGGTGGCAGGTTACGTAGCAAGTGACAATCTGCAATGTGTGGCCAGTAACGTGGCAAGTGACAATCTGCAACGTGTGGCAGGTGACGTGGCAAGTGACAATCTGCAACGTGTGGCAGGTGACGTGGCAAGTGACAATCTGCAACGTGTGGCAGGTGACGTGGCAAGTGACAATCCGCAACATGTGGCAGGTGACAATCTGCATCTAGTGGCAGGCAAGTGACAATCCGCAATGTGTGGCAGGTGACATGGCAAGTGACAATCCACATCTGGTGGCAGGCAAGTGACAATCTGCAACATGTGGCAGGTGACGTGGCAAGTGACAATCCGCATCTGGTGGCAGGCAAGTGACAGTCTGCAACATGTGGCAGGTGAGAGAGCAGGCGGTGACAATCTGCATCTGGTAGCAGGCAAGTGACAATCCGCAATGTGTGGCAGGTGACATGGCAAGTGACAATCCGCATCTGGTGGCAGGCAAGTGACAATCTGCAACATGTGGCAGGTGACGTGGCAAGTGATAATCCGCAATGTGTGGCAGGCGACGGTGGCAAGTGACACGCCCAGGGCTCCCACTGATCCTGCATTATGGTGAGTTGAACCATTACATTTTATATTACAATATATTAATAGAAATAACAACCATGGTGCTGGGATAATTGAAGCGCCAACACCAGCCATTTCCTCGATAAATTGCCCACAAAAAAAGTATTTTCTGGCAGTGCCCCTTCCGAGACTAGACTCTGGATCCGCCCCTGGGTGCAAGTTTAAAGCTTTATCTATTGGGTATCTTTTTATTCAGAGCAACCAAATCTTTTATATCTTAGTGTATTTTCACTGAAACATAAACACATATAACCACTTCACCACCTGTCAAATGCCTCTGAAAAGCAATCCACCGCAGAACACTTTTCAGAGTGGTGACAAGCAGTGGTGTAAGCCCCTGTTCACACCGATGCCACTTGTCAAGCAATTTGACATATCGCACTCTATTGTCGGCAATGGAACTGTTCAAATCGGTGCGATGCCAACTTTGCGGTGCCGCACCAATTTGAGAAAGAAGTTCCTGCACGATTTTTGCCGATTTCAGCTACGACTTGCATAGACATCTGTGCATGAAGTCACACAGATGTCAGCCAAGTGGCACCTGAAGTCGCACTGACATGCGGCTTTGAAATTGAGTGATTTCATGCGATTTCAAAGTCAGATTCAGTGTGAAGGGGGGCTAAACCTCTCTGAGCTTAGCTTCGGATAATCTCTGATGCCCCGTATACACGATCAGAAATTCTGCCAACAAAAGTCGAATGTGAGCTTTTGGTCAGAAATTTGGAGCATACACAGTCGAAATTTCTGACCAAAAGCTCACATCGGACTTTTGCTGGCAGAATTCCAGCCAGCAAAATATTGAGAGCAGGTTCTCTATTTTTCGGTCGGAAAAAGTTCCTATCCGAAAATGCGTTCGTCTGTATGCAATTCGGACGCGCAAAAAATCACGCATGCTCGGAAACAATTTGACGCATGCTCGGAAGAATTGAACTTCATTTCCTCGGCTCGTCATAGTGTTGTACGTCACCGCGTTCTTGGCGGTCGAAAGTTCAGAGAACTTTTTTTTTTTTTTTTCAAATTATAAGTTTATTAAAGAACAAGAGAGGACGCAGGTCCAACACGGTACCACAAGGCATGTACAAAAAATTCTATTTTGAGGGCGCAGCCCCCAGTTATACAAAATCGCCTTATATAGATACAGTAGAAATTATTTCTTTGTAGGTAAACCATTGTGAAGTACTAATAAGCCTTATATGTATGACTAAGAAACGATATGTGAATGGAACCGATCCTCTCCGTTTCCATTTCCATTTACCTAATTCTGTTACAGCTGCAGAGAGAAAGAGAAGCCTAAATAAAAGGAGATAGGAGATGGGAAGTAAAGGAAGGAGGAATAGCTAGGGAATCCAGAGGGGAGGGATGGGGAGAGATAGGGGGTAACGAGAGGGGGAGGGGGGGGGGGGATAAGGTGACGGCTACTGTGTGTGCCATCTGGCAGGTTTAGGAAGGATTAGCACTGTTTGCTATACACAGATAACAGCATATCATAGGTGGCTTCCACTAAACAGATGAGTTCCCATCTAGAAGCGCCTTGCCTTCAGCCGAAAAGATAAATATGTTCCATCCGGACCAAGTCCTGGTGAACAATTCCTTTTGATTTCTAGCGGTCAGAGTCAGATCTTCCATTCTCTTAATGTCCTCTACCTTTCTGATCCACACACCAACTGAAGGGGGCTGCGTAGATTTCCAAAACAAGGGAATACACGCCTTGGCAGCATCAAGTAAATGCAGAATCAATGACTTTTTATACACTTTGCTAGCTGAGGTGGTGGCGTGGAGCAGAAAGAGGGCAGGATCATTTGAAATTGTTCGTTCGGTAAACTTATGTATAATGTTTCGGATGGTTTTCCAGAACCGATCCAACAATGGGCATGTCCAAAAAATGTGGAGGATAGTGCCACGGTCACTATGGCATCTCCAACACCTATCCGTTGTGAGAGGGAACATCTTATGTAATTTTACAGGAGTGTTGTACCACCTAGTGATCAGTTTGTAATTAGTCTCCTGCGTTTTTGTGCAGATCGAGGATCTGTATGTGAAATGAATTATATTCTGCTTTTGACGTGTCGTAAATTTACATTGTAGGTCCTGTTCCCAGGATTCTAAGCTTTGTAAGCTAAAGTTGTCTGGGGGCGTAATTAACAATTGGTATGTGGCCGACAAGGCATGTGGCATGGAATCTTCTTCCGTACAATATAATTCATATGTCGTCAGGGGCTGGTTAAAGCTATTGGGGGGTGATAATGTTTTGAAAAAATGATCGAGTTGGAGGAAGTGAGAGGCTTGGAAGTGATTAGAACTCTTTAGGGATAGAAACAATGGATCTGTGTACCCTGGAGTGAACTCTGGCGTACCTAAAATCGGACGGATCGGGGATGTTGATGATGTAAGATGGAACCGTATAAACAAGGTCGAGCATATGCGCGTGGTCACCCCTATAAGGGGATGTCTTTTCATCTGACTTGGGAGTAAGTCATAGCACCATGGCGCTCTGTTGAGGGGTATGTCACATTGTAATTGTTCCAGTCTGGTCCAAAGTTTAGTAGAGTAATGTCGATTCCAGTCTATAAGTCTGACCAGATGGGTTGCGTAATAATATTTACGAAGGTCTGGTACCGCCAAACCCCCGTAAAGTTTAGGTAAGGTAATTAGTTTCCTGGAGAGTCTGGGCTTTTTATTGGCCCAGATGAAGTCAAAGAGTATTTTATTAGTCTGGGCAAAGTATGATGAAGGGATCTGGATCGGTAGGGCCTGTAGCAAATATAAAAATTTGGGGAGTATACTCATCTTGACAATATTGCATCTACCGAACCATGAGTGTAGACCTGTCTGCCATTTGGACAATAAGGACCGGATTGTATTTAATAGCGGGGGGAAATTAAGTGCAAATACCTGGGACATTTTGGAGGGGATATAAGTACCTAAATATTGTAGTGCTTTAGTCGTCCATTTGAAATTGAAGCTTCCTCTAAGGGACGTAAGTAGTCGAGAATGTAGTCCTATACCCATAGCTTCGGATTTGGTAATGTTTATTTTCAGGTTAGACATAGCACTATATTCCTTAAATTCCTGCAGGAGGTTTGGGAGGGATACCAACGGGTTAGTAAGTGAGAACATCATGTCATCCGCGTAAGCGGCTACTTTCTGTTGCGAATTACCTACCTTAACCCCTTTTATGTTTTGGTTGGCTCTTATATTGCACAGGAAGGGCTCCAATGACAGGGAGAAAAGAAGAGGGGATAACGGGCAACCCTGACGGGTTCCGTTTCTGATCGGAAACGAGTCGGACAGAATCCCATTAGCTC
The DNA here is from genome assembly GCA_037952925.1 of Lithobates clamitans. Taxonomy (NCBI): domain Eukaryota; kingdom Metazoa; phylum Chordata; class Amphibia; order Anura; family Ranidae; genus Lithobates; species Lithobates clamitans. The sequence goes on from JBBGZY010000830.1 coordinate 2,276,251, forward strand.
GAACCCGGGCTGTAGGGTCTGAGTAGAGTGAGTTTATCCAGTTGAGCATTTTGTTGCCCAAGCCCACATAGCCCAGTTCAGAGAACTTTTATGTGACTGTGTGTATGCAAGGCAAACTTGAGCAGAATTCCGTCGGAAAAACCATCCAAGTTTTTTCTGACGGAATTTCTGATCGTGTGTATGGGGCATAATACTGCACTTTCAGTGAGCACACATCTGGGTGAGTTGTAAGCACCGTCCCCAGTTGTGTACTGTGGTTCCATCTGCTGGCCCTTACTTCACTACTGTGTCCTATAGTGATATAGGTATGTTGAATAGAACCACAGTGCATGGTGTGGGATCTGACATCTGGCACGTTCAGATTTGTCGGATGTAGAAGATTCTTCAACCACTGTAACTCATATAATAAAAAAATATATATACACTCTGCCAATTTTCCTCAATATGTCCTCATTGAGAAGATAATATACTTTACCTTTGAAGCAGAACTAGAGGTAACTAATAAAAACTATGAGCAGGCAGCTGTTTATTGCAGAAGAGACATGCAATGTCTGCAGCCTGCTCACAGTCTTCTAGTGATTTAATATTTCACTTTAAACAGGCTACAATCAAATCAAGTACTTAAAACAGGGAGATTGAAGAGGCCAAGTCAAATGAACAGCTCCCTCTAGTGGTTATTCTACAAATCTCTAGTACCATAAATATAAAGCAGTGTTTTTCAACCTTTTTTTTTTCAGTCAAGGCACCCTTTAACACCCAATGTTAGAGGCGATTTATTCTTTCAAAGCAAACACACCCTTACACACTGATACTGACTAGTATTCTTATTTTTCTTTCCCCCCGTAGTTTCTCTTCCTCACTAATGTGACCCCAGAGCTGACAGAGAGGGGCAGAAAAGAAGCAAGAGAAAATGCTGTGCAGGCTCCCAGCATCCTCCTTATCAGCCGTTTACATCATTCATTATTACAGCGCCAGCGGCTAGAAGGTTGTAATAGTGTACAATGAAAACCTGTGGCTTTGTGTAACTAAAAGGCAGGCTTCATCCACCCACTGGTTTGTATACAATTTTTGGGCAACTTTTAGGCATTTTGCCAAGGTACCCCTGAAGAAATTTGAAGGCACCCCAGGATGACTGGGCACCCTGATTGAAAAAGCTGATATAGAGAAGCAAGCGTTTAAAACACGAAAGTCATATCATAAATAAATATAAATACTCTGCCAATATTCCTCAATATGTCCTCATTGAGAAGATACTATACTTTACCTTTAAAGCAGAACTAGAGGTACTGTATTTATTGGTTTATAACACGCACCTTTTCACCCTGAAAATTGGGTGCAAATAGTGTGTGCATGTTATACGCCGATACTGCAATTTGGGCTGCATAGGAGGGGAGGGGGGCGGGACGAGCACCGTCAGATTACATACAGCGAGAATCTCCTGTTTAGTCAGCGGCCTCTGTAATAGGAAGTTCCATCTCCTGGGCCAGCATTGGACCAGTGCATAGTTGTCAACATTGCAAAAAAATTCGGGACACTTTTTTGCATGTAGGCGAAGCCTTGCTATAATTAGGGGTGTGGCATTCTTTTGTAGGCGGGGCATACTGTAACAAAAAAATGCTGTCCGGAACCATGGTTGTTATGGTGTCACAATGATTGAAGTGCATTATTTCTATTATTACATTGTAATATAGAATGAAATTATTTAACTCAACATAATGCAGAATCAGTGGAAGCCTTGAGCGTGTCACCTGCCACCAGATGCCATCAGGTGTCCCCAGCGGAGTCCCCCCTTACATCAGGCATTTCCAGCTGACTCCTCCTTTACATCAGGCATTGCCAGCTGACTCCTCCCTTACATCAGGCATTGCCAGCTGAGTCCCCTCTTACATCAGGCATTGCTAGCTGACTCCTCCCTTACATCAGGCATTGCCAGCTGAGTCCCCCCTTACATCAGGCATTGCCAGCAGAGTCCTCCCTTACATCAGACATTGCCAGCAGAGTCCCCCCTTACATCAGACATTGCCAGCGGCGTCCCCCTTACATCAGACATTGCCAGCAGAGTCCTCCCTTACATCAGACATTGCCAGCAGAGTCCCCCTTTACATCAGACATTGCCAGCGGAGTCCCCCCTTACATCAGACATTGCCAGCGGAGTCCCCCCTTACATCAGACATTGCCAGCGGAGTCCCCCCTTACATCAGACATTGCCAGCGGAGTCCCCCCTTACATCAGACATTGCCAGCGGAGTCCCCCCTTACATCAGACATTGCCAGCGGAGTCCCCCCTTACATCAGGCATTGCCAGCTGACTCCTCCCTTACATCAGGCATTGTCAGCTGAGTCCCCTCTTACATCAGGCATTGCCAGCTGACTCCTCCCTTACATCAGGCATTGCCAGCAGAGTCCTCCCTTACATCAGACATTGCCAGCAGAGTCCCCCCTTACATCAGACATTGCCAGCGGCGTCCCCCTTACATCAGACATTGCCAGCAGAGTCCCCCTTTACATCAGACATTGCCAGCGGAGTCCCCCCTTACATCAGACATTGCCAGCGGAGTCCCCCCTTACATCAGACATTGCCAGCGGAGTCCCCCCTTACATCAGACATTGCCAGCGGAGTCCCCCCTTACATCAGACATTGCCAGCGGAGTCCCCCCTTACATCAGACATTGCCAGCGGAGTCCCCCCTTACATCAGACATTGCCAGCGAAGTCCCCCCTTACATCAGGCATTGCCAGCGGAGTCCCCCCTTACATCAGGCATTGCCAGCGGAGTCCCCCCTTACATCAGACATTGCCAGAGGAGTCCCCCCTTACATCAGACATTGCCAGCAGAGTCCTCCCTTACATCAGGCATTGCCAGCGGAGTCCTCCCTTACATCAGACATTGCCAGCGGAGTAGCCCCCTTACATCAAATATTGCCAGCGGAGTCCCCCCTTACATCAGACATTGCCAGCGGAGTCCCCCCTTACATCAGACATTGCCAGCGGAGTCCCCCCTTACATCAGACATTGCCAGCGGAGTCCCCCTTACATCAGACATTGCAGCGGAGTCCCCCCTTACATCAGACATTGTCAGCGGAATCCCCCCTTTCATCAGACATTGCCAGCGGAGTCCCCCTTACATCAGACATTGCCAGCGGAGTCCCCCTTACATCAGACATTGTCAGCGGAGTCCCCCTTACATCAGACATTGCCAGTGGAGTCCCCCCTTACATCAGACATTGCCAGCGGAGTCCCCCCTTACATCAGACATTTCCAGCGGAGTCCCCCTTACATCAGACATTGCCAGCGAAGTCCCCCCTTACATCAGACATTGCCAGTGGAGTCCCCCCTTACATCAGACATTGTCAGCGGAGTCCCCCCTTACATCAGACATTGCTAGCGGAGTCCCCCCTTACATCAGGCATTGCCAGCGGAGTCCCCCCTCACATCAGACATTGCCAGCGGAGTCCCCCCTTACATCAGACATTGCCAGCGGAGTCCTCCCTTACATCAGACGTTGCCAGCGGAGTCCCCCCTTACATCAGACATTGCCAACGGAGTTCCCCTTACATCAGACATTGCCAGCGGAGTCCCCCCTTACATCAGACATTGCCAGCGGAGTCCCCCCTTACATCAGACATTGCCAGCGGAGTCCCCCCTCACATCAGACATTGCCAGCGGAGTCCCCCCTTACATCAGACATTGCCAGCAGAGTCCTCCCTTACATCAGACATTGTCAGCGGAGTCCCCCCTTACATCAGGCATTGCAGCAGAGTCCCCCCTTACATCAGGCACTGCCAGCGGAGTCCTCCCTTACATCAGACATTGCCAGCGGAATCCCCCCTTACATCAGACATTGCCAGCAGAGTCCTCCCTTACATCAGGCACTGCCAGCGGAGTCCTCCCTTACATCAGACATTGCCAGCGGAATCCCCCCTTACATCAGACATTGCCAGCGGAGTCCCCCCTTACATCAGACATTGCCAGCAGAGTCCTCCCTTACATCAGACATTGCCAGCGGAGTCCCCCCTTACATCAGACATTGCCAGCGGAGTCCCCCCTTACATCAGACATTGCCAGCGGAGTCCCCCCTTACATCAGACATTGCCAGCGAAGTCCCCCCTTACATCAGGCATTGCCAGCGGAGTCCCCCCTTACATCAGGCATTGCCAGCGGAGTCCCCCCTTACATCAGACATTGCCAGAGGAGTCCCCCCTTACATCAGACATTGCCAGCAGAGTCCTCCCTTACATCAGGCATTGCCAGCAGAGTCCTCCCTTACATCAGACATTGCCAGCGGAGTAGCCCCCTTACATCAAATATTGCCAGCGGAGTCCCCCCTTACATCATACATTGCCAGCGGAGTCCCCCCTTACATCAGACATTGCCAGCGGAGTCCCCCCTTACATCAGACATTGCCAGCGGAGTCCCCCTTACATCAGACATTGCAGCGGAGTCCCCCCTTACATCAGACATTGTCAGCGGAATCCCCCCTTTCATCAGACATTGCCAGCGGAGTCCCCCTTACATCAGACATTGCCAGCGGAGTCCCCCCTTACATCAGACATTGCCAGCGGAGTCCCCCTTACATCAGACATTGCCAGCGGAGTCCCCCTTACATCAGACATTGTCAGCGGAGTCCCCCTTACATCAGACATTGCCAGTGGAGTCCCCCCTTACATCAGACATTGCCAGCGGAGTCCCCCCTTACATCAGACATTTCCAGCGGAGTCCCCCTTACATCAGACATTGCCAGCGAAGTCCCCCCTTACATCAGACATTGCCAGTGGAGTCCCCCCTTACATCAGACATTGTCAGCGGAGTCCCCCCTTACATCAGACATTGCTAGCGGAGTCCCCCCTTACATCAGGCATTGCCAGCGGAGTCCCCCCTCACATCAGACATTGCCAGCGGAGTCCCCCCTTACATCAGACATTGCCAACGGAGTTCCCCTTACATCAGACATTGCCAGCGGAGTCCCCCCTTACATCAGACATTGCCAGCGGAGTCCCCCCTTACATCAGACATTGCCAGCGGAGTCCCCCCTCACATCAGATATTGCCAGCGGAGTCCCCCCTTACATCAGACATTGCCAGCAGAGTCCTCCCTTACATCAGACATTGCCAGCGGAGTCCCCCCTTACATCAGGCATTGCAGCAGAGTCCCCCCTTACATCAGGCACTGCCAGCGGAGTCCTCCCTTACATCAGACATTGCCAGCGGAATCCCCCCTTACATCAGGCATTGCAGCAGAGTCCCCCCTTACATCAGGCACTGCCAGCGGAGTCCTCCCTTACATCAGACATTGCCAGCGGAATCCCCCCTTACATCAGACATTGCCAGCGGAGTCCCCCCTTACATCAGACATTGCCAGCAGAGTCCTCCCTTACATCAGACATTGCCAGCGGAGTCCCCCCTTACATCAGACATTGCCAGCGGAGTCCCCCCTCACATCAGACATTGCCAGCAGAGTCCCCCCTTACATCAGACATTGCCAGCAGAGTCCTCCCTTACATCAGACATTGCCAGCGGAGTCCCCCCTTACATCAGGCATTGCAGCAGAGTCCACCCTTACATCAGGCACTGTCAGCAGAGTCCTGTCCTTAAACCAGGCATCCCCCAATGGAGCCCCCCCCCCTTTCCTTACAGATCAGGCATTCCCAGCAGTGGAGACTCTCTCTGCCGCCATTACTAATCAGAATGGGACAAAATAGCCAGGTGGCTGCCAATAGCAATTGAGCTGCGGCGCCGCCCACCCCGGCCCCTTCCCATATCAGGTCACAGACAGATGGCAGCAGGGCGGGAGGTGGGCGGTGCCACAGCTCAAATTCTATTGGCAGCCACCCGGCCATTGCTAAACAGTAATTTGGTCTCCGGGAAATTGGCAGCTGGTGGAGACATTGTCTCTGTCGGCAACATATCTCTAGCAGTGGCGGCAGAAAAAAAAAATCGGTAAAATAAGAATTTCCCGGGACGTTTCCTGGGAATGGCTAAATCCGGGAAAAGGGTCTAAATCCCGGGAATGTCCCGGGAAATTCGTGACAGTTGGTAAGTATGCCAGTGTTCTGTCTATCATAGAAGCCGGTCCAGGAGGCGGGACTTTGTATTAAAGAGGCCGCCGAGTAAACGGGAGATTCTCGCTGTATGTAATCTGACGGCGCTCATCCCGCCCCCCTCCCGGTCCCCTCCAAGGCAGCATTGATCTGAGGTGAGGCTGCAGATTGGCATTGATCAGGCTGCATTCATGGCAATGGTGAGGCTGCAGATGGGCATTGATTAGGCTGCATTCATGGTAATGTTGAGGCTGCATATGGGCATTGATCAAGCTGCATTGATGGGCAATTGTTGGGCTGCAGATGGCATTGATCAGGCTGCAGATGGGCAATGGTGAGGCTGCAGATGGGCAATGGGGAGGCTGCAGATGGGCAATGGTGAGGCTGCATTGATGGGCACTGACCCTTATTTTGCTTCAAAGTTAATTATTTAAAATGTAATGTTTTTCCTGAAACTTCCCTCCTAAAATGAAGGTGCATGTTATGCGCTTGTGCGTGTTATATGCCGATAAATACGGTAACTAATAAAAACTATGAGCAGGCAGCTTTTTTATTGCAGAAGAGACATGCATTGTCTGCAGCCTGTTCACAGTCTTCTAGTGATTGTACACTGAGCTGCGCATGCAACTGCATGCACTGTGCCGGAATTACAGACTCCTGTGCAATGCCATCATACAGTCACCGGCCAATTCAGAGACTGAAAACCCGGCACCTGGGGAGAAGATGACAGTGTCCAGCGAGGGATTTAACTGTCACATCACTGAATTTAAAAGGTATTTCTTTCAGTTTAGTTCTGCTTTAAGCCTAACCTTACCCCTTAGACCTCTTTCACACTGAAGTGGTTTTCAGGAGTTTTAGCGCTAGAAATAGTGTCTGTAAAGCGCCTGAAAACCGCCTCCCTTTCATTTCAGTGTGACTTTTCACACTGGGGCGATGTGCTTGTGGAACATTAGGAAAAGTCCTGCAAGTTGCATCTTTGGGGCGATTTGGAAGTGCTGTATACAGCGCTCCCAAAATGCCCTGCCCATTGAAATGAATGGCCAGTACTTCCAAAGCGCCTAAAAAGCATTTTGGAAGCGCCACAATGCAGGCGCTTTTAACACCTCCTTCGGCCGCTAGCGGGGGTTAAAAGTGTGGTAAAGCACCGCCCGTTTTAAGGGCGCTTTACCTCTAACGCACTGTGGCCCCAGTGTGAAAGGGGTCTAAAAGGCTAAGTGCAGCCAAAAAAAAAAAACAACACAAAAATAAGTGTCCTTTGTGCTGATGCCTCTTCTGTTGGGTAATCTGTTGCCGTAATCTTCAAATGTGACAGGGGTTAATAAAAGTAAGGGGCTGTCACCGGCTCTCATCAAGAGTGACTGACTATGCCCGCCTTTTCCGACCAGCTCTGCCTATCATAAAAGCCATACTACAACATCTATGAATGAAAAGGGAACTATGAATGGAGGACGGGCAGAGGAATTCGCCGATATTTTCTAAAGGTGGCTGGCACTGCTGGCTAAACAGAAAGTTGATTATTCAATTGACTTTTGTCAAAGGATCTGAGCTGCAAATTGTCCACCGAACAACACCTGCAGCCATTCAGCGCTAGGGAATGTCTGGCCATGTGTGTGGATGGAGGAATCTGTCATATTTTTTGTTTAGCCCACAGACAAGAAAACTATTAATGTATGGCCAGATTTACACAATAATTACACCTCTGTGTTTTAGAGGCATGCAATCCCATTTGCTGAATCTTTGATTCTCAGCTAAATTCAACTAATAACGCAAAACACAATGAAATTGTAACATTTGTAAAACAGGTCTAAGACACATTGCACCCCATTTCTCTCTTAAGGCAAAGGGCTCAGTGTTGTTATTGTTATTTGCCTTTCTCTTGCTTCTGACAAACTACAAGTCTCAGCATACCATATTTGCATTGCTTCTGTCTCTGGCAAAAATGCAAATCCCAGCACACACTGTTTTCTTTTGGGACTTAGAGAGAAATTACATATGCAAATATAGAATGCTGGAATTTGTATATTCTCCAAGAGAAGAGAAGTGCAAGTAGATGTTTCACTCCCTATAGCAGTGTTTGTCAACTTTTTACTGTCAGGGAAACACTGGCAAAAAATCTGAGATCTCGGGGAACCCCTGAAATAATGTTAAGATCTACAGCTTTATTTTCTGCACAGATTCTCAATTCTGGGTTTAACTGGAGATAAGCAGTGTACAGAGGGCAGCAGGGCAGAGCACAGGAGATCAGGACACAATACAGGGGGGACAGCAGGGCACATAATGGGACACATTACATGGGGGCAGCAGGGCACATTATAGGGCACACAGCAGAACATGGGGCACATCAAGAGGCACACAGCAGAACATGGGGCACATCATGGGGCATACAACAGAACATGGGGCACAAGGGGCATACAGCAGAGTACAGGGAACACTACAGGACTCACAGCAGAGCATTGGGCACACCATGGGGCACACAGCAGAACATGGGGAACAAAATAAAGACACACAGCAGAACATGGAGTGCACAGTAGAAAATGGGGAACATCATGGGGCACACAGCAGAACATGGGACACACAGCAGAACATGGGGCACATCAAGGGACACACAGCAGGGCACATTACAGGGCTCACAGCAGGGCATGGGGCACATGGCACATTACAGAGCTCACAGCAGGGCATAGGGCACATTAAGGGACACACAGCAGGACACATCAAGGGACACACAGCAGAACATGGGGCACATCAAAGGGCACACAGCAGGACATGGGGCACATCATGGAGCATACAGCAGAACATGGGGCACAAGGGGAATACAGCAGGGCACAATACAGAACATGGGGCACATCAAGGGACACACAGCAGGGCATGTGCCACATTACAGGGCTTTGGCACATTAAGGGACTGACAGCAGTACATGGGGCACATAGCAGAACATGGGGCACACAACAGAAAATGGGGCACATCATGGAGCACACAGCAGAACATGGGGCACACAGCAGAAAATGGGGAACATCATGGGCCAAACAGCAGAAAATGGGGCACATTGTGGGGCACACAGCAGGATATGGGGCACATCATGGGGCACACAGCAGAACATGGGGCACACAGCAGGACATAGGGCACATTATGGGGCTCACAGCAGGACAAAGGGCATTTTACGGGGGTTAAAGCACGGCACAGGGCAGATTATGTGGCACACAGCAGGGTATTGGCAAATCACAGGGCACATGACAGGTTATTGGGGACATCACAGGGCACATGGCAGGGAATGGGGCACATCATGAGGCACATGGCATGGCATGGGGCACAAGGCAGGGCATGGGGCACATGGCAGGGCATGGGGCACATCACAGGACACATGGCAGGGCATGGGGCACATCACAGGGCATGGGGCACATTGCAGGGCACATGACAGGGCATAGGGCACATCACAGGCCACATCGCAGGGCATGGGGCACATCACAGGGCATGGGGCACAGCGCAGAGCACATGGAAGGGCATGCGGCACATCGCAGGGCACATGACAGGGCATGGGGCACATCACAGGGCCTATGACAGGGCATGGTGCACATCACATGGCATGGGGCACATCACAGGGCATGGGGCACATCACAGGGCATGGGGCACAGCACATAGCATGGGGCACATTACATGGCATGGGGCACATCACAGGGCATGGGGCACATCATAGGGCATATCACAGGGTATATCACGTGGCATGGGGCATATCACAGGGCATGGGGCACATCACAGGGCATGAGGCACATAAACTCACGCTCACAGCAGGGCATGGGGCACGCCAGTACACTGTTTAGCCATTTCAAATGCAGAGTAGCGTGGGAAGCGGCTAGAATGAGTCTTCTCTTTCATATCGCGCTGCTACCCATTGGCCCCTCCTCTCTTCTCGTCTATCCCAGGTGAAGTCACAAGCTGTTGGGGTAGACGGGAGGAAAGGAGGGGCCGGCAGGGAGCAGTGCGATATGAAAGAGAACTTATTACAGACACTTCCTGCGCTACTCTGCCTATGTTAACGGAGACCCGATCTACCCGTCAGCTGTCTGCGATTGACGGGCAGATCGCCACGGAACCCCTGGGGCTTCTTGCAGAAACCCGGTTGAGAAACACTGCCCTATAGTAAATCGATACTCTTGATGTTGGGATTGGTGTGATAAAGTGGTGGGAAGGGTAGGTACATCATTGGGTGGGCACCTTCTTTCTTTGGCATTTTGTTGATGAGCCCACTATATCTGCAGAGGGCTCAACATGCATACCTGGCTCCCCAAATACACCCCCCTCAATTCCATACCAGTGGCAGCTGGTGAAGTTTTAGGATTGGGGCACCAGACCCCGCCCTTCCTTTTTGACACCTCCCACTTCTCATAAGCCACACCCCTTATAGAATCCACCCACTCTGTTCCCCATATTCCACTTGCTTCCACCCATAGTGTTGGGAGTTTACAGCTCAGCATCACAGGACAGAGTATACAGCCCCAAAATCACAGGACAAAGTATACATGCCCCGTAAACAGCTCAGCATTACAGATAGGGTATATAGATCAGCATTACAGATATGGTATATAGATCAGCATTACAGATAGGGTATATAAATCAGCATTCCAGATACAGTATATACAGTAGATCAGCATCACAGATACAGTATATAGATCAGCAGAACTCGTGAGACACAGAATGACAGCACCCCCCCCACACACACACTTATAGCAGGAGGTCCCTCACTTACCAGACTGTGGTGTCCTCTCCTTCTGTGTCTCCTCCAGGCAGCGGCGGTGCCTCCAGCTTTCTCCACTCTGTCTCCTCTTCTGCCAAAGCTCTGGGCATCTAATAGGATCGCCTGGCGCTTTGGCCAGCCGGGAAACAGATCTCACTGACCTGCCTCCTGATTGGCGGGGAGGCACTATGGTGTGAAATTAGCGAAAATTATTTTGCTATGGTCACACAAGTGGGTGGGATCAGGGCGCACTCGGTGCGCCCGAGCCCACCCTTTTTTGATGCCTATTAGAGCCTCTGGCTCTAATCAGGTGCTTCAAAAAAAAAACACCCCTGCCATAGGAGTCCATGCGTCTGGCGTCCTGAAGGGGGCCAGGCGCATGGATAGGGAGGCGGCGGCAGGGATAGGTGGGGCGGCGCCCATGTGCCCACAATGCACGGGCCGCCACTGTTCCATACCCTCCTGTCTCATCTATACACTGAAAGCCACCGGTATAAAACTTAACCTTTATAGAGGACTTTTTATTTAATGTATATTGATATATTGATTACTGTGTGTATGCTTTTTCATTTTAAGGGGGGGGGGGTGTCCCAGACTTCAGACAAAATTAAATGATATGATATTGATATCGGAATTTTATGAGGTGACTTCACATCCAAATGGAGGACCCTGTATTTCAAAGCCATCCCATGTGGCAATAACTTGCACCCCCACACACTCATACTTTTTTTAATTTTCTTCACTTATGGTGGTGGTTCCTTTATATTAATTTAATTACAGCCCTGATTAAGCTCTTGTTTTTGGAATATTATTTTGGGGCTACATGGAGTTCCATGGAGAGGGGGTTTTGATGACTCCTATATATTAAGTGGACCTTTGAAGTAGTCCAGTTGCTATAGGAACACAGTGAATAGGGAGGTTAATATTGTGTACCTCTAGCCACTGAGCCCTTTTCATCTGTTACCAGATACCTTCATTGCCAAATTGCTTTTTTTGTATAGGTTTTACATTGTGCCATACATACATCAGGGTAAATAAAGATTTATCACCGTTTGAATCAATTAGGTATGAATATACCTATGGCATGGCTTTGGAATACAGGGACAGTGATTTTGTGGTACAGCAGTGGCAAAACTTTTCTATATAATATTGACCACCAATATCATATCATACAATATCATCGCACAGTTATCAATACACAACTTATAAAAAGTCCTTAAAACGGAGCTCCACCCAAAAGGGGAAGCTCTGCTTGTCTGCCTCCTCCTCCCTTCCGCTGTCACACTTGGCACCTTTTTGGGGGGGGGGGGGTACCTGGTTATGACAGTTCGCCGTGGGTAACTGAGCTGGAATTTCGGCCCTCTCCTCCTTCCCCCGCAACCGGCCCATTCGCAAAGTGCAGCGCGTTTCATGCATGCACAGTAAATAACCAGCTGTGAAGCCATAAGCCGTCACTGCCAGTTTCCTTTAGTCAAGAGGGTGGCACCAGCACCTGATAGCCTATTGAAAAATCAGCTCGGGTGAGGGCACCGCTGGATTCCTAGACAGGTAAGTGCCCTTACATTAAAACTCAGTAGCTACAGCTGCTGATTTTTATTTTTTTCTTAAGGAGCCTGGAGCTCCGATTTAATAAAGGTCAAGTTTTAAACGGGTGGCTTCCAGTGCATAGCGAAACGCACCTTTGTTCTGTAGTAGTAAACAATTGCCACAATAGTGAATAATTTATAGATTTTTCAAGGCCTGTGTTAGTAGATTTTATCTTGCAGTCCAATTGTTTGTCTTAATACAATCACTGGGTGTAGCTGAGATTTGTAGCTCCATACAGAAGAGAAGAATACAGGTATAGTGTGCAGGTGCTTGTGGCTGTACAGAGGCAGGACTAGAATTTTTTTTCTTCTGCTTGTTCCCTCTTGTGCTCTAAAGGGGCACAAATTTGCTAATGTAAATAACACAGGCGGTTCCCTTTGAAAAACTTGAAGCATATGTAATCTCTCACCTTGTAAAACAACCTATTCAGTTAAAACATTTGCGTATAGACACAGTATGTATACAGTGTGTATATATATATATATATATATATATATATATATATATATATATATATATATATATATAGTGACAGTGCAAGACCCTGCCATGGTGTGAGATCAGGAAATTAATGTAAAGATGACACAGAATTCTCAAATGTTAAGGATGTATAGCTCAAGTGTGTTTATTGTGAGCAGAGGTGTAAATTTTACCCGAGTTTGTTCGTTCCAGATCGGGGCCTGGAGCTAAGGCTGGGTTCACACTTAAAGAGGAACTGCAGTCTGCTTTTCACCAGACAAGAAACAGAAAGTGGGCTGTATAAGGTATTTACTGGCGGAAAAAAAATGTTTTACTATCCAAAGTTAAAACAACAAGGGCAGAAGATTTAATAGATGGAAAGTTGAAAAAATGACTGAAGGTCCGGTTTAAGCACGAAGCGGCTCACAGCAGGTGTCCGGTGCATCCCCAATCACCGTTTAAGGTCCAATTTCAATTTTTGGCTGAATTCGGACCTGAAACGGACCAGAAGACGCACAAGACTCCTGTGCAATTCGCACCGAAGCCGCTCCGGAGATCCTGACATGCAAATTGGATGTTCCCCACATCCAATTCGCAATAGTGTGAACCCAGCCTTAAAGTTTCCAAAATGTCTTGGGTGGGATGGAACCCTTTAAACCTATGTCCAGCTTCTGCTGGATGCCTGCAGCCTGTATGAGTACGCAGGTGTCACGTACCTGGTCCAAAGCAGAAGTGATGAGAAGACTTCCATTGCGGCTGATGCACAATACCCCTGAGAGTGGTGACAGTGGATACTGAGCCCAGAAAAGCATGGGTTGCCGGAGGGATCTGCAGTTATACAGCACTTCCTGGAGACAGGCCAGACTGGAAGGTAGATGGTTATGATGGCACACTAGATCTGCAGGCAAGTCTGGAACAGCAGGGCTGGACAGAAGCATAGTCAGGAGCGGTTAAACACAGAGAGAAAGTAAGAGCAAGTATGTGGAAGCAAGCCAGGGTCAGTAACAGGAAATCCAAAAATACTGAGCACATCTGAAGACCATCAGCAATATTTGCATGTATCTGCCATCCTTATAAATGCCATATGGCGCAAGGAACTGTAGTGTAATGCGCACGTGTGCCCCAGCGCGCACAAGAGCATCCTGGAGGCTTTCCAATACGCCTGTGTGCATTTTTGCGCAAGTATGACCATGTTGGACTTTGTAAATTGCGCTAGGTCTTCTATGTAGAATTCAGCTTTACTTGCATAGGAAAACAGCCTACGGGTGTGAGAACAGCATTACAGAAGAGAGCAGAGAGAAAAAAAACCTTTCTCCCTGTGCAGAATATACAAGCATAAAGAAACACACAGATGCTAGTATATCACTAGGGATGAGCCGAACACCCCCCGGTTCGGTTCGCACCAGAACCTGCGAACGGACCGAAAATTCGCACGAACGTTAGAACCCCATTGACATCTATGGGACTCGAATGTTCAAAATCAAAAGTGCTCATTTTAAATGCTAATTTGCATGGTATTGTCCTAAAAAGGGTTTGGGGACCTGCCCCAGGGGACATGTATCAATGCAAAAAAAAGTTTTAAAAACGGCCATGTGGAGGATTTTTTCCATTCTTTTTATTTGAGGGATATACACCCCTTGGGTGGACCTGCATTCTGAATACATACATCATCGCATAAATATCCGCACCAAAGAGATTCTAAGATTGCAAGATTAATATTGGGATGATCGGTGAGTAGCTGTCATCATGCTCCACTGTGCCTGGATAAAGTTCCGCATCTATCTCTGGTGGGATAACATCCCTGGATGACTGCGATATAAGCCCTGTATGATTCCCAGCCCCCGGCTAGGGAGTCCACCTATTCCGGTTAGGGTAATCCAACCGTTTACATATATCTATCGATACCATGTCACTTCAAGGTCTATCCCAGTCATTCTAGACCAGGGGGATTCAACTCATTGAAAGTATTGGAGCTGGTCTCTACTAACATTGGATGCATACATCATTGAAATCTTTGGCAAACAATCATTTGTTTAGATGTTCTGACTACACCCAATATGCATTGTTTGTGACTCTACATCCATTCATTTTCAAGCTCACCAATGGTTATATGAAAGTGTACCTTTGCAATTTATTGTTGTTACTTATTATATTTTTTTAGGGGTACACACTTCTATGTTCACTGTCACATTTTTTAAATACGTTCTTTTGAGAGTACGCAGATGTATGATTTTCACAGAGAGTTATTGAACTCTTATTTTATGAGCACTAGTCACATGCGTTCCAACACGCAGATTTGATATTTCATTCATAAGTTGACACACCTACCTATACATGTAGAATTTTGTTGATACACTGATTGTTCCTTGTATAGTTGAGTTCCATCTCAATAAAACTTTATTGTGCAGTTAACCTCCAGACGAATATTCTGGTTGGTGGTTGCCCGATAACGGACACTGTTTCTTTTTAGCGCCACATTATTATATTTTTATCTTTTCACAGATACTCTAGTTGGAGCGCAGGAACTAGCCCTGTGTCAGGTCACCTTGAGGCTATTTATTTATTTATTTCAGGTACTTATATAGCGCCATCAATTTACGCAGCGCTTTACATATACATTATACATTCACATCAGTCCCTACCCTCAAGGAGCTTACAATCTAAGGTCCCTAACTCACATTCATACATACTAGGGCCAATTTAGACAGGATCCAATTAACCTACCAGCATGTCTTTGGAGTGTGGGAGGAAACCGGAGTACCCGGAGGAAACCCACGCAGACACAGGGAGAACATGCAAACTCCAGGCAGGTAGTGTCGTGGTCAGGATTCGAACCAGCGACCCTTCTTACTGCTAGGCGAGAGCGCTACCCACTACGCCACTGTGCCGCTAGGTGACAGATGCACTCTGTAGGAGCCAGAAGTGCACCACAAGGTAGTGGACCCTAGGACTGACTGCTGCAGATTGAACCCTGGGAGGTTCAGGAAGCAGGTCTACTGGATCACTGACACAGATCCCACTGGGAGCTAGAGCATAGATTCCTCAGGGCGCGGAGTCTAAGAGCCAGCAGGTGATCACCAGAGCCTCCAGTGGTGAGGATGGACTGCGCTGCAGTCTAGCTCCAGGTCGTGGCCCCCAGGGTCTCACAGCTTACGCTCACGGTAGACTACAGGAGAAGAGGAAGGAGGCAGCAGGCTGGAACAACAAGGAAACTAATGGACAAGTCAAGGTCGGGGCCACAAACAGCCAAGGACAACAGAGTTCACGCCAAGGTTCAGGGTCACCGGCAAACAGGGATGGTCGGGGACACGCCAAAGGTCAGGGTCACGAGCAGACAGGAATAGTTAAGAACAGGCCAAAGTCGGTAACTGGAATCAGACATAGGAAACACAGCAAGTACACACGAAAGCTAACACACAATGGTTGATCAGCACTGCTAGCTTGCAGTGCACAGGTTAATATAGGGTTCCCTGATAGGGCCTGGGGTGGGGCCATGCTTAGAGGAGAGGTTATAAAACCAGTCAGATGCGAGGCAGCTGGTCTTTAGAGATGAACACATGGAGGCAGGTAAGCTGACAGAAAACTCTATTGCATAACCATGACACCCTGCTGCAAAGAATTGAATGAAAAATTGTAATTACACGCCCCTGTTAAACAGGGGCTGAAAAATTGGGCCTTGGACACTGGTGTTGATGCCACAACACTGCAACCCCTCATAGATACTCTAGTTGGAGTGCAGGAACTAGCCCTGCTGCAAAGAATTGCATCAAAAACTGTAATTACATGCCCCTGTTAAACAGGGGCTGGAAAAATGGGCCTTAGGCACTGGTGCTGGTGCCACAACACTGCAACCCCTCACAGATACTCTAGTTGGAGCACAGGAACTAGCCCTGCTGCAAAGAATTGCATGAAAAATTGTAATTACGTGCCTCTGTTAAACAGGGGCTGAAAAAATGGGCCTTAGGCACTGGTGCTGGTGCCACAACACTGCAACCACTCACAGATACTCTAGTTGGAGCACAGGAACTAGCCCTGCTGCAAAGAATTGCATGAAAAATTGTAATTACATGCCCCTGTTAAACAGGGGCTGAAAAAATGAGCCTTAGGCACTGGTGCTGGTGCCACAACACTGCAACCCCTCACAGATACTCTAGTTGGAGCGCAGGAACTAGCCCTGCTGCAAAGAATTGCATGAAAAATCGTAATTACATGCCCCTGTTAAACAGGGGCTGAAAAATTGGGCCTTAGGCACTGGTGGCGGGACAGGCGGCGCCTAGAACTAAAAATGTTCTTACAAGCTATCATCATGATCATTGAGGAGGAAGAGGATAATTACTCAGTATAACAGGATAGTCACTCAGCATCAGCATAGGCAGTCTTTGAAGGGATCTGACATTTCAAAAAAATGTATTCGGTTACATCAGCATCAGGTGCTTGTTAGCTGGTGGTGATCCAAAACTGATTCATTTTTATGAAGGTCAGTCGATCGACCGAGTTGGTGGACATACGCACCCTGTGATCGGTTACAAAGCCTCCAGCAGCACTGAATGTGCGTTCCGAAAGAACACTGGATGCAGGACAGGCCAGTAGCTCAATTGCATACTGTGCAAGCTCTGGCCAGTGATCCATCCTTAAGACACAGTAACCCAGAGGATTTTCGGTGGGAAAGAAGTCCAAGTCAGATCTTGCCCCTAGGTATTCCTGCACCATGTAAAACAGACGCTGGCGATGGTTGCTGGAACCGATCATACCTTGGGGCTGCGGATTAAAAAATTGTCTGAATTGGCCACCTTCTCCACCGCTTCTTCTTTGACTAACCGAAGCCTCAGCAACACGTTGTCCAGAAACAGGAGTTTGTAACCTCCCAGTCTCTGGGAACGCGTTGCACAGACCTTTCTGCAAGGCCTCCCGAAGATGTTTCATCCTCTGCTCCCTCTGCGACGGCAAGATAAGGTCCGCAACTTTACCCTTGTAACGTGGATCAAGGAGGATTGCCAGCCAGTATTGGTCCTTCTCCTTGATACCACGAATACGAGGATCCTTCCGCAGGCTTTGCAGGATCAGGGAGGCCATGCAGCCACCTCCTCCCAGCCACGTATAAGTCCATGTGTTTCTTGGGACTGTAAATGATCCCTTAAAGACTGCCGCTGAGTGCCGGGCTCCACCTCCATACTGACACAATCCTCCTCCTCCTCTTCCTGTGTGATTGACGGGCACACAGAAACACTGTCTGGATAAAGGGGGCCTTGAGAGCTAAGGAAGTCCTCCTCTTCCTGCCTCTGTTCTGCCTCAAGTGCCCTGTCCATTATTCCACGCAGTGTGTGCTCCAACAGGTGGACAAGGGGGACAGTGTCACTGATACATGCACTGTCACTGCTCACCATCCTCGTGGCCTCCTCAAATGGTGACAGGACAGTGCATGCATCCCTGATCATGGCCCACTGGCGTGGGGAAAAAAAACAAGCTCCTCCGACCCTGTCCTAGTGCCATAGTCGCACAGGTACTCATTGATGGCCCTCTGCTGCGTGTGCAGCCGCTGCAGCATGGCCAACGTTGAGTTCCACCTGGTGGGCATGTCATAGATCAGGCGGTTCTTGGGCAGGTTAAATTCCTTTTGGAGGTCTGCCAGCCGAGCACTGGCATTATATGACCGGCGGAAATGCACACAGACTTTCCTGGCCTGCCTCAGGACATCCTGTAAGCCCGGGTACCTGCCCAAGAACCGCTGCACCACCAAGTTAAGGACGTGAGCCAAACAGGGCACATGGGTCATTTGTCCCTATCGGAGGGCGGAGAGGAGGTTGGTGCTATTGTCGCAAACCACCATTCCTGCCTTAAGTTGGCGTGGCGTCAACCACCTCTGAACCTGCCCCTGCAGAGCTGACAGAACCTCTGCCCCAGTGTGGCTCCTGTCCCCCAAGCACCCAAGCACACCAGCTCAAGCACCGCATGGCATCTTCTGGCCTGCATACTTGCGTAGCCCCTTGAACGCCTACGGAGCACCGCTGGTTCCGAGGACAAAGCACAGGAAGAGAGAAGTGGAGGAGAGAGGTGTATCAGAATCATTAGTAGTGGCATTTTGGAGGCGTGGTGGCGGAACAACTTCCAACACTACTGCACCTTGTCCTGCATCCTTCCCAGCTGCCAGCAGAGTCACCCAATGCGCCGTGAAACTTAGGTAACGTCCCTATCCATGATTGCTGGACCATGAGTCAGCGGTAATATGCACATTACCGCTGACCGCCCTGTCCAGCGAGGCATGGACATTGCCTTCCACATGCCGGTAGAGAGCCTTCCGTGAGAAAAAGTGGCATTTGGGTACCTGCCACTGAGGAACCGCACATTCCACAAACTCACGGAAGGGGGCAGAGTCTACCAACTGAAAAAGTAGCAGTTTTGCCAAGCTAGCATTCAACCGCTGGGCATGTGGATGGCTGGGAGCGAACTTCTTTCGGCGGTGCAGAAGCTGGGGCAGGGAAATTTGCCTGGTACAATCTGACATTGGTGTTCCAAAAGCAGATTGCCCACAAGTACTTGGCAGCGACACACCTAATTCTACACCTTCATTCCTCACAGTGCAGGTCTCAGAGAGGACTGAAGGCATAGTGGGGTTGGAGATCTCAGCTGATGAGGAGCAAGGAGAGGTCCTCTTTGTTCTTTGGTGTGGGTCTTTTAGATACGCTTGCCAACGAACTGCATTGCAGGTCAACATATTTCTGGTCAAGCATGTGGTGCCCAAGCGGGAGATGTTTTGGCCACGCGAGATACGCTTGAGACATATGTTGCTAATAGAAGCGGTGCTATCTGATGCACTCGTCTCAAAAAAGGCCCACACCAAAGAACTTTTGGAATAACGCGCAGAGACAGCAGCGCCCTGCACATGCAGAGCTTTGCGGTGTGATGCAGTCAGTGTGCTGCCCTTAGGCTGGCCCCTGAAAGGCATCCTGCCTTGTTGGTGATGTGCCTCCTCCTCCTATCAGGCACCCACGTTGAGTCAGTGACCTCATCATCCCCTCCCTCCTCATCACTGGAGCAAACCTGGCAGTATGCTGCAGCAGGGGGAGCATGACTGCCAGATTGCTGTCCTTCTTGGACACCCCCTCTGTCCGTGCTTGTGTTACTGGCTTCATCTAGCTCAGTATCCTCATCAGAGCCTTCTAAACGCTGGGCATCCTCCTGGAGCATGTACCCAACACTGTGGTCAAACAGTTCGAGGGACTCCTCAGGAGGACATGGTGGGGCTAGGGAAGGAGTCACTGATGCCATTGAGCCGAGGGAAGAGGCCGCGTTGGCAGCTGCTTTGCCAGACAAAGTACCCTGAGCATGGGTGTGAGAGGATGAGGAGGATGAGAACGGCTTGGTCATCCACTCGACCAAGTCTTTCGCATGTTGCGGCTTAACACGGCCAGCTGCCGAAAAAAAGGTCAAGTGTGTCCCATGGCCACGTGCTGATGATGATGCACCATCTCCACGACCAGCACCGTTGCCTCTAGACACAGAGCTTGCTTGCCCTCTTTTATTGGCTTGTGACTGTCTGCATCTCCTTGTTGGCCTTCCAGACATACTAATAGCCTGCAGTGAGATGTAGCTGCACTAAGCTGGGATATATATATATATATATATATATATATATATATATATATATATATATATATATATATATATATATACTGATACTGCAGCTAGCAAAATCAACTGCCTGCCTGTAGTATGAGAACACCACCAATCTTCAACAGGTAGCTTTAGCTGAACACTGTACAGAGGTCGCACTACACTAACTTGTAGCTTTAGCTGAACACTGTGCAGAGGACGCACTACACCAACGTTAAAATAATGTAGCTGCCTGCGGTAGTGATAGGATCAGGAAAACACCACCAACCTTCTACAGGTAGCTTTAGCTGAACACTGTGCAGAGGTCGCACTAGACTAACGTGTAAATAATGTAGCTGCCTGCGGTAGTGATAGGATCAGGAAACACCACCAACCTTCTACAGGTAGCTTTAGCTGAATACTGTTTAGAGGTCGCACTAGACTAACATGTAAATAATGTAGTTGCCTGCGGTAGTGATAGGATCAGGAAACCACCAACCTTCTACAGATAGCTTTAGCTGAACACTGTGAAGAGGACGCACTACACTAACGTTAAAATAATGTAGCTGCCTGCGGTAGTGATAGGATCAGGAAAACACCACCAACCTTCTACAGGTAGCTTTAGCTGAACACTGTGCAGAGGTCGCACTAGACTAATGTGTAAATAATGTAGCTGCCTGCGGTAGTGATAGGATCAGGAAGACACCACCAACCTTCTACAGGTAGCTTTAGCTGAACACTGTGCAGAGGTCGCACTAGACTAACGTGTAAATAATGTAGCTGCCTGCGGTAGTGATAGGATCAGGAAAACACCACCAACCTTCTACAGATAGCTTTAGCTGAACACTGTGCAGAGGTCGCACTACACTAACGTGCAAATAATGTAGCTGCCTGCGGTAGTGATAGGATCAGGAAAACACCACCAACCTTCTACAGGTAGCTTTAGCTGAACACTGTGCAGAGGTCGCACTACACTAACTTGTAGCTTTAGCTGAACACTGTTCAGAGGACGCACTACATTAACTTGTAGCTTTAGCTGAACACTGTGCAGAGGTCACACTACACTAACTTGTAGCTTTAGCTGAACACTGTGAGGAGGACGCACTACACTAACTTGTAGCTTTAGCTGAACACTGTGAGGAGGACGCACTACACTAACTTGTAGCTTTAGCTGAACACTGTGAGGAGGACGCACTACACTAACTTGTAGCTTTAGCTGAACACTGTGAGGAGGACGCACTACACTAACTTGTAGCTTTAGCTGAACACTGTGCACTACACTAACTTGTAGCTTTAGCTGAACACTGTGCAGAGGTCGCACTACACTAACGTGTAAATAATGTAGCTGCCTGCGGTAGTGATAGGATCAGGAAAACACCACCAACCTTCTACAGGTATCTTTAGCTAAACACTGTGCAGAGGTCGCACTACACTAACTTGTAGCTTTAGCTGAACACTGTTCAGAGGACGCACTACACTAACTTGTAGCTTTAGCTGAACACTGTGCAGAGGTCGCACTACACTAACTTGTAGCTTTAGCTGAACACTGTTCAGAGGATGCACGACACAAACTTGTAGCTTTAGCTGAACACTGTGAGGGGGACACACTACACTAACTTGTAGCTTTAGCTGAACACTGTGCACTACACTAACTTGTAGCTTTAGCTGAACACTGTGTAGAGGTCGCACTACACTAACTTGTAGCTTTAGCTGAACACTGTGAGGAGGACGCACTACACTAACTTGTAACTTTAGCTGAACACTGTTCAAAGGACGCACTACACTAACTTGTAGCTTTAGCTGAACACTGTGAGGAGGACGCACTACACTAACTTGTAGCTTTAGCTGAACACTGTGAGGAGGACGCACTACACTAACTTGTAGCTTTAGCTGAACACTGTGCACTACACTAACTTGTAGCTTTAGCTGAACACTGTGCAGAGGTCGCACTACACTAACGTGTAAATAATGTAGCTGCCTGCGGTAGTGATAGGATCAGGAAAACACCACCAACCTTCTACAGGTATCTTTAGCTGAACACTGTGCAGAGGTCGCACTACACTAACTTGTAGCTTTAGCTGAACACTGTTCAGAGGACGCACTACACTAACTTGTAGCTTTAGCTGAACACTGTGCAGAGGTCGCACTACACTAACTTGTAGCTTTAGCTGCACACTGTTCAGAGGATGCACGACACTAACTTGTAGCTTTAGCTGAACACTGTGAGGGGGATGCACTACACTAACTTGTAGCTTTAGCTGAACACTGTGCACTACACTAACTTGTAGCTTTAGCTGAACACTGTGCAGAGGTCGCACTACACTAACTTGTAGCTTTAGCTGAACACTGTGAGGAGGACGCACTACACTAACTTGTAACTTTAGCTGAACACTGTTCAGAGGACGCACTACACTAACTTGTAGCTTTAGCTGAACACTGTGCAGAGGTCGCACTACACTAACTTGTAGCTTTAGCTGAACACTGTGAGGAGGACGCACTACACTAACTTGTAGCTTTAGCTGAACACTGTGAGGATGTACTACACTAACTTGTAGCTTTAGCTGAACACTGTGAGGAGGACACACTACACTAACTTGTGGCTTTAGCTGAACACTGTGAGGAGGACGCACTACACTAACTTGTAGCTTTAGCTGAACACTGTGCACTACACTAACTTGTAGCTTTAGCTGAACACTGTGAGGAGGACACACTACACTAATTTGTAGCTTTAGCTGAACACTGTGCAGAGGTCGCACTACACTAACTTGTAGCTTTAGCTGAACACTGTGCAGAGGTCGCACTACACTAACTTGTAGCTTTAGCTGAACACTGTTCAGAGGGCGCACTACACTAACTTGTAGCTTTAGCTGAACACTGTGAGGAGGACGCACTACACTAACTTATAGCTTTAGCTGAACACTGTGAGGAGGATGCACTACACTAACTTGTAGCTTTAGCTGAACACTGTGAGGAGGACGCACTACACTAACTTGTAGCTTTAGCTGAACACTGTTCAGAGGATGCACTACACTAACTTGTAGCTTTAGCTGAACAGTGTGCAGAGGTCGCACTACACTAACTTGTAACTTTAGCTGAACACTGTGAGGAGGACGCACTACACTAACTTATAGCTTTAGCTGAACACTGTGAGGAGGATGCACTACACTAACTTGTAGCTTTAGCTGAACACTGTGAGGAGGACGCACTACACTAACTTGTAGCTTTAGCTGAACACTGTGAGGAGGACGCACTACACTAACTTGTAGCTTTAGCTGAACACTGTGCATTACACTAACTTGTAGCTTTAGCTGAACACTGTTCAGAGGATGCACTACACTAACTTGTAGCTTTAGCTGAACACTGTGCACTACACTAACTTGTAGCTTTAGCTGAACACTGTTCAGAGGATGCACTACACTAACTTGTAGCTTTAGCTGAACACTGTGCAGAGGTCGCACTACACTAACTTGTAGCTTTAGCTGAACACTGTGAGGAGGACTCACTACACTAACTTGTAGCTTTAGCTGAATAATGTGAGGCGGACGCACTACACTAACTTGTAGCTTTAGCTGAACACTGTGAGGAGGACTCACTACACTAACTTGTAGCTTTAGCTGAATAATGTGAGGAGGACGCACTACACTAACTTGTAGCTTTAGCTGAACACTGTGAGGAGGACGCACTACACTAACTTGTAGCTTTAGCTGAACACTGTGCAGAGGTCACACTACACTAACGTGTAAATAATATAGCTGCCTGCGGTAGTGATAGGATCAGGAAAACACCACCAACCTTCTACAGGTATCTTTAGCTGAACACTGTGCAGAGGTCGCACTACACTAACTTGTAGCTTTAGCTGAACACTGTTCAGAGGACGCACTACACTAACTTGTAGCTTTAGCTGAACACTGTGCAGAGGTCGCACTACACTAACTCGTAGCTTTAGCTGAACACTGTTCAGAGGATGCACGACACTAACTTGTAGCTTTAGCTGAACACTGTGAGGGGGACGCACTACACTAACTTGTAGCTTTAGCTGAACACTGTGCACTACACTAACTTGTAGCTTTAGCTGAACACTGTGCAGAGGTCGCACTACACTAACTTGTAGCTTTAGCTGAACACTGTGAGGAGGACACACTACACTAACTTGTAACTTTAGCTGAACACTGTTCAGAAGACGCACTACACTAACTTGTAGCTTTAGCTGAACACTGTGCAGAGGTCGCACTACACTAACTTGTAGCTTTAGCTGAACACTGTGAGGAGGACGCACTACACTAACTTGTAGCTTTAGCTGAACACTGTGAGGAGGATGTACTACACTAACTTGTAGCTTTAGCTGAACACTGTGAGGAGGACACACTACACTAACTTGTAGCTTTAGCTGAACACTGTGAGGAGGATGCACTACGCTAACTTGTAGCTTTAGCTGAACACTGTGCACTACACTAACTTGTAGCTTTAGCTGAACACTGTGAGGAGGACGCACTACACTAATTTGCAGCTTTAGCTGAACACTGTGCAGAGGTCGCACTACACAAACTTGTAGCTTTAGCTGAACACTGTTCAGAGGATGCACTACACTAACTTGTAGCTTTAGCTGAACAGTGTGCAGAGGTCGCACTACACTAACTTGTAGCTTTAGCTGAACACTGTGAGGAGGACGCACTACACTAACTTATAGCTTTAGCTGAACACTGTGAGGAGGATGCACTACACTAACTTGTAGCTTTAGCTGAACACTGTGAGGAGGACGCACTACACTAACTTGTAGCTTTAGCTGAACACTGTTCAGAGGACGCACTACACTAACTTGTAGCTTTAGCTGAACACTGTGCAGAGGTCGCACTACACTAACTTGTAGCTTTAGCTGAACACTGTGAGGAGGACGCACTACACTAACTTGTAGCTTTAGCTGAACACTGTGAGGATGTACTACACTAACTTGTAGCTTTAGCTGAACACTGTGAGGAGGACACACTACACTAACTTGTGGCTTTAGCTGAACACTGTGAGGAGGACGCACTACACTAACTTGTAGCTTTAGCTGAACACTGTGCACTACACTAACTTGTAGCTTTAGCTGAACACTGTGAGGAGGACGCACTACACTAATTTGTAGCTTTAGCTGAACACTGTGCAGAGGTCGCACTACACTAACTTGTAGCTTTAGCTGAACACTGTGCAGAGGTCGCACTACACTAACTTGTAGCTTTAGCTGAACACTGTTCAGAGGGCGCACTACACTAACTTGTAGCTTTAGCTGAACACTGTGAGGAGGACGCACTACACTAACTTATAGCTTTAGCTGAACACTGTGAGGAGGATGCACTACACTAACTTGTAGCTTTAGCTGAACACTGTGAGGAGGACGCACTACACTAACTTGTAGCTTTAGCTGAACACTGTTCAGAGGATGCACTACACTAACTTGTAGCTTTAGCTGAACAGTGTGCAGAGGTCGCACTACACTAACTTGTAACTTTAGCTGAACACTGTGAGGAGGACGCACTACACTAACTTATAGCTTTAGCTGAACACTGTGAGGAGGATGCACTACACTAACTTGTAGCTTTAGCTGAACACTGTGAGGAGGACGCACTACACTAACTTGTAGCTTTAGCTGAACACTATGAGGAGGACGCACTACACTAACTTGTAGCTTTAGCTGAACACTGTTCAGAGGATGCACTACACTAACTTGTAGCTTTAGCTGAACAGTGTGCAGAGGTCGCACTACACTAACTTGTAACTTTAGCTGAACACTGTGAGGAGGATGCACTACACTAACTTGTAGCTTTAGCTGAACACTGTGAGGAGGACGCACTACACTAACTTGTAGCTTTAGCTGAACACTGTGAGGAGGATGCACTACACTAACTTGTAGCTTTAGCTGAACACTGTGAGGAGGACAAACTACACTAACTTGTAGCTTTAGCTGAACACTGTGAGGAGGACGCACAACACTAACTTGTAGCTTTAGCTGAACACTGTGCACTACACTAACTTGTAGCTTTAGCTGAACACTGTTCAGAGGACGCACTACACTAACTTGTAGCTTTAGCTGAACACTGTGCAGAGGTCGCACTACACTAACTTGTAGCTTTAGCTGAACACTGTGAGGAGGATGCACTACACTAACTTGTAGCTTTAGCTGAACACTGTGAGGAGGATGTACTACACTAACTTGTAGCTTTAGCTGAACACTGTGAGGAGGACACACTACACTAACTTGTAGCTTTAGCTGAACACTGTGAGGAGGACGCACTACAATAACTTGTAGCTTTAGCTGAACACTGTGCACTACACTAACTTGTAGCTTTAGCTGAACACTGAGGAGGACGCACTACACTAATTTGTAGCTTTAGCTGAACACTGTGCAGAGGTCGCACTACACTAACTTGTAGCTTTAGCTGAACACTGTTCAGAGGGCGCACTACACTAACTTGTAGCTTTAGCTGAACAATGTGAGGAGGACGCACTACACTAACTTGTAGCTTTAGCTGAACACTGTGAGGAGGACGCACTACACTAACTTGTAGCTTTAGCTGAACACTGAGGAGGACGCACTACACTAATTTGTAGCTTTAGCTGAACACTGTGCAGAGGTCGCACTACACTAACTTGTAGCTTTAGCTGAACACTGTGCAGAGGTCGCACTACACTAACTTGTAGCTTTAGCTGAACACTGTGCAGAGGTCACACTAAACTAACTTGTAGCTTTAGCTGAACACTATGAGGAGGACACACTACACTAACTGTAAATAGTCTAGCTGCCTGACTGTGGTACTAATAGGATCAGAAGAATACCAGCAATTTTCTTCAGGTAGCTGTAAATACTGTAACTATACAAGCCTGCCTGTCAGTAGGAAGATAATAACAGGAACGGATCTAGCTAAACTGAATACAGTGTATGTATATATATATATATATATATATATATATATATATATACACACACAACAACTGGAATGCATATATATACACAATACACTGTAAGTGCAGCTAACTGACTGACTGTCTTGCCTAATCTATCTAACTTAAATCAAATGACACTGTCGCTCTGTCTCTCAACGCCAGAACACACTACACAGGGCCGCCGTGCAGGTGGCCTTATATAGTGTGGGGCGTGTACTAAACCCCCTGAGCCATAATTGGCCAAAGCCACCCTGGCTTTGGCCAATTACAGCTTACTCTACAGATGGCGCTGTGATTGGCCAAGCATGTGGGTCATAGTGCATGCTTGGCCAATCATCAGCCAGCAATGCACTGCGATGCCGCAGTGAAATATGGGCCGTGAAGCGTCACACGAATTTGGCGTGAACGGCCCATATCGTTCGCAATTCGGCAAACGGGCGAACAGACGATGTTCGAGTCGAACATGGGTTTGACTTGAACACGAAGCTCATTCCTAATCACTACAGCACCATCTATAGTTAGGAGTGCATAGTACATGATGTTGCACTTCCAACAGCAGGTATAACCTAAGGATAGTTCAGGGCTCCCATTTTGGAGACAGGAGGTCTCAGACAGGGATCAGGCATGCCCCAGCACAGGAGTCAGGTGGGCTCCTATTAAGAGGTCAGAGTGTGGACCTGTGCAGCATGGAGCTGTGGATCAGAGAACCAAGGAAGCAGTAAGGGAAACACAGAGCCTGGGTTCTCTGAGACAGGTGTCTCAAGGCAGAAGCATATACAGCCAAGTTGGCATTTTGTGTTTGCTGGAATATGAAAGGAGTCCACAGAGAGAAGTTGGTGCTGCTGACCATTTTTCAGCTGTTTGCTTTGTGAAGTTAAAACCCCTACGAAGGAAACTATTTTGCATGGAACTTAAAGAGGTTGTAATGCCCAAAAAAGATCATGTTCCCTTATAGCAGGTTAAACAGCATAGTGCCTGTGCTATCTAATGTGTCCCTTTCTATACTGTAAAAAACTATGCCCATAACAGGTAAAACGTGTCAGTGAAAAATGGCAGTGACGGTTTGCTCTGTGTAGTTCCGGAGCCGCCTGAGCCAAGACCATCAGAGTGTGTGTTCTGAGTTGCGCTGGAGCAAGACACCATTCACTGGGATCTGCACCAGGAGGCTCCATTGAAAAAGGAAGGCTGTCCGCCCTCTCTCCTCACTAAGGATCAGCTCGGGCGTGTTCGCACAGCCCACATGCAGAGCCCGCCAGGAAATCGGCATGGCGCTGCGCTAATCACAGGCAGTGAGACATTTTTCCGATGTGCGGCTGCAGAGATCAGGAAATGTCTCATGGCCTGTGATTAGCGCAGCGCCAATGCCAACTTCCTGGCGGGCTCTGCACGTGGAGTGTGCGAACAAGCCCGAGCCCATCCTTACTCCTCACACTTCACTGATAGACAAGCTCAGACCCATGCACCCAGACATGGTGCTTAGCAAGTCGGTGGCCTGGCTCAGCGAGCAGATCCAGCTAGCCGAGAGGCCCAAGCACAGGGGCTGCAAGCCGTACTACCTGGAAGGTACATACCTACTGGAGCACACTGACCAACAGAGGGACAGGCTGCAGGATTACAGGGACCAAAGACAGAAGGGATGGTCAGCCCCATGACAGGGACACAGGAGGGACAGTCTGCAGTAGTACAGGAACCCCAAATAGGAGGAATAATCTACACTGGAACCCCAAAGAATAGGGATAGTCTGCACCATGACAGGAGGGATAGTTTGCATTGGGACAGGGACACCAAAGAGGAGGGATAGTCTGCACAGGGACCAGGATACGGAAGGGATAGTCTGTGTCAGGACTCCAAAGAGGAGGGAAAGTCTGCACGGGGACCAGGATACGGGAGGGATAGTCTGTGTCGGGACTCTAAAGAGGAGGGATAGTCTTAAAGGGACCAAGATATGGTAGGGATAGTCTGCGCCAGGACTCCAAAGAGAGGGGACGGTCTGCACAAGTACAGGGACCAAAAAGAGGAGGGATAGTCTGCACAGGGACCAGAATATGAAAGGGATAGTCTGTATCATGATAGGGCCCATGAGGAACAGTCTTCATCCAGGGGCAAAGGCAGCAGCAAGACATCAATTGTCTTTAATGGTTGTGTGTAAGGCCCCTTTCACACGATCGGCCCACTCAGATCCAATTGTCTGTTTTTCAGGCGGACCCGAGCGGGCCACCCATTGATGTCTATGGGCGGGCAGATGGCAGTGGAGATGTGTCCGCTGACACCTGCCTACTATCCGATCTGACAAGTTTCGCTCAAAACAGATGGCGTTCGCCATCCATCCAGCGGATTGGATGAAAACGGACAGGCTGTTCATTTTCATGTGATCTCCCTATAAAGAACAGCGGAGCTCTGACAGGTCCATCCCTGCACAGTGAGCGGAGACGGACCAGTAATCCGCCTGCTCAGCGGGGATCAACGGAGTGATCTCCAGCTGAGCTAGCGGAGTCCGTCCAGAGGATCAGGGTGGCACTCTGATAACCACTATAATGGTTTTATTCTTTCTACTGATTACCAAAGTAGTGTAAATACTAAAATTTGCACTTAAAGTGGTTGTAAAGGCACAAGGTTTCCTATGCATAAAGATAAAAAACCTTCTATGTGCAGCAGCTCCCCTAATACTTACCTCAGCTCCCTCTTGTTTCAGAGATGTCCATGGGAGCCTTGCCTCTCCATGGACTCGCACTCCTGATTGGCTTTTGGCAGGAGCCATTGGCTTCTGCTACTGTCAATCACAGCCAGTGAGCCAATCAGGAGGGGGTGAGGCTGAGCCGCGGCTCCGAGTGTGAATGGACACACAGATCTGTGGGTCAGGAGCGTGTCTGCTTGGGTATCCCCAGAGCAAGCTGCTTAATGTGGGGGCACCCGGCAGAAGGAAGCAGCCAGGAGTGCCGGGGGATCTGGGCTGTTCTGTGCAAAACCAACAGCACAAAGCAGGTAAGTATAACATGTTTATTATAAAGAAAAAAACAAGGCTTTAATATCACTTTAAAACTGTAATTTTTGGAAATGCCAGCAAAGATTTGGCGGTGCCAATAAATTGTGGATGTTGTGTCAGTAAATGTCAATTTGTTAGGTTGGTAACACTTACTCTGTGAGCTTCTCCCTGTGTGCTGTCACATAGAGCCTGTCTGATTACATGGAGAACACCCAGCATCACCTAGAGATCCAGTGATGTCATCTATCCGTATAATATATTCAGAAAGGTTTCATGAAACATATATCAGCATGTTCATGAGGACAGAAAAGGGAATCAGGGAAGGCAAAATAAACAGAGTGCATAGTCCTGGATCTAGGCTGGAGGCGGGGCAGGCCTGTGTCACATGACCTCCCCCTTCACCGCTCGAAGGTCGGGAGCCGAGGTGTCATACCCCGTATATGGGGGGTGTCACCTCCATCCCTCCTATACCGCACCTATCCTAATACCACGTACGTTCACCAACAATGGCGACAACTCTTTCACTACAACTTCGCGACCATTTCACCACAGCGTCCGTACGTCACTCGGCGCGCCGTACGTCTGTCACCACATGCGCTCTTGTGTACGGAAAAGGCTGAGCCAATCACAGAGAAGACAGGACGTCCTCTGCGTTGAGCGGCTGGAGTTCGGCGCATGCGCAGTGCGGTGACCTCGACAGACCGGCCAGAACATGGATTCGGTGACAGAAAGCGGCTGGGCCGGGTGAGTGGGTGACAGTGGAGGGGCGAGGTCAGTGCTCGGCTTTGGGACCTGCATAATGAATGGGACCGGGGTAGTGATATTAGTGCATGGGTGACAGTGCAAGAGCCGGGTCATTGTGGTTGTGTCAGTATTGGTGTGATATACATACTATCATCCGATGTGTACTCCGCTATACATACACCGATATGGAGGAGGGATGGCATCTCTACATTGACAGCCCAGACAAGGGGCACACCTGTGCTGGGAGACCTCTGTATTTTCATCTTATATACCCCTGTGTGATCACATCATTCCCCTGTGTCGTCCTCCATTATTCATCACATCATGCCCCATCTTCATACATCATTCCCCTGTGTCTTCTTCCCTTATTGATGACATCATGCCCCATCTTCATACATCATTCCACCTGTCTTCCCTTATTGATGACATCATGCCCCATCTTCATACATCATTCCACCTGTCTTCCCTTATTGATGACATCATGCCCCATCTTCATACATCATTCCACCTGTCTTCCCTTATTGATGACATCATGCCCCATCTTCATACATCATTCCCCTGTGTCTTCTTCCCTTATTGATGACATCATGCCCCATCTTCATACATCATCCACCTGTGTCTTCTTCCCTTATTGATGACATCATGCCCCATCTTCATACATCATTCCCTTGTCTTCTTCCCTTATTGATGACATCATGCCCCATCTTCATACATCATTCCCTTGTCTTCTTCCCTTATTGATGACATCATGCCCCATCTTCATACATCATTCCCTTGTCTTCTTCCCTTATTGATGACATCATGCCCCATCTTCATACATCATCCCCCTGTGTCTTCTTCCCTTATTGATGACATCATGCCCCATCTTCATACATCATTCCCTTGTCTTCTTCCCTTATTGATGACATCATGCCCCATCTTCATACATCATTCCCTTGTCTTCTTCCCTTATTGATGACATCATGCCCCATCTTCATACATCATTCCCTTGTCTTCTTCCCTTATTGATGACATCATGCCCCATCTTCATACATCATTCCACCTGTCTTCTCTTATTGATGACATCATGCCCCATCTTCAGACATCATTACACCTGTCTTCTCTTATTGATGACATCATGCCCCATCTTCATACATCATTCCCTCTGTCTTCTCTTATTGATGACATCATGCCCCATCTTCATACTTCATTCCCTCTGTCTTCTCTTATTGATGACATCATGCCCCATCTTCATACATCATTCCACCTGTCTTCTCTTATTGATGACATCATGCCCCATCTTCATACATCATTCCACCTGTCTTCTCTTATTGATGACATCATGCCCCATCTTCAGACATCATTACACCTGTCTTCTCTTATTGATGACATCATGCCCCATCTTCATACATCATTCCACCTGTCTTCTCTTATTGATGACATCATGCCCCATCTTCATACATCATTCCACCTGTCTTCTCTTATTGATGACATCATGCCCCATCTTCATACATCATTCCACCTGTCTTCTCTTATTGATGACATCATGCCCCATCTTCATACATCATTACACCTGTCTTCTCTTATTGATGACATCATGCCCCATCTTCATACATCATTACACCTGTCTTCTCTTATTGATGACATCATGCCCCATCTTCATACATCATTACACCTGTCTTCTCTTATTGATGACATCATGCCCCATCTTCATACATCATTACACCTGTCTTCTCTTATTGATGACATCATGCCCCATCTTCATACATCATTCCACCTGTCTTCTCTTATTGATGACATCATTCTCCAGTGTTATCCCCTTAGTGATGACATCCTTCATACATGATTTCCTCTGTCTTCTTTCCTAAGAGATGACATCTTGCACACTTGCTTTGCAGGACCAGTTTTTTCCTGTATTGTTCTCTCATTCTTGTTGTAACTGTAAACTGATCCATTATTTCTTAAACAAGAGAACTTCCTGCTTGTGGGAACAAAGACTTTTATGAAAACCATAGCAAACCCAAAGCATGTTCTCTATAGCAGTCCATCAGATTCCATTTTTGTTTGCATTCGAAGCATAAAGCCTAAGCCTGGTTGTTTGTATGTCGGCTCCAACGTTTCTGCAGTAGGGTTGTATGTGTACTACATTCCCCTCATCTCCTTAGGTTGTTGTTGTAATTTGTAGTAGGGAGCCATGTCAGCAGTCAGTTTCTATCAGAAGAATACTGAACAGAAACATGGTATTCATTTGTAACTGTCACATTAGGTAACTTTGTTTTTCATGTTTCGTGTTGCAAAATGTAACTTTTATAAAACACATGGACTCCTTTCATATATACAGAGGTAACAAGCAGCCCTTTTTTTCCCCCCTGCTTTGATGACTATGGTCACTGACCCAATCCAAACTTTGTGTTTACATGTAGTCTGTCTGAATGACCAGGGACAAGAGGGGCTTAGGGCCTATTCACAGCGCTGGGTGAGCATTATGCTCAGTATTACATGTACCCACTGGTGGTGTGATTCATTGTCACAGCACATTGTACTGTTTACCTTTTTTTTTTAAATTTTTTTATTTTTTTTATTTCACACATTCAACAAAGTGCCATAAAAGAAGGCATGAGAGCAGCTGTAGTGTACAGATCACACATCTCTAGAACAGAACTGGAAAGAAGAGAGGCATCAGAGATGATGGGGGAGGGTGGAACCAAAGGTATTAAATCAAACGGGGGCGAGGCAAAGATATTAAGCCAGATTTAAAAAGGCAGGGTGAAAACAAGTTAAAAAATGCATGGAAATCAATGCAGCTTTTTATTCATTATTACTTTGTTAAAGCAAAACTAAA
Organism: Lithobates clamitans; assembly: GCA_037952925.1. NCBI lineage: Eukaryota > Metazoa > Chordata > Amphibia > Anura > Ranidae > Lithobates > Lithobates clamitans. The sequence continues at coordinate 2,310,120 of JBBGZY010000830.1, forward strand.
CCACCACCCCAAAAGAAAAATTGTGGCCCCCAGGAGCAGTATACAATAATATGTTAGTATGCACAGTATATTATGGCACACTTACCTTGCATATGGTCCTCTCTAGCACTGTGGTGTCAGTGCTTCCTTCTGTTGCTAGGTGCTTCCCTCTTCTCCTGGTGTTCTAGATCTGGGATATGCAATTAGCGGACCTCCAGCTGTTGCACAACTACAAGTCCCATGAGGCATAGCAAGGCTCTGACAGCCAAAAGCATGACACCCAGAGGCAGAGGCATGATGGGACTTGTAGTTTTGCAACAGCTGGAGGTCCACCACAATTGCAAGATGTTGAGTTCTCGGTCTCTTGATTGGCTGGGATGGCATAAATCCCATACATGCACATGACAGTTACTTCACTACAGCACAGTGCTGAGACTGTACATTGAGCTGCGCATGCGGGGCTCAGTGTGCACAAATGCTGACAGGCAAGGAGAAGCAGTTATGACAGAAGATGCATACAGAGTCTCTTCTGTCATAGAAACCTTTTCTGTCAGCAGGTTTTTAAAATTGGCTTTGCTATTTTTTAAAATGTATTTCATAGTGTATTTTCATTCTGGACCGAAACCAAAAATTCTCGATGCACTTAACCAAAACCAAAAATGCACAGTTTTAAAATAAAAATAAAAATAAAAAAATCTATTTTTTTTTTTTTTTTATATACATAATTGTATTATATTCGATTTTTTTTTTAATAGTTTTTGAAGCACCTTGCACTAAAAAAAGTGCAAGAAAAGCTCAAGAAAAATGCATCCCTTTTAAATTCTTTCTATGTCTTCACACTGGTTCATTAGCTTCTGTTGCGGTGAAAACACAGCAAGAATGCACCCATTTTGCATTTTTTGATGCAGTTTTTGAGTCACATGAGCTATATAAATTTGCTTTGGTTGGTACATACTAAAGAACTGTGGGAGCAGGCAGGTAAGAAACCATATGTCTCTTCTGCCTTCCTGCTAGCAAAGTTTGTTTTCAGGTTCAGCATTAAAACCTGTTAATGTGTCCTAAAACTACAGTGGTCCTTTACCAATGTGTATTTACTGCTAACACAACCAGAAGTGAAGCACGTAGTCAGTTGTGTGCGGCGTTGTTTTCTGTTGATTTGCAGTGCAGATGACTTGATAGTGGATATCCCCAGAAGTTAATATGGTTGTAAAGGATAACTATTTGCTTGCATTAAAGTGGGGTTCCACCCAAAAAAAACAAAAATACATGAAAAATCCTAAAAAAAAATACAAAAAAACATTTGTATATATTTTTTTTTGTTTAACTTTCCTCTAAATGCCTGTTGCTAGGGGGTCCCTCGTAGTCTGCCCCTTCCAGTGCCTGGGCTGGTGACATCACTTCCCCCTCGGCACAGGAAGGGCTCCGCTCTGCTCCCTCCCTCCTGTCAATCATCTGGGACCCATTACAGGTCCCAGGTGACTAAGAGGCCAATTGCGGCGCCGCTCGCGCATGCGCAGTGGGTGCCAGGCTGTGAAGCCACAGCCTGGCGCCCACAGTTGCAATGCCGGCGCCGCTGAACGGAGGGGGAGTCGAGCGGGGCTTCGATCCCCCGCATCGCTGGACCCAGGGACAGGTAAGTGTCCAATTAAAAGTCAGCAGCTGCAGTATTTGTAGCTGCTAACTTTTTTAAATTTATTTTTAATTTTTTTACTGGACCCCCTGGGTGGAACTCCTCTTTAAGGTAAAAAGAAAAACACCCCACTAACTGTCCCCAATCCCTAAACACTTACCTGGCTCCTCTTGCTGATCCACTGCTGTCCTGTCTGAAGCACCACTCTCCTTACTTCATGCTCTCACAGGAGACAAAGGCAGCAGTGGAAGCCATAGGCTTTTGCTGCTGCCAGTCAAAACCTGTTAGCAGAGAGCAGGGAGTGTGACTGAGCTGTGTGTGTCTGTGGATGCACACAGCCTGGTTCGGGGGAGCATCCGCACAGTTGCCCCTATAGAACAGGGCTTGCTATGGGGGCACCAATGGCAAGGAGTGAAGAGCACCTTCACAGATACAGTGAATGTAAGCCCACTCTCATCCTTTCCAAACCACTGCCATAGGGGTTATCTATAAGGATATACATGCCTCCTGCATGTATCTTTACCTGTCAAATGTCTCCCCTCTGTCTGTTATGAGACCCGAAAAACTGCATATTCTGTGGGTGGGTCTGTTGTCTGGAACTTAGTGGGTGGAGTCGTGATGTCAGTACATTCCCCGCCCACCTCTACTCTCCCCTTGTCAACATGCATTTTCTCCTGTGTATTTCTTACACTGAACTTCTGCTATGATAACTAACATCCAGTCAAAACCCAGAAAAGTCACCCCATGACTTCAGCATGTCCAATCATGCTGAGGTGTGGAGCAGCCAATCCTGGGAGAGTTGGAGAAGAAAGGAGGAGGGGATCTGAAGTACACAGAATAACTGTCTATCAGGCTAGTGCATGAGATATGTAAATCACCTGTCACTCACAGCAAAGGGGGAAGAACTGACTCCTATTTCTCTGTGTCAGTTTTTATCTTACTGAAAAAAGATAAGAGGACTGCTCAGGGCTGAATTAACTCTTCATGGCAAGACTGGGCACAGATGACATGAAATCCTATACTGTACAAGGTGCAAGCCTTAATTGAAACATTTTTTTTTTCGGGTGTACATCCACTTTAAGATAACCATCTTGTTTGTGGGTAGTGAACCACATAAATAAAGGCTCTAAAATCACTGGGATTGTAGTAGTCATGGTCCATCTCTTGTATCCAAACCCTCCTGAGCTACAGACCTGTCTGAAAGAAGCATGCAGTGACTGAGGTCATAGTGAAGTCAGACACAGCGTTATGCATTCTTGTTTTGGGCTATTGATTACAGTGGTGGTAAACCCTTACATATACCCAGTGAAGTGACTGGTCTCAGGTGATACACAAAGATGAAATTAAATCATCCTACATAAGTTGTACCTGTTTGTCTGCAGTCTTTTTTTTCTCCTCTACATCTATTCAAAGTCAAGAATTTTATGAAGCTTGTCTGAGCTTTCAGAAAATGGGGCAGAGAGCTAAAGTTATACTTAGCAGATCTCAGTGAGGAGAGCTGATTGAAGGGAAGGGACACCCCCTCTCTACACAGCACATAGGAACAGAGCTGAGGCTGTCAATCTGCTGGAGATCCCTCCACTGTCACCATCTTTCTCTTGGTGTCAGGAAAACTTGTCATAAGTGATTTATGTGGATAGCAGAGGAACAAAGCAGATAGAAATGATACTTAGTGCTCTTAATTGAGACGAGTACAAACTATAGAGGGATAGGCTTAGTTCATATTTCATGTCTGATGTTTACAACCACTTTAATAACATTGATGTCAAAGAATGAGCAGGACAGCTAAGCAGTGGCAACCACATATTTCCTTCAGATAGGTTATAAAAAGAAAGAAAAAAAAACTTGGTCTGCTTGCTGATATCTCCTCCTTATGATTAGCCAGAAGGTGTTCTCTCAATTCATAATATGAACACAAATGTACTGGGGACCTGTTAATGTTTATGCCTTGAGCTCTACCTAAAGGTTGGATCCCACTGCAGGTCTGGTGGTCTTCTGACATCTTTGTCCATCTTTATTTTTAGCATTGTCAAGTGTATGGATCGGTTTTATTGTCCCTTTTGGCTTTGATACTTTGTCACTGACTTGGAACCAGTTTGCAGATCAGAAAAGTCAGGAAGCCATATCTGCACCTTGTTCTGGTTTAACTCCAAGTATTTGTCATAATGTCAGCATGGCAGGTCAGCCAAGAAACTAACCTTCAAAATGAGAATTTGGCAATGCCACTCTGTGGGTCTCCTAGGAAAGCTTTCCTTTGCATTATAGTAACAAGTGAATTATTTCAGATTCAGGTGTACTGTGCTGTCATTATAAAGCTTCCACCGGTCATCCTAGTAGTAGTGTTTTTTTTTTTTGTTTGTTTTTTTTAAACATTTGTAACAAAATCGTTTTGTGATAATACTGTAGCTACTTGGTCCCTGGAACAGGTCAGCAATGACTTTATGACTTTGGTTGTAGGAGATAATGAACAAACCTATAATCAACCATTTGTGACATTGGCCACTTTAGCCAACATGTTTGTGGTAACAGAGCACCAAGTGTCACTTGGGCCTCATTTACACAAATGGGTGAGGGGTGGTAAAAATAGTCTGGTAAACTGCGGTTTTACTGACCTCCGAGCAGCAAGTTAACATGCCCAGCATTGCAGGTTGTACTACCACCAGACGTGACGTGTGAGGCTGCGCTGTAACCACAAGCAAATGCTTGGCTCCCGGTTTCGGCTTTGTATTCCCATTTGGAAACCTTCCTTTGGCTAAAAAAAAAAAAAAAAACCAGGAATTCAAGAGGCTGCAGTATTGCCTCCTGAATATCTGTTTGGTAAGCTGCTACTTCACACCACGGGTCTCTTTTCACAGAGAGGAGAGCATTCCGCCCCTTCTAATGGGTCTTTATGGAATAGAAAGAACTCTAGACAAACAATAACACTCAACTAAAATTTCCCCTAAATGCAAAAAAAAAAGCTTGTAGAAGAGCCAGATGGTAACTTGTGAAGATCTTATTGGTTGTTTCACTTGAGCTCCTTTTGGACAAAGTCAGCCTTTCCCTGTGCGAGGGGACCATTGCTGTTTATGTGTAAGCAGTGGTCTCTCTGCCACACTCTGATGCACCCCTGTCAAGTCAGACCAATAACTCAGCATTTGGCAAAGCTCTTGATCCCTTGTGATTGGAGAGCTTTAGCTCTGACTTAAATGTCAGACCAGTGCTTACACACTGATAGCAGAGGTCCTCACTCAGCTGAATGTTGTACAAATAACAAAGGGACATCTGCTGCCCATAGAGGAAAAAGTATCTTATCAGTGTTGGAAGACTGTGGTCTACCCTATCACAAGAGGTAGCAATGATTAATGATCTAATAATCAATGATCTAATAAAAGAAAAAAAAAAGTTTTAATTTGTTACAGCTGATTTCACCCAACGCAATGCTACTTCAAATCAAGTACTTGAATGTTTTTTTTAGTGGACTGCTGTAGCTTGTATGATATCTAACAAGATTTCTGGTACTATAATGTATTGTAGAACAATATCTGCTCTTTGTGTAGGTCTGCCTTTTGATATTGATGGGTTTTTTGCTTTTCATCAGCTCAAAGTTTATGGGGTTCTGTTTGTTTCCTGCAGGCTACAGTCATAGAATTCTGACGCTTTCCCCCTACAATGGCTCAGTTTGGAGGACAGAAGACGCCCCCTCCATGGGCCACCCAGTTTACAGCGGCTGCTGTGTCCCAGCCAGGTAAAGGAATGCTCCGATTTTGATTTTTCTCCATATGTTCATACTTAAACCTGGCTCTCACTTACTTTCTGGACATGACCAGAGTGTGATTTACCTGCTTTAGGCATATGTTAGCAAGTAGAACATTTCTGTACAACTTCTTTTGATATTGTTGGTGATGAAGGTTTAAAACCGTAGTAAACCGCATTAGAAAAAAAAAAATCGGTCCCTGGCAGTTTAATTCATAATGTGCTAGTATGCATCGCATACAGTGCTGTCACCGCTAAAGGCGATTCCATCTTCACCCGGTCTCTCCAGGTTCGCAGGCTTCGGCTATCTCATTGGCCGAGCCGGCGATGACAATTTTGATGATGACTCTGTTTACAGCACGGCTCTGAAGGTACAACACAGGCAATGCCATTCCTTCAGAGCACATGCGCGGGTGATGTCACCGGCTGCATCTAAAGTAAATATCTTCTAAACGGTGCACATTTAGGAGATATTTACAGTACCTATAGGTAAGCCTTATTATAGGCTTACCTATAGGCAAAAATCATAAATGGGAGTTTACTCCCACTTTTAATACATTTTGGTTTATGATGTTTGTGGTTAAACTTTTAAATATGTCTGAAAGTTGGAGTTGGGCTTTAAAGCTGGATACACACTATACAATTTTCTTTAGGATTTAAAGATATATAATAGGAGGTCAAACCTTAAAGGGGTTGTAAGCCCTCGTGTTTTTTTTCCCTCGGCGGAGACGCGCTCTTCCTCTCTGCCCGGGATTCTCGGCTCTTGATTGGATAGATCAGTAGCAGTGCAGCCATTGGCTCCCGTTGCTGTCAATCAAATCCAATGATGCAGGCGCCAGGGAGCAGGGCCGAGTCCGGCATTCATTCTGTGTCTATAGACGCAAATGCTGTATTCGGGAACGCGCCCGCAAAGTAACCCCCAGGGAGAGCGCTCCTCCCAGGGGGTTTACCGATGCAAGGAGGAGCCACGAGCGCCGCCGGGGGACCCCAGAAGACGAGCTTCGGGGCCACACTGTGCAAAACGAACTGCATAGTGGAGGTAAGTATGATATGTTTGTTATTTAACCACTTGCTGCCAACCATATAGCAATATGACATTGGCAAAGTGGTTGTGATATCCTGACCGGACGTCATATGGTGTTCTCAGGATATCAAGCCGCTGGCACGCAGGGGGCACGCATTGTGGCGATCGTTGTTGCGGTATGTCAGTCTGATACACCGCAACTCCAATCTAGGTAAAGGGTCTCTGACAGAGACTCTTTGTCACGTGATCAGCCGTGTCAAATCATGTGTGATCACGATGTAAGCAGGAAGAGCCGTTGATCGGCCTTTCCTCACTCGCGTCTGGCAGATGCGAGTAGAGGAGAGCCGATTGGCTGCTCTCCTGACGGGGGGGTCTGTGCTGATTGTTTATCAGCGCAGTCCCCCCTCGGATGCCCGCCCAGGACCACCAGGATGCCGCCAGGACCACCAGGGATGGCCACCACACTGGACCACTAGGTATGCCACCCTAGACCACCAGGCAAATACCAATCAGTGCCCAGGCAGCTGCCAATTGGTGCCAGTGAAAAATGCCTACCAGTGCCCATCAATGCCTATCAGTGGCCAGCAGTGCCGTCCATCAGTGCCACCCATAAGTACCTATCAGTGCCCATCGTCAGTGCCATCTCATTGGTGCCGCCTTATTAGTGCAGCTTGCCAGTGCCCATCAGTGAAGGAGAAAACATACTTATTTACAAAATTTTATAACAAAAACAAAGAAACTTAAAAAAAAAATAAAAATTTTGGTCTTCTTTTTTTTTTTTTTTTCTTTAGCAAAAAATAAAAAACACAGAGGTGATCAAATACCATCAAAAGAAAGCTCTATTTGTGGGAACGAAATTATAAAAATTTAGCTTGGGTACAATGCAGCATGGCAATGCAATTGTCTTTTAAAAAGTGACAGTACTGAAAGCTGAAAATTGGTCTGGGCAGGAAGGTGCGAAAGTGCCCTGTATTGAAGTGGTTAAAAAAAAAAAAAAAAAAAAAAGTTTCAGTTTGTATTCACGCAGGCCCTTGCACTACATGGTTTAGGTCAATCTATGGGGTACAGTTGGGAGTATTCTCATTAAAGTACAACTAAAGTCAAAACTTTTTTTTTTTTTTTTTTAAGTTTTGGACAGAATGGAGAGGGATTAGAACACCTGTCAGCTTTCATTGCTATGTTTCCCCCTTTTTAGGGAGATTTTAGCCTCTCTATTTGTCCTGTTTACCATTATCGTTGAAAGTGAAAGTAAGAAAATTCCAAATTTTGGGTTGTCCCGATAAAATAAATAGAAGGAAAATCTTCCAATGGGGACATTAGTTCTGGGGGTCCCCAAGGGATTCCCTTAATTTGCTGGGATTTCCTCTCGCTTCCTGTTTTTGGCTATGGGAAAAAAAATATTAAAAAAATCTCCCTATACTTCCACTTTATAGTGGAATTCCAGGAAAAAATGAGAATCTGCAGAAGATTTCTATGATTAGTGACATTACATTTTGTATTGTCCACTATTTCCTATTACAAATGGCTGATTAGAAAAAATGAAATTGAATCCAATCAAGCCATTCAAGAGCCCTCCTCTCTCGGACAGACAACAGCTGGTTAGCGCACCTGAGCGCGGCTGCTTACTGACTTTTCTTTGTACGGATGTCGGTCCCAGCCAGCAACCAGCTCCGTTTCCACCTTTGTGACACATGCATGTAACATGCTCCTCTACTGTTGTCAGTCCCTGTTCTCCCTATCCAGTCAGCTCTGCCCTGCGTCGCTCATTTCTGCCTTATTGTGACATTGCACATCACATGCCTAGAAGAGAATGTACACGCCCACCAGTTGCTCTATGGGTATCAATGCAGGGGACTGCAGTCACGTGACGAGCAATATTACCAGCTAAAAAAAAAAAAAAAAAGGTAAACAGCAATTTTTAGCTTTTGGGGAGTGTCCTAATGGTTAATGATTTGTTAGGATTGCGGTGGGCTTTTCAAGGTTGTAAGATTTTACATCTACTTTAATAACCTAAAAGGCAGAACTAAGGGCAAAACTTATTTCATTTTGGATAGATTAGGGAGGGTTATAACACCTGTCCGTTGTGGTCTTTGTTTTGTTTTTTTGCCATCCGTGTCCCATGGGGTATGTGGGATAGGGTCCTTAGATTGTAAGCTCTTTGAGGGCAGGGACTGATGTGAATGTATAATATATGTAAAGTGTAAATTGATGGTACTATAAAAGTACTTGTAATCAAATATTTATTATTTATTTATTTTGAGGCTTTTTTTTATAAACCTAATGCAAGAATACCATCTGCAGTTGTGCAGTGCTTACATTGAGCCGACTCCATAGGGGATTGGGGGAGGGGAGAATTCATGTGGAAATGGCCGATTGTTATTAATGGCTGCTCGTCCCTGCTTCTGTATAGACAGCCTTTGATGTAAATACTGCATTGTCTCAGTGTTCCATTTTCTATTTGCCTTTTATAAAGGTCATAATATGGAGTTTGCATGGCTAAAAATGTACGTAAGACAATGAAGATCGATTCAAAGCGAACAGGCACCACAATGTAGGTGAATGCACACATAGCTGTGAGTCGTTCCTCGTTCATTTTACTGCTTCATGCTTGCTCCTTATTTTGTTAATAAGAGATATACTTCAGCTTAGGGGAGGCTTTGGATTAATTCTTGTGGTTAGCCAAGCATATTAGAGATCACTGTAATACTTCTATTCATATCATAGAGTGGTCTGTGAAGAAAAGTGATGAGTGGCGAGAGGTTAATATCAGGGTAATATTCCCTTAGCTGGTATCCTAGATGACAAAACCCATTCCTGACATGGAGATCATGTTTATTAACTGAACAGGCATTGATGTCACTGTTGCTATGGGTTGTGTTTTCTGGCGAAGAACCTTTTAGCTGTATGTGATTTACCCCGGTTATTTTTATCAGAGCTCCTTATGGTAACTATTTGGCACAATGAAAGAAATAGAACATCTGTGAGTGGTAACAGATTTCTAGATGGTGTTAAATGCAAGCTGAAAGACCTGATGTGTCAGACCCCTTTCAGGAGGTGTTACAGGAGATCTAAAGTCACGCTATAAAAACGTTCCCATTATAATGTTAAATTCCACGAGCGCAGCGTCTGGCACATAGGAGGGGGCGGATAACCTGTGTACCATATTAGTGACATATAATGTTAACATGCTAGGTATATTTTACATAAAAATAATTCCTTACACCAGAGAGTGGTTTGTTCCCAAGCTATGTTTCAATGTTCGCTCATTTTGGCCTTGTTCACAATGGCAAATGGCTCTTTACTGCATCTGAGCACCACAAACCTAAAAATGCTATTTAATTCATTTTTAATATTCAAAGCAAACTTCCCCATCCATCCATGTCTTCATGCTTTATTTTGTTGACAGATCACTTTGAAAAACAACCCCCTAGCATCTCTGGTTGTGGCCATGTTGAATAAGGGCAAATCATTCATGTAGCATTTACTTCCTGAAATCTATCTGCCCTTAGCTCAGGCACGCATGCAGGGGAGTGTACTTAGCTGAGAAAAACCCTCCTCATCTCCTCCTCCTCCTGAAGACTCCTGGAATGTATTACATCATTTGCCCAGGCAAGAAATCAGGAAGTAACTGAAGAAATGTAAAAAAAAAAAAAAAAAAAAAAAGTTGTATGCATAAAGGTAAACAACCTTCTGTGTGCAGTGCCCCCTCCCCCAATCCTTACCTGAGCTCCCTCCAGTCCAGTGATTTTCATGATAGCCTTGGCTGTCCCAGCACTCTCCCTCCTCATTGGCTGAGACAGCAGCGGGACCCCATTGGCTCCCACTGCTATCAATCACAGCCAGTGAGCCAATGAGGAGAGAGCGGGGGGGGAAGCTCTTAAGAATGCATAGAGCAGCGGCTCGGGAACGAGCAGGCAGTGGTGCCCCAAGGGCAAGCAGCTTTTTTTCTGGGGGCACTGCGCTTGAGGGGGCGGAGCCTGGTGTGGCGGCGGGGGACCTGAAAAGAAGAGGAGCGGAGCTGCTCTGTGCAAAACCATTGCACAGTGCAGATACTGTAAATTTAACATGTTTGTTATTTTAAAAAAAATGAAGCTTTATTACCTTTTAAAAGAAAAGTTATGGGCATTTACTCACATAGGTGGATGCAGTATAGATCCAAAGCCGCATCTGTCCCCCGCCGGTTGCAGTGAGTACTGAGTGATCAAACACCACTGATTGCTCAGTTCTCCACTGTCAGTCGCCAACTCTCTGTGCTGCCCCTCCAGTGCTCACTGGAACACCCAGAGGTAAAGGGGGCTGGCTCAGGCTCTTAGCAGATCGCTGAGAGACTGAGTCGGATGCCACTCAGGGCATTTGGTTGGATCCTGACCAAATGTTCGGGATCTTTCCCGAGCCTGGACCAGCTAAGTGATGTCAGTAAACAGCAGACTTTAGCCTGCTTTCGGCTGAAAACTGGTCACAGAAGTGTAGAACAAACTGCACTCCTGTGACCTACAGGAGAAGTACAGCCAAAAGAGTTTTGGTTACTTCTCCTTTTTAATATACTAAACCTGATTGAGTTCTTTTACATAATGCTATGTAAAGCAAACATCAGCAGTGAAGACCACTAGAAGCACAATGGCTATAATGGCGCTTTGTAACCTGAACTATGGAAAATTTCACATATGTTTCCAATAAACTGTTCTAGCTACTGACATAATGACCTTGCTGGTTGTATTTGCAGAGATTCACCTTATTCTAGGAATCTTTGTACTAGATGCATATGACTGCAAAATGCAGCAATTCTAGAAGACGCTTTTGTCAGAACAAATGAAGCTAGAATGTAAAGCTGGAAGTCAGCACTGCATAATTAAAGGCTGACGGAGCGCTCACACAAGGAGCTGACAAGAGAGCAGATGGTTGCTGTTGCCTGACTAACGACAGCGGTCTTGTGTGCTAATTTGGAAATTGTCAATATGACTCACTGTCAACATAGTCATCTTAATGGGCCCTCTGGCAATAAAGATTTCAGGATATCCTCTCGTGGACATAGTTATGGTTGATGCCATCTGTTATTATTGTAGGCATTTCTTTAAATCCTGCACTGTAATTTCTTTGATATCTAGTGATATTTTTCTTCTTGTGTTTATATGTTGGTGATCTAATTTATTACCATTACCCCACTTTCTGTTTTATAGCAGTCAATCAATAATGAGGAATTAATGCATTCTGTTTAAAAATGAATGGTCCTTTGGAAGGGAAGAATGTTTTGACAGTTTCCCTGGAGACAATACAGCTTTAAAAACATGTAATATATATTGATCCATTGTTATCATTGATATTCATATATAGATTGGGCCTTGGAAGGGCAGCCATAAAAAAAAGGTGCTATTTTAGATCCCAGCAGTGTGCAGGGGCTGAGTCAGCTTCTGGCTTCTATACGTCCTGGATACTCACAACTTGATATCACCCTGCCATAAATTGTTTTTTAATAGTCACAGCAGATGTGATGGAACTCCAGAGAAGAGATCTGTTCAATGGGGTTACTGAAAGATATGGGTGTTAGATGGTATATTACAACTTACCAAGATAGTACTATGCAACCCTGCCCCTCTCCTCTCCTCCATAACAGAGGGGTGAGGTTCTGTAGTCCCCAGAAATAGCTGCTAAAAAATATAATTTATAATCGTTCGCAGAGAACATAGGAAGCTATCAGATGACATGATTCCTGGTAAAATCATTTTTAAAAAAAAAAACATGTTAAGCAGATATAGCAAACCACTTTCAATGGTAAATTTTACAGACCAGAAAGGATAAGAGAAGTGTAATGTTGAGGTTTACATCAGGGTGGATTTGATTTAAATCATGATTTAAGTCACTAGTAAAAAGGCTTGATTTAAATCATAAGAGAGCAACTGTCATCTCTGTCCTGCAGCAGATCCTCCTCCTGACCCGCTGTTGACTCACCGACAGTCCCATTCACTTTAATGGGATGGCTGGTGATACGGCTGTGACACTAAAGGGGAGGGACGCTGCGGCAGCAGGTGAGTGGATGCCCGCTAACAGGCGCTGCCATGATGGATCTGAAATGACAGGTGCTCTTTAAATGTAAGGACTCGTTCTTGCTGGTAATTAGAATGTTTAATATTTGCAAACAAAATGGTTTCCTGTTTAGAACAATAAGCTGCCGGGTTAGTAAAACAGCGATATCAGAACCGATTCAATCATACAGTTTGTAGTGTACACATAGATTTACAAAACAATGGGATAAAGGAGTATTCCTGAACTTTGGTTTTATCTCATGATTACTGTGAAATTATGTGAATGCATCAATGCAGTGCATGTTATCTCAGCTTGCAGAGTTTGGATTCATTGAATGAGTATACCAAAAATGGAAATATTGCAGAATATACAGCCTCATGCTACATAACTAAGCTCCATTTCATGCTGAATAAAGCTAAATTATTAATGTATCTTAAATAGAAAACCATCTTTAGATAGATTTTTACTGCAAAAAATATTTTATTAATATAAATTTGATAAAAATCAAAAAAATCAGATTTTTTTTTTTTTAATTAAAAAAAAAATGAATTATTTCCACCCTGGTTTACATCCACTTTTTAAAGAATATCTCTGTTTTAACAGCTGGGCAGATTGAAAATGTTTCTGGCCTTTAGGAGAAGGTCCCTTTCTTTTGTATTGCATTTCTAATTAACTACACTACAGAGTAATCAGGTGGTAATAGGAACACCAAAAATTATAAGGCCCTGTCTATATAAGGTCCCACAGTTAACAGTGCATGTCAGAGCACAAACCAAGCCATGTAGTCCAAGGAATTGTCTGTAGACCTCCGAGACAGGATTGTATGGGGGCACAGATCTGGGGAAGGGTACAGAAACATTTCTGCAGCATTGAAGGTCCCAATGAGCACAGTGGCCTCCACCATCCATAAATGGAAGAAGTTTGGAACCACCAGGACTCTTCCTAGAGCGGGCTGCCCGGCCAAACTGAGCGTTCAGGGGAGAAGGTCCTTAATCGGGGAGGTGATCAAGAACCCGATGGTCACTCTGAGAGCTCCAGCTTTTCTCTGTGGAGAGAGGAGAACCTTCCAGAAGAACAACCATCTCTGCAGCTCTCCACCGATCAGGCTTCAATGGAAAAGTGACCAGACGGAAGCCACTCCTCGGTAAAAGGCACATGACAGCCCACCTGGAGTTTGCCAAAAGGCACCTGAAGGACTCTGACCACGAGAAACAAAATTCTCTGGTCTGATGAAACAAAGTTTGAACTCTTTGGCTTGAATGGCAAGTTTCATGTCTGGAGGAAACCAGGCACCGCATATCACCTGGCTAATACCATCCCTACAGTGAAGCATGGTGGTGGCGGCATCATGATGTGGGGATGTTTTTGAGTGGCAGGGACTGGGAGATTAGTCAGGATCGATGGAAAGATGAAAGCAGCAATGTACAGAGACATCCTTCATGAAAACCTGCTCCAGCGCCCTCTGGATCTCAGTCTGGGGCAAAGGTTCATCTTCCAACAGGACAACGACCCTAGGCACGCAGCCAAGATAACAAAGGAGTGGCTATGGGACAACTCTGTAAATGTCCTTGAGTGGCCCAGCCAGAGCCCAGACTTGAACCCAATTGAACATCTCTGGAGAGATCTGAAAATGGCAGTGCACCGATGCTCCACATCCAACCTAATGGAGCTTGAGAGGTCCTGCAAAGAAGAATGGGAGAAACACCAAAAATAGGTGTGCCAAGCTTGTAGCATCATACTCAAAAAGACCTGAGGCTGCAATTGGTGCCAAAGTATTGAGCAAAGACTGTGAATACTTATGTGCTTGTGTATTTTAGAATTTTTTTTTTTTTTTGTTTGTAGAATTTTGAGGAAAACAATGAATGTAATTCATTTTGGAATAAGGCTGTAATGTAACAAATTGTGTAAAAAGTTAAGCACAGTGAAAACTTTTTGGATGCACTGTATCAATATTAAAAGCTTTTTGACTGTCAGATTTGTATTTTCTTTGCCCTTGTAGAGGAGATGCACCTCTTTCTAATTGTCCTAAACACCAATGTCGTCATAAATAAAAGTGACAGTAATTCCTGTTCTGGTGGCAACTCAAAATGTTGGAAGGGGAAATCTTCCAATGGGGCCACTTGTTCCTGTGACAAAGGGGATATCCATTCAAGGCATGTTGTTTATTGACTGTCACAGTCGCTTGTGTTCCCAACTGGGCTCTCAAGCTATCCAACGGTTGGTGTGATAACTGATCTTGTGTGCAACACTATGACAATCGCAGATCAAACCGAGACTAAAATGGCAGCTTCCTTCCTGTAAAGAATTCCGCTTTAACTAGACCTGCAGCTGTAATTAAAACTTTTTGTGTGCATGTGTAATATGGCTCATTTTTCCTTTTGTGTTGGTTCTGTTGTGGAGGTAAAGCTGATTATCACTTTTCTCATACTGTATGTTGTTTAAAGGATTTATAGTAAACCCTGGTATAAGTGTAGTTTGCCCTGCTTTTTTGCACTGTGCATTGTATAACGTGTTGTTGTGCTGTATCAGCTCCATTAGGTGTCCAACAACCATCACTACTGGGAGCTTCACCTACTATCTACACGCAGTCAGCATTGGCAGCAGCCGGCCTCAGCACCCCTTCTCAAGCAAACTATCAACTCTCTCAGACCGCAGCACTTCAACAACATGCTGCAGCCGCCGCCGCAGCCGCTGCTCTCCAGCAGGTGAGTCAGTAATTCTTTATTACTGTCTTCTTTTTATTTTATTTAAATGCTATTGAGTCATACAAGGCTCTTGTTGGAAGCAACCCTGCTCACCCTGTGTCAGTGTAAAATTATATATAAGGGCTTATTCACACAGCACCAGTTCAGGGGCACTAGGTTGTAGTGTAATGCATGTTTCAGTGTACTGCATTATATTTTACTTTTTTTTTTATTTATTTTTTTTACTTTTATATGAATCATTATACAGTGCCTTCCAGTGTGCTGTGGTAAAAAGCTATGTCTGCATATTACCACAGCTCGACGCACCGTACCTCCTGGCTGCATTGAAGTGTGAACAACAGTTTTCTATGTACCCTTGTAATGCCCTACGTTGATCCAGTGCAGAAAAAAGCCGGTTACCACACTATGTGTGACAAAGCCCCAAAATGTACGCACACTTCAGCATTCTCAAATGTGTATTATTCTTTTGTGACGTTTACGTCTTTGTTGACTTGACTGAAGTCCCTTACAAGCGAAGCAGGGAAATAGAGCAGACCTGAGGGGCCCCGGGGGCAGGGATGGGGCTGGAGCAGGTGGCAGACGGTTGGGCAGTGTTCCGGACACTGGGCTGGAGGGGTGTCGTATCATCTATGATTGGGCAGTACACACCTGTGTGCTGCCAATGGTACAGGGATACCTCCTGGGGTTTTATACACTGGGGGGCAGGGGGACTACAAGTCCCAGCATGTGCTGTACCTCCTCTGCTGTACCTCCTCTTACTATGATTTAAATGTACTAAGTCCTTAGGGATCCTAAGAAGGTTAATAGGCATAACTGTGTGTAAACCTGTGTCGTGCATCTGTAAAGATCCACATCAGTGCTACATAAGAGAAGGTGGTTTCGTCGTTGAAAATAAAGCTTTGTTAGTTAAAATTTAAAAAAAAAAAGGCTCCTATCTTTGTTAGCTGGCTCCTAGATTCAAAGCAAATTTGTCAAGTTCTGCAGTCTAATAGTATAGCTAATAAACATTAAAAAAGTCAGTTTCCTAAGTTGGGCGCTTTTTTTTTTTTTTTATTTCCTCCGCAGTCTTCACCATTTCTAACTAAAATCTAGTCCAATCTAATTAATTGCAGTCAATGTCTGTTTGCCATATTGGTTGCGTCTGACAGTTTGTAGTGACTGCTAGTATCCTACTCCGAGGTTGTCATCCTGCACATGGCTTTCCAATTTGTCACTGTAGAACATTCCATTATATAGTTAATTTGTTTTACCCTTAGCCAGCTAGGGAAATACTCAAAAATATAGACAAGTTGTTTTTTACTGCTCCTTTCAGAACTTGCATTCTGAGCAGCTTATTTTTTTCTAAATCTAAATCCATTACTAATTTAAAAATCTTGACCCATTACAAGTTCTTCCCATAGACCAGTGGTCATCAACCCTGCCCTCAGGACCCACTAACAGGCCAGGTTTGCAAGATAACTGAAATACATCACAGGTGATATCATTTGCTGCTCAGTGATTGCAGTATTCTAGTCTGCATCTCCCCAAGGTAATATAGAAAACCTGGCCTGTTAGTGGGTCCTGAGGACAGGGTTGATGACCACTGCCATAGACTACTACATGTCAGGATGCTGTAGAATCCACAGTCTGATGTTCATAGTGTATACTGTAGATCAGGGGTGTCCAGCCTGTGTCCTATGGGCCTCATGTGGCCTAAGACAGCTATGAATGCAGCCCAACACAGAATCGTAAACTTACGTAAAAATCTTTTTTTTTTTTTTGCAAAAATGCATTTACACTCTGCGAACACACACATGCGACCAAAGAAAAATTTGTCTGGCTTTGTTTACTGGACTTTTATACGTTTTATTTTCCCAAAGAGAAATATCCCACTCTTCACCATTGCGTCTTATTCATGTCACCAGTTTTTGGCAGCAACTATTTTGAAGGATGAAGCACATTAAGGACAAAATTAGCACCAAAATATCAGACGAGTACCTAATTTATTGAGAATGGCTGCTCCGTCCGTCCAACCAGATATTGATGGGTTGGTTTATCAAAAACAGTGTCAAATATCGCACTCGTTTTATGTTGATGTCTTTTTACTTTTATAATAAAAAATATTACATAACAATGAAGTTTTATTACTCAGGTAGGTACATTATCTATACCAGTGATCAATAACTTGTGATCTGCCCGACCTTTTTCTGCTCATCAGCTATTCTTATTGTTAGTGTATTTTTTGTGTGGCCCAAGACCATTCCTCTTCTTCCAATGTGGCTCAGGAAGGTCAAATGTTGGGCAGCCCTGTTCTAGACATTCTGAATGTTTTAGCTAAACCTTTTCCTTTTTTCCATCTTGTGCTGTAAAGCTTGCCAAATGTACAACGCTAGAATATTTGATATGTGAAGTAATTCAGGTAACCAGGGGATGTGTTTATGATAACCTAGTGAAGCTTGACAAATCATTTTTAAACTGCCTGTTAATTGCCTTATCTGTGTCATTTAAGTGTAACTGACCAGCTATGGACAATATAATGTTGACATATTCCCTACAAGTGGTAGGTTTGATTTAAAAGCAAACCTTCACTGACCTCTGTTGCCAAAGGGACTGCTGAGCAATTTACCCTCCATAGTGAAAACTTGCTATGTTATGGGGAACATTGAGAAAAGTGAATTTTGCCTAAACAGCATCCTGAAACACCGATTTATACATACTGTCCCTGGTTTTACTGAGGCTGGCAACCCTGATGGGGCCCCCTAGTGGCCCAGGGCACTCGGGCAGTGCCGAGTGGCTCAATGGTCAGTCCGCCCCTGGTCTGTACTGTAAGATTGAGACAGTGCTGCCTATGAAATCACCGGAGATTTGGAGAAAGATTAGGGACTAGTTCAGTTCTTTAAAGATCACAGCAGAAATACTGAGGTTGATGTCCAAGCCAGCTCAGCTTGCATTGCTCCCCCTCCCAGCAGTGACTTTACAACCTTCCAGGCTTCTGGTCTCTTTAATGCCAGAACAGAGCAGAGACATTGGGGTTGATTTACTAAAGGAAAATAGTCTGTGCACTACAAGTGCACTTGCTCTAGATCTGAGGAGAACATGCAAGGAAAATGAAAAAAAAAAAAAAAACACAGCATTTTTGCTTGCACATGATTGGATGATGGAAATCAGCAGAGCTTTTCCTCATTTCAGAGCTTCCCCTCAGTTCTAGCACAACTGCACTTGCAAGTGCACAGACTATTTGCATTTACTAAATCAACCCCATTGAGTTTGGAGCAGAGTGATTTGAGTTGCTGACTTGGAACAGCTTTAGTGCTTATGTTGAGTCTTGAGGATGTTTCTCTTCACAATGCCCACAACTACAGAGGTTAGTGAGGGAAGGCTTTAACCCCTTCCCGCCGAGCGTACGCAGATGTGTGGCCTCGGCTTTCGGGGGTTATACCGGGATGATGCCCGCAGCTGCAGGCATCATCCCGGTACCGTTTTGTAGAGCGGGCGATCGGCTTTCCAGGGATAACAACCGATGCAGCTAAAAGCCGCTGGGCTGTTATCCCGGAGGAGCGGGAGGGAACGTTCCCCCCCCCCCCCCCGCGCTGCCTCCTGCCATTCTGAACGGGGCTCCTGTCCCATTGGGAGTCCCGCTCATCGATCTGCCTCTTCCAGCGGCTAGGGACAGACTGGCACAAAGCCGGAAATGGCTTCGTTCCAGTCTCCTGATTGTAAAGACGGAAGCGATGTCACAACATCACTTCCTGTTTACTCGACTGCCAATGGCGCCGGTTTTAAAAAAAATATACAGTATTCAGAATCGCCGAAAACGGCGATCTGAATACTTTGAAGTGCAAAGCAGGGATTAGACCTTTTAGACCCCCCAATGCCTCCATAAAGAGTACCTGTCACCACCTATTACTGTCACAAGGGATGTTTACATTCCTTGTGACAGCAATAAAAGTGATCAAAAATTTTTTTTTAAATACAATTTTTAATAATAAAAAAATAAAACAAATAAGAAATTTTTTTTTTTTTTTTTTTTTTAAAGCGCCCCTGTCCCCGCGAGCTCACGCAGCAAAGAAAACGCATATGGAAGTCGCGCCCGCATATGTAAACGGTGTTCAAATCACATATGAGCTATCGCTGCAATCGTCAGAGCGAGAGCAATAATTCTAGCACTAGACTTCCTCTGTAACTCTAACCTGGTAACCGTAAAAAAAAAAAAATTTAAAGCGTCGCCTATGGAAATTCTTAGGTACTGTAGTTTGTTTCCATTGCACAAGTGCGTGCAATTCTGAAGTGTGACATGTTTGGTATCTATTTACTCGGCGTAATATCAGCTTTCACATATACAAAAAAATTGGGCTAACTTCACTGTTTCTTTTTTTTAAATTCATGAAAGTGTCCCTTTTCCCAAAAAGTTGCTTTTAAAACACCACTGCACCAATACTGTGTGACATAAAATATTGCAACAATCGCCATTTTATTCTCTAGATTTTCTGCTAAAAAATATATATAATGTTTGGGGGCTCTAGGTAATTTTCTAGCAAAAAATACGGATTTTAACTTGTAAACACCAAATGTCAGAAATAGGCTTAGTCATGAAAGGGTTAAAAAAGCTCCTTTTGGCACTTGTAAATGCAAAAGTAAACCCATCTATAAAATCGTTTCATTTCCGGTACGTGCCGGAAATGTAACACTCCCATTGGTTGTGCTCTCAACCAAACCAAACCATCCAATGGCTGGTGTCTAAACTGATCACATGTGTAGCATCATGGCAGTTGTAGATAAAACAGAGGCAAAGATGTCAGATTCCTTGACTGAAAGCGATAGGGGAGTTTACTTACACTTTAAGAATATATAAATACTTGGGTGTCCATACAGGACAAAGGTTCACTTTAAAATGAGTGTGTTATAAACACCTGTGTGAAAAAAGCCCTGTCTTGGGCTGCATTCAGCAGCAGTGGTGCATTCTATTTGAAATAGTTTTGGTTTTGCTTGTTTGGGTAATGTGTGGGTCAACTTCTTTGTGAGCCTTCTTGGCAGGTTCCCTTTGAGTAAACTTAATTTGGTTAGACCATTTGCATATAACTTTATTGCTTTCTTAGCTACTTGTATGTTGTTGTCTAACAGCTAAAGAAAACACGAGTCAAAAAAAGAATTATTTAAATTAAAGTGGTTGTAGAGGCAGAAGGTTTTTTTTAATCTTAATGCATTAAGATAAAAAGCCTTCTGTGTGCAGCAGCCCCCCTAATTCTTACCTGAGCCCCATCTTGATCCAGCGATGTTGCAATAAAGGCTCGGCTGCCCTTGACTCTCCCTCCTCATTGGCTAGGACGGCAGCGGTGCGTCATTGGCTCCAGCTGCTGTCAAACAAAGTCAGTGAGCCAGTGAGGAGAGAGGGGGCGGGGCCTAGCCACGGCTTTCTGTCTGAATTGTTACACAGAGCTGTGACTCGGCCCGGGTGCCCCCATAACTAGCTGCTTGCTGAGGGCGCACTCGGCAGGAGGGAGGGGCCAGGAGTGCTGGAGAAGGACCCAGGAAGATGAGGATCGGAACTGCTCTGTGCAAAACCGCTGCATAGAGCAGGTAAGTATAACATGTTTGTTATTTTTAAACACAAAATAACAAGACTTTAGTATCAGTTTGACTTTCAGGGCTAAACAACATGAAAGATTGCAATCTCAATCTACGGAGTGATACAACTTCTTGTAGACAATTGCCCTTTTTTCAGAACTTCAAAATGAATGTGCCACAAATGGGGTCTCTGGTAACAAGACATGAAGTCACTTTATAGCAATGAGGCTGCCGTTGTCCTCTCATTCTAAAAAGTCTAGAAGATGAACTGAATGTATTGAGCAAGACACAGCCAGGCAACTAGTATTGTTGGGAGATCAGCAATAAAAAAAAAACCTGCATTTCTGCCATTACAGACTTTAAAAGACCTTTAAAAGGAACCTATTGTGCTAAAAGTATGGTAGCTATCATTTGTGTTTGTTTTTTCTTTTATTTATTTAAAAGGTGCATGCTCTTGAACTGTTATCCTGATTTCTCTATTTGGAAAGTCACTGACCCAGAACAAATGTATGCTTAGCAAGTGCCCCAACATTTCTATATATGTATGCTGGTTCCAGGTCGACGACAAAGTTGTAAAGCAATCATGAGGATGACTTGCATCTTTTTTCAAGAAAACCTACACTTATTGCTTCCCTCTGTACCAGCAACTCCCTGACATGATCATATTGTAAATACTGTATTTATTGGCGTATAACACACACTTTTTCACCATGAAAATCGGGTGCAAATAGTGTGTGCGTGTTATACGCCAATACTGCAATTTGGGCTGCCTAGAAGGGGACAAGGAGGGGGCGGGACAAGCGCCATCAGATTACATACAGCGAGAATCTCCTGTTTACTCAGCGGCCTCTGTAATAGGAAGTCCTGTCTCTTGAGCCAGCATTGGACCAGTGTTCTATCTATCATAGAAGCCGGTCCAGGAGGCGGGACTTTGCATTAAAGAGGCCACCGAGTGAATGGGAGATTCTCGCTGTATGTAATCTGACGGTGCTCATCCCGCCCTCCTCCCTGTCCCCTCCATGGCAGCAGTAATCTGAGGTGAGGCTGCAGATGGGCATTGATCAGGCTGCATTCATGGCAATGGTGAGGCTGCATATGGGCATTGATCAAGCTGCATTGATGGGCAATTGTGAGGCTGTAGATGGGCATTGATAGGCAATTGTGAGGCTGCAGATGGGCTTTGATCAAGCTGCATTGATGGGCAATTGTGAGGCTGTAGATTGGCATTGATCAGGCTGCATTGATGGGCAATTGTGAGGCTGCAGATGGGCATTGATCAAGCTGCATTGATGGGCAATTGTGAGGCTGCAGATGGGCATTGATCAAGCTGCATTGATGGGTAATTATGAGGCTGCAGATGGACATTGATCAGGCTGCAGATGGCATTGATCAGGCTGCAGATGGCATTGATCAGGCTGCAGATGGCATTGATCAGGCTGCAGATGGGCAATGGTGAGGCTGCATTGATGGGCACTTATGCTTATTTTGCTTCAAAGTTCTTTATTTAAAATTTTAAGTTTTTTTTCCTGAAACTTCCCTACTAAAATGAAGGTGCGTGTTATACGCCTGTGTGTGTTATATGCCAATAAATACGGTAATACAAATCTGAAACCTATATCAAAGGTCAGAGCTTGTTTCACAGTTTTATTGATTTGTTTACTACTATTACCTATGGGGAATTTCATTGTTGCTTTTCCAAATAATAAGTTGGGTGTTCTGACCTCACAAGCTGCATGCTTTTAGGCCGGGTGTCGCATACTTGTTGGTGGAACTTGACATGAAGCAGTAGGCGTCTCTTACACCTCCAGCTCAGTTCAACCGGTAAGGTAACAGAAGACACCAGAATGCAGAGTGGCACAAGTGCCTGACAGTTCTTGTGGTGATAGGTGCAGAAGAGTCGTCTGTACGTTTCCAGATGCAGGCTGGACCATGATTGCCGTACATCAGAGATGACAGGCTGTGGGTGCGTGGTAGAAGCTGGCAGCTCACTGACAGACAGCAGGCACTGGCAGACTGGTGGTAGCTGGGTACAGGTGGCAGGCACAGAGCAGAGAGCAGAGTCAAGCAAACTGGATCGGTAACTTGTGAATAGGTCAGGAGACAGAAGAGTCCAGGCCAGGGTCGATAATGAAAAGGCAGACCAGCATAAGGAGCACACAGAGACGTAATCCAGTGACAAGCCAGGGGTCGGTGCAGGCAGAGTTCAGACGTAGTCAAGGACACATCGGGTCAGCAGCAGCAGGTCAAATGCAGGAACTGGTAGCAGGTACACAGGAAATGTTATAGACCAGGAGTCTCCAAACTTTCTAAACAAAGGGCCAGTTTACTATCATTCAAACTTCAGGGGGGCTGTACTGTGGCCAGTGGGAGAAGACTATGTCCTGGCGTCAGTGTGCGTAAACAATGATCCATAATTGGTATTGGGGGGAATAATAGAACCCTATCATTGGTATCAATGGGAAGAATAGTGCCCCATCATTGGTGTCAATAGGAGGATTAGTGCACTGTTGTTGGTGTCAGTGGCAGGAACTATGTCAGCAACAGTAGAGGGAATAATGCCCCAAGGGCCAGATAAAAGCAAGCAAAGGGCCGCAGTTTGGAGACAACTGTTATAGACCATACAGCAAGGACCCAGTGTATCTTACTAGTCCTTTCCTGATTCCAGGTAACTAGAATTGTCAGAAGAGGTAAGTAGTGGCAGCTTACATATTACCATTACAATACGTTTTTTCTTTAGAGTTGCAAGGCAGTATCCGTGCTCTGTGTTTCTCCCATGACTTTCCTGCAGTTGCAGCTCCCATATTTGTATCACAACAGTTGCACCCACTGTCACAATTTGAAAAAAAATACAGTCAAGCAAGGCTTCGCCCACCTGGCCGCATCACTCATTCACAGACATCTGTGAATGGGAGAACTGCAACTATCGTCAGCCATTGCTGCTGTCAGCTTGTAGTTCTCAGTGAACTACCACGGCACTGATGAGCGCTCTAGATTCTAGTTCATTGATACTTCCTGTCATTCAGTAACTGCCTGCCTGTACCTTGTACACTGCTAGTCAGCAGGAGCCTGAGATTGCACCCGTGATCAGCTGATCATGGGTGCAATGCTTTGCAGGCTCTTAATAAAAAAATAAAATTTAAATGCACATTTTTTTTTACCTGCAAAAAAGATGGCCATTTATTATAAATTTTTATTTATTTTTTTATAAAGGTGAGCCTTTTAAGTGTGTGAGGTCATTATGACATCACACCACTAAAACAAGAAGGGCTTGCTGTCTTCAACCTATAACTTTCTGGATCGTTGCCTCTTTAGGCACAATAAACAACAATGCTGTCACTCAGCTGAAGCTGCATCATTTGATCTTACAATAACTAGCCACGTACAATTTTTTTTTTTTTTTTAAACCAGGATTGGTCTTTATTGAGAAAATGGCATGATACAATAACCTCAAATTACATGCCAATACAAAACAAAGTGGTGAGACGGTTACCTATGAACAGAATCGGTATGGAGTACACAGCAAATAGGTTGCAAGTATGCAGACAACTTATCAAAACATAAGCATTCTGAGAAAGGGAGGCCAGCATTGTAAAAGAGAATAACTTACCGTATTTATAAGCATATAACACGCACAGGCGTATAACACGCACATTCATGTTAAGAGGGAAGTTTCAGGAAAAAACTTAAATTTTAAATAAGGAACTTTGAAGCAAAATAAGGGTCAGTGCCCATCTGCAGCCTCACCATTGCCATCAATGCAGCCTGATTAATGCCCACCTGCAGCCTCACAAGTGCCATCAATGCAGCTTTATTAGTCCACATCAATACAGCCTCACCATTGCCATAAATGCAGCAGCCTCGCCATTGCCATCTATTGACTTCCTATTACAGAGGCAGCCAAGTAAACAGGAGATTCTCACTGTATGTAATCTGACGGCACTCCCCCCCCGTTGCCTCCGAGGCAGCTGAAATTGAGGTATTGGTGTATAACACGCACACGCTATTTGCACCCGATTTTCATGGTGAAAAGTGAGTGTTATACGCCAATAAATACAGTAATTGCTAAGGAAAAGCAGATAAGAACTTGTGCATGAGAAATATTTATTGCGTCGTCTATGGCTGCCAAACCTTTTCATATTTTCTAGGGCATCCCATACTAATATACATCAATTTGTACATGGGTAACAAGCCACATACATTACAATCTGATTGAGCAATTTGCTTTTGGTTTAGCAAAACTATGTAATAGGAGGGCCACTCACCCAAACAAACTGTTCAATTTGCACCCAATCACACTCTCTTGCACTGCATAGTTGGTGGTTCTAAAGGATGATTGAATGGGGGGCATTTAACAATTCTGTTGCATAGCAAGGAAATGCAAAACGGGATCAGTGCGACAAGGAGGCTGATTTACTAAAGAAGCTTAAAATCTTCACTAAAATAATGTGAATATTCACTATGTTTATCAAATCATGTGAAAAGTATTTGAACTGGAATTCGCTTTTCATGTTTGAACAATTGAAGTGATTTTATTCACACCTTTTTTTACAAAAAAAATAAAATAAATATTTTAGAGGAAATCCGCCACAGAATGTAACTACAAGGTTTTACTTGATTCATAAATTCCCTCTGCTACTCTAAAGTTGTACTGTAACAGAATGAAAGCTGTTTCTGTCTATTTATAGAGAAAATCTGTTGCATTCTTCTGCGTGTTGGCTGCCCAGAATTGCAGGTTCAAAGGTTTGTAAATACTCACATAGCCTTTTCAACGAGAGAGAGTGACTAATTGATTATTTTTTTTTTTTTTGTATTACTGTACCCCATTATACCCCTTGTACATACTTCTGTCCTTTAAAATATTTGGTGGGGAGAGCATTCCAAGACTGAAAACATGATTTTTCTCTTTCAGCAGTACAGTCAGCCGCAACAAATCTACAGTGTACAGCAGCAGGTATGTAGATTTTTTTTTTTCTTCTTCCAAAAAGATGGAAATTATTAATAGTAAATAATTAGTGATATGAACGTTTAACTTGAGAACTTTCAAAGATGAGAACATGTGTCTACATGTCCAATCATGTAAAGCTGGGTACACACACTCAGTTTATTTTTCGTTCAACCCTGCGGGCTGGTTGCAATGTTGGTGTGGCAATCCCCCGCCGCTGTGTTATTGTGTTCTGGCAGGGGGATTCCCCCGGTCAGAACACACTGATCAGCTCTTGCAGCTGTTGTCTGCAAGCACTGATCTTTGTTAGACTTACGAACAAGTTGGACTTATGAACGAGCTCCTGGACTAAAACCCGTTTGTAAGTAGAGGACTTACTGCATATAATTTAATTTTATAGTTTTTTTTTTTTTGCATCTACCAACTAGAACATAAAGTAGAAAATAGGCCTTGTCCTCTTATGCCTTGGCTGTGTTCTGTCTGGCATAAGGTAAAGTTGGTGTAAACGGCTCCAATATATACACATCTAGAACTGTTTTAATGTTCAAACTTTTTTTTTTTTCTCTTCCATTCATTGAAGGGCTCAGCTTGAATCCATTAGATCATGACCAAAGTTATAACGCCACCTGCAGGACTAGGGTAGCTAGGTACAAACAAAAGAACAGGTCAGGGGCAGCCAAACCCCAATCTTCAGTAACAGCCCAATTTTAGTCAACTGCTGTGCTGCTGTTTTTTATTTTCCAGTTAACTGCTGTGCTGGGTGGCAAGTCAGATATATAGATTCTGGTAATGCCCCCAGCACAGCCTACAAGCGCTTGCAGTTCTCTTCTCCTGAGGGACCAGTTTTGACAGCTCTGCCTTGGCAGAGCAGCTGGGAAAGGTTTCTAGCTCTCTGATGATCTGTCACTGCATCACGTGTACCAGTGGTGCCCGTACTCCAGTCAAAGCCATTCCACTCATACTCTGGAGTTTCTGAGCCCCATCCTGTTTCAAAGGACATAGAGGTCACGGGTTTAAAACTGAAATGGCCTTACCATGTGTGTGGAACTACTAGGTTCAGCATGCCTAGCTTGAGGACACCTTTAACATGACCCCCAGGAGGATTGGGTGCACTGGCTTCCCCAGGATTGCCACATTGGATTGCCTATTCTGCTGTGTTCACAGGCTTTATTTGACATCAAGGATGCCTACCCACAGGCCCCCCTCGCCTACTTGTTTGAGTTGTGGGGAATGTGAGGCCACATCTCTAGTGACTTGCTTTGCCTTGCCTAGAAAAGTCCTCTATCCTTGAAAGAGAAGTTGAGATTCTTATTTTTTTGGAGAAATAATACTTGCCTAGGTGGATGCAGCATCAGTTCCAGAACCGAGCGATCAAACACCGCTGGTCGCTCAGTCCTCAGTGCTCCGTGAGAAGAGACCTGGTGACTGTCAGTCACTGACTCCCTGCTCTGCTCCCCCCCACGCTCACTGGTGTGCTGGGCTGTAGAGGGGGCAGGAGCGACTGGTTTAGGCTCGCTGAGAGCCTGTGCCTGAGTCGGGTGCCAGTCCAGGCATCTAGGTGGATCCCGACCATATGGTCGCAATCTTTCCCCAGCCTGGACCAGCTCTCTGATGTCCGCTGTTTGCTGAAAATGGGTCACAGGACTGCAGAATAAACCATGATCTATAGGAGAATAGAGGGAGATTGTTGTCACATGTACCACACAGCCAGTACTTGCCCGATATTCCTGCAGCTCTTTTGATGTTGTTGTAGGCCTCTTGGCGGCTTCCTTGACCAGTTTTCTTCTCGTCTTTTCATCAATTTTGGAGGGACATCCAGTTCTTGGTAATGTCACTGCTGTGCCATATTTTTTCCACTTGACGATGACTGTCTTCACTGTTTTCCATGGTATATCTAATGCCTTGGAAATTATTTTGTACCCTTCTCCTGATGACCTTTTAACATTGAGATCCCTCTGATGCTTTGGAAACTCTCTGCGGACCATGACTTTTGCTGTAGGATGCGACTAAGAAAATGTCAGGAAAAACCTAGAACAGCTGAACTTTATTTGGGGTTAATCAGATGCACTTTAAATGATGGCAAGAGTGTACTGACTCCTATTTAACATGAGTTTGAATGTGATTGCTTAATTCTGAACACAGATACATCCCCAGTTATAAGAGGGTGTGCACACTTATGCAACCACATTTTTAGTTTTTTTTAAATTTTAGTCAGTTTGATTTTTAATTGAGTTGTACAGTTAATAGGTGACTTTAAAAGTGGAAAAAGATTTGAAATGATTTATTTTTGTCTCATTTTTTTTACATCTCAGAAACCTGACATTTTAACAGGGGTGTGTAGACTTTTTCTATCCACTGTAAGTGTCTCCTTTTCATGTGAATGAAAAGATTGTTTTGCCTTCCCCTTTCCCTAGTCCTTCCCAATCTAAATAAGTGGCCCTTGTTTTATCAGGATGTGATTGGGGGTCTGAATGCTAGTGCTTTTATCCAGAAGACTTTCACATTTTATAGTCACGGATAGTCACAGGGAGGAACAGGCTGCCTCATCTCCATTACATGCTGGATTTGTCAGATTGGGCCTACAGTAGCTTGCGAAAGTATTCGGCCCCCTTGAACTTTTCAACCTTTTGCCACATTTCAGGCTTCAAACATAAAGATAAAAAATTTTTATTTTTTGTGAAGAATCACCAACAAGTGGGACACAATTGTGAAGTGGAACGAAATCTTTTGGATTTTTGAAACTTTTTTTAACTAATAAAAAACTGAAAAGTGGTGAGTGCAAAATTATTCGGCCCCTTTACTTGCAGTGCAGAAAACTCAATCCAGAAGTTCAGCGAGAATCTCTGAATGATCCAATGTTGTCCTAAATGACTTATGGTGATAAATAGAATCCACCTGTGTGTAATCAAGTCTCCTGTATAAATGCACCTGCTCTGTGATAGTCTCAGGCTCGATTCACACAGGGGCAACACGACTTCAGCGCTACTTCAACGCGACTTCAGCGCGACTTTAAGCAAATTACAACGCGACTTCAAGTCGCCTCCAGGACAGGCGACTTTGGCTGTGGCCAATCACAGGATAATCAGCTCTCTGGGAGGGAGGGGTTTGCCTGGGCAAACTAAATTTTTTCCCTGTAAAGTCACTTGACTGTAGATAGAGATCCGACTTGGAGGCGACTTCCATTGATTTCTATGGTACAGGTCGCCTACCAAGTCGGATCCAAGTAGTACAGGGAGTACGCTCTGAAGTCGGAGCGACTTCAGTAGTGTCTATTAAGACGCTCTGATTCCCTGTAATGTGAATCTCTTCTTGGGGCGACTTGAGGGCTTACAAGTCGGATCCCAAGTCGTCCTAGTGTGAACCGAGCCTCAGGGTTCTGTTGAAAGCGCAGAGAGCATCATGAAGACCAAGGAACACACCAGGCAGGTCCGTAATAATGTTGTGGACAAGTTTAAAGCTGGATTTGGATACAAAAAGATGTCCCTCTAAACTTTCAGCTCAGACAAGGGGAAGACTGATCAGAGATGCAGCCAAGAGGCCCATGATCACTCTGGATGAACTGCAGAGAACTACAGCTGAGGTGGGAGAGTCTGCACAAATCTGGCCTTTATGGAAGAGTGGCAAGAAGAAAGCCTCAAATATCTCAAAGATATCCATAAAAAGTCTCGTCTAAAGTTTGCCACAAGCCACCTGGGAGACACACCAAACATGTGGAAGAAGGTGCTCTAGTCCGATGAAACCAAAATCGAACTTTTTGGCCACAATGCAAAACGATATGTTTGGCGTAAAAGCAACACAGCTCATCAAACTCAACACACCATCCCCACTGTCAAACATGGTGGTGGCAGCATCATGGTTTGGGCCTGCTTTTCTTCAGCAGGGACAGGGAAGATGGTAAAATTGAGGGGAAGATGGATGCAGCCAAATACAGGACCATTCTGGATGAAAACCTGTTGGAGTCTGCAAAAGACCTGAAACTGGGACGGAGATTTATCTTCCAACAAGACAGTGATCCCAAACATACAGCAAAATCTACAAAGGAATGGTTCACAAATAAACGTATCCAGGTATTAGAATGGCCAAGTCAAAGTCCAGACCTGAATCCAATTGAGAATCTGTGGAAAGAGCTGAAAACTGCTGTTCACAAACGCTCTCCATCCAACCTCACTGAGCTCGAGCTTGCAGCTGTAATCCCAGCAAAAGGTGGCTCTACAAAGTATTAACGCAGGGGGGCCGAATAATTTTGCAAGTCCCACTTTTCATTTTTTTATTAGTTAAAGTTTCAAAAGTCCAAAAGATTTCGTTCCACTTCACAATTGTGTCCCACTTGTTGGTGATTCTTCACAAAAAATAAAAATTTTATATCTTTATGTTTGAAGCCTGAAATGTGGCAAAAGGTTGAAAAGTTCAAGGGGGCCGAATACTTTCGCAAGCCACTGTAAGTTGGCTCAGGCTGGGGAACCCCCTTTCCCCCTTATTGCTCACTCTTCTAGGTCTGTGAGTGCATCCTGGGTCTTATAACGCCATGTTTCTGTTTTTTCAGTTTGCAAACAGCTGCCTAGTTGTCAGTTCATAGCTTTACCAGATACTACAAGGTTGACACTGCTGTTTCTGCAGATGATAGCTACAGCTGCAAGGTTTAGCAGGCAGTGGTGTGAGTGTTTTGGCTGGAGGTGCTTTATTATTCTACTTTTGTTGGCCTTTTTATGTTTGGTCCCACTTTCTATTTTACCCACAGCTTTTGTTTGTACCTAGCATTCTACTCCTGCAGGTAACATTGGGTCAAGATCTAATATATTCAAGCATGTCCTTGAATGAATGCAGAGAAGGATTTTATGGCGCGTACAAAAATCCTGATTTTTAATTCTGTTCAGCCATTGTTTTGATATACAGACACTTGCATGGTATGACCAGAAGGGAAGCTTTGTAGCTTCTGATGTCACCTGTCTGCACTTTATACAGTGAATGAACATGATGGCACTACTCAGTTCCTCCTGTGCAGCCTAAGCCCCCCTAGATTATCTAATAAGCAGGCCCCTGCGATAGAGGATAGATGGATAGTCCCAGTTATTAGCTTCTGTAGGATTATTTGGCATGCAGTACTTTAGGACGTATCGGATGCCTATATCCCCTGCCACACACTGGTTCCATCCTCCAAGACTCAGCAGTGATATAAGGATTTCAGGAAGGAACCACAATGTGCAGCAGGGGATGCAGGTACCTAACTTTACTAGAAGTGTTAAATGCTAAACAGTCTTATGGGCGGTGCAGCACTGTGTGCAGTTAGCATTGTCTTATGTACACAGTTTTGTTGTGCATTTTTGGTATGACATGAAATTACACTGTGGTAAGTGTGCTAATCGTATCATTTGTTCTTTATGCAGTTGCAGCAGCCTCAACAGACTTTAATAACTCAGGTGAGTGCTTGTCTGTTATACTTAAAATTCAAATGTATTGTATAAGCATACAGCAAAGAGTTCAGTGAGTATATGTCATTAATGCTGCCAATATTGTATTTCTGTGTTTTGTAGCCTGCTGTTGCACTGCCAACAAGCCTCGCCCTGTCCACTCCCCAACAGGCTGCACAGATAACAGTCTCTTACCCTACTCCCCGCTCCAGCCAGCAACAATCCCAGCCTCAGAAACAGAGGGTCTTCACTGGGGTTGTTACCAAGCTCCATGAAACGTTTGGCTTTGTGGATGAAGATGTGTTCTTTCAACTTACGTATGTATTAATCTCATCATGAACTAAAAAATTTTGGTAAATCTAATGCCGCGTACACACGAGCGGACATTACGGTGGACTTTGCCTGGCGGACTGGATTTCGTCGGACAATTCGAAGTGTGTGGGCTCCAGCGGACTTTGTTTTCTCAAAAGTTCGACGGAATTAGATTTGAAACTTGTTTTAAATTTATCCGTTGAAATCGAGTCCGGTCGAAAAGTCCGCCGTCTGTATGCTAGTTCGACGGACAAAAAGCCACGCTAGGGCAGCTATTGGCTACTGGCTATAAACTTCCTTGTTTTAGTCCGGTCGTACGTCATCACGTACGAATTCGACGGACTTTGGTGGATTGTGTGTAGGCAAGTCCGTTCATTCACAAAGTCCGTCAGAAAGTACGTCGAAAAGTCCGCCGGGCAAAGTCCGCCGTAATGTCCGCTCGTGTGTACGCGGCATTAGAGGCATTACCTTATGTATAATTTTAGCTCCTTCTGCATGTTTATTTTTTTAAGCACACCGTTCCCTTAAGACTATAGTTTTTAGTTTGTAATTAGATTTACATACAAAATGCAGCCTAATAAGCTGTTATTGGCTATTTTTAGCTGAAGACTGGCTTAATATGGTGGTTTGTATCGCACATCAATCTTAATGACAGGATTGTAGACAATATAAGGTGTTGGACGTTAAGATGCAATCAAACCTAAAATGGAATTGGTCACCCAGTATAGGGCAAACACTGTTGGCGCCACTTCTATCATGAAGGCTCTGTGTTTAGTTTGACCAGAAAAATCCAACACAATAGCCAGACTTTTATTCTGGGTCTAGTGGCTGAGGTCTATTTGAGGTCAATATGTGTATAGGTAAAGTAGAGCAAGAATCCTCTAATGTCCATGGGCATCTTTCTATTATCCCCATTATTTGATTGTTGTTTATTGTTTCATTTTAAAAATGCTGTTTTTGGAATTTCCATCGCACCTCTTTTTATGCCTTATGGGCACCATACATTTGTAAGGGGTCTTTAAAGTAGAACTATAGGCAAAACTGTTTTTTTTTTTTTCATTTTGAATGCAGTAGGGGAGAGTTATAACCTGTCAGATTTTTTTTCGTCATCTGTGTCCCATTGCATAGATTTTCCTTCACTTCCTGTCCCATAGCTAAACAGGAAGTGAGAGTAAATCCCTGCAAATTAAGGGAGTTCCTTGGGGAATTGCTTTTATTTTTCCAAACTCTTTAGAGTTTTTCTTTCTTCTCCAGTGCTGTTAAGGGTAAGTCCCCACAAGTCGGAGATCGGGTTTTGGTGGAAGCTACGTACAATCCTAACATGCCATTTAAATGGAATGCACAAAGGATTCAGACACTTCCAAATCAGGTACGTGAATACCCTCTGCTCTTCCCATCTAACTTGGTTGGTATGATATTTACACAGATTGCTTTTTCCTGCTGTAGAACCCAGCTCAAGCACAGACTTTAATGAAGAACCCAACAGCAGTTATGCCACCTGTTGCACAACAGCCTGCTTTTGGGGTTCAGACTCAGCCACCTCCACAAGCACAAACCTTGCTGCAGGCACAAATTTCTGCTGCTTCACTAAATCCATTACTTCAGGCACAGCCTTCTCAGCTGTTACAGCAACAGCAGCCTAAAGGTACACCGTATTTTCCTGTTTAGCTCCAGATTTATTCTGCCACTATACTACTCTAATGCCCTGTACACACGGTTGGACTTTCCAACGAAATATGTGCGATCGGAGCTTGTTGTCGGAAATTCCGATCGTGTGTGGGCTCCATCGGACTTTTTCCATCGGAATTTCCGACACACAAAGTTTGAGAGCAGGCTATAAAATTTTTCGACAACAAAATCCGATCCTTTAAATTCCGATCGTGTGTAGACAAATCCAACGGACAAAGTGCCACGCATGCTCAGAATAAATTAAGAGACGAAAGCTATTGGCTATTTCCCCGTTTATAGTCCCGACGCACGCGTTTTACGTCACCATGTTCGGAACGATCGGATTTTCCACAACTTTGTGCGACCGTGTGTATGGAAGACAAGTTTAAGCCAACATCCGTCGGAAAAAACTGATGGATTTTGTTGTCTGAATGTCTGATCAATGTCTGATCGTGTGTACAGGGCATTAGGCCTCCTGCACACAATGAGAATATTGGACAAATGATCATCCTTTGTTTTGTTTGTATTTTTATTGTTTTATTATTTTTTTTATTTTTTTTTTTTGCATGATGGTCTCATATCGAAAACCATTAGGTTACTAAAGTTACGAAAATTATCGTACGGGCGAATACAACTTTAGAAGTGATGTATTGTAATGTATTCTTTCATTTCCAAGCATGCGTGGTCTTGGTCTTTCGATTTTTATTTTTTTTTACAGGCGAATACTGTACTGATTAAACTAAAATTGATTTGTTCTGGTATCGTATGAGAGTTTTTCGTGTTTGTCCCTTCGGATAATTTTGCATGAATTATCATGATCGGCTCTCAAAGGCTGTGTACTAACGATCAGATTATCGTACGATCGCTTCGAAAGTGGTATTTTTCATCGGATCTTCTCATCGTGTGTACTAGGCAAAAGCCATTCATGTCTGAAAAGCATAATTTTAACCATGTAGTTTGTCAAATACATGTAAAATTGAAAATTGGTCCTTTTTCCCCTTTGTGTGCCAACTTCTGGCAATGTAATTTTTCTCCAGGCACATAACTCGCCAAGTTAAAGTGATAGTGGTCATTTTTATTAAATCTAATGCTGGAATGGGCAAAACCCTTCATTAAATCAATCATCCAAAATACTAGTCATACACTACTTGGTTTACTGCTGAATTGGCTGAAAATTGGGCTGTTTGTGGCTTTATTGGACCCTCCCTACTTGACAAATTTTGGGTTGAAACATTTGAAGGAGTCAAGTGGAAAATAGTTGGCTGAATAGTGATTACATTCAATCTGTTGCCAGTTGTTGGAATACAATAGCTGGCAGGGAAGATTCCTCCATCCACGCTGTTTTTAGTGTGGTTGGAGAAATTGAAGCATGTATGGCTAGTCTTTGCCTTATAAAATGATTGTAGAAGGGAATCACCTTGTTGCCCTTAGTAGTAACAAGTCAGCTTCTCCATCTCATTTTCTGAGCTGCTCTAGAAATCTAATAGTAAACTCAGATTTGTTGCAATTCACAAGACAGACAGTTGCGGCCCTAGGAGGAACTTTGAGAGTCGATGAAAATTTATTTTCTAATGAGATTGGGGGGGGGACCTTTTAAAATCAGGCATCAATTAATTTCCTTTTATATATAACATAAATGGTTGTATATCTTTGTACTTTTATCTGTTACATTAACATATACAGTAATAAATCTTTTATTTTTTTAAGTAAGCGCTCATATATCTACTTTTCGGGACCATCTTGGTTTTCCTGATGTTGGTACGTTACTGTACAGCTGCTGTAATAATTGAAGTTTTTTCCTATCTGTGTTAAGGATCCTGCCTTATTGCAGTTGATAATTCTGTTGCACCTTACCATGTTCTTTCTCTTCCCCCTCTTAGCTGGTTTGTTACAAACCCCTGTTCGCATCGTATCCCAGCCACAGCCGGTGCGGAGGATTGAGCCGCCATCCAGATTTTCTGTCAGGAGTGATCGAGGGGATTCTATTTCCAGTAGAAAAGATGACAGGAAGTGAGTTTCACTTAATAGAAAGCAACTCCAGTCTCAAAATTGTTACCCAACTTTTTATTAATGGATTGTGTCCTGACTAATTGTAGAGTTAGGGATTCTGCGACACCCCCAGCCGTCATGTTATTGTTGAGAGGCTAGTGTGTATTGCTTCTTCCTACCCATGGCCCAGCGAGCGCAAAGACTCCTGTGTAGCCTGAACGGTCATGTCACTGCAAAATTAAGGGGGTCCAAAAATTACCTTTAGGATGATTGGCGGGGGAGGTATTAAATATCTTGTACCTGGAGTTTTATGTGGGCATGTGTACGGTATGTGTAATAATAATAAACATAAAAAACTGAATGTGTGAAAACTCTGCGTTTGACATTGTACATGGCCATATATTTGTGTTGCTAAACTAAACGTAGCTTTTACATGTTTTCCATTGTTTCCATTCCATTGCAAAGGCTGCCACATGTGTAGTCTTAGCCTTAGTGGCCTGTCTTGAGCAAAGTAAGTCAGTGCAATGGTTGACCTCCTGGAAAGGCTCGTTCATAACTGCCGTACTGATTCTGACTTCAGTCATCGGTCTGCAAGAAATATGCAAGCGAAACTGAAACAAGCTAATATGTTTACCTGTTTCAAAGCATGATCAACATGAATTTCCAGCAACTAGCATTTTCAAATCTTTCATGACAGGTTTCTTTTTGATTAAAAACTTGGAGATCTGTAAAGAATGCTCTTGTCTAGTATAGATTGAGTGTTCTGTAAATGTAGATCTAGACATCCCAATGGACAGTTCATATTACTGCAGTCTATTGATATACTTATTGGATGAAATAGATGAGCTTGTTCTGTGCTTGCTGCACTCTTCGGGATCTTCTGTTCCTCTAGTCTCATCACAGTATTTATAGAACCACTATATAAATAGCTAATTCATCAGCCTAATAATTTAACCTAATTTTGATTTGGCATCCTATGTCGATGAAATATTTGCATTGGCTTGGTGCTTTTTGGCTGAGTTCAATAAAGAAGTTACTAATTGAGTACAATTTTAGTGTTTTTATTTTTTTATTTACAGTATATACACAAATATCATATGGGATCTGTACATTCTTCATATTTATAAAACTTGAGGGCAAAATAAGCAATGCAGATATAGTATCTCACAAAAGTGAGTACACCCCTCACATTTTTGTAAATATTTTATTCTATCTTTTCATGTGACAAAACTGAAGTGACCAGTAAGAGAAAGAGTGATAACCCCTAATTTAACACACCTGCTCCCCATTCACACCTGAGACCTTGTAACACTAACGAGTCACATGACATCGGGGAGGGAAAATTGCTAATTGGGCCCAATTTGGACATTTTCACTGAGGAGTGTATTCACTTTTGTTGCCAGCAGTTTAGACATTAATGGCTGTGTTAAGTTATTTTGAGGAGACAGCAAATTTACACTGTTATACAAGCTTTACACTCACTACTTTACATTGTAGCAAAGTGTCCTTTCTTCAGTGTTGTCACATGAAAAGATGTAATAAAATATTTACAAAAATGTGAGGGGTGTACTCACTTTTGTGAGATTCTATATACTTGTTTTTTTTATGTGTCGTTGTAAAGCTATTATATAAACCTATGTGATCTCTATGTTCTGAAAGATTGTAATATTTTCTTAGCCGAGAGAGAGATCGTGACAGACGCAGGTCACGTGATCGTTCTCCTCAGAGAAAGCGGTCAAGAGAGAGATCTCCACGGCGTGAAAGGGAGAGATCACCTCGCAGACCCAGACGGGTTGTTCCTCGCTATACTGTTCAGTTCTCTAAGTTTTCCCTGGACTGGTATGTAAGCTGCACACTACTTCATCAGCTCATTATCCTGCTTTAAAAGTCCATTGGTGCTAGTTCAAGGATTATATGCTTGCATATGGCCAGTTATTGATTTACTTATAAGAAGCTCTGCCGACCCTCGCCTTGTTAGTTTGCATGCGATGTATTGATTGAATGTATGAAAAACTATGAATCTGAATAGTAGATCTTTCTTAATTGTAAATCATATGATACTACTTTTTTCATGACTACTTGGGTTATGCTGCCACCTTCAGGTGAATAGAGCATGTGACCACCCGAATAAGCCATGTAGTGTTGCCAACATCCCTAATACTGGACAAAAAAGCAAAAGTGCCCCCCCCCCCGGTACTAGTGGGAATAGAAACAGAAATATAGATATTACAAAAGTATAAATGTAAAACAGGTGAATACACCACCAATAAAGAAATAAGTATGTACATATGTGAGTCCCACATATCGAAGAATGACTGTTGTCAAGTCTTTGAAATGGTCCTTTGAGCCCAACGCTCATAGGGTCATAGGTCCATTTCAAAGCCTGATGAAGGAGCATGCATGCTTCGAATGCGCGCTCCTCCCCGCCCTCTCTCCAACCGGAAGTAACATACACCGATGTCTGTGAGCTGTCCTGAGTGTCTGGGAGCACTGGGAACCACCGGCATCCCTGGACCCATCAGCTGCCTCTTCACCAGTGAGAAGATCGTTTTTCCCCATGAGCGGATGAACCACATTATTAATCTCACATGCTCTGACATCTCATACATCTTGTGAGTTACCAATTGTCTTTTATGGAATAAAATGTCTTAATGCTGCACTTATATGGCGCTGCTCTCCTCCTGTCATTTCAAAGGACTTGACAACAATATAGAAAAAAGAAGGAATTCTAGAAGAAATGGGATTCTCAGGTTGTTGACCCAGTTATTTCCTGTTTGAATAAGACCGTTCGGGGCATTGGACCCAGGAGATCCTGCCATCTGGCAATTACTGAAAGGCCCTTAAGGAGCAAATGCTTGTTTGGACCATCCTTAGATGTCTTCAGTCAGAAGATGACTGGAGAAAAGCTCACTGTTACCCCTATAGAAGGTAGCAAAGGTGACAGAAACTGGTGACGCTTTCTTTATCCAAAAAGAGTTCCTTTTGTAAGCAGCAAGCCTCTGGAAGTCTGCATCCCAATTCTGTAAGAATAACCAGACCCCCAAGTCCTTTGGTTTTAGAAGCAAGTTCTCTTCACAGTGAGGGGATGTCTATCAGCATTCACAGTCATTTGGACTCAGGAAGTGGGTCTGCAGAATGTTATACAGAGGTTACAAGCTGATGTTTTGCTTTTGCTGCCTTTCCCCCTCCAAGCGTCATGAGCCAGTATCTTCAGAGCCACAAAAAAGAGTGGGTTTTCTTTGCAGCTCTGGAAAAATCTGCTGTCACAGGGGACATTGTACCCATGCTGGAAGGTCTCACAGCTTCTGTTCCATACCTTGGTAGGGTATACCTGCCCCCTTTTTTTTTTTTGCCAATGTCTATTCACTTGATGGTGACAGCATAACCCAAGTAGCCATGAATATGAAGTGTCCTGTAATAACAATTTAATAAGAAGGATGGAGGACCTCAGCTATATGAGGATTGATTGCACAGATTACAGCTACTCACTCTGAAAAGGACACATGGCCAGAATTGGAGGTTAGTCATCTGTAGGAAGAGAGGCTGTCGGGACTGCCGGCGGGGACAGGACTGGATTGAGTAGTGTCAGGTAAGTGTTTTGGGGCGGGGGGGAAATGCACGGACAGATAAAGGGTTTGTACCTTAATGCAGAGAATGCATTTATGTAAAAACCCTTTTTGCCTTTGCAACCACTATAAACTTAGATTACGGAAAGGGTTCTTTACTGCTAGAGCAGTAAAAACTCCCTCCCCCAAGAAATGGTACTAGCTAAGAGAGTGGTGACAACTTCAAAAAATATTTAGATGTCTTCCTCAGGAAGTAGAATATACAGGGCATTGGGAATTGTTAGAATAAAAATCACACACACTTGTTAAACTGGAGTTAACCCGTGTCTTTTTTCTTCCACCTTTTTATAAACCTATATTTTCATTTTTTTTTATATACAATTTAAACAATACATTGTTTTAATTTGTCACTTATTTTGTTTTGTTTTTTGGTTTTTGTCCTTAATGGTATTCTAGCAAATGTTTCCTCATATATAAAATGGGTATCTACATGTTTTAAGGGACAGCTGTGCATTTTATTCAAATTAAATTTGCATAAGTGGGTTAAGTACACCAACAAAGTATCCAGTGATTAATTTAGTGTCTGCAGTGTCTCATTTGTGAAAGGAAAATGAAATATGGCTGTGGTCTTTGGCATTCATTTCGGTACTGACAAGTATTCCCTAACTTGTGCTCAAAAGGTGCCATCTCTGACCACGGAGGAAATTATTTTTTATTTTTTTCAGTCCACTTGCAGCTTCAGTGTTGGTTGTGAATGTTGACAGTGTTGATTACAATGATGTACTGTGTATACTGGGAAACTTTGTAAGGGGCCTTACACACGGGACGGTCTCCGTTGGCATACCCTTGCTCAGCGGGGTATCTGCCTGCTGCAGGCGGATGGTTGGTCCGTGTCAACTCGGCTTATGCAGAGCGGACACAGACACAGCCCTCTATCCTCTGGGAAGTTGGATGTAAATGGACCGCCTGTCCATTTACACCCGACTGCCATCCCATCCGCCCGATGGATGGGTAACCATCTGTTTTTAGCGGATTGGATGTTGACGGGTGTCAACAGACATAGAGGAGACTGGAGGGTCCGACCAGGTCTGCTTGAAAAACTGGCAGTCGGACCTGATCAGTCCGCTGGTTTGAAAGGGGCCTCGGGCACTGTCAGGGAACTGCTGAACTTAGAACAGGTAGGTGGAAATTGTTTTGTCAATATGATGTGTGTATGAAATGTTAATCCAAAGAAAAAAGACCCAAGTGGGTAAATCTGAAAAAGATTCAGTAATTTTGAGAATACTCTTGCATGCTGCATACTATATTTTTGCAATTTTTGAGAGTGCTGTACTTTTCGTTTCTGTTATAGTCCCGGATGTGACATGATGGAGCTGAGGAGACGTTATCAGAATTTATACATTCCCAGTGATTTCTTCAATGCCCAGTTCACATGGGTGGATGCTTTTCCTGTGTCTCGTCCTTTTCAGCTTGGTAGCTACAGTAACTTCTATGTAATACACAAGGAAGTGGACCCTCTTGATAAAAATACTGCTGTACTGGACCCTCCTGATGTGGATCATACATACAGTGCAAAGGTGTGGTGTTCATTGGTATACGTGGAAAAGATTTTATTACTATAAACTTGTTATATGGAATAACTTGGGAAATGCCCTGGTT
Source organism: Lithobates clamitans (assembly GCA_037952925.1). Classification (NCBI taxonomy): domain Eukaryota; kingdom Metazoa; phylum Chordata; class Amphibia; order Anura; family Ranidae; genus Lithobates; species Lithobates clamitans. Next base: position 2,350,302 of record JBBGZY010000830.1, read on the forward strand.
TGTTTTTGTGTATATGTGCAAAGGATGGGGAGGGGAGGAAGTAACTATCCAAACACATCCCTGGAAGTTACATTTCACTCTTGACAACTAAGCTTACCATTAAAAATGATTCTGGCTAAGAGAGTATACATTATACATATACATTATACATATTGTGATTTATTTAAAACCAGTATACAGTATTGCCTTTTAAACATTTAAATGTAAAGAATTACACACTTCAGAGTCCACTTATGTATCTATTACTGACACAGTGGATGTATAATGTATTCTTCACGACTGTAAACTACATTTTAACTACACTAGCTTTGAATTTCTGGTAAATGTAGTTTCACAATAGTTATCTTCTCCAGTGTCTGTTCTGCAGGTCTTAAAGTGTGATAGCCACACAATCCTTCATATCTCTGGAAGCAAGTGCTCATTCTGACTATTCTACACACGCAGATCCTCAGTTAGGCGCCAGCTTCAATTAGGCTGCTGCACATGTTCCCAACAAGACAAGTGTCTGTACAATCCTTGTCTCTCTGGTGTGTCCTTCCACTACAGGCTAATTAAAACCACATTACATACCAGTCTTGGGTTACAGTATCACATGCCTCATTTGAGAAACTTAAAATTGAAGGGCCAATCATGGTTTTTGGCACATGCTATCTTCATCTGGGTGCATGTGATGCATTTGGTAATTTAGTCAAGTAAAGCACTCTATGCAATATCTTAAAGCATCCCATGTTTGCCTGAATCACCAACCACCTCCTAGCATTTTTTTTCCACTGGGAGCTGAAGGAAATATCGGTTGTGACTCACCCCATGTGACATCTCTGCCACATAGAGAGTCCATAGTCCTGTGTAAACTACAACTTAAAGAGGAAGTAAAGCCTCTGAAAAAAAAAAAAAATGCACCCTGCAAGACAAAGGCATAATGAGCTAGTATGCATAGCATACTAACTCATTATGAATTATTTACCTGAGATGGAAGTCCCCGCATCGGCCCTCGTTCGCCTCCTCTGACGCCGCCATCTATCCCGGAGTGACTTCCATGTATCGCGGTTCTGGCGCTGTGACTGGCCGGAGCCGCGATGACGTCACTCCCGCGCATGCGCGCTGGTGCCGCCACTAACGGCATGATTGCCGTTAGAAATGGCACATTCAGTGCATGCGCCATAGACATCGGTGCCGCTATTTCTGCAAATATCTCCTAAATCTTTTATGTTTGGGAGATGTTTCTTGCGCCTACAGTTAAGCCTTAATCTAGGCTTACCTGTAGGTTAAAGTGGTTGTAATGGGTTTACAACCACTTTCAGTGACTTGTCATGTACAAGGGGTTTCCCTTTGCTCACAGCAACTCAACAATGTGGCAGGAAAGTGAAAGGAGGGTGAGTATATGGTTGCGAAGGGTTAGGTAGTAAAGGGGATCTGTTTTGCCCTGCGTGGGGTAAAGCACAGATTCACTTAAGGGTTGTCATAGTATATAATGGAAAAGGTACACCTGCAAGACAAGTTTTTTATCACAATATTGGGATTGCAAGTGGATACTCTTGTCTGGAACCTGTGCAGACAATGAGATCCAAGCTGTAACCAGAGAGAGAAGGGTGCCTCTGGGAGTGTAGCCAGAAGTTGGATTTGGAGAACCTTCTGGCAGTAAGACTTTGAGCTACAGGTTAAACGGTAGAATTTAAATTGATGTTTTACCGTGTTAAATCTGATGTTTATTGATCATTCAGGAAACACTAATGTGACAGCTTGGGGGATACATTATACCAGTGGTTTCCAAACAGTGGCCCTGGGGCCAGATGCAGCCCTTTTCTTGCCTTTATCCGGCTTTTGGGGAACCATTCCTCCCACTGACATTAACAATAGGGCACTATTCCTCCCACTGACACCAAGGATGGGGAACTATTCTTCCCACTGACCCCCAACGATGGGGCGCTCTTCCTCGCCCTGTCCCCCAACGATGGGGCGCTCTTCCTCTCCCTGTCCCCCAACGATGGGGCGCTCTTCCTCTCCCTGTCCCCCAACGATGGGGCGCTCTTCCTCTCCCTGTCCCCCAACGATGGGGCGCTCTTCCTCTCCCTGTCCCCCAACGATGGGGCGCTCTTCCTCTCCCTGTCCCCCAACGATGGGGCGCTCTTCCTCTCCCTGTCCCCCAACGATGGGGCGCTCTTCCTCTCCCTGTCCCCCAACGATGGGGCGCTCTTCCTCTCCCTGTCCCCCAACGATGGGGCGCTCTTCCTCTCCCTGTCCCCCAACGATGGGGCGCTCTTCCTCTCCCTGTCCCCCAACGATGGGGCGCTCTTCCTCTCCCTGTCCCCCAACGATGGGGCGCTCTTCCTCTCCCTGTCCCCCAACGATGGGGCGCTCTTCCTCTCCCTGTCCCCCAACGATGGGGCGCTCTTCCTCTCCCTGTCCCCCAACGATGGGGCGCTCTTCCTCTCCCTGTCCCCCAACGATGGGGCGCTCTTCCTCTCCCTGTCCCCCAACGATGGGGGTGTTTTTTATCGACACCAGGACATTTTCTACTCCCACTGGCCACAGTCCAGCCCCTCTTAAGTCTGAAGGATAGTAAACGGGTCCTTTTGTTTAGAAAATTTGGCGATTCCCAGCATTATAACATTACTGTTTGTTCCAGTGTAAGATCTAGAACAGGATTCTAGAATGTAGAACTGTGAATATTTTTTTTTTTTACTAAAGAATTACCCACTTGGTTTTTCCTTTTGTGCTCTTATTAGGTCATGATGTTGGCAAGTCCATCTTTGGAGGATTTATATCACAAGTCATGCGCTCTTGCTGAGGACCCAGTGGAAGTTAAAGAAGGCTTCCAGCATCCTGCAAGGCTAATTAAGGTATATATCAACAGACACATTTGTTGATTTGAATTACACATCATAAAAACATCTATTGTTTGAGAAGCCAAACAGGGTCACTCGCAGAGAACCGGAAATGTCAGAGGCTAGTAAGACCCGGAAGGAGCCTGCACCAGTAAACTGGTATTTCAGAGCATATTGAAGGTTCAAAGGGCAGTTGCAGACTGAAAGACTTTTGCTTTTAAAAGCAAATCTGTAACAAAAGAGAGCGAGATGGAGGTGGTCTTTGCTGACCTCTTCAAAAAAAATGCTAGCTGCATGACAGTTCATTGTTTTGAGTCACTTACCTGGAACAAGCTTGCAGCTGGTGAAGTCAGAGCAAAGTCCAAACTCCTGATCTGATCTTAATTTTTGTTCCAGTTCTGCAACTCAAAGTAATGGCACAAAATAGTTTGTATTACAGCCAGAAAACTGATTTCTTCACAGCCTCTATACTTCTATTACCACAGGTTTATTTTAAGGCTGGGCACACAGCGGCTACCTGCTTCCCCTCTTTGTGGCTAAGAAAATCATAACAATTTTTTGGGGATTCCTAACGTTAACATTTTTAAAGTAATCTCGTTTTATCAGTTTTTCAGCATCAAAATCGATAGTGCCAATCACTTTTCCGATTGTGTCTGGAGATTCAAGTAAAGTCTACAGAGGTTGATGGCCGTGGATTTTTGGGGCATAAATCCTGACTGGTCCGAGTGGATAATGAAGGAGATGGCCCCGTTAAGTTGTAGGGCCAAGACCTTTGCCAGAATTTTGATATCGCTCTGTATGAGCACGGGTCTAATGGGACCTGTTGGCAATGTTAGCTCTAGTCATGGAGTCAGGCAGGCACTGGCATTCTCTAGCATAATTAAGGACCTTTAACAAACGCGGCAGGATAATTCCCCAATATTGTTTGAAAACTTCCATGGGAAGAGCGTGCCAATCACTTTTAATGCTTCTCTATGAAATGTTGCAGCAATCGCTATGCTTATCTACAAATCACTGAAGAAAATGCTGTAGCAAATCACTAGTGATTTCAGTGATTTAAGTTGCTAACTACAAATCACTGTTAATCAATGGTATTAGCAATTTGAAGCAGAAATTAATCTCTGCAAAAAGAAATCCTAAAGCAGAACACCAGGGTAAACCCACATCAACCCTTGTAGTGGGCCCCATTTGCACCGCAAGTCAAGTAAAATATTCCCAAAGCACACTTTCCCAGAAATTACTTGAATTAGCTAGATGCCATAGCAATTACAAGTCAAAGAATATATCGTCAGCACACCATGGAGCTTCAGGACAGTGTCCAAAACTTTGTGATCACATCAATGAAGTAAAATGTGATGTTTTGGGGCACAGGACCTCGTCATCAGGCATATGAACTCGCGCCCAATGAAGAAACCTTTGTACTGCAAAGGTTTTCTTCTTGTTTAGTCCAGAGATAGAAGAATAAGCAGAAATACCCTATTGCTCTCTCCTCTGGTAGCCACTGCTCTTCCCTCTCTCTGCCATTCCTGAATGGGGATGAGCCCCTCAAGTCCTCGTGTATTGTTTGTAAAGGATGTTGGAAAAGCGACAGAGAAGCTACTTCGGGGAGTGGTCATATGCCTGGGAGGAAGCCTGCGAGGGAGAAGGTAAGTATTTGTTTTATTTCTCTACTCTGAGACAAAACGAGTATGTGACCCGTTACAGTGAAGATGGGGACTCACTGCAAGGATTGACTTTTTTTTCCCTACTTGAAAAGAACCCCCTCTGAGTGAAATATTAATGCTGCCTTTGCTGACGGCTTCTGAAAATAGTTATGTGGAGTCTGTTACTCAGATAAATTATATTAATACGGATTCTGACTTCAATTTTTACATATTTATTCCAGGTTAGTTACTCATTGTCAGATGATCAGCATGACTGCTAGGGAAGTACTATTCTCAGTAAAAGACCAATAATGATGGTCCCTGTATTTCACTGTAGCATAGGTTTTCTTTTTAAAGTATTAGTAGGGAAAAACTTTAAAAAAAAAGTATTGAGTAGAGTGGAGAGCGATTAGAACGCCTGTCAGGTTTTTATTGCTGTCTATGTCCTTCTTATGGAGATTCGCCCTCTCTGTCTTGTTGACCATTATCACCAAAAGTGAAGAAAATCACAAATTTTGGATTGTCCCCAGAACAGGAATAGAGGGGGAAATCTTCCAGTGGGGACATGAGTTCTTATGACCGAGGTGACAACTAGGGATTCCTTTACTTTTTGAAGAAATTTCCTCTCACTTCCTGTTTTGGCTATGGGACAGGAAGTGAAGGGAAATCTCCCCAGCGGGACACAGTTGGCAAAAACAAAACTGACAGGAGGTAAAAACTCTCCCTTACTCAATTCAAAATGAAAAAAAGTTTTTGCTTTTAGTTCTGCGTTAAGAGTGTAAGGAAAAAAAAGTGCAATGCATAACTGCAACTGACAAATACAGGATCTGTAAAGCGATTTGTGAATCGTGTTGTTTGTCCAGTCTTACTGATGTATCGGAAATGCCTTTGAATGTCCAGTTGCTGCTAATGTGAAGTCCTTTGCCACCCATACAGGTTACACCTCAACTCAACCAGCCTAACCTGACCTAACAAAATAAATATACTGTATACCTAGATGCATTTTTCCTGCTGATTTTATATATATATATATATATATATATATATATATATATATATATATATATATATATATATATATATATATATATATATATATAATATTTTTTTCTGAACTCAGCGGTTTAAAGCTCTACTCTTTTTTTTATTCTTTATTTTTTTTATTTAGTAGAGTGGGTAAGTGTCAGAACTATCAAGTTTTTTTTTTTTTTTTTTTTTTTTTTTCTTTTCGCGTCCTCACTGGGGCAGGAAGAGAGAACAACAAAAATCTGTCAGATGTTCTACATTCCCATTCTACTGAATGTGCTTTTATTGCTTTCTATGTCCCCATTAGAGAGAGGGATCCCTTGTACTTGTGAAACCCTGGGACAGGAAGTGGGTGCACAACTCCTCAAATGGGGACGCATATCGCAAAAAAAGCCCTAGCCATGTACCTCTCTGGTCAAAATTAAAGTACTGACTAGGGTTTAACTGAATCTCAGGAATGCTTGTATAATATCATTTGAGTTTTTTAAGAAACAGATTCCTTTGTTTTCTTTGCATGCCTAGTATTTTGAGTAAGCGGTTCAGGCTTAATTGTTCTTGTTATTTGTTTTCTTGTACAGTTTTTAGTGGGGATGAAGGGTAAGGATGAGGCAATGGCAATTGGAGGACACTGGTCTCCTTCTTTGGATGGACCGCATCCAGATAAAGACTCTTCAGTGCTCATCAAAACTGCTGTGCGTTGTTGTAAGGCCCTGACTGGCATTGACCTGAGCTTGTGCACACAGTGGTAAGTACATTTCTTACCCCGGGACATGTCTCCCTTATCAACAGCTTCCCTTCCCCCTAGCTATGCAGGTGCTCTAGTTATGCCAGATTTGGTATGTCTGTCAGATACAGAGGAGGAGCGGGGGAGTTTACGTTTTGTATTGCTATTTTACTTAATATTAAATGTTTCTGTGCATTTTGAAGACTTTGATTTTTTTTTTTTTCATGCTCAGCTGCAGATCGTCCAGGAGATTACGTCTTACACTATCTAAAAACCCAGTTGTGTTGCCGTGTTTTCTAATGGTATTTCGAGCTTTGTTGACACTTTTCTCCGAAAATTTTATTTTTCTGCTGAAATTACATTGCCTGAAGTTAATATGCTTGATATTATGGAGTACTGTCCACATACATTCTCGCAAATTGATGTAAAGTTCAGTATTGACAACCATTCATTCTGTCTTATATACTGTATTCGAAACAATGCTTCGACTTACCTGAAGAAAATCAATGGCCTTTATATAATTGTGTTTTTTTTATTTTCTTTTTGTAGACAACCCAGAGCTAGCTGTTCTTGATGTGCTGCAGGAAAACTAGGTTCTTATGTTCAATGCATTCTAGATTTTGTTTTTCCAACATGCTTCTTCCCTTGCAACAGGTACCGATTTGCAGAGATTCGCTACCATCGCCCTGAGGAGACCCACAAGGGGCGTTCGGTTCCTGCTCATGTGGAGACAGTGGTTTTATTTTTCCCGGATGTTTGGCATTGCCTTCCCACCCGCTCAGAGTGGGAAAACCTGTGCCGAGGATACAAGCAGCAGCTGACCGACAAGCTTCAGGGTGAACGCAAAGAAGCTGATGGAGAACAGGCACTGAACGCTAATCCCTTTTTCTATTTCCGCTTCTCGCAGGCACAGGAACACAGGCACAATGCACCGCACACACTAAACACACTCCCCAAAAAGAACACTCCTTGTGTGACTTTCACCTATACCAGCTTCCTAACATGGGAAAAAATTATATTTACGTTCTATTTCTATATATTAATTTATTAAATTTGTTTTTTTGCCTATAGTAGAATTAGCTTGTGGGGTCAGTTGTATTTAGTGACACTTGGACCTTTTCACCATCTTCCCATCTCTGTGAAGGTTCACATTAATAATTTTCATCCCTAGATCTGTAAATAATAAAATCTGAACCTTGTGATTGTTTGGCTATAAAGGAATAGTTATCACCTGGAATTAACACAGGGTGGCTTAAGTTGCAGACATGGGACTATGCACACTGTGCAGTCTATGCAGACGAGCAGTGGCTGTACATACTTGTATTGCTTTTCCTGTTCATCCTCCCTTTGTTTCACAGATCTGACTCTGACTGACTTAGTGGTCAGTGAAAGTGCTAGAATGTGTGTATGTGCCTCAACAAAGCTTTAGGAGAAGACAATGAACATTGTGACCTTGCTACTTGCACGGACCTACGACAGAATTCATTGCTCCAATAGTAGTTTACTAACCATATTCTTGTACATTTGTGTTAGGAAGAAGACGACAAAGATGATGGGGATGCAAAGGAAATCTGTACTCCTACTCACTGGTCCAAACTTGATCCGAAGATCATGAAGGTAAATTCCTGTTCTTTTTATAGAAAACAATATCCATTTCTGTTGGTTGTTCTTTTTTTTTTTCAAGACAGAGGAAAGCATAACTTATTTACTTTCAGACCACAGGCAAGATTTACTAAGAATGTTGCACAAAGAATCTGGTGCAACTGTGCGTAGTAATCTAACTTCAGCTTGTTCAATTAAGCTTTGACAATAAAACCTACAAGCTGATTGGTTACTATGCACAGCTGCACCAGATTCTGAGTGCTCCAGTCTTATGCCGCGTACAGGCGATCGGACAATCCAACGACAAAACTGTGGATTTTTTTCCGACGGATGTTAGCTCAAACTTGTCTTGCATACACACGGTCACACAAATGTTGTCGGAAATTCCGAACATCGAGAACGCGGTGACGTACAAGACGTACAAGACGTACGACGAGCCGAGAAAAATGAAGTTCAATAGCCAGTGTGGCTCTTCTGCTTGATTCCAAGCATGCGTGGAATTTTGTGCGTCGGAATTGTGTACACACGCTCGGAATTTCTGGAAAATTTGAGAACCAGCTCTCAAACATTTGTTGTCGGAGATTCCGACAGCAAATGTCCGATGGAAAATACACACGGTCGGATTTTCTGACAACAAGCTCACATCGAACATTTGTTGTCGGAAATTCTGACCGTATGTACGCAGCATAATTATTTCCCCCGTCTCTCTGATTTGAAACTTCAGATAGAGCAGTCTGAAAAAAAACAGAAGCTGGGATGGGGCTTCTCTGACTCATTAAATTGTTTTCTGTAAATTTCATCATGAGCTGTAACTGGCTTTATTTAGTAAAGTAGACAAGGATAACTTGGACACACCTGGGAAGTTAAACTTTACTTTAAAACATTTGTAAAGTCATGTTTTTTTACTCTGTGCAATGCTACTGCATAGAGCGGCCCCTAATCCTTCTCTTCTCGGGTGCCCCGCTGGTGCTCTTGGCTCCTCCTTTTCTCGGTGTGCTACCATAGCAAGCTGCCTCCTATAGTGCCACACCAGCGGGCTACTTGTGTCCATAGACGCAGACAGCAAGGTTCAGCTCCACTCATTCTCCTTTGTCACAGAATTTGACTGACAGTAGTGAGGGCCAATGCCTTCTGTTGCTCTGAAGCCATGTGAGAGTGAGGAGAAGAGGAGAGAGCCACTAAAGACTGGCACAGCACTGGATCAAGATCGGGCACAGGTAAGTATAAGGGGGGTGAGGGAGCGCTGCATATACTAAAACATTTTTTTGCATTAAGGAAAAAAAAAATATAGGCTTTACAACCATTTTAAAAGTCACAGAAAGGACCTGCTTTGATTTGGCTTCCACTAAGTTTTGTCTACTTACTTTCCCTATACAATTTTTAAGAACATAAACATACTCTACATTTTATATTGGAGTACCGAACTGTGAGCCATTGTATCATTAGAGTGCCTAGAGATCCATTTAATTTGTTTAGTGGGGGAAGCTTTAGGACTGTTTCACACGGGCGGTCCACCCGACAGACTCTGCTTTGCTCATCGAGGGATCTATCCGCTGATCCCCGCTGAGCAGGTGGATGACAGGTCAGTCTCGGCTTACTGTGCAGAGACTGACCTGTCAGAGCCCCGCTCTCCTCTATGGGGGATCGGATGATCGTCCAATCCGATCCTGCAGAAGGACAGAAAGTAGGGTCACCATCCGTCTGAATTTCATGGACAGGATCAGATCAGATATCGGCGGATGTCAGCAGACATGACACCACTGACATCCGCCACTCCATAGAGGTGAATGAAGTGTTCAATCGGGCAGGCCTGATCGGGAAGGCCGTGTTAAAGGGGCTTTAAGCATTCACCACAGTATTTTGCATACGATCAGTGAGCAGTTTGTTAACACAAAAAGCTATGCTAATTATATGCAAAGAACAAGACTGTCTATAGCTTATAGCAGCCATTGCCAGTAAAATCAAGTCAATCTGTTTGTCGCGTAGCTGCTGGTGGTTGTACATTAGAGCACATCATTGGCCTTAATGCTATAAATATGTATGTCTGAATAAATGTAATACGATGGAAAGCACTATTCTGTACTGTATATTTAGGGTTCAAAACATGTTCTGTATGACTCTGATTAAACAATTCAATAACAAAATGTTTACATACAGTATATTTTACTTGCATAAGAGCATCCTTCTTCATCTGGCTAAAATTCAGAATATCTTACACTTTAGCTTCAATTTCTTTTAGAGTTAAACTCCAGCTAAATTCACCTGTATTTGTTTTTCTGTCTATTTTCCTTGCACAGCTAGATGAATGACACCACTAATAGTTAAAGTGGAACTTCACCCTAAAGGGGAAGCTCCACTTTATGTACTCCTTCCCCCTCCTCTAGCACATTTGGCACATAATTTAGTTTTTGGGAGCAGGTACCTAGTTTGCATAAGTATCTGCTATCATTTAAAAAACCCTCCCCTCCCATCTTTGCTTGTAGCCTTCTGGGACATGTCACAGGTCCCAGAAGGCTGCCAGACCTTTCACAAAGTGCAGCACTGCTCAGGCTTTTGCAGTGGAAAGCCAGCTGGCTTCTCAGATTAAACATGCCAGTGCTGAGTACCTGAGGACTGGTGAAGAACTGGCTCGGGTGAGGACGGTGCTGGATCCCTAGACAGGTGAGTATCACTTTATTAAAAGTCATCAGCTACAGTTATTTGTAGCTCCTGACTTGAATTTTTTTCTTTCTGGGGTGTAGAGCCTCTTTCAAGAAGAGCTCCGACCAAAATGTAAATTTTTTTTATACTTGCCTAATCCGCAGATCCTCCGAGCGCAAGACCGATCCCCGACGCTCCTGGCCCCCCCCCCCCCCCCCCAGCACACTCTAGTGGTCTTGTGAATGGACTGTTCCTGATGTCATCACGCCCCAAAGACCAGCTCTGGATGTAAGGATAACAGGAACGGTTCACCACTGGACTCCCCTACGGGAGTGCGGTTTCCGGTGGATTGAAGGATCGGGTGAGCTAAAGACTTTTGGTGCGCCCCTAGTCAAAACAAGCAGTTAAAGTGATTGTAAAGGCAGAAGGTATTATTTAAGGTATTTTTATCTTTTATCTATACCTGACGTCCCTCTAGATCAGTGGTTCTCAACTCCTGTCCTCGGGACCCACTAACAGGCCAGGTTTGCAGGATAACTGAAATACATCACAGGTGATATCATTTGCTGCTCAGTGATGGCAGTATTCTAGTCTGCATCTCCCCAAGGTAATACTTAAATTCTGGCCTGTTAGTGGGTCCTGAGGACCGGAGTTGAGAACCACTGCTCTAGATCCAGCGATGTTGCAGGAATGTCTTAGCTGCCCAGCACTTCCCTCATTGGCTGAGACAGCAGCACTGTGCCATTGGCTCCCGTTGCTGTCAATCAAAGTTAGTCAGCCAATGAGGAGAGAATGGGGTCAGGTGCCCCCATAGCATGCTGCTTGCTGTGGGGGCACCTCAACAGGAGGAAGGGGCCAGGAGCACCGAAGAGGGACCCGAGCAGAGGAGGATCTGAGCTGATCTGTGCAAAACCACTGCACAGAGCAGGTAAGTATAACATGTTTATTATTTTTAACTGAAAAAAAAGGCTTTACAATCACTTTAACCCTTGCAGTGTGGGAACAGTCCCAACTGCATGGGAGAACATTTTTTTTTTTTTTCATGGAGTAGTTCTTTAAGGAACATGATGGTATCCTCTCTTCCCTGGAGCCCAGTTATTGGACGTTGAAAGAGCTGCACCAGACTGAGGTCATCCCTCTGCTCACGAATTCTATCAGCATCTTCCATGTTAATACATATACATGTAGCACATATGATTGGCTCATGGTTCTGCTGCTCACTTTCCCACACTAGTTTTGTAGAAAAAAAAATATTTTATTAATAAATGAAGAGCTGCCTTAAGTTGTTATTTAACATCTGCCTGCAAATCAGTTTAATAATTTTTCGCTCTACATCTGATGACAAGATCACCACATGGGGTCATTGATTCTGCCATTTGTGAAGTTACTATTACACAGCCATGCAAGATCTCTCTTCTACTGTGTTATTAATGTAGACTACAGTGGAAAGCTTGAGACCTGATTGTAATGGCTGGACTGTTAGGTTGAGGAGAGATTCAGATAGCCTGTATACAGCCAGTACATGTATATCAGTTTTTTTGCGGTTCTGCCCTTTTAAAGGGTGTTTTTAAGGTTAAAGCAGAGTTCCACCCATAAAATGAACTTTACAGTATTAAACAGCAATAACCATAAGCAACAACATTTGGAAAAATTTTTTTTTTTTTTTTACTCATTAAGGGCTGTTGCTATAGGGTCCCTTGTAATCTGCCACTAGGTCACCGCGGCCCTTGACGTCATTTTCCTCGGCACCTGTGCTCGCTAGTGCTCCTGGGAGATGTGTGTCATCATTTCCCAGGAGTTAGTGGGCAGCGCCCAAGGCTAGAATTTTACGGTATTTCATATCATGGTTGCCATCATAACGGGGCGGGCGCTTCCGATGACGCTGCCCGTTGTGATGGCACCATCAGAAGATTCCTGCGCAGCTTGCTGTGCTTACTTCGCATGCGCGAGAACGGGCTGTGCATGCTGGTAATACAGCAGCGCCGTATCCCGGAAGTTTATGCTTGTAGGCTTCGCATGCCCACAAGTAAGCTGGGAATTCCCTAGCAGCAAAAATATAAGGTAGTTTTTCTTATAAATTATGCACAAAAACGTCGCTAATAACAAGACTATCCATTAGTAAATACACATTGGATGATAGTAAGAGATATATTAAAAAAAAAATAAAAAAAAAAAATCATACATGTGGTTGGAACTCCGCTTTAAGTACAGGCAATAAATGAATTTCACACTTGCACGGTAGGCACTTTGTGCTGCCTGAAAGCCCTTCTATTAAATCTTAAATCCTTCCAGGGCACCTGTGGGCACTGAGTGGGAGTAGAATGTCTTCATTTCAGCCCCTATTCACTGCATAGATTTTGCTACTGATTAATCCGGTGAGAACTACTTCAGCTTGTATATGCGCTCACACCTGATTGTTAAATGAACTTGGGCTAGGCTTGGCTCCTTATCAGAATGATAGGTAGTCCTTTGTATACTATGACTTGTTCCTAAACATACTGGAAATTGATTAAGATTTAACAAAGGTACTTACATATTCACAAAGTGTACTTCATTTGTTGCTTTTAATTCACAGACAGGTTTGAAGTGCATAACTTTAAAGAAGATCTATTATTATAATTTTTATTTTGCAGCTCTGTCCCCTATGGGACAAAGTACATACAGTACTTCAAATAAAGTGCTGTGCTACTACAGAAAAATAATGCAATAACATATATGTGCTAAAAACAGTCAGCAAAAAAATGTCAACGCACAATAAAATCGAAAACCAATAAAAATTCCTTATTGTATGAATCCCATAAAGCCTGTAAGTGTATACAAAAAGGATCCAGAGGATACAACAGGATTTGATTTTGAGATGACCAAGCTGAGAAGGTGTAGATCTGAGTGATCACATAGGAAGGTGCTTTGACCTTTGTTGCGAGGGTCAATATATTGAGGTAAGAGCGCACCCAAAGGGGCCCATGGTGGTAGAGGCTTTCAACTTTCAAGTACCTTCTCCACTTGCTTGGAGTGATTTCACTTTTGATTTTCTTCACTGGATGTTTTACCACAAATTTTTGTATACACTCATAGACTTTATTAGATTCATACAATAAGGATTTTCTATTGATTTTAGATTTTATTGTGCATTATTGAATTATTGCACTGTGCTGACTTTTTTTGCGTATTGTGTTAATAGCACATATACATGCTTCTGCGTTATTTTTCTTTAGTAGCGCAGCACTTTGTTTTAGGTTGCTATATTTCTTCTTTTTTGCTTGCAGCTTTTTTTTTGGCACTGGTGCACAGGATATTTATTCACATGCAATACTTTGCCCATTTTTCTAAGAGCTTTCTAACCCTAGTTATGCGTACTGACCTTGCAACCCCCCACCCCACCCATCCTGATCCGACAACAGCCGTGAAGGAGATATGCTGATATATAGCTGCAGCTTGCCTTGGCTTTCTCAAGAGAAGCAGCGGCAAGAGGAATGCCGAAGCTGACATATCCCCCCTCCTTATGCATTCCTCCATCTCCATCTTAGCTGCTGATGGATCAGCTATGGCAGGAAGTGATGGGGGACAGGTCAGACTCCATAACTAGTGTTAAAAAGCACTTAGAAACATGGGGCACAGTACTATATGTACTTTGTCCCATATCGGGACAGAACTGTAAAATGAAAATTATGATAGATCGTCTTTAAACAATGCAATAATTCTTAGTTATGATGTGCAGTGTGATTTTTCTATGTATAAAAATTTTTTGGACAGGTAAATGATTTGCGAAAAGAGCTAGAAAGTCGAACACTTAGTTCCAAGGGACTAAAATCTCAGTTGATTGCTCGATTAACAAAGCAGCTTCGGGTTGAAGAACAAAAAGAGGAGCAGAAGGAGCAAGAAAAGTGTGAAAAAGAAGAGGAGGAGGAGGAAGAGCGGAAATCTGAAGATGATAAAGAGGTTTGTGTCCTATGTAATCTTTAGTCCTACATTAAACTACTACCTAAATGAAATTGTAACAAATTAACGTGCTGGTTCTGTTGCTAGGAAGAAGAGCGAAAACGTCAGGAGGAAGTGGAGCGTCAACGAAGAGAAAAGAGATACATCTTACCTGAAGAGCCAGCAATTATTGTACATCCAAACTGGTTAGCAAAGAATGGGAAGTTTGACTGCAGCATTATGTCTCTAAGCGTCCTGTTGGACTACAGGATAGAGGACAATAAGGAACACTCATTTGAGGTATGTGCTGTAAAATGTTTATACTTTGTGGCAGGAATATGGTCCTAAAAAGATGGCAGTGGCTAAATAAATGTTTTTTTTACTGGTGTCATTGCTCCATGCGTTTTTACTTTTTTTTTTTAAGGCCTCGCTTGCATAGGCAATGAGCCATATCAGATTAATCATCCATATACACGGCTGTACCTTCTAATGTCTGGTACAGTGATGAGTTGCATTTTGTGTGCACAATCTCTCCATGCTTATACAGCTCAGTGGAGGCTGTTGAATGAGCTCACATGGTTCTTTGTATGTATGAATCAAGCCTAATGGCCTATAGCAGGGGTAGGCAACCTTTTGAGCACAGTGTGCCGAAATTTTTTTTCAAAGAAATTGAGTGTGCCGTTTTTTTAACAAAAAATTGTCAACTTCACACTCTCAATCACGAAAAGGATTTTTTATAAAGTAAATGCTGTAAACTACTTTAGTAGTGTGAAATTAACATCCCGCACTCTCACACCTCAGATCAGCCCCAATTCCTGCAACTCCACACCTCAGATCACTGTCCTCCCTGCAAATCTGTTACACCACTGTAACCCCGTGCACATCTGCCCCACCACTGTAACCCTCTGCTCATCTGCCCCACCACTGTAACCCTCTGCTCATCTGCCCCACCACTGTAACCCCCTGTACATCTGCCCCACCACTGTAACCCCCTGCACATTTGCCCCACCACTGTAACCCCCTGCTCCTCTGCCCCACCACTGTAACCCACTGCTCCTCTGCCCCACCACTGTTCTCCCCTGCCCCACCACTGTTCTCCCCTGCTCCTCTGCTCCACCACTTTACTCCCCTGCTCCTCTGCCCCACCACTGTAACCCTCTGTACATCTGCCCCACCACTGTACAACCCTGCTTATCTACCCCACCAATGTACCCCCTTTCTCATTAGCCCCAACAATGTACCCCCTTTCTCATCTGCCCCACCAATGTACCCCCTTTCTCATTTGGCCCACCACTGTAACCCCCTGCACATCTGCCCCACCACTGTACCTCCTGCACATCTGCCCCACCTCTGTACGCCCCTGCTCATCTGTCCCAACACTGTAAACTCCTGTACATCTTCCCCACCAGTGTTCCCCCTTTCTCATCTGCCCCACCACTGTACCTCATTGCACATCTTCTCCACCACTGAACCATCTTCTCATCTGTCCTAACACCAAACTTATCTGCTCATCTGCCCCACCTCTGTTCCCCCTGCCCATGTGTTCCACCGATGTACCTCCTTTCTCCTCTGCACATCTGCTCCACCACTGTAACATCTGCTCATCTGTTACACCAATGTACTTTCTTTCTCCTCTGCCACAACACTGAACCCCCTTGGCTCATCTTTCTCACCACTGAAACCCTCTTCTCATTTGGCCCAACACTGAACCCCCCCCCCCCCCCGTGCTCATCTACCCCATCACTGTACCCCCCTGCTCTTCTGTCCCACTGCTGAACCCCCTTCTCATCTCTTCCACCACTGTACCTCCCTGCACCACTCCTGCTCTTCTCTTTCACTTCTGAACCCCTCCGAATCATTTTCCCCACCGCTGTACCCTCCTGCTCATCTGCTCCAGCGATGTACCCTCTTCTCATCTATGATATGCGTGATATGCAGATTGGTGAAAGGAAACAAATTTGAGACACATCTACCTGTCCTGGCACACTCATCCTGCTGATCAAACTCTCGCATCCAGCCCATGTGCTTGTAGGTGATGTCACATACAAGCATATGGAATGGATGCACAATGATGAGATCAGGTCAGGGGCATTTTCTGAAAGCAGTGGGCCTGTGGGCAGGATCATAAGTTGGGCCCCCGCAGCTGAGAAAAAGTGGTTGGGTGTGATTTTCATTGCGTTGAATACTGGCTGTGGCTTAAAGGGACACAGAGTGCAGGAGTTCAGTAGTGATGCAAAGGTTCAGGAATAATTTCCATAAAGTTCCCAGAAGCTCACCTGTAATTCCACAAACTGTCACCTGATTGTGGTTTTCTCAATCACAGTGAAATCCCTTCTTTCTGAGATTGGTAGTGGCAACCAAGCGAGTCATCTTCCTCTAGATGGTGGGCGGGGCTATCAGGACTGTGATTGGCTTTAGCAGTGGACAATGACAGTTGTCCTCCTCCTGGAAACAGGGAACGCCCCCCCCCCCCCCAGCAGAACGCACCCAATCTCTTCATCATCAAAAAAGCTGATGATCGTAGCTATAGAGATCCAAACAATGTTTTCCATCTTGTACAATGTGTGCAGGTGCAGCATGGGGAACTCTGAAACTGGAATGCATTAGTGTTTCAATGACACTTCCCTGCGCTGCTCTGCTGATGGGGAGGGAGTCGAGTGCCGGAAAAAGAGGCTTTGCGTGCCGCTTGCTACACCAGTGCTGGGGGTTGCCTACCCCTGGCCTATGGAAATGCAGGTAATGCTTATTAATTCCTGGAAAGTTGCACACTTGTGCTTATATTTTGTGACATCTACATTGATTGGCAATAACATGTAGCGATCTTCCTTTTTTTGTGCGTTGTATCAAATCAAACCAAAGGAATACTCATCTTATGTGTTTGGGAATGGACAGCAACACAAGGGCCTGTGTCAATGGGCTTTGAGCTTGTGCTGATGGCATCACTTTGGCATCAGTTTAAGATGTTTCTGAGATTCAGAATACATTGACAGGTGCATTTGACCCGCAATCGGCCAACTCCTGATCTGCATTTAATCTTCTCTAAGCGGGATTTGCATTCGCTTGGATTTGTATAGGAATGCAAAATCTGCTTCAATTGAATAGAATCATCAATAGAGACTCTAGTTGTGAGAACCACAAGCTTAATAGAAAATGTCATATTTTGGGCAAATATTATGCCCACATTTCTTAGAGGACAAGTTCACCTTTTGTAACATGTTACACCTGTATTTAGGGTGTACCATGTTACTGTGCAGCAGCCCCGCACCCCCCTGATCCCCCCTCCTGGTGACAGCGGGCCCGGGAATCCTCTCCCCACACCTGCTGTTACAATTTAAAAAAAAAAAAAGTTGTGAATGGGAGAACTACAAGTACCAACAGCCTTTGTGGCTGTCGGCTTATAGTTCTTAATGAACTACCGTGGCACTGTTGAGCGCTGTGGTAGTTCATTGATTCTTCCTGTCATTGTGTAACTGCTTGCCGGTACCAGCAGACAGATACACTGACCGTCTGCAAGAGCATGAGATTGCACCCGTGATCTGCTGATGATGAGTGCAATGCTTTACAGGCTCCTAAAAAAAAAAAAAAAAAAAAATCACTTTTTTTTCCTGCAAAAAGATTTACATTTATTTTTTTTTACAAAGGTGAACTTATTCTTAATTCTTTTATTTATTAAATCTAAAACCACCTTAGATATGGTGGCTGCATTAGTTCTCTTTTTTTTAAGCCTTTTTCCCTCTATATTCCTACTAGTGATCTGGCTAGTAACACACCTTCGCTGTATTAGAGCGCTCTGGATTAATGAGCACAGGGGGCACATTTGAACAGCAGCATTGTCAGTCTGAAGAGGGGATAGTGTTAGGTATTAGCAGATTTAAAGTGGTATTAAACCCAAAAGAAAACCTTTATTATATTGCAGCTTACCAATTCTTAGATGTGATGGCTGTATTAGTTTCCTTTTTTTATGCTTTCTTTCTTGTATTTTCATCTGGTGATCCATCCAGTAAGTCTGTTGTTTTTCAGAAGCACACGCTCTTCCACAGAATGTATTAGTATACACGGAGGAGACAAAACATTTAACACAGACAGGGGTGAATAAAATGATCACTTTTTTTTATTCATTTAAAACCTTTATCCCAAAAATCTGTTTGCGGTAACTGATCGTAAAGTGTGAGCTGGAGTTTGGCTTCAGTTAGTGTATTTAAATCTGCTAATACATTTAACACGCCGCTCACCCCCAGACTGACAATGCTGTCTGCTGTGCCTCCTGTGCTCAGTTGTGTTTCTAATACAGGAGTTGTGTTGTTGGCTTGATCATCAGATGAGCAGAGGGAAAAAAGACAAAGAAAATAAAATAAAACTAATTCAGCCACCATATTTGATGATTGGTAAGCTGCAATATATTACTACTTTGGTTTTGGGTTTAATACCGTTTTAAATACACTAACACACTTAAGGTAAACTCCAGCTAACACTTTATAAGCAGTTTTCCTTTGAGATAAAGAATTTACATAAATAAAACTGAGCATTGCAAGCACCCCTGCCAGTGTTGAATGGTTTGTCTCATCCCTGTAACTAATACATCTGCAAGTGTGCTAGTTCTTTTGAAAAATAACAGACTTACTGACCAGATCACCAGAAAGCCTAAAAAAGGCAAACTACTGCAGCCATCACATATAAGAATTGGTAAGCTGCAATATAATGTGTGCTTTTGGGTTTAATACCAAATTTAGGGTGTAACACGGTGCAAATGGGACTCCCTGCTCCAGACAGTGTGTTCAGGGGTAGTTCTTCCCTGCAGCAGCTATCACTTTTGAAACCAGGGTGGCAGTCTTGTTCTCAATAAAACACGAGTGGGGTAATCACTGCATTGGTAGTCCATTGACGACACGTTTTATATCTCTCCCATTGAAAGCTCATACCTTGGTACAGACAGGGAGCTGCAAGAAGAGTCTGCAGTGACCAAGCATTGCACCCATAATGCTTTACAGGCTGCTATGGGAAAAAAAATAATTTTTTCCCCCTGCAAATATACAGTGTATATAATAAGTCAACACACCCCTGTAGACTTAAAATGTCAGGTTTCTGTGACGTAAAAAAATGAGACAAAGATAAATCATCTCAGAAATTTTTCCACCTTTAATGTGACCGATAAACTGTACAACTCAGTTAAACAATAAACTGAAATCTTTTAGGTGGAGGGAAGTAAAAATAAAATAATATGGTTGCATAAGTGTGCGCACCCTTTAACTGCTTCAGCCCCGAAAGGATTTACCCTCTTCCTGACCAGAACATTTTTTGCAATTCTGTTCTGCGACGCTTTAACTGACAATTGCGCGGTCGTGCAACGTTGTACCCAAACAAAATTGACTTCCTTTTTTTTTTCACAAATAGAGCTTTCTTTTGGTGGTATTTGATCACCTCTGCGGTTTTTATTTTTTGTACTATAAACAAAGAAAAAAGCGACAATTTTGAAAAAAAAAAGCAATATTTTTTACTTTTTGCTATAATAAATATCCCCAACAAAAATATAAAAAAAGACATTTCTTCCACAGTTTAAGCCGATATGTATTCTTCTACATATTTTTGGTAAAAAAAATCGCAATAAGTGGATATTGATTGGTTTGCGCAAAAGTTATAGTGTCTACAAAATAGGGGATAGATTTATGGCTTTTTTTTTTTTTTTTTTACTAGTTACGGTGGCAATCTGCGATTTTTATCGGGACTGCGACATTATGGTGGACACATCAGACACTTTTGACACTATTTTGGGACCATTGTCATTCATACAGCGATCAGAGCTACAAATAGCCACTGATTACTGTATAAATGACACAGGCAGGGAAAGAGTTAAACACCTGGGGGTGATCAAGGAGTTAAGTGTGTCCTAGGGAGTGATTCTAACTGTGGGGGGCTCACTACAACGAGATCACTGCTCCCGATGACAGGGAGCAGTAGATCCCTGTCATGTTGCTAGGCAGAACAGGGAAATGCCTTGTTTACATCTCCCGTTCTGCCTCTCCTCGCCGCAATTGTGGCCCGCCGGCCCCCCGTTGGTAAACCACTGGTGGTTAGTCTGTGCTGTGTACAGTAAGGGATTAGGTTAATAGCAGTGGGTTCACTATCACCAGATTGTGGGATTATAGATTTGTGCTGCTTGCTTCTTTTTTCTAGCCAATTAACTGGTGATCATAGGCATGCACAGGGGGTGTGCCTGGGCACACCCTAATCACCCCAAGCGCATTAGCATTATTGCTCTGTGTGCATCTCCCTCTGACCAGTTCTGCCATTCTTGAAGTGCTCCTGTACTTCTTTCACTGTACCGGCTCTACCATAAGAGTGTCTGTATGTATGTATATATCACACATACATATATTATTTATATATATATATATATATATATATATATATATATATATATATATATATATATATATATATATATATATATATATATATGTATGTGTGTGTATGTATGTATATATATATATATATATATGTATGTATCACATATACACACACGTGTGTGTGATCTTTGGGGTGCGCACCCTAATGCAATAAGCTACACACACCTATGCTGGTGATTCACTGGTACTTAGGTGGTAGCGATCTTATTTACTCCCTTGATCTTCCATTAATATCTTTGGCACTAGTTTTTCTTGTCGTTTGTCCAAGTGTCTGTTTTTATCGGGTCTATTCTCTTATAAGTGAAGAGAGATGAATTGTCAGAAAAATTGCAAAATCTAAGCCAAAGTGGCTGAAGTAGAATAAAAAAAAATAAAAAAATCTCTCATTGAAATATTTTTAGTTCAGCTTTTTTGACCTATATTTTACCATTTTCCTAAAAAATGTACCCCAGTTCACTGAATAGTGCATTAAGACAAAACTGATCTTTATAAAAACAATTATTAAAATATTTGAATAAAATCAATACATAACACTGGATTACATCTTAGTAATTTTTTTTATTAGGGTGAACATTTTAACAAAACATAAAAAAGAACATTTATAATATGAAAAAGAACATTCTCAAAAACATTAAAAATGATACAATAAAAAAAAAATTGCAGTAATATGCGATACTATGTGAAACAGTGATAAAGTTCACTAATTCAAGAAGCTAAACATGATTAATAAATGATTATCCCTAATTTAAAAAAAATACAATAATATGTGAAACAGTGATAACAGTGCTTGAATCAAAAGCAGGTATTCATCTGATTTTACATAAAAAAAACAATAAAATAAGTCCCAAATAATAAAGTATATGTGCATCAAAAAGTGATGAGGTGTGAAGATCACATGCTCAAAAAACAGTTCTTGAAGGTTGTGAACACAATTTTTTCCACCATCCAGGCATCCACCAGGAGTGTGCCCTAGCAGTTCACCTTAACCGGTTCAGTACTGGGCATTTTCACCCCCTTCCTTCCCAGACCAATTTTTAGTTTTCAGCGCTGTCGCACTTTAAACGACAATTGCGCGGTCATGCGACGTTGTACCCAAACAAAATTGACGTCCTTTTTTCCCCCACAAATAGAGCTTTCTTTTGGTGGTATTTGATCACCTCGCGGGTGCCCGGCGGACATCGCGGCCGCCGGGCACACGCACCGGGTCCCGAGCAACGCGGCGGGCGCCCCCTAGGCGGCCGGGAACCCAAGGCCGTCATATGACATCCACCCAGGATGGGAGATCCCATCTGTGGACGTCATATTACTATGGCTGGGTAGGGAAGTGGTTAAAGAAAGACCACAACAGGTCTAGTGGCGCTTTGGTATACAAATCCTTAATGCCAATTCACGTTCCACTCTCCTCTCCTCGCCTGCATCGAACTCCACAGCTGGTCTGATAAGACTTTAATATATAGATCCTTTATGGAAAATCACATTCCACTCCACTCTCCTCTCCTAAAAGCGCCACTAGACCTGTTGTGGTCTAGCATATAAACAAGGATAATTAAAACATTTCAAAATGTGCTCCACCAATGGGATATTAGGATTGGACTCCATCTCTGATCTCATGGATACCACTCGCCTCTCTGCACACCACACCCCAGCACCAAATAAAGAAAAATCTTAAACAGCAGGGAGCCATGATGAAAATTCAGCCCCAGTGACCCCTGTGGTGGGATGACTACTACACAACATAACTGAACCAGAACTTGTAGCAGACTTGCAGAATGTTTGCAAAGAAAGTTGATCTGGAGTCAAGCAATGCAGACTTGCTGCAATTGTGCAACAAACTTGTGAAGCTTGGCAAGTCTAGCAAGAGCTTAGCAAACTTGCAGCACAATTACTTGCTATCTGGGAAATCTGTCAGATGACGAGGGCATCTCCTGTGCACAGCCCTCTTCACATCACCCCACTGATTTTCAATTGGATTCAGGTCTGGGGCTCTGGCTGGGCCATTCCAAAACTTTAATCTTATTCTGTTGAAGCCATTCCTTTGATTTGGATGTAAGCTTTGGGTCGGTGTCATGCTGGAAGATGAAGTTCCTCTTCATATTCAGCTTTCTAGCAGAAGCCTGAAGGTTTTGTGCCAATATTGACTGGTATTTGGAACGGTTCACAATTCTCTCCTATCTTGACTAACCTCAAGTTTGTCTTCGGTCCAGGGCCATCCATTCTCCCCACAGTAGTTTCAGCATTCCACCTCAATGAAGACATTGTCCTCCCATCCATATGCCCTGCTCCCAAACCTCCAAGTAGTTTCTCTACATTGCCTGGATGTAGTCAGAGCCACATTCCACCAGATCGGTGGGAATTTCATGGGCACCATTTTGGCAGCCTCTATACCCCAGATATGTAAGGCCGCCATCTGGGCATTCCGTTCATACTTTCCAAAGTTTTATCAGTTGGACATCTAATCTTGTGTGGATGCAGCTTTTGGCTACAAGATTTTCCCAGTAGTTCTATGAGTTGGGGTCTTCTGACAATTGTTGTTTGGCTTTTTTAGACAGCTCTGTTTGTCTCATTGTTGCTCACTGTTCCTATTCATTGCTTGGGGCTGTCCCATGGTGTATGAGTACTCTGCCTTAGCCCTGTCATGTACTGTACGATTAGGATGGGAGGAATTTTGACTTACCTGTAAATTCATATCTTGGAGTACAGGACACCCTCCTTTCCATTCTTTGGTTTATTCTCCATTGCTTGCTAAATAACTTGGGGTACTGGGATAAGGTTATAGGGGTAGGCACTCAGAGGGTGCGTCCTCTAAAGCTCAGCCAGTGTGTCATCACCTGAAGGTACATGTCTATGACCCATGGTTTATGAAATCTCTACTTGTGTCCTGTACTCCAAAATATGCAATTTATTGGTAAGTCATAATTCGCCTTGTTACTCCTGGCTACACCATTTTTATATAAGTGTTTGAAAGTAATTTGTTTCATTGAATGTTGTACTGTATCTGAGCAGAGCCCAATTGCTTTTTGCTCCCTCAACATTTATTCAGTGAAAATGCTATTCTTGCTTTCAAAATTAAAAGTTCCCTAAAGCTGGCCGTACATTTATATAATTTTCTTATTCAATAACCTTTAGGTTTACCTTCAACTATATAGTGCAAGGGCCTGCCTGATTGCAGACAAATTGAAAGTGTTTAGATTGCACCATATCATATATGGTTTTGGTAAATCTAAAGGAAAATTGTATGATGTATAGCTAGCCTAAATTGTCCTGTTTGTTTTGTCTTCTCCTCAGGTGTCTCTTTTTGCAGAGTTGTTCAATGAAATGCTCCAGAGAGACTTTGGGGTGCGGATATATAAAGAGCTTTTAACCCTCCCTGAAAAAGAAGATAAGCGAGAGAAAAAAATTAAGAAGGAAGACCGGAGAGACAAGAAAGATGACAAGGATGACGATGAAGAACCAAAACTCAAACGCAGAAAATCTTCAGATGAAAAACTAAGATCAGAAGAAAGAGATGACCGAAAGGTTTGTGTTTTTACAGTTTGAATGTTCTACTAAAGGAAAGATGTCAGCATTACAGCAACATTTTCAGCCTGCCCATCATTTTCATGTAAAATGAATTGTGAACTGACTGCTATCACCACATGCACTGCAGATTATGAAACAATTTACTGTACATACTTCATCACAGACATTGATCCACAATTACTAGTACTTTTTAGGTTCTAGTCAACATATTCTGTAGAAGTGTAGCAACCAGACTATGTTTAAATGTCTCAATATGTATTGCTACTTTTGCATTTTGCGTAAATCGTATACTCAAACTGTAGAGATCTGGATGACAGGTATAGCACTGGGTTGCCACAGTTTGCCAGTTGTGGCTTTTTTTTTGTTCTGTTTATATGCAGACTCAAAGTTTCTATTATTGCAGAGGGATGACAGAAAGCGAGACGATTACAGAGATGATGAAGAAATAGATGACGACATCCAAGAGGATTATGAGCCTATTGGAGCAGAAGAAGATGACGGTGACTATGAAGGTGTGTATGACTGAGGAACTTAAATGCTGGTGCTGTAGAGATTACTTATACATGCTCTTCACATGTTTAGATCTTGTAAGCAGTAGCAGCTTATTCTGCTAACAGTTTTTGCTTTAATATAATAACCAACAGGCCAGTAGTTGAAATTGGCATTCTCTTGCCCAATCCCAGACTTAAAGTTTCTCCGGGGTTTAAAGTAGTAGTAAACTCCGCTTTTGAACTTGTACCTACAGGCAAGCCTGTAATAAGGCTTACCTGTAGGTTCAGTGGATCTCTCCTAAACGTGTTTAGGAGATATTCACACTGGATGTAACCGGTGACGTCACCAGCTCATGCGCTCATACCCATGCCATCCCTTCAGAGCTGTGTGCCGTAAACTGTGAATCCCATGAGCATGCTCGGGA
The DNA here is from genome assembly GCA_037952925.1 of Lithobates clamitans. Taxonomy (NCBI): domain Eukaryota; kingdom Metazoa; phylum Chordata; class Amphibia; order Anura; family Ranidae; genus Lithobates; species Lithobates clamitans. Next base: position 2,375,519 of record JBBGZY010000830.1, read on the forward strand.
GTTGCGTCATTGCAGCTCATCCATTCTCAGGATCAGAGCCGGTGAACCCCAAAAGGAAGACCATGGGAAGATGTGAGCAGTGACAGCCCACCGCTGGAGGGCTTAGTTCTAAGGTAAGTATTTCATAATGTGCTAGTATGCTATGCATATTATGCCATTGCCTTGCAGGGTTTTTTTTGTTTTTTTTTTACGTGCGCAAGCCTATTTGTAGAACAGATCCAAATTCTTGTATTGCTGACATTCTTAACACAAACCTGTCCCACAGCAGCAGTATGCATCTAACAAACGCAGTAGTATATTTTGTAGTGTCAATTTCTCTTTAGGCTGGGTTTACCCTATTGCCAATTGGATGCAGGTTTCCCCGCATCCAATTTGCATGTTAGGAGATTGTTGTCCGGCTCTCAATGTAGCTGGTTCACCCATCTCCGGAGCAAATTGCACAGGAGTCCTGTGCGTCTTCTGGTCCGTTTCATGTCCGAATTCAGCCAAAAACTCTGACCGAAATCGGACCTGAAATGGTGAACAGACACGCACCGGACCCATGCTGTGAGCTGCTCCGTACTGCAGTGTGAACCCAGCCCTAAACAAAACCTTGGCTGAGCAAAATACAAAGGCTGCCAATGGCGTGTACTGATCCAGTAGCTTCCGTACTTTTGTTTCTTGAGCCGGAGTAAGTATGCAGATAAGGAGCTTGATGCCAGTTAATTCTAGGCCAGTACGTCAGAATTTACACCATTGCATCAGCATTGCTTCAAGGCATTTTCAGAAGGAGGTCAGCAGATTTCCTTAAATTTGTTTTAGCTTTTGTGGGAACAGAACCTACAGTATATTATCATTTAGCTCCTGCTCAGCTCAGTTGCCATTTTCACTAATGATCATGTGTTGTGAGGCTTCTTGAATAAATATCTTCATTTTATCTAGTATCTCTACCATATGACTGTACCATTGTGTATGCATAATGGATGTCGTTATGCAGATGTTCTTCAATGGAGCTAATTTCAGAGAATTGGAGCAATGAAAGTGTAAGCAAAACAAATCTGGCTCTTCCTCCTATGGACACAGTAGCTCCACATATTCTCTAGGTTTCATTGCCCTACTTAACACTGCTCAGCCTCTTTGCTCTAAGAAATAGCTTTAAGCAGAGCTCCACCCAAAAGAGGAAGCTCCGCTTATCTGCCCACCCTTCCGCTGCCACATTTTGGCACCTTTTGGGGGGTACCTGGTTTTGACAGATACCCTCTCCCACTTGGCAAACTCAGCTGGAAGTTTACCCCCTCCTCCTTTCCCTGCAGCCAGCCCATTCACAGAGCGCAGCAGGGGTTTCCCTTAGTGAAGATAGTGGCGGCCATTTTCAGATTTTAGTTGTACTGTGCTCAGCTCACTTAGAAGCATAGTTTTAGTAAAAAGTCCTTCGGTCCTCAATATTGTGTTTTTTATTTTAAGTAAATAACATGAACCAGCACACCTTTTATCACAGACAGGGAAGACGATGATGATGACTCGAGCACGAAGGATAAACGTGAAGACAAGAGGGAAAACAGATACAGCAAGGAGTGCCTATCCAAAGACAAGGTATATTACTTATAAACTGTATTTCTCTACTAATTTATGTAGCACTTTATAACATTAGATGCTTGTATGTAGCACCTGATGTATTTAACATACTCCCCAAAAATCTGTATGTTACCAAAAACCATTTAATTCATATACTTATTTTCAGTGTGCTGTCTAAAAATACACTCCTGTCTAAAGTGAAAGTGAATCATTCCAGCACACAAGGGGGGCACAGCCTTCGTGTTCAGTACTACTTTTATTTATCCAGGCATTGCTAGGTTGTTCCAGTGTACCCCACTGTCACTAAACTGAGAGCCCCCCTTGTGCAGGAAAGCTGTGGCCAAACACATCCACTGCAGACTACTGAAAATCTTTCTCTCATGCAGAAAAAAGTCAGTAGTTTAAGGTTTGCCAACGCTCCTAATTAGATTCAGACCTGAAATAAAAATTTTAATGTGAATAATTTTACAGGAAGCAGAGAGTGTAAAAGTTACATAGATATAGTTGTTTAAGCCTATCAGTGAATATCCTAACTGACCAATATGGGGGCAGGATGTCAGAATTCCTTATCCACATACTAACTCCAGGTAAGTAACTTAAGTGGAACTAAAGCCTGCGTTACTTCAACTCCAACGCTCCCCCAATGCCGCTGATGACTTCACCCAGTCTTTTGGGTTTGGAGCCTATCTAATTGGCCATCCCCAAATGATTTGCATCCCACACATGATGCTCAGGGTGGTTAAAGGTGGTTAAATACTCAAACCTAAGAACAAAAATGTAATACATTGCAGGCCTCATTACTAGGCCTTAGATGTGACAGCTTTTCAAGCTTATCTTTTGTGAAATCCACAACTTGTCAATTTGTGTGAAGGTGTTTGTAGTCCAAATCAGGATGGCAGTCTAGAGTGACAATTCATAGGTACAGTAAATTGAGTGAGCATTGTCATCCTAGGACAGCCACTACTGGTGAGCTGCACTATAGAAAACAATGTTTTTTGGGTCTAGAAACATGTTGAAGGCTAACTTCACCTTTTCATAAAAATGAGAAGGTGAACAAGTTCTCAGCAGCCGCCTCCTTATTGCAGTCTCTTCTGCAATAAAACTGTCCTGCTAGAATTTTGTTTTGAGTTTAATATTCAACAGAGCAAAAGGTTTAGCAGGACACTAGCATTTTCAAGAGAGATCAGCAAAAGCAACCTTTATGATTCTCTTATGACAGGATGCATTTAATCTTTGCTTAATGTATCATCCCTCCAGGAAGTCCCTGCCTTTCTACTTCTGAGTAAGCACCCCCCAGGACTTCAGTTTCTATAATTTAGTGCAACATCCATATCCTTTAAAAAGGAGAGCTCAGCAGATTTCCTCTTGATAAAGCTGGACATAGATGATTCAGTCAGGGGGCTAAAAGAAAAATACACTGATCACGGTCAACTTCTGTCAAACGGGAATGCCTCATATGGATTAAACAGAAAAATTCCAATCCATCTATGGCCAGTCAGTTAAGTAAGCGCAAACTCAAAGCCCTATGACAAAGCTGATGTGGTCACTGGTAGATTAAAGCGAAACTTCACACAAAAGGGCAGATTTTGCTTTAAGTCCTCCTCCCCTGCCACATTTGCATGTCATTATTTTAGGGGTGGAAAGGGGTACTTAGTTTTGACAGGTAGCCCCTTCCGCTTGTATCACCTCTCCCGTTCCCTCCCCGCAGTCTTCTGGGACACATTCACAAAGCGCAGCGGTCAGTCGGCTGTGAAGCCACATAGCCGGCTACACAGTTAGGATGCCAGCGCCAGGAACCCGAGGGCTAGTGTAGAACTAACCCGGGTGAGGACGGCACTGGATCCCTGGACAGGTAAACGTCCTTTTATTAAAAGTCAGAAGCTAAAGGATAATTTTTTTACAGAGTGAACCTCCTCTTTAAAGAAGATCTAATAGCCCTAGATGGGCTTCTGTTTTTTGACTGAAATGTGATGAGTGTGATCCTCCTTCTATCTAGCCCTTGATGTCTTTTATTTATTATATCAACAGTGAGCTAGCAAGGTGCTTATATCTTTATTGATCACTATAATGCCTTGTTGTTCCGAACACCTGGCAGATATAGTTGTTTGCCAACTTCCAATATTTCATGCACATGTTGGCTTACTGCTTGGGGGCTTCTGCTTCTCCGTGTCTGGATCTTGCTAAAAACTGGTTTCATTTAATTTGAAATGAAAATATATATTTTTTGAAAACAGTATAGAGCCAATTCTGCCTCAGAATGTCTTGTATAGTTTCAAAATCAAAAAGTGTGTTTTTGCATTTCAAGCTGAATTGAAAATTTCAATATGTGACTTTTTTCCAGGAGAAAGAAAAGAAACTGATGGTTACAGTAAACAAGGATCTTCTAATGGCGTTTGTATATTTTGATCAAAGTCATTGTGGCTATTTATTGGAGAAGGACTTAGAAGAAATTATTTATACCCTCGGATTGCATCTGTCAAGAGCACAGGTACTAAACCCTTCTGTTAGGTGTCTTCACAATTTCTGCCTCTGGAAAGTGTTTGCTCACCTGTTGGAGATTTCTCCTTTTTGGGTAGTGAGGGCTTTAGGTCTCCTGCTGGGTTTTTACTGCTACCCCAGACTGCAGAGGGCCGATTGTCCCCCACTTCTGACACAGCGGAGCCTCACCCAGAAGGGGATGATCCGCCTTAAGGCCTCCACCTGGTTTTCGCCTAAGCGATCCAAATGGAAGTTCTTCTCCCCTCCTCCCTCCCTGCAGTCTTCTGGGTCACATCACAGGTCCCAGAAGATTGCAGCACCACAAACAATGTGCAGCGATGCTCGTACATGTGCAGTGGGCACCCGGCTGTGAAGCCGCAAGCTATCAAGGCCAAAAAACAGCTTGGGTGAGCATATCGCTGGATCCTGGGACAGATGAGTGTCTGTTTTTAAAAGTCTTTTTAGTAGACTTTTTTTGTAGCTGATGACTAAAAAACACAAATATGACTGGAGTTCCTCTTTAAGCTGTCCATAGATTGATCGAAATTCAGCTGGTTCAGTAAGGGCCGGCTGACTTTCAATCCATCTATGGGAAGTCTAGTTATACAGAAGCCAATCTCTCAATCGACTTCTGTACAACCACCCTGTAGGTTTTTTTTTTTTCCTGATTACTGCCACCCGCTGTAGCTGATAACACTGATCATTGTATTCTGCCAGGGGGGAATGCTCCCCCCTGGCAGATTACATTAGCACAGCGGGAGGATTCCCCCATCCACATTGAATGGGTGGATGGGGGAAATCTGCACTGTTTTTCGTTCAGCCTGCTGATAAAAAATGTATACTATATGCCTTACTGTTGTCACCAGCCCATTCTGCTTTCTATGTAATGTAAAGGCTTACCAGATGCAGATTGAATAGTTTGTTTACTTAGATCCTCACACTACATAGTGGTTAGACAATCTGAAGGACACTGAACGATTCGATTTTAATGTTTGTGGCCACACTTGGTAATGAGGCTGTTTTGGCTTGGATGCAGCTTTATTCATTTGCAGATAGATTCTGCATTAGTAATTTACATGTGATCAGCTTTGAAGAGCTGTGGGCCTGCGATTACTTCCAATGGTGCTTCCTGCATGCAACTAATAGCAGGGAACCCCCCACAGGGTCTCCTACAGCTAATCGAAAACAGCATCATTGGCAAGTGTAAATAGGGCCTTAGGTGGCTCTCACACCCATTGTTTGAAAACTCCAAAGGAAGTTGTGCAGGTGTTCTATAAGTATATTGTATGGTGTGTTGGCAGCTTTTCAGAATCAATGTGCACTGTATTGTGTGTAATAGTTGTCAAAACATCAGGCCATACTTGTGTATTAGTAGGCAGCTGCATGTTCTTGTCTGTGGACCGGCCTGGGATCAAGGGGCTCTACAGAAATTGAGTCCTGTAAAGCCCCTGCACAAGTACTTGTCTGCCCTTTGGCACTGGCACCAGGTTCATTTTTACCATCCTTGATTTATTTAACCAATTCATGATCTCAATAAAATTTTGTTGCAGGTGAAAAAACTGTTAAGCAAAGTTTTGCTGAAGGAATCCTTATGTTACCGGAAGTTTACAGACACTTGCACAGATGATGGGAGTCATGAAGAGACTGATATTTGTAATGAAGATATTCTAGGTATTCTGTGAACTGTTATACCTTGGCGTTTGCCATCCATTGCAGGTTAAAAAGCATGCCCTGCAGATTTCTTAGATTAAAGTATGATTAGATTTATGAATGTAAAGGCATTTTTTTTTTTTCTCTTTAGTTTAGGACAGAGTGGAGAGAGGTTAGAACACTTGTCAGGTTTTTATCTGCCTATGCCCCCCGTTAGGGAGGTTAAACCTCTCTATTTGTCATGTGAACTGCTATCACTGAAAGTAAAAGAAAATCCCAGATCTTGGGTTGCCCCCAGAACAATAATAGCGGGGAAATCTTCCAATGGGGACAACCAGGGATTTCCTCTCACTGTGTGGGAGATAAAGCAGAACTTTACCCTTCTTTATGAGTTCCCTCCTCCCTATCCGCCCCTCCACTGCACAGCTATCTGTTTTGTTGGGTTTTTTTGTTCTTTCTACTTTTGTTTATTTTTTCATGGAGACTGATTTCTTCCCGACCCTTCTTCTGTCATTCGCCCAGGCAAATTACGTCAGCGCTCCTTGCTGTCTCCCTCGGGAAATGTGACTTGGATATCTGGAGAGGCACCGGGAGCATCCATTCACTAAAGTAGGAGGGGGGCGGGCCTAGCGACGCATCATTGGGAGGAGTGCCTGTGCCTCCTGATGACGTCCCAGAAGAAGATGGCATTGGGACCCGAGTACTGGCTACAGAGGATTGCAGCAGGACAACGCTGGATCCACTGGGTGGGTGGTTATCCTTCTTGTGCAGAACACCGCATCAGGTAGGCAGGGGAAGAAAAACCTTTTTTTTAGAGGGGTTGTGTAAAGTTCCACTTTAAAGTGGTTGTAAGGGTTCAAGGTTTTTTATCTTCATGTATTCTATGCATGAAGGTAAAAAAATCTTCTGTGTGCAGCATCCCCCCCAAATACTTACCAGAGCCTGACCCATGAAAGCCTCAGCTCTCCCTCCTCATTTTTTGAGACAGCAGTGGTAGCCATTGGCTCCTGCTACTGTCAGTCACAGCCAGTGAGGCGAGAGCATGGGCGGGGCCAAGCCACGCTCCGTATATGAATGGACACATGGAGCAGCGGCTCAGGAGCCACCATAGCAAGCTGCTTGCTTTGGGTGCACTAGGCAGGAGGGAGGGGTCTGGAGCGCCGGTGAGGGACCCGAGAAGAGGAGGATCTGGGCTGCTCTGTGCAAGACCACTGCACACAGTAGGTAAGTATAACATGTTTGTTATTTTTTACAAAAATGAACCTTTAATATCACTTTAATATTAATCTCCCCAATGGGACACAGATGTCAAATCTGACAGGGTTTAGAATCCTCCCTTATTCTACCAAAATTGGAAAAAAAAATATGTTGCCTTTTTAGTTTTACTTTAAATTGATTGACTTTCTCCAATTATTTCTTTACCAGGAAACAGATTTCTTTTGCCGTCCAAAATTGCACGATCTGGAGTGTCCTCTGTGGAAGAAAATGGCGGACTGATTGTGTACAACGGTGCGATGGTTGATGTGGGAAGTCTTCTGCAGAAGCTAGAAAAGAGTGAGAAGGCAAGAACAGAGCTGGAGCAGAGGCTTCAGGCTCTCCAGTCTAAAACAGGTATTCTAATTAAAGAAAAAAAAAAAGTGAAATTCCATCTTTGTATGTATGGCCTGTAATGCATAGACTGGAAAAGGGAAACTGCAGTTTTAAACAATCTTATTTCAGGGTGTGCAGAATCCATGGTGATCTGTCACAAAGAGTGATGAGGCTGTGGTGGTAGCAGTCTTTTAATGACTCACTTTCCACAAAATAATTGTATCACCAAAGCTAAAGTTTTCACCATGTGTTATATATACAGTATGTACCACATAGAACAGCATAAGCGTATGTTTGGTATTTAATGAATTTACTTCCTAATTGGCCTAAAAACGATATACAATCAGTAGTTGTTCTGGCACCTTCCTACTACAGCTTGTTTTAGAGGATCTCAGCCCCATACGCCGCATCAGTACAAAAATGGTGATAACCAACAAGTCTGGTACACAAAACTGCCATCTGTAGCTATTGGGATGGCGCTTTTTTCTTTTTTTTTCTGGTTCGTGCCAGTGGTCAGTTTTTTTTTTTTTTTTTTTTTCCCAGGCAAGGTGCCCTTGAAAAATATTTTCCGTCTCAAAGCATCCTAGTCTAGTGGCTAGTACAAATGAGAAAATTGTATGGCCAGCTTTACTCTACCAGGATGCCATAGCACCACTGATGACCTCGGGTGGCACTCCAGTTGTGGTCAAAGACCAAAAAAAAAGTTGGTGGGGATTTAACCTAGTTTCTTTTTCTTTAATGGGGACAATAAATGAGTGATATGGAGAACTGAGGGACAGTCTCCAAAAGGTACAGAAAGAACCTGACTAAGTGAATTTCAAGCAAGAATTTTTTATTTTTTTTTAATGTAGTGGAGGAGGCAGTAAGTTAGGGTATGTATGTATGTAGCTCTTTCTCTCACCATTTCAGTTCAGATCTGAACAACCAAAAAGGTCACATCTGTTCCCAAGGTTCTGTGTTTGTGCAAAGCTTTCTTTTACCCTCAGACACTTGGTTTTATAGGCTTCTCAATGCATTTTGTGGATGACTCATTTGTTAGTCTGTGTGGATCACTGCTGTATTTTGTTTGCCGCAGAGGTAGATGAAAAGACCATCTCTCAGCTAGAAGCTTCTAATAAAAGTTTATCTGGGGAGCTGAAAGAAACAAAGAGTGACCTCAGTCATTTACGGGAAAGCCTGAAATCCCTGGAAGACACAAACTGCCAATATGAGGACCAGCTGACTAAAACCATTCGAGAGCTTTCTGCAACCATGGAGGGGATCCAAACTGTTCTCAGCAGGGTAAGTGTGTGGTTTGTGGATACGGTGGACAGAATCTTCCCTCCAGTGGGATTTTGCTAAATAAAGTGAACATGACTGTATAGTTAGTCTGGTCACTTGTATCAAATTGCAGATACAAAGTATATTAATGCTCAGAGCCACTACTGATGTACAATAGGTGTTTGATTTTTGCACAGCACAAGGTAGATGCTTGTCATGCAGCTTTGTAGTGTAATGCCCCGTACACACGGTTGGAATTTCCGTCAAAAAAAGTGTGATGGGAGCTTTTGGTCGGATATTCCGACCGTGTGTATGCTCCATCCAACCTTTTCTGTCTGAATTTCTGCCAGCAAAAGATTTAGATCTGGTTATCTATTTTTCCGACGGAAAAACTTCTTGCTAGAAATTCCGTTCGTCTGTATGCAATTCTGACGCGCAAAAGACCATGCATGCTCGGAAACAATTAGACACATGCTCGGAAGCATTGAACTTCATTTTCTCGGCTTGTCGTAGTGTTGTACATAACCGCGTTCTTGACGGTCGAAAGTTCAGAGAACTTTTGTGTGACCGTGCGTATGCAAGGCAAGCTTGAGTGGAATTCAGTCAGAAAAACCATCCAAGATTTTTTTCGATGGAAATTCCGCTCGTGTGTATGGGGCATTAGCATTGTATTGGTCAGTGGAAGTTCTCATAAGGGGCAGTTGAATGGTGGGGGAACTATGCTGAGTGGATGGGGCTTCACTCCCAAGTCTGACAAAATTGAACATCAAGAAATCCGATACACAGGAATAGATTGAATTGAATGGTTTTTGCCCTTATAATAGTTTAGTCGGCTAAGTGATAGTGTAGTGGGCTTACATAAGGCTTACCTGCCACACTTTGTGCTTTTATTATGAGTATGGAATGTGTTTTGGCCTGCTTCCTGTTGAAACACCAGTCCAGTGCTTACTGGCATACTTACCTGAAGTATTTCTATAGCTCTAAGTGTGCACAGTGTGATGCCAGCATGGGGCGCTATTAGAGGAAGTGTGTCCTATAATACGGGAGCTGCCATCACCAACCTGTCCTTTTGTTACCTGGCTGTTATGGTGAGCCAAATGCTTTCTGAGTAACTGACCCAGAACAAGTATGCAAATTATGAACTTTTCTGACTCTACTAGCTGCACGATCGGTCCAGACCAGTGATTCAAAGTATGGAGCACAGAGACTGTTGAGTAACTGGTATTTTCAGAAGGAAGTTGGCAATAGGCAACTTCTTAATTTCTCTCTGCCTGCATTGGCAGGTAATTTTATTTTATATGAAAATCTGTACAGAGAGATATCGGCTGCCAATTCTGACTTCATCTTTTGAAAATGATCAATGTCTGGCTTTCATAACCCCACCTCTTTAATACTTTGAGTCAGAGAGTGTCTCCTCCCATTAGGCCCTCTGTTGTATTTAAAGCACAACTAGGGTTAAAATGTTTTGTTTTTCCCCCTATGCATTGGGGTTGTGCCCGCACTGCATGGGATGACTGCTCATTTTGTCTAGGGGGTGAACACAAAGCCTATACTCATCTGATCATCCAGAAATTGGCGATTTCCCCCGCGTCCAGCGGTGGTCTGTTCCTCACGTCTTCATGTCTGGAGTCAGTCTATAATAGGCATGATGACGTCAGGAGCATTCCACCATACTAGACCCTTGGTGCTGGAAAGATCAGAGGATTAGGTGAGTTTTTCTTGGCTCTCCACTCTCCTAAATAAAAATGAGGACAGCCCTACTGCATGAGGAAAAAAAATTGCCCGGAGTTCAGCTTTAAACTTAAAGTTAGTCAGTCTGTAAACTAAGGTCTGTTTTGTTAGTTTATGGCAGTAGTTTGTTATTTTTGAAACTTACAGCAGGCCGTGGCCATCTTAAGTCTGGGCATCTGAAGCCAGACTGCATTTCTTCCTGGATCTCATCCTTGCAGGTCTGGCACATGCTCAGTGCAGCACAAGCAGTGTAATAGGTTTCAGGTCAGGTTTCCATAGCAACGGCAGTGTCAGAGGAAGTTGCTGCCCCTTCCCAGAAGGCATTGCAAACAGGAAATGATGCGATGGGCCGCGGCCAGGGAGGAGGAAGTGAAAAATGAATGCAGCAGATATACAGTAAGTGCTGAGAAATAAAATAATTCAAAATATCCAATTCGTTTACAGTGCACAGTTTAGTGAGGGATGCTGAAGAGTTGTAAAAGTGGGTGGAACTCCACTTTAAAACCCACTTCACTAGACAAGCATCTCCTCCCACTGTTGTACATGAACCAAATATTAACTTTACTAGATGACAAGTTTCCTTCAACTATGTCCCTGCCGTACCAACACCAAATACCCCCTTCAGTTGCCGAGCATCTTCTCCCACTTTACATTACCTTGTACACCAACCATCTTTAATTTGTTCACAGAATCCCCTGGCATCTGAAGATCAGAAGTCAAAAGAGAATGGATCCAGTTTTTGATGCAACTTTCACCTTGTTTTGGGAAAAAAAATACGATGCTAAGTAATTTAATGCAATTCATGATTTTCCAGTGTGAAGAGAGATGGGATGTAGTTTTGCTTAATATTTAATGGAGGAGAACTGTAAATAGTCTTATGAATGAGTGAGATGCGTTGTGGTGATTTGCCTGTAATTAACAGCAGAATATACATTTTTGAAATAAGTTTAGGATAACATAAATGTTAGCAATTGAACTAGATTATATAATAAATACAATCTATATATATATATATTTTCTTTTGCTATCCCTCTTTTTTATGTATATATTAAATAACTGAAAGGTCTTAATTATTTTTATCTGGTCTTTTAGTATGTATTTCCATTTGTTGTGAGGAAATAATAGCTACACAACCTAGATTGACAGCACTCAGCAATAAAACTCTAGCCAAATCATGTCAGCTAATGCATTGGAATTACTTGTATTAATAAATTGCATTGTCTGTTTAATTTCTTCCCCTGTGTATAAATAAATGCAAGCAGTATTCAACTAATATTGTACAATAAAAGGCCAGTCTAAATTAATAAAATGCCTCATGACAAATTATCTTTCTGCTTTTTTGTGCCAGTTGTTTGTGTCTGCCCCAAATTTTAGAGAGTAATTGAATTCTGGGTCAAACCTTACTGTATCTGAGCACCAAACTGAAATGCTATTTAATTTTAATATTCAAAGAAAACCCATCTATCCATGTCTTCACTTTGACACCCCCCCCCCAGCCCAGCATTTCTTGCCGCAATGAACTTGAGTAAGGACAGATGATTCATGGAGCATTTACTTCCTGGCATCTACCTGCCCTTAGCTCAGGCAGGAGAGTGAAGCCATGAAGACTTTCAAGAAAAACAAAGTTTAAAGTAAGAATATAATATACCTTCTTATCTATTTAATAAGACCAGCAGCATAAGGATTAAAAATAGTTGAATGAATGTTTTGTTCAACTTTAAATTAGTTATCCCATGCAAAATACACAATTTAAACTTGTGTGTGAACATGATATACAAATGTCATGGTAACTTCTTTAAAGTATTTAAAGTGGGCCTTCACCGTAAACAATTCTCATATTGATGTATATTAATATATTTTGCACAGCCTCACTAAATATTTATAGGGCTTTTTGGACTCTCATAGTACGTCTGTGTGATGCGATGGCCTCCTGCTGGGCAAAAGGCTGGCCACTGGCAGAACTCTAAAAAGCTACACTATAATCCCAAAAGTTTACCGCGATTTGGGAGCAGTACTACTTTGTACAACTTTGCCACATTTTTGGCATTAACAAATGAAAACATACAGTAGTTGGTATGAATCATAAGGGGGAATTCCACGCCAAGTTTTAAATAAAAAAACTGGCGTGGGTTCCCCCCCAGGGGCATACCAGGCCCTTAGGTCTGGTATGGATTGTAAGGGGAACCCCCTACGCCGAAAAATCCATACCAGGCCCTTAGGTCTGGTATGGATTGTAAGGGGAGCCCCCTATGCCGAAAGATCGGCGTGGGGTCCCCCCAAAATCCATACCAGACCCTTATCCGAGCACGCAGCCCGGCCGATCAGGAATGGGGGTGGGGACGAGCTAGCACCCCCCCTCCTGGACCGTACCAGGCCGCATGCCCTCAACATGGGGGGTGGGTGCTTTGGGGCATGGGGGGGCGCCCTGCGGCCCCTCCACCCCAAAGCACCTGATCCCCATGTTGATGAGGACAAGGGCCTCTTCCCGACAACCCTGGCCGTTGGTTGTCGGGGTCTGCGGGCGGGGGGCTTATCGGAATCTGGGAGCCCCCTTTAATAAGGGGGCCCCCAGATCCCGGCCCCCCCACCCTATGTGAATGAGTATGGGGTACATGGTACCCCTACCCATTCACCTAGGGAAAAAAACGTCAATAAAAAACACAGTACACAGGTTTTAAAGTAATTTATTAGGCAGCTCGGGGGTCTCTCTGGCGTCTTCTCCCGGTGTCCACATCTTCTGCCGGCTCCACCGCTATCTTCTGCCGCTCTTTTGCCAGCGGTGGTCCGGACTTTTGGATCATCTTCTTCCCTCTTCTCTTCCAGAGATGTTGACACGACGCTCTCTCCAGCTGCAATGGTCTCTGAACGCTCCGCAACGGACTTATATAGGCGGTGACCCCGCCCCCTTATGCCCTCACAGTCCCTGGGCATGCTGGGACTGTGACGTTTTAGTAGGCGTGGTCAGGTGCTGACCACGCCCCCTTATGATGGCACAGTCCCAGCATGCCCCGGGACAGTGACCTCATAAGGGGGCGGGGTCACCGCCTATATAAGTCCATTGCAGAGCGTTCAGAGACCATTCCAGCTGGAGAGAGCGTTGTGTCAACATCTCTGGAAGAAAAGAAGGCAGAAGTCCAGACCACCGCTAGCACTTGAGCTGCAGAAGATAGCGGAGGAGCCGGCAGAAGATCAGGACACCGGAAGGAGATGCCGGAGAGACCCCCGAAGTCGGAAGAGGACCCCCGAAGTCGGAAGAAGTCCCCGGAGCTGCCTAATAAATTAATTTAAAAACCTGTGTACTGTGTTTTTTATTGACGCTTTTTTCCCTAGGTGAATGGGTAGGGGTACCATGTACCCCATACTCATTCACATAGGGTGGGGGGCCGGGATCTGGGGGCTCCCTTATTAAAGGGGGCTCCCGGATTCCGATAAGCCCCCCGCCCGCAGACCCCGACAACCAACGGCCAGGGTTGTCGGGAAGAGGCCCTTGTCCTCATCAACATGGGGACAAGGTGCTTTGGGGTGGGGGGGCCCGGCAGGGTGCCCCCCATGCCCTAAAGCACCTACCCCCCCATGTTGAGGGCATGCGGCCTGGTACGGTCCAGGAGGGGGGGGGCGCGCGCTCGTCCCCACCCCCATTCCTGACCGGCTGCGTGCTCGGATAAGGGTCTGGTATGGATTTTGGGGGGGACCCCACGCCGATTTTTCGGCGTAGGGGGTTCCCCTTAGATCCATACCAGACCTAAGGGCCTGGTATGCTTCTGGGGGGGGAACCCACGCCGTTTTTTTCATTTAAAACTTGGCGCGGCGTTCCCCTTATGGATTCATACCAGACAGCTGTCAGCACTGCCTATGGCGCATCGCGAAAGGAAAAAAAAGTTTTCCTTTCCCGATCAGCGAGCCAGGCTTGTGCTTACAAAGTCGTACTGAAGTCATGTCTATATTATAGTAGGCACGATTTGCATGCTACTTGAGGGTTTAACATTGAGATCTATGGAGTACAACTCGCATAGAAGTTGGACCAAAGTAGTGCAGGGACTACTTTCAAGTCGGCACGACTTAAAGTCGTGCCAATATGAATGGTAGTCATTGCAAATCATGGAGAATGACTTGTCATACGATTTTGCAGTACAAAATCGTGGGACAAGTCGTATAAGTGTGAAAGGAGCCTTAGTCCGTTGGGTTCAATATTGAGTTGGCCCACCTTTTGCAGCTATAACAGCTTCAACTCCTCTGGGAAGGCTGTCCACAAAGTTTAGGAGTGTGGCTATGGGAATGTTTGACAATTCTTCCAGAAGGGCATTTGTGAGGTCAGGCACTAATTGGATGAGAAGGCCTGGCTCACCGTCTCCGCTCTAATTCATCCCAAAGGTGCTCTATCGGGTTGAGGTCAGGACTCTGTGCAGGCCAGTCAAGTTCCTCCACCCCAGTGACACTAATACATTAAGCAGTGCTAAAAAATATGCACTGTTACTGTATCAATGACACTGGCAGGGAGGGGGTTAACATCAGGGGCGATCAAAGGGTTCAATGTGTCCCTAGGGGGTGCTTGCTAACTGTGTGGGGGATTGCTCTGACTGGGTGAAGACAGAGATCAGTGTTCCTGCTTAGCAGGAGCACAAGATCTTCATCTTCTCCCCTGTCAAATTGCCATTCTGCCTCTCCCCGGAACTATCGTGGGTAACCAGCGGACAGAGTCCGCCAGACCCACTGATTGGCATCCCCTGTGCCCAATTGTAGCACGCCTCCCAGTGGTTATTGCACGAAATGACGTACAGGTATGTTGTTTCAGGCAATAGAGCCAACCTTCCGCAGTACAGCTGCGGTCGGCAAGTGGTTAAGCAATCACATTCAAACTCATGTTAAATAAGAGTCAGTACACACCTGACATCATTTAAAGTGCCTCTGATTAACCCCAAATAAAGTTCAGCTGTTCTAGTAGGTCTTTCCTGACATTTTCTTAGTCAACTCCTACAGCAAAAGCCATGGTCTGCAGACAGCTTCCAAAGCATCAGAGGGGATCTTATGGTTAAGGTATCAGGAGAAGGGTACAAAAGAACTTCCAAAGCATTTGATATATCATGGAGTGAAGACCGTAATCAAGTGGAGAAAATATGGCACAACAGCGACGTCCCTCCAAAATTGACAAGAAGAAAACTGGTCAGGGCGGCTGCTAAGAGGCCTACAGCAACATTAACTACTTCAGCCCTGGAAGGATTTACCCACTTCCTGACCAGGCCATTTTTTGCGATACAGCACTGTGTCGCTTTAACTGACATGCTGTACCCAATCAAAATTGATTTTTTTCCCCACTAATAGAGCTTTCTTTTGGGATTTGGTCACCTCCTGTGGTTTTTATTTTTTGAGCTACAAACCAAAAAAAAAAGCAACATTTATGGGGGGAAAAAAACTGTACTTTCTGCTATAAAACATTTCCTGTAAAAAAAAAAACATTTATCAGTTTAGGCCATCATGTATTCTGCTACATATTTTTGATTTAAAAAAAAAAAAAATTACGACGTTTTGCGTCACTTTCTGGCGGCTGCTAGAACGGTTCTGCCCAGACATTTGAAGTTGAGGAGCATGCCTCCCAGGGGGATTGGGAAATTGAAGTGGACCAAATCAATAGCTTGGAACAAATGTACGGAAACTGGTAAAGAGGAGCAATTCTCCAAGATCTGGACCTCGTGGTCTATGTTTCGATACCCCTCAGAATTTATTCCATGGGCCACAGAGGACTCCACCGACGCACCTGTGTAGCCAGGGTGGAATGTCTCTCTCTCTCAATTTCTACATTCCTTACTGCCTTGACCTCTCTCAATGTTGCAGTGTTACACAATCACCTAAATCACATTCTCTAGTCTCATCAGACCGGAACAGTGGCGCACACAGAGCTTCCCTCTCAGAGAAAACGCGTTCAGCACAGCAACAAAAGCCCTAGCCTACTTGTAATGAGTGGGCACCACTCGTTGAGTTGATAGTGGTGCTCACCTACCCTTAATAAGCCCGGTTAGACGCTGTAGGTAGGTATACGCTCTAGGCTTATATACCACACTAAATCAATCGGAGATCACAAATGATCTAAACCATGAGACGGTATGACACCAGTGTTGCAAGGATGTATATTTCGGCTTATGTGGTATTGAATGACATATGTCTACTGTACAATTTTTCTATCTCAAAAAAATAGGATTGGATTAAAAAAA
This sequence comes from Lithobates clamitans, assembly GCA_037952925.1. Taxonomy (NCBI): domain Eukaryota; kingdom Metazoa; phylum Chordata; class Amphibia; order Anura; family Ranidae; genus Lithobates; species Lithobates clamitans. The sequence continues at coordinate 2,391,988 of JBBGZY010000830.1, forward strand.
AAAATCACAATAAGCGTATATTGATTAGTTTGCAGAAAAAGTAATCACGTCTACAAAATAGGGGATAGATTTATGGCATTTTTATTATTTTTTTTTTTACTAGTAATGGCGGCGATCTGTGATTTTTAGCGGGACTGATATTGCGGCGGACAGATCAGACATCTGACATTTTTTACACTTTTTGGGAATCAGTGACATTATTACAGTAATCAGTGCTAAAAATATGCACTGTTATTGTACTAATGACACTGGCAGGGAAGGGGTTACCATTGGCGATCAAGGGGTTAAATGTGTTCCCTGCAGGTGTTTTCTAACTGTATGGGGGACTGTGTGACTGGGGAAACACACAGATCCATCTTCCTGCTTAGCAGAAAGATAGGATCTGTGTGATCTCCCCTGTCAGAACAGAGATTTGCCTTGTGTACACAGGCAGGTCCCCATTCTGTCACTGCGGGGACCAATCGTGGGTGGCCAGCGGAACATTGAGTCTGCTGGACCTGCCGATTGGCTCCCTAGCGAGTTCCCCAGCCGACGTACAGCTGCGGCGATTTGCGGGATCGTGCCACTGTATAATGACGGCAGCTGGTCGGCAAGCAGTTAAAGAAGCTGCAGGAATATCTGGCAAATACTGTGTGTGGTACATGTGACAACAATCTCCCATAGTCTACATATGTCTGGGCTATGGGGTAGACTGGCAAAATGGAAGTCTTTTCTTATGAAGAAAAACATCCAAGTCTGGCTAAATTTTGCAAAAACACATCTGAAGTCTCCCAAAAGCATGTGGGAAAAGTGTGTTTTGGTCTGATGAAACCAAGGTTGAACTTTTTGGCCATAATTTCAAAAGATACAGTATCTCACAATGTATTTTATTATATCTTTTCATGTGACAAGACTGAAGAAATGGCACGTTGCTACAATGTAAAGTAGTGAGTCTATAGCTTGTATAACAGTGTAAATTTGCGGTCCCCTCACAATAACGCAACACAGCCATTAATGTCTAAACCGCTGGCAACAAAAGTGAGTACACCCCTAAGTGAAAATTTATAAATTGGGCCCAAAGTTGTCAATATTTTGTATGGCCACCATTATTTTCCAACACTGGGTTATTCTTGGGCATGAAGTTCACCAGAGCTTCACAGGTTGTCACTGGAGTCCTCTTCCACTCCTCCGTGACGACACTGGTGCGCTCCTCCACCTTTCCTTTGAGGATGCTCAATAGGGTTTAGGTCTGGAGACATGCTTGGCCAGTCCATCACCTTAACTCTCAGCTTCTTTAGCAAGGCAGTGGTCATCTTGAAGTTGTGTTTGGGGTTGTTGTCATACTGCCCTGCAGCCCAGTCTCTGAAGGGAGGGGATCATGCTCTGCTTCAGTATGTCACAGTACATGTTGGCATTCATGGTTCCCTGTAGCTCCCCAGTGCTGGCAGCACTCATGCAGCCCCAGACCATGACACTCCCACCACCATGCTTGACTGTAGGCAAGACACACTTGTATTTGTACTCCTCACCTGGTTGCCGCCACACACGCTTGAAACCATCTGAACCAAATACATTTATCTTGGTCTCATCAGACCACAGGACATGGTTCCAGTAATCCATATCCTATGTCTGCTTGTCTTCAGCAAACTGTTTGTGGGCTTTCTTGTGCATCATCTTTAGAAGAAGCTTCCTTCTGAGACGACAGCCATGCAGACCAATTTGATGCAGTGTGTGGGTTTGATATAAAATTTATATAAAAAAATGTCATACATATAAAAATAAATGTTTACCTTTTGCTCTTCTAGGGTTCCTCGGCAGTTCTCGGCTCCTCCCCACATCAGATAACCACCCCCCTCTGCCCAGGAGAAGCACTCTCCTTGGGGTTACCCCCCCCCCCCCCATAGACACCGAATGCAGGACTTGGCCCCTGAACCCCCGCGGCCACATCATTTGATTTGATTGACAGCAGCAGGAGCCAATGGCTGTGCTGCTATCAATCTATCCAATCAACAGCCGAGAACCCCCTAGCAGAAAGACGGCATGGCCCAATGGGACAAGTTCGAGGGTTCAGGTAAGTAAAATGGGGGGGCAGGTCACTGACAGGTGTTTTTCCACCTTAATGCCTAGGATGCATTAAGGTGAAAAAAAACAAGCCTTTACAACCCCTTTAAGTGCCTCAAACCACCAGGCCCAGACAGTTTCTCTGTACATGATCAAATCAGACAGCCCCTTGCACTACATAGTTGAGGGTAGGGCTGCAACTAACGATTATTTTCATAATCGATTAGTTGGCCGATTTACGTGTGGTGTATAATTTAGTTAATAGGTAAAGTTTTTTTTTTTTTTTGTTTTTTTTTAAAAAGGCAATTTATTCTTAAATATCTCTATGCAGTGGTAAATATTAAATAACCAACTATATGGTTAGAGAGCAAAAAATCGAATCCACTCTGAGAATAACAGATCGAAGAGATATACTGTATATAGTAATAGAGGAGATGTACTATTAAAGGGTGAATCTGGTAAATACCATCAGACTCAGATTTTTATTTATTTTATTAAAAACAAAAAATGTCTTCCTTCAAAAAAAAAAAAAAAAAAAGTAATTTTAAGAGCGTTCATTCGATTTTCAAATAGTTAGTGGGGGCAAATCGACGTTCATTTTCAACCACAGTGACGGGAAAATTTGGAAATAGAAAACTTTAGTCAAAAGGAATTTGACAATGTACCGTATATACTCGAGTATAAGTCGAATTTTTCAGCACATTTTTTTGTGCTGAAAGTGCCCCCCTCGACTTATACTCGAGTCAAGCACTTTTCTGCAGCAAAAAATTTCATTTTCCGAACCGACTTTGGGGCCCCGTATCTCAGGGCCACTTAGTGCTAGGAACCCCAAATTTGGAGTGCAAACCCAGTGGAACTGGTACCATAACATATCCAAAGTTGGGGTTCCTAGCACTAAGTGGCCCTGAGATATGGGGCCCCAAAACCGGTTCAGAAAATGTCATTCTCTGCTGTAGAAAAGTGCTTGACATTTTCTGAACTGATTTTTGGGGCCCTGTATCTCGGGGCCACTTGGTGCTAGAAACCCCAGCTTTGGAAATTTTATGGTGCTAGTTCCACTGGGTTTGCACACCAAATTTGGGGTTCCTAGCACTAAGTGGCCCCGAGATACGGGGCCCCAAATTTGGTCAACTGTGTCCATCTGCAGAAATGTCATTTCGGGACCCTTTGGGTTCAGAGACCCCAAATTTTGGCTGCAGCTAGGGGGCATCTAGGAACCCTTAACTACCAAGTTTGAAGTTCAGGGGACCTATGGCTGCAAATGGGCACAGTGAGGCATGCAAATGGGAACAGTGATGCTGCAAATTGGCATTGTTTGACCCCCTTTTCCACTTACAGTAGCTGTGCATTTCTCACCCTCGTCTTATACTCGGGTCAATAAGTTTTTCCCATTTTTTGTGGTAAATTAGGGCCTCGACTTATACTCGGAACGACTTATACTCGAGTATATACGGTATGCGGTTTTTGTTCAGAAATTACATTAATTTTAAAAACAGAATGTTAAAAACAAGTGAAAATTTCAAACAACATTCTTTCATTCAGCAAATGTACAAAGATTTTTCGTCTGAATATTGATCCATGTGGCCAGCATAAGGCTCAGTACACACCTATGCAGTTTGCTTTTGATCTGTTTCTGCAGTGATTTTTGCACACGTGATTTTGCTGCGATTTGCGTTTTTGCAATTTTTTTTGGCTAATTTGTTGTTGGGCAGTTTAAAAAAAAAAACACAAATTTCTGCAAAAACCCTTTTTATGCTTTTCTGCAGCTATAAAGTATATTGAACCAAAAATGCACCATTTTGCGTTAAAAAAAGTTCCTGACCATTTCCAAATACACAGCGACTGGAAAAAAAAAAAAAAAAAAAGCATAGATGTGAACGTGTCCCATAGGAAACCATATAAAAGAATTGTAGTGCGTTTCTGCAAAAAGCACCAAAAAAAACATAGTGAACTAGCTCACAGCAGCAAAGAGCTGCATGCCACTGTGCTGGAAGCAGACACAGCCACCGGCGGGTTTGCCATCTGTTTGAAAAAAAAAAAGTAGCCGAGATCAACGCAATGGCGGACCTGGTGGCCACGGATCGTGGCCTCCGGGAGAAAGTCTTCAAGACATGGTTTTAGTGGCACAAATTCATCTAATCTGAGGAGCATGCGGAGTTGGTGACTTAACTCCCCTGTGAGATGGGACCAATGTAAAGGCTCCCCAGATATGGTTGCAGGTGCTGGCTGGTTGTTGACCTTCCCCTCCCCCTTACATCTCTCTTTTCATTACTTTTGCTATTGCTCTCCTTGCTGCTTGGCCCTCTGGGTCTTACCTGCTGTCTCAATCCTTTTTTTTAACAAAATAAAATGGTGTTAACTGTTAAAAACCGTGCGGGATACAGAGACTTCCTAGTCCTTGAAGCCCACTGTCTGAAATGCATGTCATATGTTTACCTAATGATGACACTGATGTCCGAGCATGTGACCTTATAGGTGGAGATGATCCACTGTGTGTTTAATATTGTTGATCTTTCTGTATAACCGTACACCCTATTGAAGAATTATAAAAAAAAATGCTTAATCTTTTCTGAACCAGAACTACATTCATAGTATATTGTTACATAGGGGAGCTGGAATTTAGAGAGAGAAGTAAACCTGGCCTTTAAATTGCTAGCCAAAATTGTGGCCAACAGACAACTCCTTTCAAGGTTCCCTGATCCAGAGAGCATGTTGGCTTTGTTGCTAATAGACAAGCCCCTGACAATATACACAAGGTAATACATAATCTCCGCCACAATCTACAGGGCATGTTTTTGTCACCCAACATACTGTTGTGCTCAAAAGGTTTTCATACCCTGGCAACCTTGAAATGTTGGCATTCATATTGAAAATATGACTGATCATGCCAAAAAACAGTTTTAACCACCTCAATGCAGGACACTTTGACCCCCTTCCTGCCCAGGCCAATTTTCAGCTTTTAGCCCTGTCACATTTGACCGAGAATTAGTCATGAAACACTCCCCATATGAAATGTGTATATCCTTTACCACAAAAAGAAAGCTCCATTTGTGTGACATTTATTCACTGCTGGATTTTTTATTTTTGCGCTACAAATGAAAAAAGACTGGACTTTTTTTTTTTTTAATTAATTATTGGTGGGACACAGGTACACTGAAGGTTTGTTGATGGTCCACCGGCGAACACAGACAGATGATGCTGTCACAATGGAACACTATTAAAGATGTTTTGTGCACTAGTACAGATGTGATGGGACATTGTGAAAGATGTTTATTGGACAGGGGCAGTGGTGCTCGGTGTACTGTGTGGGGATGGCTGCAGTCTGACAGTGCTGTGTGTAAAATCATCCTTACATACAGAGCTGTCATAAAAACTGCAGTTTCCCCTGCTCGGAGCTCAGCCGAGAGAACTGTCAGAGAACTGTGCATTTTTATAGCACTGATCAATGTAATAATGTCACTGGTCCCCAAAAAAGTGTCATTTGGGGTCAGATTTGTCCGCTGCAAACAAAAATCATGCCATTACTAGTAAAAACAATGAAAAAAAAAAGTCATTAAATCTATTCCATAGTTTGTAGGCGCGATAAGTTTTGTTGAACCAATATATGCCTATTGCGATTTTTTTACCAAAAATATGTAGAAGAACATATAATTGGTCTAAACTGATGAATAAATTTGTTTTGTTTAATTTTTTTTTTTTTTGCATATGTATTATAGCAAAAAAAAAAATCTCTCAAAAGTGTCACTCTGATTATAGCGCAAAAAAAAAAAAAAAAAATACCACAGAGGTGATCAAAAACCACCAAAAGAGAGCTCTATTTTTGGGCAAGGTCAATTTTGTTTGCACGACCGCGCAAATGTCAGTTAAAGCGATGCAGTCCCCCATCTCAAAAAAATGGCCTGGTCATTAAGGGGGCAAATCCTTCCGTGGCTGAAGTGGTTAAAAAAAACAAAAAGACTTTGAAGTATACGACAATAAAAATATTGAAATTGGAGAAAAAAAAAAAAACACCTTCCCTCACAAAACAAAAAAGTTGTGACTGGAGTACCACTATTTTTTTTCCTTTAATTCTGTGGCCCTTGACAAAACTTTTAGTCTGGAATAGTAAAAGATAACAAAAAGGCAGCAAAGTTAAACAGGTCAGATTTTCTGTACTGTTAGGACTTTTTTCCCCCTATATACTGACATCCAAAAGGGAGATTTCACATCACCACAAGTACAGTCAGGCCATGCTCTGAGGAAGGGACTTTCATTGTTTACAACTGGCCACACAGGTTACAATTTGACTGCATTGTCTCCCTAAGGCCGGGTTCACACCTATGCGAATTAAATGAGGGTTTCCCCGCATCCAACTCGCATAGCAGGAGAATGTGACTGGCTCCCTATGGAGTGGGTTCACATATATCTTTGTTGCGGCTGCGGAGCGCACTGCACAGAAATGCTGTGCATCTTTAGCTCCGTTTCAGGGCCGAATTGAGGCAAAGATTCTGCCCTGATTCGTCCCTGAAACTGAGGACAGGGACGGACAGCGTTGCTGTGCGATCCATAGCCGGTTTAGGTGTGAACCAAGCCTAAAGCAGAGCTCTAGTCTCTGATAGGGCTGCAACTAACGATTATTTTCATAATCGATTAGTTGGCCGATTATTGTTTTGATTAATCAGTTAATAATCTTTAAAAAAAAAAAAAAATGTGGTGTATAATTAAGTTAATATGTAAAGTTTTAAAAAAAGGCAATTTATTCTTAAATATCTCTATGCAGTGGTAAATATAAATAACCAACTATATGGTTGGGAGCAAAATATCTAATCCACTCTGAGAACAACAGACAGAAGAGAGATATACTGTATATACTATTAGAGAAGATATACTGTATATACTATTAGAGGAGAGAGATATACTGTATATACTATTAAAGGGGAAATATTGTATAAACTATTAGAGGGGAGATATACTGTACATACTATTAACCACTTGAGCCCCGGACCATTATGCTGCCTAAGGACCAGAGGTCTTTTTCCAATTTGGCACTGCGTCGCTTTAACTGCTAATTGCGCGGTCATGCAATGCTGTACCCAAACGAAATTTGCGTCCTTTTCTTCCCACAAATAGAGCTTTCTTTTGATGGTATTTGATCACCTCTGCGGTTTTTATTTTTTGCGCTATAAACGGAAAAAGACCGAAAATTTTGAAAAAAAATGATATTTTCTACTTTTTGTTATAAAAAAAAATCCAATAAACTAAATTTTAGTCCTACATTTAGGCCAAAATGTATTCGGCCACATGTCTTTGGTAAAAAAAAATGTCAATAAGCGTATATTTATTGGTTTGCGCAAAAGTTATAGCGTCTACAAACTAGGGTACATTTTCTGTAATTTACACAGCTTTTAGTTTATGACTGCCTATGTCATTTCTTGAGGTGCTAAAATGGCAGAGCAGTACAAAACCCCCCCAAATGACCCCATTTTGGAAAGTAGACACCCCAAGGAAATTGCTGAGAGGCATGTTGAACCCATTGAATATTTATTTTTTTTGTCCCAAGTGATTGAAAAATGAAAAAAAAAAAAAAAAAAAATTTACAAAAAGTTGTCACTAAATGATATATTGCTCACACAGGCCATGGGCCTATGTGGAATTGCACCCCAAAATACATTCAGCTGCTTCTCCTGAGTATGGGGATACCACATGTGTGGGACTTTTTGGGAGCCTAGCCGCGTACGGGGCCCCGAAAACCAATCACCGCCTTCAGGATTTCTAAGGGTGTAAATTTTTGATTTCACTCTTCACTGCCTATCACAGTTTCGGAGGCCATGGAATGCCCAGGTGGCACAAAACCCCCCCAAATGACCCCATTTTGGAAAGTAGACACCCCAAGCTATTTGCTGAGAGGCATGGTGAGTATTTTGCAGCTCTCATTTGTTTTTGAAAATGAAGAAAGACAAGAAAAAACATTTTTTTTTTCTTTTTTCAATTTTCAAAACTTTGTGACAAAAAGTGAGGTCTGCAAAATACTCACTATACCTCTCAGCAAATAGCTTGGGGTGTCTACTTTCCAAAATGGGGTCATTTGGGGGGGGTTTGTGCCACCTGGGCATTCCATGGCCTCTGAAACTGTGATAGGCAGTGAAGAGTGAAATCAAAAATTCACGCCCTTAGAAAGCCTGAAGGCGGTGCTTGGTTTTCGGGGTCCCGTACGCGGCTAGGCTCCCAAAAAGTCTCACACATGTGGTATCCCCGTACTCAGGAGAAGCAACAGAATGTATTTTGGGGTGTAATTTCACATATTCCCATGGCATGTTTGAGCAATATATCATTTAGTGACAACTTTGTGGAAAAAAAAAAAAAATTTGTCTCTTTCCCGCAACTTGTGTCGCAATATAAAATATTCCATGGACTCGACATGCCTCTCAGCAAATAGCTTGGGGTGTCTACTTTCCAAAATGGGGTCATTTGGGGGGGGTTTGAACTGTTCTGGCATTTTATGCACAACATTTAGAAGCTTATGTCACACATCACCCACTCTTCTAACCACTTGAAGACAAAGCCCTTTCTAACACTTACTGTTTACATGAAAAAGTTATTTTTTTTTGCAAAAAAATTACTTTGAACCCCCAAACATTATATATTTTTTTAAAGCAAATGCCCTACAGATTAAAATGGTGGGTGTTTAATTTTTTTTTTTCACACAGTAATTGCGCAGCGATTTTTCAAACGCATTTTTTGGGGAAAAAACACACTTTTTTAAATTTTAATGCACTAAAACACACTATATTGCCCAAATGTTTGATGAAATAAAAAAGATGATCTTAGGCTGAGTACATGGATACCAAACATGACATGCTTTAAAATTGCGCACAAACGTGCAATGGCAACAAAATAAATACATGTTTAAAAGCCTTTACAGGTTACCACTTTAGATTTACAGAGGAGGTCTACTGGAAAAATTACTGCACTCGATCTGGCCTTCGCGGTGATACCTCACATGCATGGTGCAATTGCTGTTTACGTTTGACGACAGACCGCCGCTTGCGTTCGCCTTAGCGCGAGAGCAGGGGGCGACAGGGGTGCTTTTTTTTTTTTTTTTTTTTTTTTATCGTTATCTCGGGGAATGTAAATATCCCCTATGATAGCAATAGGTAGTGACAGGTACTCTTTTTTGAAAAAATTGTGGTCTATTAGACCCTAGATCTCTCCTCTGCCCTCAAAGCATCTGACCACACCAAGATCGGTGTGATAAAATGCTTCCCCAATTTCCCAATGGCGCTATTTACATCCGGCGAAATCTAAGTCATGAAATGCTCGTAGCTTCCGGTTTCTTAGGCCATAGAAATGTTTGGAGCCATTCTGGTCTCTGATCAGCTCTATGGTCAGCTGGCTGAATCACCGGCTGCATTCTCAGGTTCCCTGTTGAGACAGGAGAGCCAGAAAAAAAACACGGAAGACGGTGGGGGCATTCCCTCCCACAGCTTGTAAAAGCAGTCTAGAGGCTAATTAGCCGCTAGGATTGCTTTTACATGAAAGCCGACTGCTGGCTGAAAAGAATGATACCAAGATGATACCTAAACCTGCAGGCATCATTCTGGTATAACCACTCAAAGTCGTGAATGGCGTACCTGAAGACAAAAAAATGGTTAACAATGGTTAACAATAAAGCACAGTAAACAGTAAAGTATAAATAATTATATACCTGAAAAACAAACATGATAAAACATAACAATAACAATAAAACATTGCAGAATAGAATACAGTAAAAAAGAGCAGAACAATATAGAGAGAGAGAGAACAATAAAACGACAACTATTTTTTTTTATTTTATATATTTATTTTTTTTTTACACTTTTTTTGTAACCGGTTCCAGGTTCGGGTCTCTCAAAATGCGATGGCATCTTGGGAGACCCTGTGAAAGTGTGCCTAGTATGTGCAATGCTGTACCCTACGCTAATACTCAACTAGTGAATGGTAGCGTTCAAAACATTCACCAATGCAAAGACCATTATTGTCAGGACAGGAGGGACAATAATAGCGGGTGTCACGCCTATATCTGCACTTGCTGCAGACACAACATCTTTTTTGGGGGGTTCGCTGGGTAGGGGTACTCGGGAGGACATATAAATGCCTCTCATACAGCCGACTGCATTTGGTTGGGGATGTGAATGGGGGAAGTACGGGCGCTGCAGAAGCGGTGGGTTCCCAATTAGGATTGGCGAATGCAGCAGGAAGGGCATTATGGGCACGACGCTCCTGTGTTTGTCTTTTTGGTGGCAGCGGGACACTATTTGTGCTTGCCACCTCACCAGCTTGAACTGCACTTATGGGACTCGCCACGTCACCACGTGTTACTGTAGTGCTGGTTTGAATACGACCGGGGTGTACTACGCCGCTGGTGCTTGCCAGTTCACCAAAACGCTACCAAAAAAACTGTTAGCGATCGCAGGGATCAGGCCTGACTCTGCGAACGCTGCAGTTATGCGTTTAGAGTTTTGTAAGTGACAGTGATCGATCGGTACTGCACTTGGGTGGGCTGGGCTGGGCCGGGCGGAGGGGCAAAACGCAGGTGCTAGCAGGTATCTGGGCTGATCCCGCTAACACTGCGTTTTTGGGAACCCTAAACTGCTGGTGACGCTAGTATAGATCTGATCGGATCAGATATTGATCCGATCAGATACTATACCACTAAGGGAGGTGTACGGTGCGTGCGTGGGTGTTAGCGGTACTGGCGCTAACCTGACGCTGCCTGAGGCTAGTGCTTGCCAGTTCACCAAAATGCTACCAAAAAAACTGTTAGCAATCGCAGGGATCAGGCCTGACTCTGCGAACGCTGCAGTTATGCGTTTAGTGTTTTGTAAGTGACAGTGATCGATCGATACTGCACTTGGGTGGGCTGGGCGCAGGCGCAAAACGCAGGTGCTAGCGGGTATCTGGGCTGATCCCGATAACACTGCGTTTTTGAGAACCCTAAACTGCTGGGGACGCTAGTATAGATCTGATCGGATCAGATATTGATCCGATCAGATACTATACCACTAAGGGAGGCGTATGCTGCGTGCGTGGGTGTTAGCGGTACTGGCACTAATCTGACGCTGCCTGGGGCGACGCATATCACCGCCGGGCGATTAGGGGGCTAAACCTTTATTAGGTAATAAACGGCGGGTGCCCTGACACTATAAAAAATAAACAAACTAACCAGCGTCACCCGTAACGGTTATACGGTGATCAGTGGTGAAAGGGTTAACTAGGGGGCAATCAAGGGGTTAAAACATTTATTAGATAGTATATGGGGGTCCCTGTCGCTATAAAACGCTGACGGCAAACCTAAAATATTTACCTCACTAACTAGCGTCACCAGCGACACTAATACAGCGATCAGAAAAATGATCGCTTAGCGACACTGGTGACGGGGGGTGATCAAGGGGTTAAAACTTTATTAGGGGGGGTTAGGGGGGTACCCTAGACCTACAGGGGGGTAACAGTAACTGTGCTAACACAGTAACTGTCACAAACTGACACCTAGCAGTAATCAGAAAAAAAAAAAAAAAACTGCTGGTGTCAGTTTGTGACAGGGGGGGGGGGGGGTGATTGGGGTGTTTTGTATGCCTGGCATGTTCTACTGTGCGTGTGTGTGTGTTGGTGCACTCACATACCTGTCTTCTCTCCTCGGGCCGGAACGGAAACTACCGAGCCGAGGAGAGATGACATCACTTCCTTTGCTGCTGTTTAGCATACAGCAGCAAAGGAGTGTTCCCATTGGCCGGCGGCGATCGCGAGGGGGGGGCCACGAACGGATGGCCTCTCCCTCGTCTCCGATCGCCAGGGAACAAAACGGTACCGCCTCGGACCCCCCTCCCGCGGGAGGCAAATCACGTACATGTACGTGATTTTGCCTGCCCGTGCCGCCTTGCCGACGTACATCGGCGTGAGGCGGTCCTTAAGTGGTTAAAGGGTGAATCTGGTAAATATCAGACTCAGAGATCAAATTTTTTTCTTAAAAAAAAAAAAAAACACGTCTTCCTTAAAAAAAAAAATGTAATTTTAAGAACGTTTGTTCGATTTTCTAATCGTTAGTGGGGTCAAATCGACGTTTATTTTAAACCACAGTGATGGGAAAATTTGGAAATAATCAAAGGAATTTTCAGACAGTGTATGTGGTTTTCGTTCAGAAATTACATTCATTTTAAAAACAGAACGTTAAAAACAAGTGAAAATTTCAAACAACATTCTTTCATTCAGTGAATGTACAAAGATTTTTCGTCTGAATATTCTCGTCTGAAAAAAATTGATCCGTGTGGCCAGAATAAGGCTCGGTACACACCTATGTAGTTTGCTTTTGATGGGTTTCTGCAGTGCATTTTGATTTTGGCGCACGTGATTTTGCTGCAATTTGTGTTTTTGCATTTTTTTGGCCAATTTGTTGTTAGGCAGATTACAAAACACAAATTGCTGCAAAAACGCATTACATGCTTTTCTGCAGCTTCTCCATTGAAGTATATTGAACCAGAAAAGCACAGTTTCACGTTAAAAAAAGTCCCTGACCCTTTCCAAATACGCAATGGCTGAAAAAAGCATAGATGTGAACGTGTCCATAGGAAACCATATAAATGAACTGTAGTGCGTGTATGCAAAAAGCACCAAAAAATACAGATTAGGAAGATTGCCTAGCAACAAGGGTTTCAGGTAAGTAATTTTTTTTTTTTTATCGCATTTTTTTATAAAAAAATTTGCAGATTTTTGGTGCAATTTTTTTTTTTAGGGTGGCCCTTCACTTTAAACTATATGATTGCTGGTAGATCTAAAGGAGATTGTACAATTATATAGCCAGCTTAAAAGGGACCTTCAGTCATTTTTTCAACTTTCCATCCATTAAATCCTGCTAAAAACTCTGGATAGTAAAACTTTTTCTGCCAGTAAACACCTTATACAGCCCACTTCCTCTTTGTCTGGTCATTAGCCTAGGCTTATGACATCATGCACAGCTCTGAGAGTTTGCCAGGAAGGGAGGGGGGATGAGTCATAAGAGGGCCAATGAGAGCTGCAGAGCTGGAGGCGTGCCTCTGTAAATCTAGGGAGCGAACACGCAGGAGCTTCAGCTGCCCACAGTTAAAATGCGTGCAGCCAAACTTAGTAGAGGGAGATTTCTGCAGCATATTTGGCAAGTACAGAATCACGGTATATATAAAATATGCAAAGTGGTTGAATGGAAGCTTCAGAATGGCAAAAATGTTTTATTACAAATTATGTGAGCAGACTGCAGTTCCTCTTTAAGACCATCTTTTTTTTGTATAAGCTATATACCAGACCATTAAACATTCACTTACAATGCATAGAGAGGGCAAAGCCTGCCTATATAATGCCTCCACTTTTTATCCAGGAAAAGCTGTAACGAATTGGGCCACCCTGCCCTTAAAAATTGCTTTGCAGCTTAGTTATCCAATGTGCTGGAAGCAACAGGCAAGCCAAGTAAATAGACAGCCCTCTACAACCATTGTAGGATCTTTGTTGATCATGTGACAAAAAGCTGCAGTCCTGTTCAGTGTATATTAAACACACAGATTTCACTTGTTGCCCTTAACCACCCATTGTCAGCAATCACTTCTTGGAATGACAATTCTAAGTCATCTAGACCACTGAATAATTTACATGTAGGAAAATAATGCACAACTACATCCAGGACATAATTATTCTTTTTTAACTTATTTTATTGCTTATCATAACAGCTGTAACTTGAATCATTTTCTTCAAAACATGTCTAAATATGAAAAAAAAAAAAAAACACGTTTTGATATTGTACAAAATTTTACAAAATTTACAGAATTAAAAAAAAAAAAAAAAAAAAAAAAAAACTTGACAATAGACAGAAAACAGTTCATGTAAAATATATCCCCAACTTCCTGATTTTACGTCATGTTTAATACAAAATAAAGCACTTTCTGTCCAACGTGGAGGATTGATTGGACGCCTTGTTTCCATTAAAATGAATGCTTGTTTTCCAGTATACAGAACCAAAAGGAAAACATTTTCCTGATTGCCACAGCATGGCAGTATGCAAAAGGTTAAGGCACATTAAAATATCTGGTTTCCCGTTAAACATTTAGGTTGGCATTAAGTATAGTGTAATTTTCCTAATTGTGTTTAAAGGAAAGTGGGCAAAGTGATGCAGTTTATTACTTATAAAGTTATGCTGGCAGCTGAAACTATTCACAATTAGAGTATATAGTATATAAACACATTTAAAAAAGGAGTAGTCCAGCCTGAACTTGTTTGGCTGCGCTTCTCCTATGGGTCACAGGAGTGCAATCCGTTTTGCACTCGTGTGACCCGTCTTCAGCAGAGAGCGGTTTTAAGTCTGAAGATTTTCGGATCGTTCGTACGGTTCGACAGTCAATTTCGCTTTTTTGTCAGACAAAAGCTGGATGTGCAGACTAACATTTTTGTCAGATATGTACACAACGCCCCATTTTCATTTCATTAGTACAGTTTTCATACTAAAAAAAAAAAAGTTAAAAAAACGTAACCGAAAAAAACGTAAGAGCAAGACTAGGCATAGAATACATACAAAACTATTCAACACATTACGTCACTTCTGACATTGTATTCTGTCATCTGAAAATCTTGGTTTTGTGAGTAACCGCTTCACTTTCGACATGAGACTAGCATGCCACAAAAAACGGACTTTCAGTCGTCCAAAAATCTAAGCGTGTGTACGAGGCTTTAGTCTCACCAGTTGAAGTTGATTTGACTGAAAAATAAAAACTATCACACATGAGACTGACTGCATATGCTGACAAAACTAAAAACATAAAAGTCAGGTAAACCTGCTAGTAAATTAATTTTAAAAGCTGGACACAATTACACAAAAACGAAAGCGTAAGTATAACTGTGCCAGTTAGGTAATTAATAAACGGGACTTTTCCCCCATTTGAGTTGAATGGGGAAGAACTAGAATCCAGACAGATTTTTATTCAGGTTCTTATTGGAGAGATAATTCCTGGCTCAGTGACAACAAAAGAAAGGAGATCTACTCAGTGGCAACATATGCAGCAAAAACCCAATGGAGGTTCAATGCCTAAAGTGCTTTTATTGCCATTTAAATGCTGTGGACTTCCTTGCCTGGTGTACTTGATGTGATTGTAGCCGTATTAGTGCAATTGTGACAGAGAAAATTGAGTACTGTCTGTGATACTTTATTTGCACTAACATCCAGTTTTTTTAGGACAAGCTTTCAGGGTATGTCCCCTTTTTCAAGGTCCAAGCGCTGCTGACCTGTGTTTCCTTTGCGATCAGGTTGGTTAACTGCTTCTTTATGCCTGGTGTAAAAAGCAAAAAGGATGAGGAAATCTTCTGCCCAACTGGGACAAAGACCAGAAAAAAAAATCTGGGAGGAAAGGCTCTAATCCTTCCCCATTATTATTAAAATTAACATATGAAAAGTTTATCTGTATTAAAAAGGTAATTTCCCTGGCAGTCAACAGTTGTTTGGATCTTTTAAATTTTCTTCTAAAGAAAACTGAGGCGCTAACAGTGTGCACTGAAGTCAGTAAGTAATTTCAGTAGAGAAGGGGAGGCCATACAAGTGTGAAAAACTGATGGTAAGGCTTGAGTTAAGCTTTGCGTTAATCTGAACATGTACATCACGAAAAAAAGACTGTAGGGCTTTTTCAAAGCAAACTTGTGCCGTCTCGAACTGAAGTAACAGAGCTATCACAGCCAGAACAATTGTACTAAATGGGTTCTTCAGAAGCCAACAGCTGGTTCACAGTGGGAAAAGCAGATTAAAGTTACATTTATATAAAATGGAATGCCCCTGAGCTCCCCTTTACACACACGTGAGACACAGGGCTTGGCTAAACCAGCACTATTCCACCATGTGATTTGAAATAGATGACAAGCTATAAGCCAAGTTACATGGGAGATCCTACCCACAATCGCTGGCCAAGAAGGGAGGGTTACAGTTTCTGAATAGCTAGGGACAACAATTGTATTGCAATCACAGACTGTGAACACTTTTTGCTGACAAAAGCATAACAGACTGCTGATAATAAAGCAAGGGCATCACATTTTGTTCAGGGAATGCCCCTATAAGACACAAGAATGGTAATGGGGCCTACAATTAAAGCAGAACTCCAGCCAAAAAGAAGATAAAAAGATAAAAACAGCTTTTGCTGCAATATTCCTGAATGCCCCGTCAGCCCACTTCTAATTCTAGGTCATCCTCGACTCACCACACCCTGTGTCTGGACAGTGAGCTAGAAGCAAAAAAAAGTGATAAGCTAATTTTGCTGTCAATCTGCTTTCTCTTCCAATCAGCATGCTTCTTGTCAGCACATGAACGAATTGGCTCCATGTACTACTTTTTCCTCTCACTTTTTTTTACTCTACTATATAGGGATAAAAAAAAGAAGTTTTACCCGGTCAAATTCAGGTATTTAAACTTCTTGCCTTAAAAAAATAAATAAAAAAAATGCATTAATAAATGACTCCATGATATGTTGGAAACAACCAATCATATTTGATATTACAAAAATAATATTTGTGTAACAAAAATTGATTGGTTATGGTGGGTTTCTGCACTTTTCCTTTTTAAATAAAGATTGGCACTCGTCACATTGAAGCACCTACCTCATTTCTGATACATGAACTTTTACTGTATTTGGCTACATTAACTGCTTCCCGACCGCCGCACGCCGATGTACGTCGGCAAAATAGCACAGGTGCACAAAAGGTGTACCCGTACGTCCCTTCATAATGTCCGCCGGTGGCCCGCGGTTGTGGCGAAGAGAGGCAGAACGGAGAAATGCCAAGGCAATTTAACCCCTTGATCGCCCCTAGTGTTTAACCCCTTCCCTGCCAGTGACATTTCTACAGTAATCAGTGGCTATTTTTAGCACTGATAGCTGTATAAATGTCAATGGTCGCAAAAGAGTGTCAAAAGTGTCCAATTTGTCCGACACAATGTCGCAGTCCCGATAAAAATAGCAGATCACCGCCTAATTAAAAAAAAAAAAACTAACGAATTAATGTTACCGATCTTGTGGAAGGTTAAAAAAAAAAATGTTCCTCTTATGAAAGTATATTTGGTATGGTTATGAACACAGCTTACTGAATACAGAAGAGCATCCAGTGCAGTGTAGTTTGGGAAGCAATGTGTCTGTACTGGGACCTCTCATGGCAGTCCAAGAAATAGACTATAAATTGTGTCCCGCACTGCTGACCACTAGGTGTATTGAGCCATTTAGCTTATTACACGCATGCTTGTGGCAGGTGTCGAAACAGCCTGGCGTGCACAGGAAAAAAAACCTGTTTGGGTGCGATTGATTGCTTTGGGGCCAAACTATCATGTCTGAGTTTACAAGCTACTGCAGCCATGAACTTGTATTTGTTTTCTTCAGCCAGCTCCTGCCTGTAATGTAAAAGTGATCCAGGCAGCTGTAAAGCTGCCGGATCACTTTAGTGCTGATGGTGTGGCACCCCTCATTCCCGATGTCTCCATAAACAGGACCTGTCACCTACCCAATGCTATCACACAGGGTGCTTGTTGGCCGTTCCCTCAGAAGTAGTTTATCCAGATATCTCAGCAACGCAAAGCAATAATCGGAACTAGCACCTTGGTGAAGACCAGATGTGCGGGGCAACAAATTGGCAATGTTGCATGCCCACAGCAAACTGCAGATAGTGTTGATGGGCTGGGAGGTTATGAACATGCAGATATGCATCCTTGAGATCCAGAGAGGCTAAAAGGTCTTCAAGATAGAGGGAAGCAACAACTGGCCTGGTGGATATCATACAAAAATTTTCCACAAGGAGGAAGATGTTGCTAGATGAAAAAAGAATCTTGATAATTAAAACAAAAGCCTTTTCTTCTCTCATGGGAGAATAGACATCTATTCTCCCGCGATAGTAACAAAAGTCAGCCTTGAAGTGCAAGAGGTCAACCCTTTCAGCTTTGCTTGCCAGTGTCCAGTCTATTGAAAGCAGCAGCATACCCAAGGTATATGAATACTCCATCCTATGTCCCTTGTACAATTAAGAAACAATTGTTTCAATCCTTTGTTTCTTGTATGAAGCCCGGCTTCTGAGGAAAGTAACTAAGTGCAGTCACAGAGACAAGAAGGGAGAGGCAGCAATAAAAACATTTTTCCAAGTTCTAACCCTTCCCCACTTTACTAAACAGGTTTTTGCTGCTGTCTGTCTCTGTTAAAGACATTTCCCATCACTCACATAAAATCTTCACAGGTGGAGCTATAATCTGGCAGGGGCTCCAACCCTTTCCCACTATCCAAAACAAAAATAAATATTTGGTCTAGAGTTGGGCTTCTTACCAACAAGCAAGAATGAGCAGTTAAGACCTGTAGCTTTGGTCACAGAAATCTCCCTGAATAATTTAGAGTCAGCAATTGTTACACAATAGATAGTTGCAACTAAAGATCTGTGCACAGTTGGCCAGCTTGAATGAAAAATAAATATATAAAAATGATAAGTTGTTTAGGTAGTTTTCCTTGCATGCAAATTAATTTGGGTCCTTGAAATTATAGAACAAAGATCCTCCTAAGGCATACCAGAAAGTTTTGTAAAATACATAAATATATCAAGGCCATCTTGGTATTTATGGAAAAAAGCACCGTACCTACCAGAAAACCAAGGGGTAAAAATAAATACATTTCTTTTCTCATTTAAAAAACATGCAAAAGCAAAAAGTGTGTTGGTTGTATACTATACATTCATAGCTGGGGTCAGCTTCATTAATGAGCTGGCAGTAAGCAGTCCATCATTTTTGTTACTGACATTTATTTCCAGATTCTGTAGAAATGTCCTTTTCTTCAAAGTTTCCAAAATCACAGAGTTGCTTGATGCAAGACTTATCCGAGTTCTAGAAGAGAAGGAAATGCAGACTGAGAACCAATTTGTATTTTTGAAAACCCATTCAATGCTGGAACATGGAACAAAAGTAATAATTATTAGCCCAATGCTATCACATAGGAGGCTTGTTGGCTCCCTTGTGGTAGAAATAAAGCGGTTGTATTCTATGCACAAAGGTAAGCAGCAGTGCCCCCCACAGCCCCCTCTCGATCCAGCGATGTCCATGAGAGCCTTGCCTCTCCAGGGGACTCGCACTCCTGATTGGCTTTTGGCAGCCAAACAGTAGACAAAGTGTGTGGGGCCGAGCCGCAAATCAGTGTGTGAATGCACACAGAGCCGCGGCTCAGGAGCGCACACCTGCTTGGGTGCCTCCAGAGCAAGCTGCTTGCTCTGGGGGCACCCGGCAGGAGCAGCACCAGCGTGGGCCCCCCACTGCAGCATGGGCAAAACCACTGCACAGAGCAGGCAAGTATAACATGTTATAAATAAAAAGAAAAAAAAAAAAACCTTTAATATCGCTTTAAGGGAAAATGATTGTTTAAAAAATTAAAAAAATATAATAAAAGAAATTTAAAAAAAAAGCACCCGTCACCCCGCACAGACATAGGAATACAAAAGCACACATAGGTGTATGCGTTACATATGTATGCAACACGTATAGGAGAAAGAGAGAGATATAGAGATATAGATATAGATATAGATATAGATAATGCTAGGTCCCTCATTTACTATTGGCTCTAAACTGGAGAGCTATGAAAGCATTTAACCCCTTCCCACTTGCGGTATAGCTGAAAGACAGCTACAGCGCGGGCTAAATTGCCGTGAGGGCGTCCATATACGTCCTCCCGTGGTCGAGCGGCCTGCGCGCCCCCCTGCGGGGCACACACGGCACGCTCTGATCAGCGCGCAAGGGAGACTCGGCTGATCCCAACCCCTTACCACGTGATCAGCTGTCAGCCAATGACAGCTGATCACGTGATGTAAACAGATAGTAATCAGCTATTTTTTTTCTCCTCACACTGACAGCGCGAGGAGAAAAACACCCCACCAATCACTGACTACTGTCAGAGGGACATCGGTCCCTGACACAGAGAGCCGCCACTGCCGCCTTATCTGTGCTCACTAGTGCCACCTATCAATGCCCACTAGTGCCCTCTACCAATGCCCACCAGTGCTGCCTATCAGTGTTACCTACCAGTGCAGCCTCATCAGTGCACATCAATGAAGGAGAAAAATTACCGGTTTTCAAAAAATTGTATGAAACTATGAAAACTTTTTTCTTCGAAAATTTTCAGTCTTTGATTAGCAAAACAAAAACCCCAGTAGTGAATAAAGAAGTCCAGCCTGAGCTTTTTGGGCTGGGCTTCTCCTAAGGGTCACAGGAGTGCAATTTTGTTTTGCACTCCTGTGACCCGTTTTCAGCAACACACACACCCCACACACCTTTTAAATACCACCAAGAGAAAGCTCTATTCATGTGGAAAAAAAAATGATAAAAATTAAATTTGGGTACAGTATTGCATGATCCCGCAATTGTCAAAGTGCGACAGTGCTGAAAGCTGAAAATTGGCCTTGGCAGGAAGGGGGTTTAAGTTCCCAGCAGGTAAGTGGTTAAAGCGTCACCTATTTATAATTTTGAGTATCATGATTTTTGGCAGGCACACACAGTTTAGAGGCTTGACAAATTCAATGTGTTTACGCCATCCAATCTCATTTATATTTTGTACAAAAAATATATTTCAGTTTTTACTGAAAAATGTAAATTTGAAAAATGATTGTTCACATATTGTACGACAGAAAAGAAAAAATTTAGCTCATCTTTTTATTCTATAGGACCTCTGCTTTGAGAAAAATAGGATTTTTGACTTACCGTAAAATCCGTTTCTCTGAGTTCATTGACAGACACAGCCTTCCTTATTCAGAACCATAGGGTTATATTGCCCCTACAGGAGGACACCAAGCAGAAAAAAAAGACTTGGTTATGCCCATGAGAAGTCCTAGGTGATATACACCCCCCCCCCTCTCTGCTATAGGCCTTCAGTTATGTAACAAGCAGTATCAGAAGTATTACAACTCCATAGAGGGGCGGGTTCTGTGACTGTCAATGAACACGGAGAAATGGATTTTACGGCAAGTCAAAAATCCTATTTTCTCATTCGTTCATTGACAGACACAGCCTTCTTTATTCAGAACCATAGGGATGTCCCAAAGCAGTGCCAAACATGAGGGGTGGGGCAGCCAACAAAAAAAACAGGCAACAACCTGAAGCTCAGCAAAAACAACCTGGAGCCCACCTGACCAGTGAAAAAAAAATAAATAAAAAAGAAACCCCTTCACGAAGGAAAAAACCCCTAGACCGCAGCCTGCAGAACCTTGCGGCCAAAAGAAGCATTCGCAGATGCCAGTACATCCACCTTGTAAAATTTTGTAAAAGTGTGCACCGACAACCAGGTGGCTGCCTTGCAAACTTGCGTTACTGACACCTGATGATGGAAGGCCTAGGAGGCACTCAGCACCCGAGTCGAGTACGCCTTTACAGGGAAGGGAGGAACCCGACCCTTGATAGAATAGGCCCGAGTCACTGTCCGCCTGATCATCTAGAAATGGTCGCCGAGGAAGCAGATAGCCCCTTCTTTGGTCCGTCCGTGATCACGAACAGGGAGTCTGACTTTCAAAGAGACTCAGCAGCCACCAAATACACCCTGACAGCCCGTACCACATCTAAGGTGTGCAAGGCAAATGCCCTCAGATGTTGCAGGCTGGGACACAGAAGGCAACACTAGGTCTTCATTTAAATGGAAATCAGAGACAACCTTTGGAAGGAAAGGACAAAGGACAAAGCACCACCTTGCCCCAATGAATCACCAAGTAGGGCGTGCGACAGGATATCACCAACTCTGACACCCTGCGAGCAGAAGCAATAGCCTCCAAGAAGGCCACCTTCTGTGATAGCGTGAGCAGGGGAATTTCTCAAATATTTTCAAACGGAGGCTTCTGTAGAACCGAAAGTACAAGATTAAAGTCCCACGGTGGCAAGGGAGATCGCACCGATGGAACCCCATGTCGCACTCCCTGAATGAAGGTACGCACCAGGGAATGCGAAGCAAAAGAACGTTGAAAGAGGAGAAGAAGCAGAAGGCCGACACCTGGCACTTGACAGTACTCAAGACAAAATTCTTTGACGCCCCTCTGAAGAAAAGTCAAAATCAGAGTCACCGAAAAGGAACGTGGGTGAAACCCCACTGACTCACAGCATGAAATGCTTTCCACGTCCGATAATATACCTTCCTGGAAGTAGACTTTCTAGCTTTGAGCAGCGTCGGAATCACCGACGCATATAAGCCCCCATCCTTCAACACCTGGCTTTCAACAGCAAGGTAAAGCCAGCGACGGTAAAGCAGGGTGGAAGATCGCCCCTTGGGATAGCAGATCCTCCCTGAGAGGCAGCCACCAGACGCACCAGGGCCGACGAGGCCAGTCCAGGGCCACTAGAATGACTGGAATTCCTTCGGCCTCGATCTTGTGCAACAGCCGCAGCAGAAGCTTGAGAGGAAGATGCCTACAGAAGATCAGAAACCTTCCAGGACACGGCGCAACAGCTTTGCCCATTCTGTCAGCGTTTGCAACGAGAGAGAGAGAGAGAGAGAGAGAGAGAGAGAGAGAGAGAGAGAGAGAGAGAGAGAGAGAGAGAGATGGAGAGAGAGATTAAAGTGGAGTGAGAGACCCAGTGCCCCCCCCCGTAAGCACAGCACCCCCAGCCCACCAGGACCCACTACCCCATAGAGCGGGGGGAGGGGGAAAGGGGGGTTACCAAGAGACCTCCAGGAAAGGACAGAGGGGACCCTCAGGACTGACCGACCTGGGGTGGGGCCCGCGTCCGCCACAAAAAACACCTAAGGGGAGAGGGGGACATTTACTCACCATACCAGGACCAAGCGGCCATCGCTCCAGACAGAACCTCCTCGCCACCGAAGTGGGGGGGGGGCGCTGTCGGCCATGAGAGATGCTACGACTCGAGCAGAGACCCTGGTCGTATGCGACCTCGCGAGACGTTTAACTCGTGGGCCTATGTCGTGGCCGACCTAGCGAGTAGCTACGTTCTGCACATGCTCGCTGGCCAGACTGGGGCGACCACTGCATTGAACGTCCAGCCAGGCAGTTGATTGCAGATCTCACCGGAAAAATCCAGACTATAAAAAAATTTAAAAAAAAAAAATTGCCAGGACAGGAGATCCCAGCAGGGAACTAGGTCCTTACTCCTGATTAGGCAGAAAAAAAACTGAAGGCCTATAGCAGAGAGGGGGGTGTATATCACCTAGGACTGCCTATGGGCGTAGTCAAGTCTTTTTCTGCCTAGTGTCCTCCTGTAGGGGGGGATATAACCCTATGGTCCCGAATAAAGAAGGCTGTGTCGGTCAATGAACAAATGAGAAATATAGGTTTAGGGTTTTAAGTAATTTTCTTGTCTAAAAAATTTAACCTGCAGCAAAAATGAAAAATTGATTCTGTAGCCAAATAATTAACAATTAAACTGAAGCTCCAAAAATCTTTCTAGTTTTGGATTGGAGTAAAAAGGTTAGAAACTCAGTCATGTTTTGTTCCCATTGGTGAGACTTCCTACATTTGATAGTTTTCCCTGGAACAGGTGCCACTAATATGAGGTTTCCAGTCCCCTTTTTCTCTACTCTGTGTTTGTGACAGCAGTCACCAGGAATGGAAATGAAGTGAAATATCTTTGCCATATTGGAAATATTCAAGTGGACAGTTAACTATGGCTCATTAGGGATAGTTAAAGCGAAGCTATACTTACCTTCCTTCTCTCTAGCGATGTGGCATCCCAGAACTCCCCATCGCTCGCTGACATTTGGCAGCAGGCTTCCATATCGATCTCAGGCTGCTTTTATTGGCTGGGATGAGATGACATGGCTTCTGCACATGTATGAGAGCACAGTCATCTTGGCACTGCTGAACTTGTAAAAGGAGCTGCGTGTGCACAGATTACTATACGAGGGTGAACAGGCAGGGACAGGCCAGTAACTTTAATGCAAAAGAGCCAAAACATGTCTCTTCTGCATTAAAAATCCTGCCTCCTGTTCACCTTTTTTTTTTTTTTTTTTTTTTTTTTTTTACATAAAGTTCCACATTAACTATGAAGGGTTCACAATGACACAGCATGTCAAACAATGTGGATATTGAAGTTTGTTTTACAAGCATAATAAAGAATTTGGACTTGCAAAGTATACCAGATAACAAAAAGCTTAAAAAGTAGTATGGCCAAACTACTCTTCTGGGTCACAGGTGTGCACTTATTTCTGCACTCCTGTGACCCAGATTCAGCCAAGAGTGGGCTATAGCCCACTCTAATGCCCTGTACACACGGTCGGACATTGATCGGACATTCCGACAACAAAATCAATGGATTTTTTCCGACGGATGTTGGCTCAAACTTGTCTTGCATACACACGGTCACACAAAGTTGTCGGAAAATCTGATCGTTCTGAACGCGGTGACGTAAAACACGTACGTCGGGACTATAAACGGGGCAGTAGCCAATAGCTTTCGTCTCTTAATTTATTCTGAGCATGCGTGACTTTTTGCGTCGGATTTGTGTACACACGATCGGAATTTCCGACAGCGGCTTTTGTTGTCAGAAAATTTTATAGCAAGCTCTCAAACTTTGTGTGTCGGAAATTCCGATGGAAAATGTGTGATGGAGCCCACACACGGTCGGAATTTCCGACAAGGTCCTATCACACATTTTACGGCGGAAAATCTGACTGTGTGTACAGGGCATTAAGGTGTAGAGAAAATTATTGAGCTATCTAAAAAAAAAATAAATAAAGCCGCTACATACGAATGTGACCAAGATTCATGAATGGAAGTAGGTGGAAATGTAGCGCTAGTAAACAAACCGTACTAGAATAACTGTGCGAATACATAAAAAAAAACAAATAGGTGAAACAATCTGGAGCGTGAATAAGTCCCAATTGTAAACAATAAAAAAAAAAATAAAAATCAATAGTAAATCCCAAGTGGGTCAATCCCAAAGGGTGGTGGGTACACCACAGTTGAAGAATTGTTCATAAAAGGAGCCAAGGGCAGCACAAACTGAGGTTTTCTTCATATGAGGAGTCAGGAACACCAGGTATAATATTGACAATGAATACCACAGAAGACAATGAATGGGTACTCTTACTGAAACTAGTGAACCTGGATGTCAGCGACACCAGGTCAAACAGGCATAGATAACCAACACCTCAATGTGGCAGGAACGGTTCGGAGTGTCCTGAAAGCGTAATGGAAAGGCTATGCAAAAAAGAAGAAGGCTCCCAATGGTGAAGAGCAAAAACAAAAAATCGGGTATTTATTTTCATAAAAAACAGCATACAAATTAAAAATGTGATCACAGATAAAAAAAGGTAATGTGGAGAGCGGAAAAGCCAAGCCCAGGACTTGATTAAAAAAAAAAAAAAAGCCTTCTTTTTTGCATATCCTTTCCATTATGAGTCCGCCTGATCCATCCATCCGGCCACCTATGGCCCAGTGGCTGGCTCTTCTGTTGTAATCGTATTGGGAGAATACCGGACCCCCGAGGACATCGGTGTCGGCTTCAGTCCTTTTGCTGGATACTTCAGGACACTCCGAACCGTTTGAGGTGTCGGCCATCTATGCCTGTTTGACCTGGTGTCGTTGACATCCAGGTCCACTGGTTCCGGTAAGAGTACCCATTCATTTTCTTCTGTGGTATTCGTTGTCAATATTTTACCTAGTGTTCCTGACTCCTCATATGAAGAAAACCTCAGTTTGTGCTGCCCTTGGCTCCTATAGCCCACTCTTAACTGACATCACAGAGCCAATCCAGACTCTGCAAGGAACCCAAGGTCTAATGTTTAGGGTTGACAGTCACTGTTCTCTGCTCAGTGAAGACCGAGAAGGGAGCGATCATTGGTCATGTTATCACTCAGTTCTCGGTCTTAGAGCTGGTGGGGTATGGCTGCAGTATTGGACCGATGATACAGCCATATAGGTGAGATCATATGCTTTTTATTTCCTGCACTTCTCCATTAACCAAAATAAGCTGCTGTGAAGTGCATGTACTTTCAAATGCCTGTGTGTACCTTCAAAATACCGTAAGTAAGCAGTCTTGGGATCCACAGGTCCCTGCCCACTCAAATCTGCAACCATGGTGTTGAAAAGTGTCTACTTCCAACACATGCAAAGCCTCATTGGAAGGGGTGGACTGAAATAGTATCAAAGTTTTCACACTGAAGCAGAATAGGGGTCTTGCAGTACTCTTACTGAAGGTATGTGTCGGCACCTCTTAGAGACACGCACTTTATAGCCATGTCCAATTACATGGTAAACTGATACTTTCAGTCAGGGCTGTAAAAGGACTCATCCTTTAAAAAAAACTACAAAAAAACATGTTTTTGTTGCTGAAAGATGTGCTTTATAATATCAACCTGGAAAACAAACATTTTAAAAAGGTTGAGTTACCATTAAACAGGTACATAAGGAATCAAGGCATTAGATAGATTTGAACTCAAGGCAAAATTCTTACCGTGGAGACTCAATGCCACTGTCTCCTGTAGTGCTATGATTCTCATTAGGGTTTGACTCCAGTGGGCTGCTCTTTGCATTAAATAACTTCATCGCATGCTCATAGCAGGCTTGCATTTCCCCAGGTAGCTGCTCTGGCTGCTCTGCATGTTTCTCATCACTTCCTTTAATGGATGTCTGCACAGTTTCTGCCATGGAATTACAGTCACTGGAATTGCAGTAGTCGAAAATGCTGCCATCCACCAGCTCTGGAGGCGGAATAGACTCTGCAGTATCAACCTCCAGCTCAGGATGGTTGAGGAGATAGTGTGAAAACGGCCGGCTGCTGCTTGCTTTGATGTGCAGAGCAGGTTTAGTACAACAGCTCGAAGAGAACACAGAACGAGTGCAATCGTCTTGGGGTTGGCTACCAGAAGATGTACACTGATGTACGGGGGATCTCTTTGGCTCCCAGTGGCTTGCAGAAGTTTTGGATGCACTATGGCTTTCATCATGTACATTATTCCAATTAAGAGTATTCATATTTTGTATGCAAATTTCAAGATTCTGACATATCTCAACATGTTCATCGGTGTCATCTTCAATTGAGAAAGAGCAAGAAGCATCCTCGTTACCCACATTTTTGTAAATCGCCTGGTCACTTTCAGGATTTCCTTCTCTTTGAGAAGGGTGTGTTGAATATTTTGGTAAATCTTTAACGTTTACTCCACTGGCTGTACAATAGCCACTTTGTTCAGATTTTGCTTCCCCTAATGAACCAACGTATGGTCGCCCATAATGCTTTGAGGCATTAATGTTTCTACAAAGATTTGTTTGGCTGTGTTGTAAAGGTCCATTAATAGCGCTAATCTTACCACAATAAAGGCCTGACGAATAAGAGTTTCCTCTTTCGCTTTCCCAAGTCATGTCCGATTGTAAAACCACATTAGTTTGATTGTCTCCAAAAAGAGGAGTCCCATCCTCACAAGACAGAGAACTCTGCTCTTTATTTTGTTTAAACTTGTCATCTATCCTTAGAGTACTGCACTGTGGGTAATTAGGAGGATATTCTGTCAAATCATCTTTATCATTAACAGGTACCATCTGATCCTGAAACAGCGCCTCATTATAATAATCATCTACAGGCCGCTCACTTTTAAAATGTTGTGTTCCAGCCTCGGCATTTGATCCTGGGCAGTCTAAAGACTTTGACCTTGGCATATTTTTTCTATTTTTTCCAAAGTTGATTCTTTTCATCTCTTTTACAGATTTGTGTCCACTGATGTTACCGTTTTCCCTATAAGAAATACCCTCAAAAGGGTTTTGAATTTGCTTTTTATAAAGGACTTCATTTTTTTCAACATCTGCATTAGCTGGAGTGAAGACGTCTGGAACCAATATGTCATCCATTCCACCAGTCTGTTGAAAGGACTTCTTAACCACATTAGTCTCCCCATGAAAAGCTGACCTTTGGACAGCGCTGTCCTTTTTGGCTTTTTCTTTACCGGCTTGAACTTTTTTATGGTACTTTGACATTCTACCGTTTTTCTTCTTATTGCTGCTTTTACCATTATGCCCATTTTTGTTTCTGATTATATCTGTTGAGGTCCCTTTACTAAAGTACTTTTTCTGTTCCTCCATTTTCTGCATCAGCATTGTATGTTTTATCAAGTTGTCCACAGTGAGAATTGGATTGATGCGTTTAATTATTTCATGTTCTATATCACGCGGGATATTGTCCAAGTTATCTTCATCTCTCACCGGCCACTCTTCTGGAGGAAACTGTGCAGAGAAGCTCCCTAGTTCTTTTTTGGATTTCTCTTTTTTAGAAACATTTCTCCAGAAGAGACTGATGCCAAATTTCTTATTGCACTTTTCTTTTTCTTTTAATGAGAGTTGTGGCTTTGTTTTAGCACATGTATGTTGGTCCCGAGAAGTGGAGGTGGCTTGGTTTTGAACAGCTGTTTTTGAATCCTTGACGCTTTTATGTTCCTTTGGATTACCCTCATTGATTGACTGCTGTCCTAGTATGTTCTGAGTGGAGTTTTCAGAGAAGCAGCTGCAAGAACGGCAGTGGGACACAGAGGGGACATTAACTTTGGTCAAGTCTGCACAGCTCTCCATGCTCACAAGATAAGTAACAGTTGGTGGAGAGGCAGAAATGTCTTCAGTTGCACCACACTTGTGTGAAAGTGGCTTTCTAGTGATGAAGTATGTCTGCGGAGTGACAATGAAATAACCCTCTCCAGTGTGGAAGATTTTTCTCTCTTTGATTAGAGTCCCAAGAGTAGCATAGAGAATTTCCTGGGATGGGGTTGCAATACCTATAAAAGAAGAAAGAAAGAAAAAAAAAAAATCAGCATTTAGTAAACTTGAAAAATTATTTAAACAGACCACAAATTCTTAAAAGGAACTGCAGTCTGCTCACATAATAATTTGCAATAAAAACATCTTTGGCAAGTACAGAATCACAGTATATATAAAATATGCAAAGTGGTTGGAGGGAAGCTTCAGAATGGCAAATATGCTGCAGAAATCTCCCTCCACTGAGTCTGGCTGCAACCATTCTAACTGTGGGCAGCTGAAGCTGCTGTCTGTTTACTTCCTGGATTTACACAGGAGGCACACCTCCAGCTCTGCAGCTCTCATTGGCCCTCTTATGAATCATCCCCCCTCCCTTCCTGGCAAACTCTCACAAGAGCGAGAGAGACAGCTGTGCATGTCGTCATAAGCCTAGGTTTTTTACCAGACAAGTAACAGGAAGCAGGCTGTATAAGGCATTCACTGGCAGAAAAAAAATGTTTTACTATCCAAAATTTAAACAAGGGCAGAAGATTTAATAGATGGAAAGTTGGAAAAAAATTACTGAAGGTCCACTTTAAAAGTACTCTTCTGGTGCTGTTCTTATTTGTGTGTACAGTTTAGATGCGGTAGTAATCAAGGATAGCAACAGGTTAGTAACAGCCACCAAGATTCCCAGGCCCATTCCCACCTGAGTGTTTGTAGCTCTAAGCTCCAAAATGCTCAACATCCAAAATTCCATGGTTTTTAATTGTGCCTGGTCACACCTGAGTTAGTGCTGCTTGTAGCTTAAAGAGTATATGAGCTTCTTTTGAGCTACAAGTTTAAAAGCATTTTTGGCCACCAATAGACTTAAATTGAAACCTGTGAAAACCACATATTGTGGGGGGCATTACCATTAGCTTGTGGATGGACAGCCACGCCCTGTGGCGTAAGTGGCAGAGCCAGTGACGCAAGACATCTTTTCAATACAGTGGGGTGGAAGAGAATACTGGAGGTACCTGTAAGCCATAGCGAGCAGAATCAAAACTTTAAGGGGACAGTAGCAAGCAATCCATCCACAGGCTGCAGCCATTAATGGTGATGCCCCCTATGGTGGTCTGAGCAATTGTACATTCATGTTATCTGGTGTGCACCAGTGTCAGTGCACTTTTATATACAAGTGTGGTGTATTCTTAGCTTTTAAATAAATGTGTGGTTTATATGGAAATCACTATGATGGTCTGCATGTTTTGCCTCTGAGTGTTATGGGTAGAATTGTGGGAATTAGACCCCTTTCACACAGAAGGCGATTTTCAGGAGTTTTAGTGCTAAAAATAGTGCCTGTAAAAGCGCCTCTCATGTCTCCCCAGTGTGAAAGCCTGAGTGCTTTCACACTGGGGCGGTGTGCTTGCAGGACGGGGGGGGGGGGGGGGGGGGGGGGGAGGAGGAGTCCTGCAAGCAGCATCTTTGGGGCGGTTTGGGAGAAGCGTATACACCGCTCCCAAAAACGCCCTGCCCATTAAAATGCCTGCTAAGCATTTTGGCAACGTTGCAACACAGGCACTTTTAACCCTTTGTTCGCCTGCTAGCGGGGGTTAAAAGCGCCCTGCTACTGTCCGAAAAGTACCGCTAAAACACCGCTTACATGGCGCAGGCCCCAGTGTGAAAGGGGTCTTTTAGGATTGATAATTTAAAAAAAAAATAAAAAATACATACAATAATATATATATATATACTTACAATCACACACACACTATATATACACACACACACACACACACACACACACACATATATATATACATATATACATACATACATATATACATACACACACATCAATCCTTTTATCTATCTGGATCCAGAGGAGAGTGGTTTTATAGATGGCTACATCTGGTAACATCCCTTAAAGGGACATGCGCATTTGACCTCAAATTGGGAGGTGAGCTACTATTGGTGGTATTGGGTGCAGCACATGGTGTGTTAATGTCACAGAAGAAATATTCAAAGGATCTGAGGAATATTTTGAAGAGCACTACACTTGGACTTTTATATAATTTCTTTTTTTAAAAAAGCACTAATAGGTGGATATATTTATATTCATTCTTTTATTGTTCCATAAACTTAGCAGTTTAGTGCCCAGTTACTATCAATTTGCGTTGCAAACCCTGGGGACTTCTCTCTGAACCCCAGTGTGCTATGGATTTGCAGAGAGGGGCTAGGAAGCATACCGTTCTTTTCTGCGCTGTTCCCCACCAGTCCTCCTCTTCTGTCTGTCCCAGGCTCTTGTATGCGATATCACCTGGGATGGACAAGAGGCGAGCTAGCAAGAATCAAGGGAAAAAAGCAAGCTACAACAGCAGCTTCCCTGCATGTGGAGGAAAGCAACTCCCTGTGCGCTTATTTCAACTTCGAACCACAATTGTGCAAGCCCAATTTTCACATTGAGGTGGTAAGTGATTTTAAATATTTTTTAATCTATTACTGTGTGTTAGTTATTGTTATATCTACAGCCCACTGATCAGATACAAATGTTCTGTAAGCTGTAGATCTGAAAATGTGTTTCAGGAGGTTCTACGAAACCTCAAACTTTTAGGCAAAAGTAAGAAAGTTTGGGAAATCTCGTTCTATATGTACCAACAGTTTATATGTAAATATATAGTTATACCAACAAATTCAAATTTTGCAATAATCTGGCATAATGGTGGCACACATGGGTCAGTTCTCACAGGCAGTAAAACATTTTCTAAAAATACCTGAAAAATTATTCTCTTATCATAGAAGACAAATCATTTTTACACTACATGTAAACTGGTGCTCTACATGTACTAACTTAATGTACTGCATGAAGCCTCAAATAAAAAAATGTCACATATAGCTTTAATCTGCAGAATAAAAAAAAAAAAAAAAAAGCTACACACAAAACTAATATTTTAGTTTTAGGTGCACACCAGTTTGCATTTCTGTTCCTTCCGCAAGAAGGTGTCACTCTTCCATTTACATGATGCCAGTACTTTGTAATTTAAATCTATTTGTATGGACTAGCCTAAAAATGTGGTAGCAGGTTTATAGCACACATCATTTTAGCATATTCTTTTGAAATGTGGTTTCTACTTTTCTGGCACTGGTTAAACCATTAAGTGTAGTTGTCTAAAACATCCACATTGATAGAGGTTTGTGTATGAAACATGGAAAGCTCCGAGCAAGATTTGGATTACACATATTGTAAACAAAGTTAGCAAATGGTCAGCACCTGGGTAATGTTTTACCAGCTGCTCCATGAGGGATTCTTGTGTTACTAAAATCTGTGCGGCATTCATATCGGATATTGCACAGCATAAGACTTCAGCCAGAGGGATGAACTGAGACTGAGACACGGGGCTCATCTGTACTGGAGAAACATCACCTGCAATGAGAGAGAGAATGAATGAATGAAACGCTGCAACACAAAGGGCCTTAGGATCTAACAATATGACACATTATGTGATATGTCTAGTAACAAGTAAAAAGGCATGCACGCACTGGCTGAACTTAAAGCCCAATTTTAGGCAAAACATTTAAAAAAAATAAAATAAGCACAAGGACAACGCTTCTGTATAAAGAGAAGTGTTAAAATCCAAAGCCACCCCCTGGCAGCTGTAGTTTTCAAATGCTATATGAGTCAATACAAGAACTGGACCGGTCACTGTCAAACGTGCTGACTATGCCTGCCCTTTAGGCCACCCCCCCCCTCCATTCACAGAAGATGTACCATTACTTCATAAGTGAAAAGTAATCTATGAATGGAGGACAGCCAGATTAGTGAAATGTCTGCCTCCTACATAGAGCGCTTCCTCACCACCTGCCAAGTGCCTATGGAAAGCAATCAATGGTAGGTGGATTGCTTTAATTCTAGAAGTGTGGCAAGAGCCCTTTGGATCACTCACCCCTTTCTTTTAGATTGTAAGCTCTTTTGAGCAGGGCCCTCCAAACCTTCGTGCTTTTATTTGTATTGTAACTGCACTCATTTTATATTGTACAGTGCTGCACAAACTCTTGGTGCTTTATAAACCCTGTAAAATACTGTATTGGTATTGTTAGCTGTGCACGAGTCTGGCAGTGTGTCACTGTGAACTGAAATCTGTTCGTTGAGCAGATAGAATACAGTGAATAAAACGGTCACATCCAGCTTTTTTATGTAAGAAAATAAACTGTGGCCGTCAAGCAATGAGATCGCACCATATATCTGTAGAGAACAGATGCACTTATGCACATCATTTGCACCACTATCCATATATTAGACTGCAACCTTCTTCCTGCTTCGCTGCCTCCATCAAGTGATATAAAATGGCCTGATGGAGGCAGCGGTGCAGGAACAGGGTTCTAGCAGATGCAATGGAGAAGGGTTCACTATCGCAGGTCATTTACCAACTGCACTGCAAAACTACATACAATTAATGCAGAGTATGGAGAGTGGAATAAACTATCCTAAATATATACTCATTTAAAAAAGGTCCTCAAAGCCCCTTAACAGGGTGGACATAAATCTATGATAAAAAAAAAAATGTAATCACATTTATTTTAATAAAATGCTTTTGGAGTAAAAATCTATCCATCCATAGTTTTCCCATTTAAGATATATTAAATAATTTTATTTATTCGGCATGAAATGGGGCTTAGATATGTAGCAAGATGCTGTATATTCTGCAATATTTACATTTTTAGTAAACTCATTCAATGAATCCAAGCTCTGCAAGCTGAGATAACATGCACTGCACACATCGGGTCAGTGGAGGAGCTGCTGGGAGACAGATGGCAGTTGCCCCTTAAAAAAAAAAAATTGAGTGGATTTAAATCAAGCTATTTTACTAGTGATTTAAACCATGGATTTAAATTGTGATTTAAATTTACTTGATTTAAATCAAATCCACCCTGCCCCTTAACCAACCAAAATGTATACATAGACCTATGGCGTTGTCACCGATATACTTCCAAGTTATTATATCCAATCAATACAATAACAACCCGGCTTAGCCTTTACTCCACACTGCTCAAAAATTTAACAAAAAAAGAAAAAAAGTGATTTAAAAAATACATGCTAAAATTTCAGTGGACAGTTCTGCACCAACACATCAAAATCATTTATTCCTTATTACAGATAAAAAAATAAAAAATAAAATAAATAAATAAATAAAAAAACACAATAAAAATAAACAAAATTTGCCAGTGTATTAAAACAGAGCCTGGCCTCATTTTCCCCACCAAGGAGCTTATAAGGTTAGAATGGGGCTTAGATTCTCAAACAACTAATAAATCGTGTGGAACTTGGCTCTATATCCCAGAAGTATATGATGTATACTGACATGTGTAAAATCCTCCAAGGTTCAAATTATATTTTTGAAAGATACTCAATGTGCTCTCCACATTGTCATGATAGTAATCATAGTAGCCCCATCATCCTTGTATACAAGTACCAAGACTGCCCGACATTCAGGTTTAGATGCTGAAAATAGATAGTCCACCATCCAAAGTATAGTCTCTGCACTCAATAAATCACAGCTCAGGGCTTACTGCTGGAAATCCTGACAAGAAAGGAGTAAAATGCTCAGTGTCCATACATCTGTGCAATAATTGTCCACCATAAGTAGTTGGATGAAGAGGAGAGAATGAAAATGCCCCATCTGAACTAGAATAGGCCATAGTTCTTTACATAGAGGCCTATCCTCCACAAGAGCTGCACAAGGATACTACCAAGACAAAAGTACAAGATGCTTCCTACATGTCCTGTGCACTTTTGACATCAGATTTCATGACCAAGGATACACAAGCAATTGGGCATTCTGCTCTGCACATTCTACACAAAATTTTAAAGTGGAACTTTTGGCCTCTTTCACACCAGCGGACCGATCAGGTCCTTCTGTCCATTTTTCAGACAGACCCGATCGGGCAACCTATTGTTCTCTATGGAGCGGCAGATGTCAGCAGACACGTGTCCACTGTCACCCGCCGGCATCCAATCATATCAGACGTATGGAGATACGTTTGCCATCTGTCGGGTGGATCGGATGACAATCCTATCACCCCATAGAGAACAGCATGCTGCGCCTGTTCGTTCTGCATAGCGGAGCAGACACGGACCTGTCAATTGGCCTGCTCAGCAGAGATTTCCCCTGCGGAGCAGATTGATTCCACCCTGTGTGAAAGGGGCCTTGGTCAGAAAATTAAGTGCTGCTAGATCACTTCAACTTTTGCAGGTATAGCTATGCAAAAAACATTAAAAATTAAGTGCCTATGCGGTTTAAAATAGAGTAATACAAGAGTAATACAAGAGTAATACAATGGGGTTGATTTATTAAAACTGGAGTGTGCAAAACATGATGCAGCCAGCATTAGCTTCTAACTTCAGCTTGTTCAATTAAACTTTGACAAAAAAACAAAAAATACTGGAAGGTTTAGACTCGGATTGGTTTCCATGCAGAGTTGCACCATATTTTGCACTATCCAGTTTTAGTAACCAACCCCATTGTGGCACACCGCTCTGCACATGCTCACTTGCTCTCTATTTTTAGGCACCGACGAGTTTGTAGAGGCCGCTCTGCTAACAGCCTAAAGATTTACTGCTGTTCATGGGTTCAGTGCTTCAGCAAAATGGCAGCCTCCAGCAAGAAGAAACAGGAGCAATGCTGGAGGAAATTTCTAGCACACGCTGATTTTGGTAGCATAATTATTAATGTGAAATGTATGTTCCTTGCTAAAGAACATTTTTATCAAGTTATGGGTAAACTGTCACTTTAAGTGGTTTTGCAGGGTGACCAAAGACAAAGCAAGGGAGACCATGGCAAATTAAGCTGTCCAAAATTCTCTTATATCTGTAAAAATGGAAGAACGGATAGAAAGGTGTCCCCAGCTTCATTAAACATTTAGTAATATTTTCCTACATGGGAGAAAAAAAAAATACTAAGTCTCTCTCTCTAACATTTTTGTGTTGGTCTTTGGACAAATGTTAAAAAGAAATCCTTGGATGTGGTGGCTGTATTAGTTTGATGTCACTCCTCTCCACCTCATCCAAGTAAATACTTTGCATTTATTGAAAAAAAAAAAAAAATTAAGCATTATCCCCTATGTTCACAATGCAGCAGCTCAGCACAGGACACAGAAGCTAGTGGCGATCACTATCGTAAAGGTGTCTATTACAGGGATATCCAGCTTGCAGGGGAATCCCACAGGTATGGTATATGCTTGAAATCATGTAAATGCTATAACTGCAATTCTGCTTTAAGCATTTGGGGGGGGGGGGGATGTTGAGGTGGCACTAAAACTAGCCAGCATGTACCAAATAATGAAATATGATTTGGGTCAGCTGACCATTTACATGAGTCCTAAAAAAGGAACAAAAAAAAATTAAATGTTTGTTGTATAGGTGAATTTGCTGATCAGACATTAATGGTGGCAGCCTCATCTTAGGTACAAAACCAGGATCAGCTTGGAAAATCCACAAAATCCACCAGTTCCTCAGGACTGGTCAGCCAAGAGGGGGTGCATACATGAGCAGCAGATTGCCCAAAGACATACAATTATTTTTTGATGCCATAACTGTCCAGATCAGGCGAGTGCTCACATATCTTAAAGGGGACCTCCACTTTCGTGGGAAAAAACATTGCTAAAAAGATAAGCATATACAATTGCTACACAAGTCATATTGTAATTAAAAGTTATTAAAATCTGAAGCTCTCATTTCTGGGTGTGTTATGTACATAGAAGTGTACAGAACACCCTCCAGAAACATTTCCTGCTTGTGTGACTGGCTTACTGATTGTCCCCAGAAGTCAGATTTTGAGCGGCGGCACCCCCCCCCCCCCCCCCACCAGACAAAAATGTAATTCAGTGAGATACTGCCAAAAGACAATCACATCTGTAGGGATACAGACACTGTCACTTTCCTCATTAGAACCGTGAAAGTGCAGCAGCTGATAAGCATCATGCCTATTCACATCCACTTTACACATTTATACAGACAAACCGTTATGTCTTCAGATTACCAAAAAGGTAAAAATCTGCAACAAAAAGTTTGTTAAATCCCCAGAAATGTATATAGATCACCCAAAAGGGAGAAGTCCCCCCCCCCCCCCCAACAAAATTGGGAGTTATTATTTTATTATTTAGGTGTCTTTAGGTTAGCCAGACATGGACATACCATCCAATGAAGTTTTTCAAACCAAAGTCCTTTTGTGATGCAGATTTCCCAAACTCCTGCTATCATTACTTAAAACATCCCTACAGATTATAGAGATTGTCAAAGCATTGCACCTAAATATTTGCATTGTGGTCAATCTCCACTCATATGACTGACCACCTTGAGAAATGCTTATGTAGTTCTTGTCACAAAACAATCTGCTGAGAGATACAACAGTGGACATAGGATGGTCAACCTCCCACCTACTCCCAACATCTACAAAATAGTAAAACAAATAAATTCTAACAGCATAAAAACTGGAATAAATGGAATCCACATGAATTCCAAAATGGCTTTTTTATTATTGATCTAAAAAAGAAAAAAATTCCTAGGCCATGCAAACACATTAATGTAATTATAAGTAGTACTTGATTAAGGGCTTGGTGTGCCTGGAGCTCAGAATTATGTTGGGTTCATTATCATTTGTCTTGGTAATAAATTTAATTCCCCCAGCATTGATTCCAGACATCCACAACAGAGTTTCATTTCCCTACACTGAGAGGCCCACCAAGGTTTCCTGAGGCCAATATGTCTGCTGTCGGGGATGCAAGAAAAAAAAACGAAAGCCGAGCTAGCAGATTGAATATCTGCATTTTAAGTCATCCTCTAGTACAAGGAGTGTAAAACAGGTTTGTTTGTTTTGTTTGTATGTTGCTCAAACACAGCCAAATATTATACCAATGAGTCTAGAATGTAATTATTTTCAAATAGACACCAAAGACTTGTAGAACATAAACCCATGTTAAAATGCATTGGTTATTTTTTGACAAATATCTACTTTCTAAACAATCTCGACATAACAGGTTTTTGACAATTCCCAGTATTTGTTTAGTTTCCCCAAATATTTCTTCATAATAATGAATTTACATCTACCTGTTTTTGACATCAGTGCATATATAGATTAAATTGCCAGCATAAAAATGTTATTCCACGCCTGACCTAGAAGAACTGATGCCCGGCTATGAATATTCAAGCTGTAAAACAAGCCCCGAGACCCCTGGAGCTGCAGGCACTACAGGAGTTGTCCTCCTCCAAAGTTTACACCAGAAAGCACCAGGAGAGATCAAGCTCCACACTTCAATCACATATGTGCCGACTTGGCTTGACCAGCAATAGGATGCCACCCTCCATGAAGATAACCCCTTACCGCCAAGCAAATATTGTGGCCTTACAAAAGTGTGTTTTCCGTGCATACATGACTCACTCTGTGCTGAGAGCTCTCACTGAGAGTACTGGGTCTTGTACTAAATATGTGGAGGAGAATTTACTTTGGTGGCAGGTTATGATAATAGTAAGACATATACAGATGCATTTTAGAAAAATTTAAATAAATAAATATATGTTATAAATCAGGAGACGTCCATTATGATCAAATGAAGCTACAATATACTGAAAAAAGCAATTCATCTGAGTAAAATTGTAATTACATAGTGTATTAACACATGTCAAAGTTGCAGGCATTAATATTTGTTTTATGTTTCATCATGAAGGGTTTAAAATAGCCAGCATGAGCAATTTCTAGGTTTTATGCTAGTCACAGCACTCTGTTATTCTGATTTACCCCTTTCTAGTAGTGGGCTGATGGCCTTCCACTTTCTATACCCGAATGTAAACACAGAGCAGGTGCATATGAGGTGACTCGATACACTCCGTTCTTGTGAGCCAAACAAGAATTGTTCCCCAACGCATGCAGCTACAGTAGTCAGTGATGTCTTGATTTAAAGCTTCATTACTACATGTCAACAGCCTGGTCATAGATCGGTTTAAAAAAAAAAAAAAAAAAAAAAAAAAGAAAAAAAAAAAAGGTACCCATGGAGAATAGTTAGATGAACATTATCTAAAACTAATACAGCAGAGCACCTTATAGCGTGTGCACAGCTCAGGCTCCCTCTGCAGGCTCTACTGGGCATAAATATGAATGCTAGGCTTCTGTTCCTGTATAACTGTGTAAATTTGCTGTCCCCTCCAAATAACACAGCCGTTAATGTCTAAATGATTGGCAACAAAAGTGAGTACACCACTAAGTGAAAAGGTCTAAATTGGGCCCAATTAGCCATTTCCCCTCCCTGGTGTCATAGGCTATAAGGCTATAAGAAGATTGCCAAGATCCTGAAACTGAGCTGCAGCACGGTGGCCAAGAGCATATAGCGGTTTAACAGGACAGGCACCACTCAGAACAGGCCTCGCCATGGTCTACCAAAGTTGAGTGCATGTGCTCAGTATCATATCCAGAGGTTGTCTTTGGGAAATAGACATATGAGTGCGGCCAGCATTGCTGCAAAGGTTGAAGGGGTGGGGGGTTCAGCCTATCAGTGCTCAGACCATACGCCGCAGACTGCAATAGGTCTGCATGGCTATCATCCCAGAAGGAAGCCTCTTCTAAAGATGATGCACAAGAAAGCCCGCAAACAGTTTGCTGAAGACAATCAGACTAATGGATTACTGGAACCATGCCCTGTGGTCTGATGAGACAAAGATAAAATGTATTTGGTTCAGATGGTGAAGAGTACAAAGACAAGTGTGTCTTGCCTACAGTGAAGCATGGTGGTTGGAGTGTCATGGTCTGGGGCTGCATGAGTTCTGCTGGCACTGGGGAGCTACAGGTCATTGAGGGAACCATGGATGCAAACATGTACTGTGACATACTGAAGCACAGCATGATCCCCCTCCCTTCAGAGACTGGGCCACAGGGCAGTATTCCAACATAACCCCAAACACACCTCCAAGACTATCACTGCCTTTCTAAAGAAGCAGAGGGTAAAAGATGGACTGGCCAAGCATGTCTCCAGACCTAAATCCCATTGTGCATCTGTGAGGCTTCCTCAAAACGAAAGGTGGAGGGGTGCAAGGTCTCCCAACATCCACCAGTTCAGTGATGTCATCATGGAGGAGTGGAAGAGGACTGCAGTGGCAACCTGTGAAGCTCTGGTGAACTCCATGCCCAAGAGGGTTACGGCAGTTCTGGAAATTAATTGTGGCCACAAAAAAAAAAATAGACACTTTAGGCCCAATTTGGACATTTTCACTTAGGGGTGTACTCACTTTTGTTGCCAGTTGTTTAGAGACTTTAATGGCTGTGGGTTTAGTTATTTTGAAAGGACAGCTAATTTACACTGTTATACAAGCTGTACACTCACTACATTACATTGTAGCAAAGTGTCATTTCTTCAGGGTTGTCACATGAAAAGATAATAAAATATTTACAAACAAATGTGAGGGGTGTACTCTTGTGAGATATTGTATTTATTGATAAAAAACAAAGTTAAAAACTACACTCAAATATGTGGAGAAATATCGCTTGAAAGGCCACCTAGTCATGGCAATCAGTCCTGAAACCGTCAGTCTCCAGATGGCAAAGGAGAAGACATCAGGGCCTTTGCTGGCTGATGCATAGCGAAGGAATAACTTCTTCCTCAGAGCCCCATTCACACCACAACCTGCCTGTTGAAGCCGCCCTCAATGTCCTAAAAAATTGTGGCTTTATCTTGGTTGGGTACACACGGGCTGAAAGAAAAAACGGCCAAAAATGATCAGTTCAGCAGGAACCGGCTGACTTTCGGTCCATGTGTACAGCTCCCTGTCCCCATCAGAACACCATAGCTCAGCAGGGGAGATCGCCACACTATCACTTGTGTTGGTACAGCAATCTGTACCTTTTTTTTATATTCAGCCTGTTGTGTGCCCAGCTTAAGCACCAGATATAGAAAAGATGTTTACAATGTTTTATGCAGGGACCATGTGGATCTGGAGCAATTTATCCAATGTAAAATTTCTGACAAGCCACATCTTAGGTTTGTTAAATTACAGCTGACCTTTGTTTCACAGCCCGCCATTGTGAACTCTAACAAAGCCTGTTTATATAGAACGCCCAAGAACCTTTTATCCCAGGCAGTCGCTAGGATACCAGTCTCAGGTGTATAAATCCAGGGAAAGTCTTTGTACCGGGCAAAGACAGACAGACAGACTACAGATATCTTCTCTCCTGTGTGAACCCATGTCCTGCCTGAAATAGAATACTCACCACCACAAGACAGAAATGTCTTAAATACGGCACTTAAAATAGGTGAAAAAGGTAACCAACCTGATATGCAAAACAAAATAAGTGGCCTAGGAAAAAAAAAAAAAAGAGAGACCATTTCTACTCACTGGGATGAAGCTGTACCAAATATTTTAGTGCACATGAACATGATACCTGGTCTTACTACCTGTACCAATGAGGAATGAAAGGAGCAATGTAGTCCACAGTTGTGTAGAAAACTTATGCATGTGTGGAGGAACAGACAGGGGTGGGCATTGGTGACGTTTTGTAATACAGCAGCCAGAGCTGACAACGCAAGTTAGGTTTTCAGCGTGGAAAAGTTGATTGGTCAGTCCAAACAGGAGGGTAAAACCTCAATGGACACAGAACACGACTGGGGTGAGCACACTGCTGGATCGTGGGATAGGTGATAGTCTGTTTATTAAAAGTCAGCAGCTACAGTTTTTGTAGCTGTGGACTTAATTTGCACTTCAGACACTGCTTTAAAGTATTAAAAAAATAAATAAACCAATATGTGCTCGTCTTTTTATAAGACTAAAATGTTATACTATGAAATATTGACAAAAAAAAACCAAACAAAACAAATACATACCACGAGGTTACAACATAGGAAATATGTACTGAAAGAACTTTGAATGCTGTCATCACTACCCAATACTTTCCAAGTAACCCCCAAACTCCCCATTCCTCCTCCCTCTGCAGTTCCTTAGGTGCCTCCTTGAATGGCTATGGCACTAGATTTTTATGGGCCAGACTGCAGACAGCCATTAGAGGGGGTAAATGCAAAACCTGCAGGGGAGAGGCTAGGGTGGAGGGCTAGGTAGGATTTTGTCCTGAGACCTCGTTCATAAGTGTGTACTACAGTATGCTCCCATCCCAACACAGGGATGCTCAAACATTCCATGCAGTCAGTCCCTTTAATGTTAATTAGGATGCGACAGCCGCACGGACACAGCCGCTGCTCCCAATCTGACAGCCATGCAGGTGTTGGTGCACAGCCCAAAACCATGGCTGTCAAATTGGGAGCAGCGGCTGTGTTTGTGCAGCCACTGTGCCCCAACTGACATGAATAGGACTACCTGCAGGGGGTGCACACCTGTGCATTCCTGTGTGGCCACAAACATGATCCTTGTACAGGTGTACGCTGCAGTATGCCCATGTGAATGAGGCTTTAAGCTTAACTTGTACTTTTAAAGATGTATGGGGTATTTATTTTTTAAAGAATCATCCTTACCTAGGTGGATACAGCATTAGTCCGATGCTGCATTTTTGCTCCGGCGCCTCTAAGGTTGGCCATACATTATACAATCTTCTTGTACAACTTTACGTTTGACCTCCCTATTATATGGTTTTGGTAAATCTAAAGGAAACCCTTTCAATTTGCATGCAATGAGGCAGGCATCTTGCACTACACAGTTGAAGGTAAAGCTAAAGAAAATTGAAGAAAATTGTATGGTGTATGGGCAACTTAACACTGAGAGCCGAACACCCCCGATCGCTCGGTTCTCACTGTCAGCACCTCTCTGCTCTGTCCCCCCCACACTCACTGGAGCGCTGGGCTGTGGAGGAGCGGCTGGCTCATGCTCTATTGTCACTAGGGTTGCCACTTTTTCTTCCAACCAAACCCTTTAGAGGTGCACAGTAATTTATTTTTTTTATATTAGTATACATTATAGGATTGTAACAGACCTGGGACACCTTTGGGTACTCCAAAGAGAATAATAATGTGGTGCATATAGTACCCCCTCACCCTCCTGTCAGGTCCTGTTTCTGATCCACATTCCTGTCTGAATCATGTGTCCAGGTTTCAGGTGGACTGAAAACCGGACACATGATTCAAAACCCGGACTGTCCGGGTATATCCTGGACAGATAGCAACCCTAATTGTCACAGTTTTGCCCGAGCCTGGACTGGATCTGTGACATCAACTGACAGAGCTTCAGCCCGCTGTCTGCAAAACACAGGTCACAGGAGTGCAGAACGAATTGCACTCCTGTGATCCATAGGAGAAATATA
Organism: Lithobates clamitans; assembly: GCA_037952925.1. Taxonomy (NCBI): domain Eukaryota; kingdom Metazoa; phylum Chordata; class Amphibia; order Anura; family Ranidae; genus Lithobates; species Lithobates clamitans. The sequence continues at coordinate 2,434,965 of JBBGZY010000830.1, forward strand.
GCCAAACAAGCTTTGGCTGTACGTCTCCTTTAACTGAATTAGCTTTGCAACCAGGATATTAGCTAGGAACACCATGGCAGGTTATGCATATTAAACACAGGCTTCCTTTTAGCTATTCTAGATTTTACTTACACACTACAGCCAAGTTTAACCTGAGGTAACCCTGTTCCCCATTACCTAAATGATATATGTAGAAAAGGAATTTGTAACGTTATCCACTATGCTAAGTGACATCTAAGACAGCCAGGCATTATTCAGTTCACTAGACCAACTCAATTCTGAAAAGGGACACTATTGTCATCAGACGTTTGTTTGTACCGGGGAAATAGTAATATGCCTTATTTCCATTGCCAAGTGCAGTAAAACCTTTGTAAAATACCAGTCTTGTTCATTTGGATAATTTGGCTTTAGCAAAAATCTGTTTAAAATACATAATAATTTTCTTGGGAAAAAAAAAAAAAAAAAAAAAAAAGTATTGTGAGGGCGACAGGGAATTATCTTCTATGATATTTATCATATTATCCAGATTATATCTATTTAATATATGGGTTTCATGTGTTTAAAGGAAAATGATTTTATCCAGAATGCCGCCACATCTTCCCTTAATGGTTTAAATAAACCTGTAAACTGTTACTCTGGAGGGGATCATTTTGTTTTTTCAAGGATACGATCTGCTTAAATGTATACTTGCGTTATGTGATTGGAAACTTCTCACAACTAACCGGTGAATGGCGTCTTGGCCATTTGAAAAATGTGTAAAAACTTGCTGTATTTACTGTATCTGGTCTCCCACAGTACACAGAACATGGAAATGCAACTATTTTAGTAAATATAAACTGCTAAATACCTTCTCTCATCAGAAGTATATAGCAGTCTTGTGACTTCGATCATTGTCCGGTCGAGCACTGGTTAAAAGCTTGTAGGTGGAGTTTTCATTCTCCTCTGACTGTCCTATGTTGCATGACCCCTGGCCCTCTGTCTGGTCCTGTGCCGATCACATGCACCCTCCCAAGAAGGAAAAAAAAAAAAAAAAAAAAAAACCTCTCTAGCAATCCACACCAAACTGAGCATGTGCAGAATGCCCCAAAGGCTCTGTACTATCAGGAGGCGGATTGAGGACTGTGGAAGAAGGGGAGGATCAGAGAAGACAGGAACAGCCTTTTTACACAATGTGCAGGATTAACCCCTTAGCGAGTACAACAAGCATGCTTTACTGCATATACAGACTGATTTTACTGTTGTGGGTTTAGTAACACTTTAAGCACTGCTACTATGCGCTGTTTGACCATTTCAATGAAAGTGGTCAAATAAATTTGGTGACGAAGTTGAGCCACTGGGGTGCATTGTAAATGGTGTGAAGCACAGGCATGTCTACCACACTGGAAGCGAAGGTTGTTTCATCACGTTCGCTTGCATAACATAAGATTGTGGACGAGGTGACTGCACTTAAGGCCCCTTTCACACTTGTGTGACGAAAGTCTCACGATTTTGATGTGACTAAATAATGAGTCTGTGTAATCTTGAGGTCTATGGGCAAAATCGCATCAAAGTCAGACCAAAAGACCAGGGACTACTTTGAAGTCATACAGATATGAATGGTGCTCACTGAAAATCATGGGGTACGACTTGTCATGCGGCTTTGCAGTCCCTGGTCGCACAAGTGTGAAAGGGATCCAACACGTCATTTTTATGATACTTATCTCTATGTGTATTGTTATTGGATTGATAATGCATGTTTTATGCATAGCTCCCAACTTTCTGGGATGGGTTTGAGGGACACGTTAGCAAAAGTTAAAGCATAGGGGACACACCCTGCCACGACCCCTTAAAAAGGATAATTGTACAAAAAAAAAAAATTTAAAAAAAAATTATGATTGGTTAAACCTAGAAGGGCTTTTTTTTACCACTACTATTCCTTTATATTGGCTTTTAGAATTAACAAATGCAGCAATTTAGAAATTGTATATAAAATGCACTACCCATCTTTCATCCAACTATATAGATCAGACCAAAAAGAGGGACAAATACGGAGGAAAGAGGGACAAATGGACAGTCCCTCGAAATCAGGGACAACAGATATACTTGCACTGTATGAGAAATTGAAAGTTTTTTTCTATGCATTTATTCATTTTCTGGGCAACGCTGTAGTTTTTTTTTTTATTTATACACACACACACGTGTTAATATTCTTTGTGATATTTATACAACTGCTTGGTTTGGTGGCTTATTTAGGCAGGAGCACAGAATATTCTGTTATTGCAATTTTAAACCAACTACTGCATCTAGAATTTCAGAATTTAATTTATTAAAACCATTTTTTTTACACAGTTTTCATGGAAAAGATGTGGCTGTAAGGACACATTAAAGCGGAGTTCGGAGGCATGGCCAGGACCGGCATGTGAGCAGCTGCATCTCAGAGCTCCCGTAGGTTACCCCGTTTTGACCCTGTTCTCGGCTCAGATACACAGGCACACGGACACCAGACAGCTCCAGAACCTCTTGTTACCCCACGGTATGCTTGGATCCGTGATGGTTACCCAGGGAAAAGGAGGACATCCAGCGTCCTGAGAACCAAAATGGCGACGCTGCGGCGGTCCTCCAGCAGCGCGGACCTTGTGGCACAGAGAAGCCTAAGGAATCCGTGAGTAAACCTCCAAACGCTAACACTGGTGGGGATTCTCAAAAGCTGGGATGTTCCCCACCTACAAAGCACCGGGGAAGGATGGTGTTCCTGCAGTGGTGTATAAGCAACATGACGAGACCCTATTGCCTAAATTGTTAGAGGTGTTCAATGAAGTAAACAAAATAAAATAGGTGCCTCCCACCCTCTGACTAAAGCCATTATTAATCTTACATCTAAAGCCCGATAAGGACCCCCTGGACCCCGGCTCATATAGACAGATATCCCTTCTTCAGAAACATGTGAAAATACTAGTAAAGGTGTTGGCCTAAGATTGAACAAGGTAATATCCTCCATAATTCATTCCGATCAAGCAGGATTTATGCCTCAGAAAGGCACGGCTATAAATTTAAGCAGGCCGTTTATCAATATACAGTCCAGGTCTGATAACATGGGGTATAGAGCTTTTCTCTTGACGCCCACAAGGCCTTCAATAGTTTTGAATGGTCATATCTATGAGCTATCCTTCACAAATTTGGACTGGGGAAGGAATATATGGTTCGGCCACTACTCTGGTTTAGTGATCAACTGGACCAAGTCTTCCCTTATGATGTTGGATAAGAAACCAAACCCACAATCAGTATCCCTAATGGATATCCCTGTATCCTCTGAGTTCAGGTATTTAGGTGTACAGGTCACACCCCACCCTCTGGAATACATCACCTTGAACCTGTCCCCATTTCCAGGACAAGGTGTGGTCCCGATTGAAAATCTCTCCGGTAGGTAGGATAAACTTGATCAAAATGATTCCAATGTCACAGATCCTATACATACTCCACAACTCTGATGGTTGTTCCACTGAAGCAGTTTCGCATCATTAATTCAATCTTCCAGTCTCTTATCTGGCACAATGCGACAGCCAGGGTGAAACTGGAACAGTTGCAGCGAAAGGAGGCAGGTGGGTTGGCTCTTCCAAACCCATGGCTCTACTATCTGGCCTCGCAATTACAACACATAGCCAGAGTTCTAGGCCCAGATAAAGATCCGGTATTGAACTTGGTAAACCCAACTGCACAACTTCTCCGTATTACTACAGGGGGGAGGTTGCAGAGGGCCTGGAAGCATTGCAGTTTGCTAAATCAAATAAGCTGTGCCCCACTTACAATTTGATGCAGAAAGTATGGAAGGGCAGTGCAACAAGTTGAGGGATACACCAGGTTGAGCCCAATTTGGGGGAATAAGCAGTACATGGAGTTGAAGAAACTACAATATAGCGCAAAATGGAAACAATATGGGATCACTCATATGACTCAAATTTGCACTCCCTTCATCCATGCAATTTTATTATTACCAGCTTTAGCATTCCGTTAAGGCCCAAATGGAAATTGACGAGTGGACGCAGAGTCCCACACCAATTTTCAATTACATGCATGAGGTGACCTCTTATAAGGGGTTTATCTCTTGCAGCTACTCCATGTTACTCAATAAGTCCCTTCCTGACAGCACTGCAGCAGTGATATCCAGATGGGAAAGAGATGTCTGAGCATTTGAAGAAGACGGATAGGAGGATGCTCTTGCGGAGGTTCCCGTGTTCTTTGAATGTGGCCCAAAGGTTATCCCAATTGTAAGTGCTTTTACGTGTCCGCTACACACCGGCTAAACTGGCGAGAATGGGGGTGCGTGATGATCCGTCTTGCACTAGATGCATGAGGGATCATGGCCACTTGATCCATATGTTGTGGAGGTGGCCCAAATTGCACATATATTGGAAGGAGGCGATTTCAGATTCATCTTGTAGAACACCCGAAACTATGCCTGTTGGGAATTATAGATGAAGTCCTGGTGGAGGAGACCTCTAGACTTACTATAGCCAGGGCCTTTTTCAAGGCCAGGAAATTGACAGAGACAGCCTCTCCCCGCCCCTCCACAGCTCAGCACTCCAATGACCGTGGGAGGAGCCGAGAGGAGAGGCGCTGACTGAGTCAGCAGCTTTCCTCTTGGGGATCTGTGAGAACCGAGCCAATCGATGGTGTTCTGTGGCTCGGTTCTCAGTGCAGAGACGCCGGGGGACAGCTGCAGCATCGGTCTGATGCTCCATCCACCGAGGCAAGTATGAATAAAAAAAAAAAAAAAAAAAAAAAAACCACCCCATACTTCTCTTTTAAGATAAGAATTCCCCCAGAATACTCATGCACTGCAATAATGCTTTAAACTACAGTTTTCTTACTTTGTGAAGTTTCTGCACAGCCATCTCCAGTGTGGGCATCTGAAGCCACGGTGTCCTCCCTGTATTCAGCGCATGCTAGTTACCCATCATGCACCTGCCAATATAGCGCATTTGCAGTGCGGTGCAATTTTGGTCAGCTTGGCATGGCACAGCCATGCCAAGCTGACCAAGATTTTCTATAGACGCCAATGTTAAATGCTACTGGAGCTGTGCAATGCCAAGCTGACCAAGATCTCCAGGAGCCAATGCAAACCCAGAAATGTCTGCGGCTACCTAGGAGGAGGAAGTGAAATTAGATATAGGCATAAATCAGGTAAGTGAACGTTTTAAGGATGCACATTGGTGCTGCATGGTGAGGCGTAAAAAAAAAAAAAAAATGTGTGTGGAACTCCGCTTTAAGCAGATCACTTGATATCACTGGCAGTTGGCATTTCTCCTGCTGCCTTGGGCATCCTGTGTGTACAAGCTGATGGAAGGGACCACAGGGCACTGTTGGGAGTAGCCAGTATTCGATACAGATTCAATAAGTGTTAAATACCTGCAGTGGCTGGAGATCAGCAAATTGGTAAACTCTTTAGAAAGGCATGTATAGCCTATTTCTTTATAGAATTTGCTTTGTTTACATTGGGCCTGTGATGACAGTCATTTTACTGTAGTCAATTCACTCTGAATGGCCTCAATGCAAAAAAAATTAGGAAAAACAAAAAAAAAAACAGTATTCCTATTTGAGGCCGTTGATCTCTTGATATTTTTTAATGCAATTTGAGGGCAAATCTATTTTGTGTAATAAAATAGAAGCTATAAAAATAAGCATATCTGTGATTAAAACAGCTCCTCAGCACGTCTATGTCCTGCAACAAGTTTGAGGTTGAATTACAAAAATACAAGCTCGCATTGCAACACAATGGAGAAAAGAGGGTCACCATTTGTTTGCACAATCATGCAAATCTACAACTGTTGCTCTGGTTGCCAAACAGACCTATTCCATTAAACCACTTGCTGGCCAGCCACAGTACCTATACTGCGGCAGGTCGGCTCTATTGCTCAAAACGACCTACCTGTAGGACGTTTCATGCAATAGATACTGTGGGCGTGCGTGAATCCGGCGGACTCTATTTCCGCCAGCCAACCCTGATCACTCCAGAGGCAGAATGGGGATCTGCTTATGTAAACAAGGCAGATCCCTGTTCTGACAGGAGACAACATGGAGGAGATCTGCTGTTCTTGGTGATCAGGTACACGGATCTGTGTTGTCCCAGTGAACCCATCCCCACACAGTTAGAACACACCCAGGGAACAGTGTTAACCCTTCTCTGCCAGTGTCATTTATTACATTGATCAGTGCATTTTTTTTTAGCACTGATCATTAATAATGTCACTGGTCCCTAAAAATGTGTTACTTGGGGTCAGATTTGACCGCTGCAATGTCGCAGTGCCGCTAAAAATCATTGATTGCCGCCATTACCAGTAAAAACAAAAAATAAATAAAAGTCTATAAATCTATTCCCTATTTTGTAGACGCTATAACTTTTGCGCAAACCAATCAATATACGCTTATTGCGATTTTTACCACAAACAAGAATACATATTGGCCTAAACTGATGAATAAGTTTATTTTTTTGATATGTATTATAGCAAAAAGTGAAAATTTGTTTTAAAAAAATTGTCTGACTTTTTGTTTATAGCGCAAAAAATAAAAAAACGCAGAGGTGATCAAATACCACCAAAAGAAAGCTCTATTTGTGCTGCATCGCAAAAAAATGGTCATTAAGGGGGTAAATCCTTCTGGGGCTGAAGTGGTTAAAGGGTCTGTCCAATCAAAAACCCTACATATTAAATATAGTAGATGACACGGAGGCAAATGTGACTTTACAGAGTTTAAGGTGTTTGTAACACTGCTTCCAAATGTTTAATAAAAAAACATTTATAAATTTAATATAAGTAAAATTAAAAAAAACTTTGCCAGTGAATAAAATTTGCATCACACCCAAATAATAACTATTTTGGTTACAACCTACTACTACCTTCCTACTGAGTTTGACCATCATATAGAAAACGGAAACTACAATGCATGGTAGAAATTTTGTTTTGACTTCTATGATCAACATCCTGTATCTATGGACAAGTTAGTCTTTTGGCTCAATAAATGATAGGTATGTCTATGTCTTTGGGGTCCATTCACAAACAAGGATGGGTTTATATATACTGAAGATGATAAAAAGTATGTTGAGTGCAATGCAAGTAGCCTCTGAAGTGGAATGTGGTTCCATGCAATGTCACAAGGTGAAGTGCACCATATTGGCTTCCATGAGTGTCAAAACCATTTTGTATATATAACCTAAACAGACTGGGATGAAATCTTCATCTCTCCATTTAAAATAGAGATAGATCGATATTTATCTCCAATCACTACACTCCCATACTGTATAAAGTTTCCACTCTTGCCTTCATTATCCGAAATGAACAGAAACCTGGTGGCAGCTTACACACACTGGTGTGATCTAAAACAAGCCATCTCTGCCACAAACCTGCACATGTGCGGGCAGAGATGTGTAATACAACAGATTCCAGCATCACCATGACAGTAGGATCGTAATAGAGAAAACCGAGAGATTATGAAAACATCAGAAGTGCTTATTATGTTGTGTGGAGTATATCCAGTCCCATCAGGGAGAATTCTTTTTACTTTGTTAGAGACACAATAGGAAGAGGAACTCTCTAGGTGAAGGTAAAATTCCCCTGGAATAGTTATCAGCAGAACTGCTATCTACACTGGAAAAATTTGTCATCTTTTGTTTCAATGGCAATCAGAACATTTTGGATTGCCCATCACTGTTCATTCCAGTGATAATGATAACCAGGAGAAATTGAGGGGAGAGAAGGGGACACAGGTAGTCCCAACCTTTCAAATAAAAAAAAATTATATATATATATATATATATATATATATATATATATATATATATATATATATATATATATATATATATATATATATATATATTTCAGGTAAAGATACTCTTAAAGCCCCCCCCCCCAACTGATGACTAAAAGAAAAAAATCTAAATGCCCTTTTTACTTACCTGAAATCATATCCATGTGATGTTCTAGTCTTTTCTTCTGTTTATATAGGGTGGGGTCCATCTTCAGGTGTCCACATCACTGACTGTGTGACGTGGAGCCCTATTGGCAGTCCAGCAGCAGGGTTCTCTCAAGATGCAGAAGGGGGCCATCAGCACCAAGGGACTGTCAAGAACTGGCTGGTGCAGGAACATCTGCACTGTTAGATTAGTGGACCATGCACCTGGAAATGGTGGTGAGGGACTTGGGCAGTGGGTTTAGTCAAGTATATCTTACTTCATGAGGTATTGAAAAAAAAAAAAAAAGAAATGGTTTAGGGGTTTCACATTTTTCATCAGGACCAACACAGACCTTTGTTAAAGTCACAGGCTACATCTGTCAGCTACAAGCCAATTATTGTGCAGTTAACACATAAATGTGTTTTATTGACCTTGGGTCTGCCATTCGTGTGTCATTTGGTTACTGTTTATCAAACAAACCACCAGCAGTAATCACATGTAACACTGTGGTTAGCAAGTTGTGCATGTGGCCAAGAGAAGTGAGAGGCCCCATTTTGAAGTAGCGAATATGCGCCCGGAAACGCAGGGTTTAATTACAAAACAAAAACGGCAGTCTGTGGCTGCACATAAACCAGTTGTGTTCAGCTTCCTGGCCCTCTGATTTCTCAGCACAAACTAACCTAACGTGCACCACTGAGTCATCTGGAGATCCTCCTCCACTTCAAAAGGAAATAAGCAGCAATAGTACCATTCATTCACATTCTCCTTGATGCCTCCTACCAGTAATCATAACAAGGTTACTCTCATGTCATAGCACTAAGCTCCTGAATGTTTAGCATTTTTGCAAATGAAAAAACAGCTGTAGCCCAAATTATGACTTTTACTTCCTTGCTGGATTCTGCATCTGCTGCCTGTGTTTTTCCAAGGATGCGGACATATTCACTTTTACTTTGAGGAGGAAAAAAAATTGACATAATTTATTACACTAAATAAAAAGAATGGTTGTATTATTCAGAATAAAAGAATACAGATAAAGATGGAAAAATCTAGACTCAAAATGTGTATGAATAGCAGCAGCCAATCAAAAGTAAACAATATTCAGATGCAGACTGCAACAAGCAGGCCGGGCAGCAACAAGATTTAGTAGCTTTTACTTTGTATGGCGCTCCAGGGTCTTAAAATTGTTACATGCCGTCCAGGCTTCAAGAATAATGACCATGGTTTCAGCTTGGCATATGTGGTAGAGGTGACCATTACTTCTTATTGCACCTGACTAACCGATCCGTGACTACTGCCTCTCTGCCAGAGTCTTCATTGGCTTCCCCAATCGTATAAAATACAAAATACTAACCAAAACAAGGCCATCCACAACATCTCCCCAGCTACATCACCAATCTCGTCTGCAGATATCGCCCAAAGCATCCTCTCTGCTCCTCCTGCTCTCCATCTCCCTTGTTACCTTCTCCAATGCTTGCCTCCAGGACTTATCCAGAGCCTCTCCCATCCTCTGGAACTCCCTGCCCCAGTATGTCCAGTCAGCTCCCACCCTGTCCCCCTTTAGGTGATTCTTGAAAACTCACTTCATCAGGGAATCTCTCTCAAAGGGAAATTCCCCTTGTCCCAGGATCGGAACACACAGGCTGATAAGGATCTTTTGTGTCCGAAAACTTCCGGAAGGTGAGCAGGCAGTTCACACTGAGGTGGCGGTGACTTTGTCTGCACTTTTTTCATAATTTCATCTTTTCCATTTTTATTTTTTTATGATCACAGTCTAAGGATTTTTTCTACAGTTTTTTATTACAGTATTTTTGGTAATTAGACACTATGGACATTTAACTAGATGTGGATATATATTTGTTATCACTGTGGAATGGCTTTATAGGTTCTAGCGCACTATCAATTTAAAAAGATGGTGTAGTAGAAAATCTGAGGTCGTTACTAGTATTCAAAAAAAAAGAGCAAAAAAAAAAAAAAAATGTAGGCATAGTGAAGGGCTTAAACCCATGCATCCTGTAAATCTTCACCTCCAAACCGCCTGTCAGTTGTGAAACATTACATTATGAAAGAAGAAAATTGCACCAGCTATGGGATGAAAGATGTTAGTTTAATATATTCTAAATAAGAAATAAAGATCTAGCTGTGCGAATGCCACCATATCATGTGATTTTTTTTTAAGTTTCTGCACATTTTAACATGTATACTATGCATTGTGGGGGAGGGATTATTTTGTTGGTGGTGTTTAATGTGCTAGCCAGGTGCTGGCCATTAAAGTGAAATTCTGGTGACCTTTTACTTCAGTTCAGGCATGCTGTTTTTAGGACACTGCTGGTCTATAAAACCCAAGTTTAAAGGTAATCCATCATAGACGTGCTGCTTTGCCACATGCAAACAAATAGAAATATCCATTAACAGGGTAGTAGAGCTAAGAAAAATTGCACATTTCCTCTTTACAAATAGTCTTTGGCTCCAACATTGAGAAAAGTGAAGAGCTTTGTATTGATCTTTTCCTAGGGAGTTGCATCTGTACTCTAAAAATGGATGTAGATGGATTTAGAAATGTCATTGTTGCCAATTCCATATGCAGAAGAAACATAACGACTGAATAAACCGGCAATCAATTGTTTTTAGCAACTGGAAATGTCTGCTTTATAACAACAGGCATCACAGACAGTTCACAATTCTGGCCCGGAGAACAGATGCCACAGATCTCTGAATAGTCTGAGGGAGAAAACTTACTGTAAGGACAAATTATTTTACAACACAGGTAAAGCTGGCCATACACTAGAAGGATTTTCAAAGGAACGTTCATATTGGGCGGCACAGTGGTGTAGTGGGAGGCACTCTCGCCTAGCCGTAAAAAAAGGGTTGCTGGTTCGAATCCCAACCACGACACTACCTGCCTGGAGTTTGCATGTTCTCCCTGTGCCTGCATGAGTTTCCTCCGGGTACTCTGGTTTCCTCCCACACATTTCAAAGACATGCTGGTAGGTTACTTGGCTTCTGTCCAAATTGGCCCCAGAATATGAAGGTGAGTTAGGGACCTTAGATTGTAAGCTCCTTGAGGGTAGGGACCGATGAGAATGTACAATGTATATGTAAAGCGCTGCGTAAATTGACAGCACTATACAAGTAATAATAATAATAATAATAATAATAATAATAATAATAATACCACCACCAATATTCATACAAACAATTCATGCAGAAATTCTGAGTACATTCAATGACTGGACGAATGTTTTTCAAAACATACTTCAAAATTAATTTTCTTTTTTACATTCAATTTTGGAATGATTGTCATTTTAATAAAAAAAAACAAAAAAAAAACAAAAACACACATTGATAGAAATTCATGAGAAAAAATGTTTTCATCTGGTTCCTTAAAATTTTCTCATCATTGAAAATCCAAAGAATGTTCTGAAAAGAAAAATTCAAACTAAAATGTTACTGCTCTATGGCCAGATTAAAGAAGATGGCACCTCAAATTTGGGGGACAGCAAGAATTTTGAAATTGGATTATTCATTGTGGAATTTATATTTCGGTTCTGCAAATTATTTGGCTTGCTAACGCGAATTAAAAGATATACACACACACACACACACACACACACACACACACACACACACACGTTACGCAGCTGATTAAATCAAATCTAAAAACAACCAAAGTACCTATGGTACTTGGAAGTATCTGTAATAAATTTAATTGGAGACCCTGCTGATAACTCTTCAAATCCTGGAGTTTCCAGTACTCGCTTATCTTTTCCATGTCACCGTAATGTCAGATTTCTCTAGCGCCAATTGCATTGGAAACTTAGAATTCTGATGCGCTCACTAAGTTTCAAAAATGATTTATATCCGAAGCTGATCTTAGGCTAGCCATTTGCCTTGCAATCTTTGCTAGTGATGTGATCAAGGTAAATGTATGGCATAAAGTGACAAATCCCAAGCACAGAGACAGTAAAAGTCATACAAATTGAAGAGTGAGGAATACTCTCCAGTAATCAACACATTAGTTCTGTTCAGAGTTGTGCATTACTAACATCTCTAGTGTGTCTACAAACATTTCTCCCATGGGACCTTTCATGACAATGAAAAAAACATTACACATTTTATTCATACAATTTTAAAATAAATATATTCAAATAATTGGATTTTCTTCACAAGTGCCCCCTTCTAGAGAAACCCAACACATTTCAAATTTGTTCTTTATAAATCTTCAAGGGGAAGGTTATGACAATCTATGAAAAAGTTACGTAACCTACTGTAAGAAACTTAAACACATAGCACACAAGCAGTAGGATGGACCAGTTGTGGAAGAGACTTCATATTTTCATCAACTGACTCTGAACCTACACAATTGTCCACTGAAATATATTTTTAGGCCTGAAAATCCCAACACGTACGTATACGTACACACACACACACACACACACACACACACACACACGTACCCCTATGAGTATGTTTTCATGTGACACGCAGACACCTATCATGCCTCCTAAATCAGAAGAGCAATAAGTTATCACTGGGAAAATGACAGCCTTTCACTAAAGAAGCAATGCCAACGGTGCTAGCCTACTGCCATGTTCCAAAGTTTGATTGTCTGGACTGCATGCATTGTGAATTGTACCATACATTTTATCCTAAAAAGGGGGAACACCATTATGTGACGGCTAGCCCAGTGATGAAAGTTCCCTAATCAAAAGTCTAATCACAGTTCCCCTAAAGCCAAAACTTTGTTTAGTGTGAGTGACAAGGGGTTAGAATGTTTGTCAAGCTTTTTTTACTGCTGTCCAAGTCCCCACCGGGAGATCCACTCTCTGTATGCCCTGGTGAAAATCATCACCAGGATTGAAAGTGAATCCAACATTTTGGCTGTCACCACAACAGGAATAGAGCTTCTAATTGGTGACATGTTACACTAACAAAACGTGTAAGAATATTTAGCTTACATTAAAGAGATTGTCTCATTTATGATTGTGCCTACAGGAGAGGAATTGAGCAGAAATCTCTGATAGGACACAGATGGCAAACATTATCAGGGGTTTTAACCCAATTCCTACTCCAAAAAAAAAAAAAAAAAAAAGAAGAAGAAGAGGTTCACTTAGACCAGTGGTTCTCAGCTCCAGTCCTCAGGACCCACAAAGGCCCCTTTCACACTGGGGCGGTAGGGGGTGTCGGCAGTAAAACAGTACTACTTTTAGCACTGTTTTACCGCGGTATTCGGCCGCTAGCGGTGCGGTTTTAACCCCCCGCTGGCGGCCGAAAAAGGGTTAAAACCCCTCGGTATAGCCGCGCTGTCCCATTGATTTCAATGGGCAGGAGCGGTTTAGGAACGGTGAATACACCGCTCCAAAGATGCGGCTAGCGGGAGATTTTTTCTTCTCCTGCCAGCGCACCGCTTCAGTGTGAAAGCCCTCGGGCTTTCACACTGAACAAACAGCGGAGGCTGTTTAGGGGCGGTTTGCAGGCGGTATTTTTAGCGCAATAACGCCTGCAAACTGCCCCAGTGTGAAAGGGGTCAAACAGGCCAGATTTTAAGTATTACCCTGGGGAGATGCAGACTAGAATACTGCAATCACTGAGCAGCAAATGAGATCACCTGTGATGTATTTCAGTTATCTTGCAAACCTGGCCTGTTAGTGGGCCCTGAGGACAGGAGTTGAGGACCACTGACTTAGACTCTCCATTCATACTTTTTCACACAGTAGATTCAGGCTGGGTTCAACATGCCAGAAATTGCATGTGATTTGCACATCACATGCGATGTCCGTGTGATGCAAATTCAGCCATACTATTTGTATGGCTGACTATGCATCGCATTTGGACCAAAATGGTGCAGGACTTTTGGTCCGCACTGGTCCCATCACTCCCATGCCATCAGATTCCTGTTGGATTTCACAGTTCGTGCTGCGATCCGATTTGGGGGTGTCATTAACTTTACATTGACACTTGCAGCGGTTCGCAGAAATCAGTGTGAACTGCCTGCAAGTGAGATATGATGCAGGAACCCGCACTAGAATAATCATGGGTTCCCGCATCGCACAAGTGTGAATCGAGCCTCAGGGTATAAAGAAGAAAATACCTCATACGGGGGGGGGGCGGGGAACCAAGGGATGATGAAATCACACATACATATCTCAATTTGAAATCCACTTCAATACATTTAGTGGATGCTGAGAAACATGTTCTTGAACATGGAATCAAGGGTCAGGAGGAGTTAGACCATGGATACACACAACTGTTTACTCGCTTCAAGGAGAAGCAGAATTACCACTTTGCTCCATAAATCTTTCCACAAAAGAGCAATCAAAAACAGTCCCATCACAGTAGCCTCATGGTTTACAACCCAATATCTACCTTTACTGCAGTTTGTTTAAACTTCCCGACCAAAGTACACAGTTTACTATGTGATTTTTCCTTTTAAACAGCAGCCCCATGAAGTGGAAAGACTCCAACATATAGTAATTTCATTCAAAACACATGCTCACAGCTAATATATGCCTAGGAATTCCAGAAGCAGCGGCTCCTGGGCTATCCCCGAGCCACACTAACATGAAAGCTGCCAAATGCGAATGGAAAGAACAGAAGAGGCCTCCTGTGGCTTTACCACCCCAGAGAGGTTTATGTGTTTCTGCTTATCCCGGGACACAACACAAACCATGCCAAATGGCCCAAAGGGACTGTAGAGAAGGGGAGGGGGGAGAGCTCAAGAAACAAATATTAGATTTAAAAGCAGAGGAAGACCCCTTTCACACTGCAGCGCAGCTAAAACACCAATAGTTTTAGCAGCGCTTTTCGGGGCGGATTTTTTAAGGTCAGGTGACGTGACCAAAAAAAAAAAAAGGCCAGTTTTGCACCCCTTTAGGGTGCTTTGGAAGCACTGCCCATTCTTTTAAATAAGCAGGGGTGTTTTGGGAGGGCTATTTATAGCCCTCCCAAGCCGCCCCAAAGATGCTGCTTGCAAGACTTTTCCCAACACACTGCCTGAGTGTGAAAGCACTCATTACAAAGAATGGGAGGCAGTTTAGAGGCAATTTCTAGCGCTAAAACGCCTGAAAACTGCCTTGGTGTGAAAGGGGTCTAAGAGCCCTTACAAACAAAAAAAGAATTAAATTAGAGGTATACTTTTAGATCCTTACAATTAGAGGCGCACCGAAAAGGAAATTTTGATGTCGAAACCAAAAATGCAGGGGGCACTTGGCCAAACACAGAATATGACAGTTTTAAAAAAGTATTATATATAAATAAAAAATATAATATACACACACACCTTTTTAATATCAATAATTTAAATATGAATTTGTCCGCCATTATCAGTACCTTTAGCCCAAGAAAAGTTCAAGACAAAATGTATCACTTCAAAACTATCAAGATTGGGAGAGTAAGCCTCAAAGGATTATAGTACCAAAAGAGGAAAAGGGATGATAAGGAAGGTACCATCATCCTAGTGAACTGAAAATTGGGGGGTAGAGACAGTTCCCCAAATTAGTCTCCATTGAGAAAATAAGGACTATCTTGGTACCAATAGGACAATATACACCTTAGATAAAAAATGTATTTTACATTTAAGAAAAAAATACATGATTTCCAATCATGACAAAACTATAAAATCAAGGAGTGTTGATACAGTTATGTAGATACTTATTATGCTCAAAGGTTGGAGTCAAAAGTATGGAAGGTCCTCCTACATGTTTTGTGGTCAATGACCACTTCATCAGGAGGATAAATCTACAATAGAAGTAACAAATTATATAACGCAATTACAAAGAGAATACTTGTACGTGTGTGTAGTAAGGCCACACACATACAGGTTAGGTATAAAAAGTGTTTAATAACACGAGGGGAAAAGCAAAAATTATTATTTTTGCTTTCCCCTCATGTTATTAAAAACACTTAATACCTAACAGTTATAATCGTTTGGGGAACTGTCTCTACCCGCCAAACCTTTAAATTCTATGTACGTCTTCACACTGGTCCATTGTACTTCCGTTGTGGTGTTAAAAATCCTGCTTGTGAGACTAAGGGTACTGAGCATATGATTTCTTAAAAAGGGGGTTGTAAAATTCCAAAAAAATTAAACAACCTGCAACACGAAGGCATAATGAGCTAGTAGTCATATGCATCACATACTAGCTCATAATGAAATGCTTACCTTGGAGCGATGCCCTGCAGTGCCACCTGCACTCCGCTCCCACGGCCGACATCTTTCCCGGAGTTAATTCTGGGTTTGCGGGCTTCGGCGCTGTGATCGGCAGGAGCCACAATGACGCCACTCCCGCGTATGCCGCTGGTCAGAGCAAGGGTCCTGAAGAAACGGCACGAGCAAGCCTATCCTTCAGTGTGCATGCGCCGATGACGTCAGTGGCAGAGTATATAGCAAATATCTCCTAAACGGTGCAAGTTTAGGAGATATTTATTAGTACCTACAGGCAAGCCTTACTATAGGCTTACCTGTAGGTAAAATTAAACAGGAAGACTTTACTTACACTCCTCGTTTTTAGAATTAACAGTACCTGGATACCCTCCATGGTTCTATGTTCAATCTTTTGTGTTCTCATGCATAATGTTTCGTCTAATGGAGGTTCCACTTAATTGTCAAATTTTTCTGTCTTCGGATTACTACTGGTATCATGTCCATTTTATACCTTTTGTTACAATCTTTAATAAAACACCGAAATGAAAATAAAAGAAATAATTCTGCTTGCTGCATTTTTGGTCAGTTAAAGAAACCGCACCAAAAAACGCACCTCCCTGTTAAAATGCATTGAAAACGCAGCAAGAACGCATCAATTACGCACCCTTGTTACTTTTTGATGCAGTTTGAGTCACATGACCTATGAAAAAACACACCATAAGCATAGTAAAGTCTCGGTAAAGTCTTGTGCGTTTTTTTGGCGTTATTAATCGGCACCTTTTTCTCTTATCAGCAAAATGCTGATGATCTTGGCCAAAAAGCCAAAGTGTTTAAGTGTAGTATCTGTTATCAGTTTCCAGAGGAGGCGATGTGCAACTCCCGAGAGTGGGGAGGGCACATGCAAATCCAATGGTGTCATTGGACCTGGAAGGGCGGTTCGGCAGTGCCGGTGTCTGAACGTCCTTTGTTGGAGTCAGCGGGGCCGAGTGAGCCGCCCGGAAGGGTGCTCCTGGTGAGGATGGGTGCTGCATTTGGGTCTGATCCAGAGGGTCGGGTCCCTGGCCTTCTGGCCTAGATTGGGGTAGTTCTAGCTCCAGACAGTTTTTAGGGAGAGAACGTTTGCTTGCCTACAGCACCGGGGCGGAGCAGTTAGTACTTCCCAAATGTAATCAGGTAAAAGCGATGGGAGGGTTGAGCTTGTTGAGGTTCGGGCTCTCCCCAAGCTTCCAGAACTTCAGGCCTTCCTGCCTGGTGTGGGGGCTGCTGTGGTCTGGGTTGTTGGTCAGGGTTGTTCCAAAAGTCTATGGTGTATGTGCCCCTGGAGTAGCAGTCCAGGGGTGCCATAAAATCACTGTGAGGGTCACTTTGATTTGTGGCACCATGGTCACTTCACCATTACACGCATTTTTTGCACCCGCCTCTTGGGCTGGGCCTTTTGGCTGGGACCGGAGGAATTTTTTATTCCTGGCTGGAGGGCCTGGCCATTGTATTGCACAATGGCCACTTTTTCACTCTCCTCTACTTCCTTCTCTCCCACTTTCTATTTATTTCTTTTGTGTGTCACTTTGTGTTGTACACAGTTTGTTGCACTGTGTGATTAGTAGGGTTGCAGGTCCTCGGGCCTGCCCTGAAAGTCTTGGGAGGGGGTGGATATGGCCTTTTGGCTTAGTTCGGCCTCTCATGGGGTCTTCCATCGGGGGAGCCCCACCGAGTACTTGGGTGGGTCTGTTTCGGCAGGCCCTCCAGAGAAAGGGGTCCATCTGGTTTCGGCCAGATGGGCCAAGTGTAAGTAACCTTGTCCCCGGGGGATTCAGGGCAAGGCCCTCTGATTTTAGAGGGCTTGTGTACCTGTTGCACTTTGTGTTTCACTCTGTGTGTGCACATTTTTTTGGCACCGGGTGAAGTTTTTGAGTGCGTTTCACACGCCATGTTTCAACACAACAAAAACAAACACACCAGTTTTGGCCACCGATATTTCGGTGCATCTCTAACTACAATGTTTTGCACATTTACATTTTATTTACGTTTGTCATCTTTGCATACTTACAACTAGGGATGAGTCAGATGTTCGCCTGTTCGAACAGCGAATATCATGCGGTTTTCGCTGCAAAGTTGAAAGCTGCGGAACACCGTTAACGTCTATGGGACATTAACATTAAAAACCAAAAAAGTGCTCATTCTAAAGGCTTATATGCAAATTATTGTCATGAAAAGTGTTTGTCTGTTTAAAAACAGACAAATTTTTATTTTTAGCAGTGATTTTAGGAATGCTTAAAGTGTAACAATAAAAATGAAATATTGCTTTGAATATCGTGCCTGGGGGGTGTCTAAAGTATTCCTGCACAGTGGTGCAGTTTTCCCGTGTTTAGAACAATACCACAGCAAAATTACATTTCTAAAAGGGAAAAAAAGTCATTTAAAACTGCTTGCGGCTGTAATGAATTGTCGGGTCTCGGCAATATAGATAAAACTCATTGAAAAGATACAGCATGGGTCCCCCCCCGTCCATTACCAGGCCTTTTGGGTCTGGTATGAATATTAAGGAGAACCCCAAATCAAAAAAAAAAAAGTGGGGGTCCCCCAAAATTCATACCAGGCCCTTCAGGTCTGGTATGGATTTTTAAGGGGAAGTCTGCGGCAAAAAAAAATAAAAGGCGTAGGGGTCCCCCCAAAATCCATACCAGACCCTTATCTGAGCACGCAACCTGGCAGGCCGCAGGAAACAAAGGGACCCCTAGACCCCCCCATGTGAATTGGTAAAGGGTACATTGTACCCCCCATTTCACAAAAAAAAAAAAAAAAGTAGTGTCAAAAATAGTAAAAGACAGGACTTTGGGACAAGTCCTTTATTTAAAGATTTAAAAAAAATATTAAAATGTCCCGCGATGTAGATCCATCTCACACCACTCGACGAGCCAAAAAGTAAAAAAAGAAAGCCGCAACAGCTCCATGGGAAGCTCACGCCGAGTGACACTTCTTCTAGGTGACAGCTGTTATATAGCTGGAGGCGGGGCCACTTGGTGACGTAAACGGGTGGCCCCACCCTCAGCTATATCACAGCTGTCACTGAGAAGAAGCGTCACTCTGCGGGAGCCTCCCATGGAGGCGGAGCTGTTGTGGCTTTTTTTGGCTCGTCTGCAGCATGAGATGGATTTACATCGCGGGACATTTTTTTTTTCCATCCTTTAATAAAAGGACTTGTCCCAAAGTGTGTATATTTTTACCATTTTTGACACTTTTTTGTGAAATGGTAGGGGTACAATGTACTAGGGCTGCAACTAACAATTATTTTCATAATCGATTAGTTGCCAGATTGTTTCGATTAGTCAGATAACCTTAAAGTGTGGTGTATAATTTAGTTAATATGTAAAGTTTATTAAAAAAAAAAATAAATAAAACACCACACACACACTGAAGTAGCATGACTTCAAAGCTGCATTTCCATGTGAACCTGGGCTAAAACCTGTATTGTTTCAGAACAATTTTACAGGTTTTTCCAGCTAAAGCATTCTTGCACACCAACATCTAATGCTTAGGTAGCATGTGTATAGACAAATCATCAGGCCAGCATGGATACCACATGCTTGACCGTATACTTGGAACAGCTGTCAGTTGTGGCACCCTTGGGATTCGCAGAGGTGGCCTGGAAGTGAGAATACATAGCACACAAAGCCAACATGCAAAAGCTCAGCTGGATACAGGAAATCCTAATTCTCTTTAGGGGGATACCCGTCTGCAGGGACAGTTCTCTCCCTAGCTTTCTGGCTTGTGCACACCAAAATGCATACGTCTTTTCACCAACATACATTTGGGATCTATTTTCTTGTGTTGAGACTACATTACCTAGACTTGCTAGCAAACTGCCAAGACAGCCAGAATGCAGCACATACGATATAGAGACAGGTTTTTTTTGCACCATTTACAATATATTGATATACTGGAAGAACGTAGGCTGTGTAGTAGGATGTGGTACTTGATCAAACAACTAGTTTTTGTGTCAGTTTTATACATTGTAATTTTAGGTTCATAAATCATTTTTTTTTTATATACAAATTAGGTGGTTAACTATATTTTGCAACAAATCCCTTTGTATATAGCAATAAAAACTAGACCAAAATGTAAATCTGAGTTCCAGCTATGGCTATTTTACATTTCACCGAATGTCAATTGAAGAAAAAAAAAAAATTACCAATGCAAAAATAAAAAAAACTTTCAAAGAAACGCACAAAATCTAGTTATTGGTACACGTACTGTGCCCCATTAAACAGCCTCCATACATACAGTATCTAATGTGCACAAGCTGGGAAAAAAAAAGGTAAAAATCAATGTGATTCCAAGTATCTGCAAAGAGAAGAAAGTCTTGCTGCTCCTTTAGACAAATTTTGCCTTGTGTGTTAAGGAACCAGCCGACAATTTGTACAGTATATGGCCAGCTTTATTCACCGGTTTGTTTTACTTTTATAAAATGAATCTGAAAGGAATACTTTATGAAAGTAACACAAAAACTGAAGAGCAAATGAAGCTAACCATATACTGTAAGAATTGTGGCTGGTTCTGATGAACTAGACCAAAGTTAAATTTAGTGGGTGGCCTGGTTAGCTCCCGCCCAACATTCTTTGATTGAAAAATTGAATAAACTTGGACAAAAATTGTTGGTCAAAAAGCATCTGCATCTAAATCAGATGCAGCCGCTGTTTGGGTGGGATCAGCTGTCAAAATACAATAGTTGCAAGAAGAGATGCGTCCATCTTTGTTATATAGCGTTGGAGGAATCTGCAGTAGTGATGAACACAGACGCACAAGGTAAATGCTGAGCAACCAGGACATTCAGGAACGCTTACGATACACCCTAAGGCTCCGTTTTCACTACTGAGAGTTGTGCGACTTGACACATGTGAAGTCGCATGACCCATGTATTTCAATGGTCCCCGTTCTAATTGGTGCAGGGACTCCAAAAAAGGTTTTTGCACTACTTTGTTCTGACTTCGGTGTGACTTGTTCTCACATGGTTCTCATCGGCCGCATGACATCGCATCAAAAAGCGCATTGAAAAGTCACTGTAAAACATGCAACTTTGAGGTCGCAATAGTGGAAACCTAGCCTAAACTAGTCTTTTGGGTGTATTTAAATAAAGGCAATTGTTCCGCACTTAAAACTTCCACGACTGACTACTTTCATCAAAATCACTACCATGGGTGCCTCTGCCATGACAACATTAAACAGTTTTTTTCATTGCACCTTCCATAAGCACATTACAATCTGACTGCATAATTTCCAAATATTAAGTGCAAGAGCCAATCTAAAAAACATACCTTTAACTTTTTATCCAGTCAACTTAGTCCTCATTACTATAACATGGTCTGTAAACATTTACCAGCCTCTTACAGTCCCTGTACAGCAGAGCTTGGAGACTGGGGGGGGGGGGGGGGGCGCAAGGAGGCAAATCGTTTAAGTTTTAGTGCTCAAGGTTTACCATATCATTAATAAAAGCTTTAAACCCCTATATCATGCCCACTGTGTTATGTGGTATGGGCCATTGCTTCCCCACTCTAGCTGAAGTCAGTGCCATCTTCGATTATATCTAGTCTTTACTTTCCATATGCCTGCTTCTGCCAATGTCATCCATATCCAGCCAGAGCCAAGTCTCTTTCAATGCCAAGTGTACTGAACCCAGCAACGTAGTCACATGGGGTGGAAGAGAAGAATGGTTGGAGATTGCCATCTCTGGCAAGATGACCAGAATGCCAGGATTAAGCCCACTACTGCACATGCCCCAGTTACGTCACCACAAACAGAAACAGCAATATCTCAGCAAGTGGAAGGATGTGGGCCAGCATGAGCCTAACATTGGCATGTATAATATGCTTTTGGATAGCATAAAGTTGAAAAACTTCCGCTTTTAAGTACCGTATATACTCGAGTATAAGTCGTTCCGAGTATAAGTCGAGGCCCTAATTTACTACAAAAAAAATGGGAAAAACTTATTGACCCGAGTATAAGACGAGGGTGAGAAATGCACAGCTACTGTAAGTGGAAAAGAGGGTCAACAATGCCCACTTGCAGCATCACTGTGCCCATTTGCATGCCTCACTGTGCCCATTTGCAGCCATAGGTCCCCTGAACTTCAAACTCGGTAGTTAAGGGTTCCTAGATGCCCCCTAGCTGCAGCCAAAATTTGGGGTCTCTGAACCCAAAGGGTCCTGAAATGACATTGCTGCAGATGGACACAGTTGACCAAATTTGGGGCCCTGTATCTCGGGGCCACTTAGTGCTAGGAACCCCAAATTTGGTGTGCAAACCCAGTGGAACTAGCACCATAAAATGTCCAAAGCTGGGGTTTCTAGCACCAAGTGGCCCCGAGATACAGGGCCCCAAAAATCAGTTCAGAAAATGTCAAGCACTTTTCTGTAGCAGAAAATGACATTTTCCGAATCGGTTTTGGGGCCCTGTATCTCAGGGCCACTTAGTGCTAGGAACCCCAGCTTTGGATATGTTATGGTACCAGTTCCAATGGGTTTGCACACCAAATTTAGGGTTCCTAGCACTAAGTGGCCCTGAGATATGGGGCCCCAAAGTCGGTTCAGAAAATGTCAAGCACTTTTCTTCAGCAGAGAATGACATTTTCCGAACCGATTTTGGGGCCCCGTATCTCGGGGCCACTTAGTGCTAGGAACTTCATCTTTGGATATGTTGTGGAACCAGTTCCACTGTGTTTGCATACCAAATTTGGGGTTCCTAGCACCAAGTGGCCCTGAGATATGGGGCCCCAAAGTCGGTTCGGAAAATGAAATTTTTTTGCTGCAGAAAAGTGCTTGACTCGAGTATAAGTCGAGGGGGGCACTTTCAGCACAAAAAAATGTGCTGAAAAATTCGACTTATACTCGAGTATATACGGTACTTTGAATTTGAAATAGGTTTTCTTTAATATATTTATATTGTTTTAAAAAACCTTGACAGTTTGTGCTTAGCTTTCTGACAATATAAAGTAAACAAGAAATCATAAAAGCACATTGCCAGGAAGAACTTGGCTGCTTCTACATAAATGTACACAACACTTCTGCCAACTACATTTTAGGGCAGGGCTACCTGTACACAATGGTTGTCATCAAGCCCAAGGGTCACAGCGAGTTCCAAAGCCACTCACAGTAAATCTGTAAGCCAAGTAGACCTCAAATATACCACAGTTATTGCCCCACTTATGGACCCTAAATAAGTTCTAGCTTCTAGGAGGTTTGTATTCATATATCCCACCTATCACCAGCTTTGTTCCAGAAATGCCAACCACTGGTGCTCCTAAATCTATAGTATTACAACATTCGAGAGCTTTCGAGAATTAGAGAACAGCAGTTGAGAGCTTGATTTATGGATATTTTGGATTACTGCATAAATGACAAAAAAAAAAAAAAAAAATGATTTTATTCAAGTCATTATATTAAAACCATTTAAAAATGACAGACATTTCGAAACAGAGCTTCCTTTGATCCAAGGTCAAAAATACAAGGTATGTAAATGTTTAGATTTACTAACTAGTGAAATCTCTACAACCGTGCAAACCATTCTCTCTCACTTCTACCCACCTTCTACTCACCTTCCAGTACTGCCCCTTTTAGAGAAAACAGAATATTTTGTGGTGCCAAGTAATTGGTATGGAATTTGTTATAATAAGGAAACCAGTAAAATGGACCCCTGCAGCCAGCAACAATAGCCACCCCACCAGCAATAGATCCCATGCAACAAAATACCTCCCCAGAAACAAAAGACCCCCTCCAGCAACAATAGATATCCCAGGAGCCAACTACCTCAACAAGTGCTGCAGCACTGTGATCCATTGGTCAAACATTCATTGTGTACAGTGCCTTGCAAAAGAATTTACCCCCCTTGGCATGTTTCGTGTTTTGTTGCCTCAACCTGGAATTAACATGGATTGTTTGAGGATTTGCATCATTTAATTTACAGAACATGCCCACAACTTTGAAGATTTTTTTATTGCGAAGCAAACAAAAAAGACAAAGCAACAGAAAAAGTCAATTGGCATAACTTTTCACCCCCCTAAAGTCAATACTTTGTAGAGCCACCTTTTGCGGCTATCACAGCTCCAAGTCGCTTTGGATAAGTCTCTATGAGCTTGCCACATCTTACCACTGGGATTTTTGCCCATTCCTCCTTGCAAAACTGCTCCTTCAAATTGGATGGTTTGCGCTCGTGAACAGCATTCTTCAAGTCTGACCACAGATTTTCTATTGGATTGAGGTCTGGGCTTTGACTAGGCCATTCCAACACATTTACATGTTTCCCCTTAAACCACTCAAGTGTTGCTTTAGCAGTGTTTGGGGTCATTGTCCTGCTGGAAGGTGAACCTCCGTCCTAGCCTCAAATCATACATAGAGTGGTATAGGTTTTGCTCAAGAATATCCCTGTATTTAGCACCATCCATCTTTCCCTGAACTATGACCAGTTTTCCAGTCCCGACTGCTGAAAAACATCCCACAGCACGATGCTGCCGCCACCACCATGTTTCACTGTGGGGATGGTGTTCTTTGGGTGATGTGATGAGTTTGCGCCAGACATAGCATTTTCTTTGATGGCCAAATAGTTAAATTTTAGTCTCATCAGAACAGAGCACCTTCCTCCATACATTTTGGGAGTTTCCCACATGCCTTTTCGCAAACTCAGAACGTGCCATTTTGTTTTTTGCTGAAAGTAATGGCTTTCTTCTGGCCACTCTGCCATAAAGCCCAACTCTATGGAGCGTACGGCTTATTGTCGTCCTATGTAGATACTCCAGTCTCTGCTGGGGAACTCTGCAGCTCCTCCAGGGTTACCTTAGGTCTCTGAATAATGCCCTCCTTGCCCGGTCCGTGAGTTTTGGTGTGTGGCCGTCTCTTGGCAGGTTTGCTGTTGTGCCATGTTCTTTTCATTTGAATAGATTTGATGGTGCTCCTAGCGATCAAAGATTTGTATTTTTTTTTTTTTTAGAACCCAACCCCGACTTGTACTTCTCAACAACATTGTCTTGCTTGTTTGGTCCTTGCTCTTCATGGCAGTGTTTGGTTAGTGGTGCCCCTTGCTTAGGTGTTGAGCCTCTGAGGCCTTTCAAAAAGGTGTGTATATGTAATGACAAATCATGTGACACTTAGATTGCACACAGGTGGACATCATTTCACTAATTACGTAACTTCTGAAGGTAATTGGTTGCACCAGAGCTTTTTATGGGCTTCATAACAAAGGGGGTGAATACCTACGCACATGCCAATTAGTAGTTTTTTATTTCTGAAAAATAGGTATATATTTTTCTAATTCACCAACTTAGACTATTGTGTTCTGACTCTTCATATATAATTCAGAGTAAAAAAAAAAAAAAAAATTGAACTAAATTTCAGTTAAAGGGAATTCAATAAAACAAAAAAAAACAAAAACACACATGGCCATTCACTGAAACTGGGAGAAGTGAGGTTAACCCTAAACTGCATAGAGGGTTCTTTACTGTCAGCAGTAAGAATGTGGAATTCTCTTCCACAAGCAGTGGTATCAGCAGGGAGAGTTGATAGTTTCAAAAAACTATTAAATGGGCACTTTTATGATCACAACATACAGGGATATTCGATGTACTATTGACAAACACACTTTCACACCACAGGTTGAATTGAATGGACTGGTGCCTTTTTTCAGCCTATGTAACTATGCAAAAGTAAAAGATAACTCAGAGCTACAGCCCTGTATGTTCCTGTGGCTGCTTTTACTCCATACCGGCCACTGGCAGATACTGTACACAGAGCCACAGGTCTATGACTTTTCATAACAGGAAAGTGCTTAGGTTTGACCTCATGGTTTTGTAAATCTAAAGCTGCATTTGTGGGACAATGGGGCCACCAGAGTAGGATCAAGTGTTATATGCACTTGTCCCCTGGCGTGTTCGATACAACAGTTAGTCTTCAAATATACCATGAAAAAGGTATTTGTTATATCTGTATGAGAAGTGTAAAAGCAAATACCTGGAGATCATGTCAGAAATCCACGGTTATCCTGTGTCCACTTCCTGTGCTTCAAGGAAAGTAATTAGCTTTACTTAAGCTGGGACTACAGAATTGACCTTTACGCTGTGGAGACAGAAGAGTTGGTGGGCCTCAGTAGTTTGGAAAGTAGAAGTCTGGAAAACTGGGCTGAATTAACAATACTTACAAAAATTGTATTTGTTGTCAACCCACAACAGAACTCAGGAATGAAGTGCATTTCAAGCCAATCAACAGGTATTTTTCTGTACTTAGACAAAACATGAGAAAATACTAATGCACACAGATGTCTTTCACTTATACTTTTTTGTCTGACTACTTTAAGGACTTTAAAGTACTGCCCTTACACTGAGCTTTTGTAAAGATCAGACACATTGCTAGAGGCTGGAGTCTTCAGACATCCTTTTGTAACCCTTTCCAGTACTTTTGAACTTCCAAGTACATCTATTTACAAACCGACACGGATTATCTTCTCAAGATATCCTTGAAGGTAAAGCATATTTCCATAATTGACCTTGACCAAGACCTTAAAACATTTAACGCTAATTTTGTGGGGGGGGGGGGGGGGGAATAAATAGCAAATGCAAAAAAATTTAAATACGCATATACAGTATGAACAAATCAGCGGTTTTACTTTTCAGTTGGCACCAGGCCACAACATATAGATTTGAAATCATTCCCTTTCCATTAAGTGATCAAATGCCATTTTGTTGCAATGGTTTCTCCACAAAAATCTGAAATCAGTAAAGCGTTCTGACACTTGTGTTTGCTTATTATTGCTTAGGAAATACTGCATGATTGTTGTAGAAGACTGTCAAAATGGCTGCATAAATTGTGTATCCTGAACTACGCAAGGCGTGCCAAAAAGCAGACAGACGCGCCAACAAGTAATAGACTAGAAAATCAGATTATATTATATTTTCTACTGTATAGTCATAACTGCTAGTCAGTCATGATCACTAAGTGCTTGCAGATACTAAATAAAAATAAAGCTGCATTCGGTTCTTCTTTTGTTGTACAACCTTTGAGTGCTTGTTGAATTCTATGTTCATACTTCAGAAATCAGAGGCTATATACAGCACAGTATCCATTCATCAGCAGAATGACACCATGTGTGCCCCTGTCATAGCAAAGCAGTTGGACAATGTATTGAAGCTTTGTTTTTACAGCTCAAATATTTCACTTCTTGTGTTACATGGTTCCTTAAAGCCATCCACTAATGGGAAGCATGAAACATAATATACTGTAATAATATGCACGCAAAACTTGTGGCGACATGTGATAAGTGCCAGGAAAATCCTGAAAACCAAATATACATTACGAATTATGGTATTCATGTCCTCAAACCAACATTACCATTTTTAGTGGTCGCAAGCTAAAATCACCACAAAAAGGCTTTAGTTGATTTCAATCTGGAGCAGGACAACTGCGCACACACAGCACTACTACTACTACTACTACTACTACTACTACACTTGCTTATAAACATTTGTCCCAACTACAGACAAACCTTGCTGCCCATCTCTGAAGTATCCATACAATGGGAAGAAAGAACTTGCCTAACCTGTGTGGTAAAAGACAGGGTTTAGCATGCAAAAATGGCTAAATTGAACAATTTGTCTCAATGATTTTAAGATTACCTCTAATGTCTGGTGACCATCTAAAAAGTGCTAATATACAAACCCAATTCCAAAAAAACATTTGGGATGATATGTCAAATCTACATAGAAACAGAATGCAAATATTCACACAAACATACATAAAAAAGGAAAAAACTATCAAATGTTTAAAACAAAGAAAATTAAGAAAAAAATAAGGTAATTTTGAAATGGATGGCAGCAACAGTTCTTAAAGTTGGGACATGGCAACAAAAGGCTGAAAAATGGTACGAACAAGGAAGATCTGGAAGAACATTTTGCAACCAATTTATTGGCAACAGGTCATTAACATGATTGGGTATAAAAAGAGCAACTAAGGCTCGAGTCACATCTGTGCATGTTGCTTTTGACAGTTTCTGCAGTGCTTTCCGAGTTTATTTTAACCATGTTTTGCTGTCTTTTTTTTGTTTTTTACATTCACTGTATATAGCCAGTTGCTAAGAAGTGGGCCACCAAAAAATTAGTGTGACAAGAGACAAGACAGTTTTTGACCAGTAATTAAAAAGTTCTCCTTCCCCCGCTTCTTCCTCCGGACTTTTCTCCGCCGCCAACCCGCTGAAAATAAAAAAAAATATATATATATAAGACCCTCCTCCAATGCTGCGTCCACTGATCTGTCCACTTTGATGTTGAACATGTCATAAATATGGGGCGGCGATCCCGCCCCCTTGTGATGTCGGACCCATTATGCCCAGGGCAGTGAAGTCACTGGGGCAGGGTCTCTGAATGACATCATCCGCCCCATTGCAGAGTCAGGGGAGGGTCAGGAAGAAGACGATGACCGGAGAAGGAAGAAGACCGGAGGAAGAAGATAACATTATTAATAAAGGACTTCAAAAACGGTCTATTGTCTTGTCACACTACACTACCTTTTTTTTGGTGAATGAGTAGGGATACAATGTACCCAATCCCGCATTTACATGGGGCTTCCGGATTCTAATAAGCTGCCACCTGAAGATGCCAACAACCACCAGCCAGGGTTGTGGGAAAGAGGCCCTTGCCCCCAACATGAGGACAAGGTGCTCAGGGGAAGGCCTCCCCCCCCCCCCCACCCCAAGTTCAAGCCATGCGGCCTGGTATGGTTCAGGAGGGGGGGTGCGCTCGCTCGTGTCCTCCCTTTCCTGACCTGCATGCTCAGATAATTGTGAATTTTTTTGCCGGCAATTTTTTTTCTTTCTACATTCAGTTGTCAGCGGGGAAGCCTGCTGACAGCTGATGAGTCATCGGTTGTTAAGTACGCGGCAGCCGGGTTCCTGGCCCGCTCCTTAGCAACCAGCTATATACAGTGAAGAAAAAAAAAAAAAAAAAGCACACACAAATTCGCAAGACTCAAATCCCTGTAAAAAAGCAGTATTTGCGTTTCGGGATGCGGGTCCATTGAAGCCTATTACATGCAAAACAATGCATTTTGTGGGGAAAAAAAAATAAAAAAGTCCAGACCTTTTCTAAAAACGCAGGAGGCACAAAAATGCATTCATATGAACCCATGTTAAATAAATGAAATGAGTTTCTGCAAAAAGCATTAAAAAAACGCATTAGTGTGAATCAAGCCTTAGAGAGTCAGTGTCTCAGAAGTGAAGATGGGCAGAGGTTCAAACTAAAAATTGTCAATTCAGAATAAGACCTTGTTCACATGCGGCTTTGAAATCAAGCGACTTCATCTGAAATCACAAAATTTCGAAGCTGCATATCAGTGAGACTTCAGGTGCGACTTTGAAGACATGCATGTGGCTTAATGCAGAGATGGTTATTCAGGTCATACCTGAAATTGCCAAAAGTAGTGCATGTACTATTTTTTCAAATCGATGCGGCACCGCAAAGTCGGCATTACCTTGATTTGACATGGCCATTGCTGACAATAGGGGCAACTTGACCTGTCAAATCGCAATGCAAGTCGCTCCAATGTGAACAATGTCTAAATGTTCAATGTAAAATTGCAAAGACCTTAAAGTGTTTATTAACCCATATATGACAAACACTGCCAGACCCTCTATTAGAGCCTGGCATAGCACACTGCATTAGTCTTATAAAAACGAAGCATGTAAATACCGGTTAAGAACGATCTTCAGGCCGGTCACATGACTCGCGGCTGCTGTATACCTCCAATATATGACGTCTGCAGGAGGGGCCGAGATCTCCCTCTGACATCAGCTGGGGAGATAACATGGCAACTCAGCCCCTCCTGCAGTAGCCCTGGAAACCAGCCGAGAGTCACGTGACTGCCCTAAAGATCACGCTCAATTTCTATTTACAATGCTCATTAAAAAATGCTATACGAGGCTGTAATAGAGGGGTTGGCAGAGACCATTTAGAATAGAATTTTACTAATAGCAGTGGGGGGTGGAGACGGAGACACCGACACAAAGCCGACAGGCAGAGAGGAGGGGGTGAGGGTGTGAGGAGAGCTGAGAGCAGGGCTGCGTATGACGGAGGATCGCACTCTGACCATGGTGGTCAGGGCTCAGCAGCCCTGATTATCGTGGTCAGTACAAAGAGGGGATACAGAAAGTGGCAGGTTCTTTTTAACAGTTTAGAGGGTGGCAGATTACACAGCACAAGCACTATTCTGTTTAATCTGCTTTCACCCTTTCGCTGCCAGGCCCTGTGCTCCATTTTGTACACTCAGGTGTCCAGACCACTTTTGCAGTTTTTCCTTTGTTTATTTTTCACTTATACCTTTCAGAATTTGTGAAAGGACCCCCCCCCCCAACCATATATATTTTCTGAATGCACATGATCAGTAGAATAAAAAGTTGCTACTGATTTTTTAGACCCTGCGGTATTTGCGCAAATGTTCAAACCAATATATTGTCAAAAAAACACAGCTAATCTTACAAAATTCCTGCTAAATCCATACTAAATGTAAAAGGTTAACCTGTATGGAGTTCATGACAAATATTTATAAGTTTTAAATTGTGCCTTTTTGCAAAAATGATGAAAATTGAAACGTACCCACCCATTGCTCTCTATGGAGAGACTGATGTAAATGGACATGTGTCAGTTTACACCCACCTGCATCCGATCCAGTCCGCTAAAAACAGACGGATGGGGATTCCATTCCCCATCCATCTAGGAGATCGGATGGTATCC
Organism: Lithobates clamitans; assembly: GCA_037952925.1. Taxonomy (NCBI): domain Eukaryota; kingdom Metazoa; phylum Chordata; class Amphibia; order Anura; family Ranidae; genus Lithobates; species Lithobates clamitans. The sequence continues at coordinate 2,465,790 of JBBGZY010000830.1, forward strand.
GATGGAAATGGACAGGCGGTCCGTTTCCATCCAACCGTCCCATAGAGAATAGCGTGCTGTGTCCGTGTCCCTTCTGTATCAGCGGAGCGGACATGGACCTGTCATCCAACAGTCACCGTGAGTTTGGGCGGACATATGGGGGGGGGGGGGGGGTCTTACTGGGTTTGTATTTTTTTTTTTACATTTTACATTCTTTTTTGGGGGGGGGGGGCTGGGGGAGTCTTTGGTGAGATATCAGAGGTCTAAACAGACCCCCATATATCTAATTTTTTAAACAGAGAAAGGGACTGGAGATAGTCCCTTTTCTCCGCAGCACTTTACTTGAACGAATAGAATCTGTATTGAGAGATTCCATACATTCAGAAAATTACTTCTATATTGTAACCGCGAGTGTTACAATGTATCAGCTGTCACTGGGCACATAGCAGTGATCAATAATGAGCCTTTACATCCACTTTAATGTGAATGTAAACCTGAAAAAAAAAAAAAAAAAAAATTAATGAAGACTTCTACCTGGTACAGTTGAGGATGTCAAGTCTTCTGTGCCCAGTCTTGCCACGAAGAATTAATCCAGCTCTGAGAAATCCGCTTGTCTTTTTAGTAAGATAAAAAGATGACGACAAGTTTATGCCACCACATCCCCACTGCTGTGACTGTAATCTCAGTAACGAGTAGAGTGTTATGATTCCAGCTTCACATCCCTCCCCCCCTCCTTTCTTCTCCAGCTCTCTCAGGATTGACTGCTCCACACCTTAGTACAATTGGGCATGTTATGTGGTGCCTTTCCTGAGTTTTGACTGGATGTTACTCATCATGGAGCATGATTAATGTGACTTAGTAGGAGTGTATAGAGGTGGGCGGGTAGTCTTGGGACATCATGACTCCGCCCACCAAGCTCCTGCAAAGAGACCCACCCACTGATTCAAGAGTATTGCTGAGCTGCTACTGTTGGAGGGGGCGACTCTTGCATGTATATATAAATTAATACTGTGCCATTAGTTTATACTGGGTGAGTGGTGGGTTTACATCCACTTTAACCACTTCCATACTGGGCCTATTCTGGCACTCCTCCCTTACATGTAAAAATCATCTTTTTGCTAGAAAATTACTCCCAAACATTATATATTTTTTTTAGCAGACACCATAGCCATATGGTGGTCGTTGCAACTTTTTATGTCACACGGTATTTGAGCGACAATTTTTCCAACGCTTTTTTTGGGAAAACAAAAAACAGTTTCATGAATTAAGAAAAATACAGTTAGGCCAATTTTTGGTATAATGCAAAAGATGTTAAGCCGAGTAAATACCCAACATGTCATGCTTTAAAATTGCGCACACTTGTGGAATGGTGCCAAACTTTGGTACTTAAAAAATCTCCATAGACGCTTTAACAATTTTTACAGGTTACCAGTTTAGAGTTACAAAAATTTGCACATAAGACCGACCTTGATCCCGCTACCTATGTAGACCTTTCCAACGCCCGCAGAGAGCTACTCCGCATTCTAGACGCACACTCCCTCATAGCTCTTCCCAAATACATAGGCCCCTCACCCCTGAGGTATTGCAGGTGCCTTTCAACATTACTCCCAACTATATAATCTCCCCACATGGACTGGACCGACCCATAGGGGAGATCCACACCATCCCGACTTACAAAATCTCGTAAACAGCTCTACCACAAATAGATACCTCTGAATCTGCAGACTTAGATAACCCCTTGACTGTGTCAGACTTTTTATCCGCTATTAAGGGACTGAAATCGGGTAAATGTCAGAGTACGGACGGATTTTCCCCTAGATTCTACAAATCGTTCGCACAGCCCCTCGCCCCACTACTTACCACAGCTTTCAACCACATAGATGATTCCCACCCACCTTCTAGAGACCTATCTGCCAATATTTCAGTCATACCCAAACCAGGCAAAGACCCCTCCTAGTGCAGTAGTTACCGACCGATTTCCCTCCTTAACCTGGATGTTAAAATTTTCGCAAAAATCTTAGCAAACCGCCTCTCACCTCTTCTGCCCTCCATTATCCACAAAGATCAGGTGGGATTTGTCCCTGGCAGGGAGGCCAGGGGCTACACCACTAAAGCAATCCACCTCTTTTCCTACATCCGTCGACACAACCTGAAGGCATGTATCCTATCCTTTGACGCTGAAAAGGCATTTGACCGAGTCAACTGGCAGTTTTTACGCCTTTTCCTGGAACAGATAGGCCTTGGCCACCACCTCAGCTTTTGTCCTGGTCAATGGCTCCTCATCTACTCCGTTCCCAATTTCTAATGGAACCTCGCCAGGGATGTGCTCGATCCCCCCTACTTTTTGTCTTAGTGATAGAACACTTGGCAACAGCCATTAGACAAAACTAAAATATAGTGGGGATCCAGACACCCTCCTCAGTTCACAAACTCACTCAACGCGGATGATCTCCTTGTTTACGTTCAACAGCCTCACACATCCCTACCTTCTCTGATGCAAGAATTTCACAGATTTGGAGAACTTAGTGATTTTAGACTAAACATGTCCAAGACAGAAGCTCTTAACATATCCCCACCACCCTTACTCAAGTACAGGTCAATTTCCCATTCCAGTAGGGATCCAAGGGCATCTCATATCTTGGGATAAAGATCCCATCCAACCTCTCAAACCTCTATAATCTCAACTATCTCCCCTTACAGACCGGACTCCAAAAAGGAACTAGACACATGGAACACATCACCGCTGCCTTGGTTTGGTATTAACACTCAAAATGGACACCCTCCCCAAATTACTTTATTTGTTCCAGACAGTGCCTATCACCGTCCCCAAACATTTCTTCAACTCCCTACCATCCATGTCCATACGCTTCATCTGGCACCAAGGGCTATCCCATATCCGTCACACCCTGCACACATACCCCAAAACGCAAGGTGGAGCAGGCCTCCCAGACTTTGAATTATACCACAAGGCTGCCATACTATCCAGGATCCTGGAAGGGTTCCCTCGACCCCTTCCCAAAGCAAAGGGTTCCCTCGACCTCCGGGCATTACTATGGGGGGTATGGGCAGAAACTGCACCTCCTGTCCACCCCCCCACCCCCCCGTTAACAACTGCAGCACTACACCTGTGGTATAAAAAAAAAATGGACCATCGTTGCTGTTGTCCACAGATCCTTCGCCAATCACATTATTTGATCACCCAGCCCTCCTTCAGGGTATGGGCTCCAGCACGGTGGGCCCATATCTCCGTACTACATGGCCTACAGCAAGTTCATTTGTGCACCCAACCTTAGGTATACCTGTTGTACCAGGAGACCAGGTTAACTGGCTTACAGCTTTACGCATAAAGTCCTTCTGCTTAGACCTATTCTCATCTTCCCATAGGCCCTTCACAGGCTATGAACAGCTGTGCTCTCTGACACCTGCTCTTCACCATTTATAAGCTACAAAACTCACTGACCCATGACCAACCCCCCTCCTACACTAGGAGGTGGGCCACGGACCTGGGAAGAGAACTCTTCTCGGCTGACTGGCAAAAGTCATTCCACTTCACACACAAATCCTCTACCTTTGTTATACACAGAAGAATTTTAAACTCCTATCCAGGTGGTACAAGGACCCTCAATCTCTCCATAAAATCTTCCCCTCTGTCCCTACTACATGTTGGAGATGTGGCAATCCAGAGGGAAATTACCTCCACATTTGGTGGAAGTGTAAGGCCATACAACCCCTCTGGTCTCAGGTTTTCGCCATATACAGTAGTCGATATGATCGACCAACAACATCTACCCCAGAGATAGCTCTATTATCTATGTTCCCGGGCTTCATAACCTCTCAAAAACATTTTTACGCTTTTTCCTGTCAGCCGCCAGGCAACTTATACCCCTTTTTTGGAAGACCACTACCACCCCTCAACTGTCCTCCTGGGTTTAAGTGGTCAACGACATTATGCGCATGGAAGAGATGATAGCCTTGGACAAGGATACCTAAATTTAAAATTCTCTGGCTCACTTGGATAGAATATTCTATTCCCTGAAAGCCCGGTTAACTCCCCACAGCTAAGCTGAACACACATTATGTTCCTGACTTCCCGATTTGTTGCACCAGGACCTGCTCATCCCCCCTTTCCTCCTGCCACACCCCTACCCTTACCCTCCCAATCTCCAAACCCCCTTTCCCTGTTGCCATGACTAGGATCTAGACGTTTTCATCCTCATCTCTCATAATGTGATTCGCAATACACCGCGGACTAAGCCGACACTTTTTGGATAAGGATCACTTCACCGGTCTATAGCCTAGAGTATACCAAATATAAAACCTACAATGTATTGTTCTTGTACTGAACATCCAGCTATTATGTATATTATGTTATTTCATTCTGTTAAACAATAAAAACATTTGAGTGTAAAAAAAAAAAATTCTATTGTCTGAATCATCAAAAATCAAAGTGAAAGCAAGTAATCAGTGGTTACTGTAAATACACGAGGGTACAACTTGCAGTTGGAATAAAAGACAACCTTGAGCTGGGAAGAGAGTTCAGTGCAAGTGCAGTAACCAGTTTGCCACAGACCTCTGGTTCTTTTGGACAGCGCATTGTTGGAAGAAAGGAGGCTTGGATGCTTTCCTAAAAGATTTGTGAATTCAAATCACAAAAATACATCAGAATGTTGATCCCTAAGCTGGGGGTAATGGAAGTAGTTGCCCCAATAAAATCAATCTGGAACATGTTTAATAAGAGGTTTTTGTTTTTCTCTGGCTCAGTTAGGGTTCCTAACAGTGTCACTTTTTTTGTTAAAAGCTTACATCAAACAACTTCATAAACATTTTTTTTTTTAGGGTAACTATGCAACTGAAGTTATGTACAGGCACTAATGTGACCATTTACTTAATACTCTTGGGTCATCCGTGGGGGGGGGGGATAAAAAAATAAACAAAAAGCACAATGCTTTAAGCAAGAAAAAGATGTAAAGCCATAATTATTATACCAGAGCACACTTCCTCCAGCTCATTGTGGTTTGCTACAGCTTGCTTCTTTTCTCACAATAGCATGTAATTACAAAAGTGTGTGGTGCTAGCTCTGCTATGGATAACTTTCTAGCTGACCACCCAGATCATAAAACAAGCCCCCCTATTCCTGATCAGCAGTCATATAGTTAGTTGTATGACTGACATCTATATAAGAATAATAGATTTATAAAAAAAAAAAAAAAAAAAAAAAAAAAGAGGTGTGCCACTTAAAAGCAGTAGTAAACTCCACTTTCAAACTTTCACCTACAGGTAAGCTTATAAATTATAGGTAATTATAACACCATCAATTTACGCAGCTCTTTACATATATATTTATTAGAGCTGCACGATTAATCGTTGGAAAAAATAAATAAACAAGAAAATTGCAATCTCGATTTAACCCCTCTCACGATCGTAAAGCAGAGTTCCAGCAATTTCTGTGTTTATTAAAAGTCAGCAGCTACAAAAAGTGTAGCTGCTGACTTGACTCACCTGTCCCGCAGTCCAGCAATGCGACCGCCTGAAGCCTCGCTTCTCTCCTCCTCTCTGCGGCACCGGCATTGTAAGTGTGGGCACCCAGCTGTGACAGCTTGCAACTTTACAGCCAGGTGCGCACTGCGCAAGTCTCGATGTGCGTTCTGAAAGGCCAGGAAATGTTCTGAGACGTGTCCCAGAAGATTGCAGGGAGGGGGGAGAGGAGAACTTCGGCTGTGCGCCAGGAGCGGAAGTGGGAGCTGGGTACCTGTCAAAGCTAGGTATCCGCCCCCCCCCCCCAAAAAAAAAATGACATGTGGCATGTCAGGGGGTCAGGAGTCCTTAAAGCGGAAGTTCCATATTTGTCCAAAAAAAAAAAAAAAAAAAAAAAAAAAAAAAAGCCAGCTAAAGTTTATCAACATTGCTCAGCGATAACTATGAACAATGTAACATTTGGTTCCATTTGATCAGGGGTAGGCAACCTTTTCAGCACAATGTGTCGCAAAATGTTTTCAAACAAATTGAGCGTGCCGATTTTATAACAAAAAAAAAAATGTCAACTTCATATGCTCAATCACGAAAAGGATTTTTTCTAAAGTAAATGCTGTAAACTATTTTAGTAGTGAGATATTAACATCCCGCACTCTCACACCTCAGATCAGCCCCAATTTATGCACCTTCACACCTCAGATCACTATACCCCCCTGCTCATCTGCCCCATCACTGTACCAACTTCTCATCTGTCCTAACACTGAACTTATCTGCTCACCTGGCCCACCACTGTAACCCCCTTTCTCATCTGCCCCATGACTGTACCTCCTGCACATTTGCCCCACCTCTGTTCCCCCTTGCTCTTCTGCCCCACCACTGTAACCCCCTGCTCATGTGTTCCACCGATGTACCTCCTTTCTCCTCTGCACATCTGCCCCACCGCTATAACCCCCTGCTCATCATGCCCCACCACTGCAACCCCCTGCTCATCATGCCCCACCACTGCAACCCCCTGCTCATCATGCCCCACCACTGTACCTCGCCTGCTCATCATGCCCCATCAATGTACCCCATTTCTCATCTGCTCCACCGCCGTTCCCCACGCTCTTCTGTCTCGCTACTGAATCACCTTACCATCTACTTTAACACTGAACCCATCCGCTCATCTGTCGCACCACTGTAGCCCACTTTCTCATCTGCCCCACCAATGTACCTCCTGCACATCTGTCTCACCTCTGTACGCCCCTGCTCTTCTGCCCTACCACTAACCCCCCGCTCATCTGCCCCAACACTGTACCTCCCTGCACATCCGCCCCACTGCTGTACCCTCCTGGTCTACCCGCAGCGGAGAAAAAGTGGTTGGGTGTGATTTTCATTGCGCTGAATACTGGCTGTGGCTTAAAAGGGACACAGAGTGCAGGAGTTCAGTAGTGACGCAAAGGTTCAGGAATAAACTTAAAGTTACCAGAAGCTCAACAGTAATTCCACAAACTCACCTGATTGTGGTTTTCTCAATCACAGTGAAATCCCTTCTTAGATGGTTAGTGGCAACCAAGCGAGTCATCTTCCTCCAGATGGTGGGCGGGGCTAGCAGGACTGCGATTGGCTTTAGCAGTGGCCAAGACAGTCCTCCTCCTGGAAACAGGGGGGACCCCCCCTTAGCAGAACTGCACCCAATCTCTTCCACATCACAAAAGCTGACAATCGCAGCTACAGCAAAGTTAGAGAACCAAACGTTTCCCATCTTTTACAATGTGTGAGGGCACAGTGCATTAGTGTCTCACTGACACTTGCCTGCGCTGCTCTGCTGATAGGGAGGGAGTTGATGGCCAGCAAAAGAGGCTTCGTGTGGCACCAGTGCGGGGGGGGGGGGGGTTGCCTACCCCTGTTTTAGATCAAAGGGATGAACTTCGGTCTGCAAGTGAGGTCATTTCATCCACTTAAAGACTAAGCCTTTTTCTGCTACTTGTTGATTACAGGTTAAAATCTGTATTTTTTGCTAGAAAATTACTTTTCTAGCAGAGACACTAGAGAATAAAATGGTGGCCGTTGCAATATTTTATGTCAGCATGTCTGCGCAGCAGTCTTTCAAGTGCAATTTTTTTGGGGGAAAAAAAAAATACACTTCAACGAGCGAAAAAAAAAAACCCCACACAGCAAAGTTATGCCAATTTTTTTGTATAATGTGAAAGAGGTTACGCCACAAGAATCATGATCTTTAGTCCAAGCAAAAAAAAATAAATAAATAAAATCTAATTTTAGCCAGAATTGTGCAGCTCTAACACACACACACACACGTCCCTGCCCTCAAGGAGCTTACAATCTAAGGTGTAAAGCTTACCTGTAGGGAAAATGACTATCTCCTAAACGTGCACCATTTTAGGGGATATTGAATGTTTTGCAGCCAGTGATATCACCGGCATATACCCACTGCAAGGCCTGCATACCGAGTATGCTGTCTCTTCAGAGCGCTGTGCCGCAATTGTGGCTCCTGTGAACATGTGCAGGCGTGATGTTATCTTGGCTTGACCAGTCAACCAGAGACCGTGAAGCCTGAAGAAAGACTGGGTGAAGATGTAAGCCCTGGCAGTGGTGACAGCACACCACTGAAGGGTTTCGTTCTAAGGCAAGTCAGTCATAATGTGCTAGTATGTGATGCATACTAAAACATTATGTCATTACCATACAGAGGGACCAGAAATTTCTCCCCGCCAACTGTCAGAGGGGAGCGCTAGCAGCAGGAGGTATGTGTATGGAAGCCTGTTACACTCTAAATATGGTTGTAACACGCTTAAAAAAATAAAAAATAAAAAAAAATAAAAGTGAACGTAGCCATTAAAAACAAGCAGTAAAGGAAGAAGCAGCACAGAAGCCAGTAAGGAGTGTTACAGTGGAAGGAGCATGCAGAGGAGAGAGCAGAGTGATAAAAATGTACTCAGTCAGCTGCTTTACCTTTCCATGTTCAGTCAGTCGCAAGAAGGGATGGGACCTGGTATGCCGTGTACACACGACCGGACTTTCCGGCAGAAAAGGTCCAACGGAATCATTCCATCAGACATTCCGATCATGTGTGGGCTTCATCTGACTTTCTTTCTAAAATTCTGACGGACCTAGAAGTAGAACAAGTTTCAAATCTTTCTGACGGAATCAGTTCCTATCGGGAAAACCGCTGGTCTGTATGCTAGTCCGACAGACCAAAAACGACGCAAGGGCAACTATTGGCTACTGGTTATTAAACTTCTCTTCTAGTCCCGTCGTACGTCATCGCGTTCTAAACGATCGGACTTTGGTGTGATCGCGTGTAGGCAAGTCCGTTTCTGCGGAACTCCGTCGGAGTCTATTCTGACGGAAAGTCCGGTCGTGTGTACGCGGCATAAGTGAAAGTGAAACTGCAGCAGGGAAAACCAGGTCCCTTCCCTGTGCTGTGGGACACAGCTGTGTATATTTCAAAACCAGATGGACAGGAATACTGTAGAATTCCTTTTGGCAGGTCAAACAACTTTTTTTATATGTATTTTAGCTGTGTAATTAGCCATTAGCCTGCTATTCGGCTATTGTTTTCTACAATATATACACTTAAGAAAAGCTGAGAATTTCAATTAACTTATCCAACAAAATCTTTTAAAACCCCTCATTGCCGTATTTATCGTTAAAGGCCAAACTGGGCAAGGTAAGCTTCATTTGTAAAGGAGTCTAATTGTTGTGTGTTTACATAGGAAAAGCCTATATTAAGAAGATTGAAGTCAGATGTTAATGCTCAGGCTATTTTTATTAAGCTGTATATTTTTTAGAGAACCCTTTCAGCATTAACATGCACCAGACTGATCTGCTGGTTTCCATCAGAAGGTTTCCATAAGGAGTATAAAAACATAGCCTGTGGGTACGCTCTATGTCCTTAGCCACTCCGCTGCAAATGCCAGGAATGGGATGCATTAGCATATTCACAGCAGTGGTCCAGGCAATTAGCAGTTCTCCGTGGCTGCCACACAAAAATCCTGCCTTTGTCTGTAGTAAACACATCTTGACACTTCTCTATAAAGCATTAGGAAATGCACTCCACAGGTAAAAAAACTCCATTTAAAAAGGATGTGAGATTTAACATTCACAAATGGAATACAGCAGGACCCAAGGGAAACAGATTTAAGTCAGATACAGTACACAGATCGTGTTACCCAGACTAAGTTCATTTAGAATAACTTTGAATCTCAGGAATATGCAAATCTAGAGAATGTGGCAGAAATAGTTGAATGTGGAATTACGGGAAAGTGGAGGTGCACTATGGGTGAACGCACACTGGTAATCAAATATATCTACAGTGCGGGAAATTATTATTTGATCCCCTGCAGATTTTGTAAGTTTGCCCACTTACAAAGAAATGGGGGTCTATAATTTTTATTATAGGTGTATTTTACATGATAGAGACAGAATATCAACCAAAAATCCAGGAAAAAAAGAAATGATTCAAATGTTATAAATTGAGGCACAGTTCAGTGAGTAACATAAGTATTTGATCCCCAACCAATAATTTGTTCCCACAGACTGGCTACAGTATGTGCCCACGTGGTACACAGATTAGTTCTGTCCAGTTAAGAGGGTGCTCCTAACAACAACTCACTATGTGTATAAAAGAGCTGTCAAAAGGACGTCAGGGACAAGATTGTAGACCTGCACAAGGCTGGAATGGGCTACAAGACCATCAGCAAGAAGCCTGGCGAGAAGGAGACAACTATTAGAGAGATTATTCTCAAATGGAAGAAATTCGAAATAACCATTATCCACCCTCAAGTCTGGAGCTCCATGCAGGATTTCACCTCATGGTAGAGCTGCACCATCGTAAAAAAAACAAACAAAAAAAACACACACACCACACAAATCTCCATTCAAGCCTTTTTATTTGGAACGCAAAAAAAAAAAAAAAAAAAGTTCAGAACCTGTGTTTAGAGGCATTTCAAGCACCAAACAGGCGTTTAAAAAAAACCCAAAAAAAACACGCTTCTAAAGAAGCTTCTAAACGCAGCATGTAGACTAAGCCTTTTAATGACATTTGTTGCTAACAAGTTAAAATCTGTTTTTGTTGCTAGAAAATTACTTAGGACCCACAAACATTTTTTTTAGCAGAGACCCTAGAGAAAAAAAGGGTGGTTGTTGCAATATTTTATGGCACACTGCATTTGCAAAGCAGTCTTTCAAGCGCAATTGTTTGGGAAAATACACACTTCAAAATGAATTAAAAAAATAAATTGTACAAATGTGAAAGATGTTACGCTGCGCGAATCGTGATCTTTATTCTGAGAGAAAAAAAAAAAAAAAAAGGGATTCTCATCGGTAAGATAGAATATGAGAAAAGTGAGGTATTAGCCCAGAACTACACAGAAGGAGCTTGTGGATGATCTCCAGGCAGTTGAGACCACCAGAGTCAACAAACAAACCATTGGTAACACAATACGCCGTCATGGATTGAAATTCTGCAGCACCCACAAGGTCCCCCTCTTCAAGAAGGTACATGTACAGGCCCACCTGAAGTTTGCCAATGAACATCTAAATGATTCGGAGAAGGATTGGGAGAAAGTGCTGTGGTCGGATGAGACCAAAATTGAGCTCTTTGGCATTACCTCGACTCGCCATGTTTGGAGGAAGAAAAATGCTGACTATGACCCCAAGAACATCATCCCTACAGTCAAGCATGGAGGTGGAAACATTATGCTTTGGGGCTGTTTCTCTGCTAAAGGTACAGACAGACTTTGCCACATTGAGGGGCCAATGGACGGGGCCATGTATTGTTGGGGGGTGGCTTTGATGAGATGTCAGGGGTCTGTTTAGAATTGACTGAGGACACAGATTCCCCAGTCCCTTTCTCTGCAGCCTCAGCTGCACTGAAGATGAATGGACAGGAGACAGAGGTTCATTCATAAACTGAACCATTGTAAACACAGTTTACAATGCTCAGTTATGAATGGACAGAGTCAGTAATCCCCGACTCTGCATTCAGAAAAGGAAGGAGCCGGTGAATTACATATTTACTGGCTCCTTCCTCCGCTCTACATTCTGACAGATCCGGGACAAGGGAGAGGACCGGAGGAGGACCCTGGTAGCCGGAGGAGGACACAGGAGACAACCAAAAATCCAGAAAAGACGCAGCAGTGGGGGCAGTTACAAGCACCGATCTCCCTGTATAGCTTTTAATAAAGCAGCTGACAGCCGCTTCTCTTCCTCTCCCTCCCATGGCTGTCAGCTGCTTTATTGAAAGCTTTAAAAGAGATATTGGGGCTTGTAACTGTGCCCACCACCGCACTGATCTGTGAGACTGCCCGGCCCCCCCACTGCTATGCTGACGCAGGCCCCAGTACAAATCGGTATCAGATTCAGCGTCGGAGCATTTGCACAAGTACTTGTGCAAATGCTCAGTATCGGTGCAACCCTAATTTGTATCATGTGTCTTTTCTGGATTTTTGGTTGATATTTTCTCTCTATAGTTTAAAATACACCTATGATAAATTATAGACCCTTCATTTCTTTGTAAGTGTGCAAAATTACAAAATCTGCAGGGGATCAAATATATTTTCCCCATTGTACGCATGCCTTCTTAAAAAAGGAAGTGTGTTTCCTCCTCTTCAGCTCAATGCAATTCATCATATTGCTTTAGGACAGTATAAACATTACAATTAAAAGCAGTTTTGCTGCCATATGAAACCATATGTACTGTATACAGAATCACACAAAAGGTTTTAGTGGAAGAACAAGAAATGCAATTCCAATCAAGAGGTTTCCAGAGCAGACAGCAGCATACTGTAAATAATTCTGCACCTTTAGATGGTTGAAATTCTGTCTCTCAATTTCCATGTTTTTTTTTTTTATATAAAACTTTTTTTTTTGTTACACAAAGAAGAGGGGGGACTTATCAGTATTAAACATTTTTTATTGCTAGAAATGCTTTCACAGTAGCATCAAAGTGAGCCCCCTTCTATTTTTATAGGTCACCCCTTTACTTTCTATATCTTACGGGAATAGCTGAGATCTCACAACTTGGGGATCAGTGCTCATTGGTTTTTGTATTAGATAAGACTCAATAGGGGAACCTTGCTAATGGAGTACGTAAGGTTTGAAGCAATATTGCAATTAAAATCTCCTTCAACCCATAGTTGAAATATTTGTTTTGGGTAGACAGTCTTTCAAAAGCTAATAAAGGAAAAGCAATGCAAATAGCACGTAAACCACAAAACTAAATGAAGATCTCATGACAAGTTGAATTTGGAATAGCACAGTCACTTTTTTACATAGTTCTCTAAAAAGAAAACAAGTCTGCTTTTATATTCACTTAAAACACAGAAAAGACCCCACCCAGATCATTTATTCGAACAACAAGCTTCTCACAAGATGTGTATTTAACACCTTAGGTCCCTTCCACATGGTGCAGACTCCATTGGAGTCTGCCTCCTCAGCAGGGAATCTGTCCACTGATCCCACCGAGTGGGCAGATGGCTGGTCCATGTTCACTCCGCTAATGCAGACACAGCCTGCTCTTCTCTATGTGTGGTCGGATGTAAATGGACCGCTTGTTCATTTATACCCACCTGCCATCCGATAGAAAGATGTATAACAAACCCCCATCTGTTTTTAGCAGACAGATATTGGTGGGTGTCGATGGACACAAGTCAGTTGACACCCGGCGGTCCATAGATGAGACTGGAGGGTCTGATCGGGTCCACCTGTCAGTTTTTCAGCCTGTGTGAAAGGGCCCCAATGCATAGTACTTAGTGCTTCATTTTTTCCACATTTTGTTGTGTTACAATCTTATTCCAAAATGAATTAAAGCGAAGTTCCACACAAAAATGGAACTTCCGCTTTTCGGAACCCCCCCCCTCCGGTGTCACATTTGGCACCTTTCAGGGGGGAGGGGGGTGCAGATACCTGTCTAAGACAGGTATTTGCACCCACTTCCGGCATAGACTCCCATGGGAGTCTATGCCTCTTCCTGTCCCTCCGCGCTGTCTCCTGGGAAACTCCCAGGAGAGAGCGGGGACCACTTGGGACGCGCAGCGCGACTCGCGCATGCGCAGTAGGGAACCGGGAAGTGAAGCCGCAACGCTTCACTTCCCGATTCCCTCACCTAGGATGGCGGCGGCAGCTGCAGAGAACCGAGCGGGTTCTCGGCGTCGCCTGCCGACATCGCTAGACTCTGGGACAAGTGAGTGGCCATGTATTAAGTCAGCAGCTGCAGTATTTGTAGCTGCTGGCTTTTAATATTTTTGTTTTTAGATGATGTAGGTGGACCCCCGCTTTAAATTCATTATTTTCCAAAAAAAAGTCCCAAGTACATAAGTATTCACAGCCTTTGCTCAATACTTTGTTGAAGCACCTTTGGCACGAATTACAGCCTCAAATCTTTTTGATTATGATGCTACAAGCTTGGCACACCTTATATTGGGCAGTTTCTCCCATTCTTCTTTTAAAGGACCTCTCCAGCTCCAACAGGTTGGATGGGGAGTGTCTGTGCACAGAGATGTTCAATCAGGTTCAAGTCTGGGCCACAGAGTTGTCCTGTAGCCACTCCTGTGTCACCTTGGCTGTGTGCTTAGGGCCATTGTTCTGTTGGAAGATGAACCTTCGCCCCAGAGCAGGTTTTCATCAAGGATGTCTCTGCACTTTGCTGCATTCATCTTTCCCTCGATCCTGACTAGTCTTCCGGTTCCTGCCACTAAAAAACCATCCCCACGGCATGATTGCTAACACCACTGTAGGGATGGTATTGGCCAGGTGATGAGTGGTGCCTGGTTACCTCTAGACATGACACTTGCCATTCAGTCCAAGAGTTCATTTTTTGTTTCATCATACCACAGAATTTTGTTTCTCATGGTCTGAGTGTCATTCAGGTGCCTTTTGGCAAACGTGCCTGTTACTGAGGAATGGCTTCTATCTGGCCACTCTACCATACGAGCCCGATTGGTTGAGAGCTGCAGAGATGGTTGTTCTGTAAGATTCTCCTCTCTCCACAGAGAAACACTGTAGCTCTGTCAGAGTGACCTTTAGATTCTTGTCACCTATCTGACCAATTCCCTTCTCCCCCGATCGCCCAGTTTGGCCTGGTGGCCCACTCTAGGAAGAGTCCTGGTGGTTCCAAACTTCTTCTATTTACAGATAATGGTGGCCACTGTGCTCATTGGTACCTTAAATGATGAAGACATTTTTTTTGCACCCTTCCCAAGATCTGTGCCTCCATACAATCCTGTCGGAGGTCTAAAAGACCATTGCTTGAACTTCATGGCTTGGCTTGTGCTCTGACATGCGCTGTTAACTGTGGGACATTATATAGACAGGTGTGTCTTTCCAAATCATGGCCAATGAACTGAATTTACCACAGGTGAACTCCAATCAAGTTGTATAAACATCTCAAGGATGATCAGTGGAAACAGGATGCACCTGAGCTCAATTTTGAGTGTCATGGCAAAGGCTGTAAATACTTATGTACGGTGCAGGGAAAGTATTTGATCCCCTGCTGATTTTGTACGTTTGCCCGCTGACTAAAATGATCAGTCTAATCATTTTAATGGCAGGTTTAGAACAGAGACAGAACAAAAATATCCAGAAAAGCGCATTTCCAAAAAGTTATAAAATGGGATTTGCATTTTAATGAGTGAAATAAGTATTTGATCCCCTGTCAGCAAGATTTGTCTCCCAGGTGTCTTCTATACAGGTAACAAGCTGAGATTAGGAGCACTCAAAGGGAGTGCTCCTAATCTCAGCTTGTTACCTGTAAAAAGACACTTGTCCACAGAAGCAATCAAATTCCAATCTCCACCATCGCCAAGAGCAAAGAGCTGTCCAAGGATGTCAGGGACAAGATTGTAGACCTACAAGACCAAATCGCCAAGCAGCTTGGTGAGAGGGTGACAACAGTTGGTGAGATTATTCGCAAGTGGAAGAAACACAAAATAACTGTCATTCTCCCTCAGTCTGAGGCTCCAAGCAAGATCTCACCTTGTGGAGTTTCAATGATCATGAGAACGGTGAAGAATCACCAGCACTACAGAGGAGAATCTGGTCAATGATCTCAAGGCAGCTGGGACTATAGTCCCCAAGAAAACAAATTGGTAACACACTATGCCATGAAGGACTGAAATCCTGAGCGTCCGCAAGGTCCCCCTGCTCAAGAAAGCACATGTAATGGTCCGTATGACTTTGCTAATGAACATCTGAATGATTCAGAGGAGAACTGGGTGAAAGTGTTGGGGTAAGATGAGACCAAAAATCAAGCTCTTTGGCATCAACTCAACTTGCCATGTTTGGAGGAGGAATGCTACTTATGACCCCAAGAACAACATCCCCTCCGTCAAACATGGAGATAGAAGCATTTTTCTTTGAAGTTGTTTTTCTGCTAAGGGGACAGGACAACTTCACCGCATGAAAGGGACAATGGACAGGGCCATGTACCATCAAATCTTGGGTGAGAACCTCATTCCCTCAGCCAGGGCATTGAAAATGGGTCGTGGATGGGTATTCCAGCATGACAATGACCCAAAACACACGGCCAAGGCAACAAAATGAGTGGCTCAAGAAGGAGCACATTAAGGTCCTGAAGTGGCCTAGCCAGTCTCCAGACCTTAATCCCATAGAAAATATGTGGAGGGAGCTAAAGGTTCGCGTTACCAAATGCCGGCCTCGAAACCTTAATGACTTGGAGAGGATCTGCAAAGAGGAGTGGGACAAAATCCCTCCTGAGATGTGTGCAAACCTGGTGGCCAACTACAAGAAACGTCTGACCTCCGATTGCCAACAAGGCTTTCTCCACCAAGTACTAAGTCATGTTTAGCAAAGGGGTCAAAAACTTATTTCACTCATTAAAATACAAATCGATTTATAAAACTTTTTTCAAATGCGTTTTTCTGGATTTTTTTGTTATTCTGTCTCACGGTTAAAATAAACCTATCATTAAAAGTATACACTGATCGTTTGTCAGTGGGCAAACTTACAAAATCAGCAAGGGATCAAATACTACTCCCCCCCCCCCCCCTCACTGTATATAAGACTTAGTTTTTTAGTTTTCATGAATTTGCAAAGATTTCAAACAAACTTCTTTCATGTTGTCAATGTGGGGTATTATTTGTATAACTTTGAGGAAAATAAATTCATTTATTCCATTTTGGAAAAAGGCTGTAACAAAACAAAAAGTGGAAAAAGCGAAGATGTGAATACCTTCAGCATGCACTGTGATTGTAAAAGCTTCTCTTGTGTCAACATCCAAAAGGCTTGAGATTGCTGCTGGGTGCCGCAATCTTGGATGTGATGTTAGCAGACTCAGATCTGTATTCCCCTTCCGCCCCCCCCCCCCCCCCAGCAGCTACATAAAAGATGTAGAGAAGGGGAGAGGTGAAAGAGCTAGGCCAGCACAGACAGTAATTAGACCCTCCCCAGAATGTGAGAGGATTTATGGCATGGCTGAAGGGAAGGGGGAATTGTGGCTTCACTGGTGAATCAAGTCATCTTGAAGTCCCTAACACATTGCAGGAGAATAAAAAGAATTGTTATATCAAGGAAAAATAGAGAAATCATTTAGAACACCTGATTTTTCTGTGCTTTTATCTGCAATGTTTTAGGTTGGTGGCAGGGTCTAACAGAAGCTATGATCTAGTTCTAGAAGAGAATGGTGTATCCCATTACCGAACAACAATCTTGAGTGGGCTGCTAAATGTGTAGATTTTCTCTGAAGAATCTGATCAGTGGTGTACAGATAGATAAAATATATACATATGTTGAACACTTGCCAATGTAATGCAACTAGAACATTATTATTATTCCAAAAGTATGCAACACTGGAGGGAAACAAGTATATGCTATCTGGCTTCTCAGATCTTGGCAAATGCATATGCTAAACCTGTCTTCGTAAGATATGCAATTAAGAAATCACAGACATTAGTCACCAAGCTGACCTATATTACAAACAAGCAATGGGAAAATGGAAGGTGATATTTTCTTCTGTCAGTGCAGAATACTTTAGTAGACAAGATAATCTCCAGACAAACTGATGATGCTACATATTGTAAGTCCTGTGTGCAGTTCAGATACAACAACTCAGGACAAGATCACTCACAGGTAGATAACAGGTAAAAGAAAAGCAAATTGCGCACCAATGTGTCTGAGAATCTGCTTTTTGCACTAATATGGTATACACTGGAAGAAATTTTTCTGGGTTATTATATCTGTATACATAAGTGAATGCAACAGCAGTTTGTTAGAGAGCTCCAACAAGGGTTGTAGGAACACGAATAAAGAAGGGACATAGGAGGGGTCAGTGGATAGGCGGGTGGTTGGTGTATATTGCCAGCTTTAGTGTGTTTATAGAATTGTTCTAGCAGGAGTAAGCAACCTTCAGCCATCCAGCTGTTGTGGAGCTACAAGTTCCAAGGAACATTGCAAGACTGACAGCCACAGACATGGCTCTAGAAGCAGACACGTGATGGGATCTAGAGTTTCACCACAGCTGGAGTACCAAACCCTGCCTATCCCTCTTCTAAAAGATGGTCAGTGCAGACACATCATTTCTAGTAACCTCAAGCATCTGTGCAGCCACAGTGGTGTGAACCAGGCACATAGGAGACCAGGCAGTTTGCCTTGTCCATACTATGGTACATAGCTGGAATAGACGCCCAACGCAGTCCCACAGAATCAGGTGTGAACCAGCCCTAACCTAAGGTGCATATCAATGCACTTTGAGGGATTTGCTCATAGTAGATGGTTAGGTACTCTTAAAGCTGCCCCGGAAACAGAGATAAGGTATGAAGCATCAGGCTGAATGTACCAAGATGATCGATCAACATGGGTACAACCAGCCTGCTGGATTCACTTGCGATTATCGCAGGCAGCTGTTGCAATCACAGTCTTCTCCCAGCAGGGAAGGCTTACCCCGCCTCCCACTCCAGGAAAAAAGAAAAGAATTGCTCGGCAGGAGGGATTCCCGTCAGCACTGTCTGTGTTGATGGGGGAATCATGCGCATTTCTTTCCTGTGATTGCACACTGATCAAACATTTTCCGACAAGCCCATTCATGAAAGGTCAATCATTAGATTGACTTCCCACCAACATGAAGAAACATAGATGGATCGAAATTCAGCCAGTCCTTGCTGAGCCAACTAAATTTCGATCCATCCACAACCAGCTTTACAGAAGATCTTAATATACATACAGCCAAAAGGTCAACAACAAGTTTTTTCCAGCTATTACCTACCAAGAGAGCAGATAGGAAAAGTTTTGTAAAATACAAATACTGTATATGAAGAAAAAGCAACATCTCCTCCTCCCTCCCCAACATGAGAATCAATGGCAGACAGCAAGGTCCATATAATATCAAAAACGTATTTCATTATCATCAATATGCCACCACTGTTACTTACGTTAAATTGTGACTTTAATGAATTTATATTTAGATCAAGCAATTTAGATTTTTTGTTTGTTTAATCACAAGTACAGAATCTTCTCAATGTTTCCTTATGTCTTTCAAAGCCTCATCTGAAAAAGACACAAGCTTGCCACTTTCCATTTGATCTAAGTGGGTGCCTCGGCTTTAATCATAGGAGGCAAAATATACATATGTGATTTTTCAATGGCAAATATATTTTCCATAAGAAGTGGGATATTGAAAGCCTGTGAAAGAGCCGAGCCACATGCTATAAGGAAAACATATCACATTTAATAAGCAGAAGGCATCTGACATTCTGAAATAATCCCGGGGCATGTAGGTCTACAGTGGAATGCTTTTGGAAATAAAATGTTAACATAACGATAATTATATTTACACTTCAACCGGTCCCCTCGGAGATGGATGTTGGTGCAAGGTCAAGCTCTTCCAAAAAGAAGGTCACCACTTTGGTTAGCATATTTTTACAATTATACATGGACGGTCTGAGACTCTCCTTTATCCAGTGTAATTTTCAGACCCAAATTATAATGATTGCATTCCACAAAACTCCCTGGGCAGCTAAATGAGGGGAGTTACCCAGAAATTTGATCAGCCTTCCTTCAAAGCACAAAGGACAAGCTATCGCTGTACTACCAACAGGTATAGAACAAAAACATCAATGAAAGTCATACAGAGTTCTCTTTTTTTGCTTTAACATTCATCCTTATCAGTGGAATTCTGTGTTTTACAAGCTCTTTTCTGCTGCATTTATTATTGCTTCATATCATATCAGCATCATCTGCCTATAGTGTCATGCAGCTCTCTGTAAACTACTCAAGCCTAGTACACGCGGGACGAATGTCGGGTGGCATCGGGCCCCCTTCAATAGAAACCGGCCGACATTCGGCCCATATGTACTGGAGCGGGTCCAACAAAAGCCTGCCATTCAGATGGCTTCTTTTGAAGGGGCATTACTGAAAAAAGGTCTGCTGATCGCCTCCTGATAAGCGCTCTCAACCAATGAAACAGAATCTTCAGATCGGCAGCACACTTACACAGAAAGTAAAGTATAAAGCCTTTATTGAAGCAGAATTCTTAAAAGCACTGGATGGGTACAGGCAGGGGAAATGCAGGTAGGTTGACGCGTTTCACACTATAGAAGTGGTTTTGACAGCCACTTAATATTTATGCTTCAATAAAGACTTTATAAAGTGGCTGTCAAAACCACTTCTATAGTGTGAAACGCGTCAACCTACCTGCATTTCCCCTGCCTGTACCCATCCACTGCTTTTAGGAATTATGCTTCAATAAAGACTTTATACTTTACTTTCTGTGGGTGTGCTGCCGATCCAAAGATTCTCTGTTCCATGTTTTCTGCTGCAGTGGCAGGGCGTGCACCCCACCTCACATAAGCAACATTGGATTGTTACTGATTGCATCACCTGTGAGCGGCGTTCTCTTTTTCCGCTCTCAACCAATCGCTGAGAGTGCTGACTGGAGTGTTCTGGCGGGAGGGCCGTCTCAGTGTCAGAACACAATAGAATAGTGGGGGGAGATCGCTTAACATCAGATTGTTAATACAGCAGCTCCTCCTGAGCTGTCAAGTTTTTTTCGTTCACCGCTGCTAGGTTGAACGAAAAACAAACTAAACTACAGTGTGTACTAGGCTTTAGGGTCCCGTACACAATGGCTTAACCACTTGCTGACCGCTGCACGCCGATATACGTCGGCACAATAGCAGCAGTTGGCAAATGGGCATACCTGTACTTCCCCTTTAAGAGGCGGGGAAAGCAGGCGCTTGCGCCGCATACAGCATGAACGTGTCCCCGCGGGACTCGATGTCCGCTGGTCTCTTGGCGATCGTGTCACGGAGCTGAAGAACAGGGAAGTATCTATGTAAGCAAGGCATTTCCCCATTCTGCCTTGTGTCATGACAGAGATCACTGCTCCCCGTCATCGGGAGCAAAGATCGCTGTCATGTGAGTTGAAGCCCCCCCCCAGTTAGAATCACTTCCTAGGACACACCTAACCCCTTTATCGCCCCCTAGTGGTTAACCCCTTCCCTGCCAGTGTCATTTACACAGTAATCAGTGCATTTTTATAGCACTGATCGCTGTGTAAATGACAGTGGACCCAAAATGGTGTAAAAAAGTGTTTGATGTGTCCGCCATAATGTCGCAGTTCAATTAAAAAAAAAAATTATAAAAACGTTATAAAGTTAGACGCTATACCTTTTGAGCAAACCAATCAGAGTATATATTATTGGGGATATTTATTATAGCAAAAAGTAAAAATCTATTGCGTTTGTTTCAAAAAGGTCATTTTTTTTGTTTATAGCGAAGGGAAAAAACAAAACAAAAAAAACACAGAAAATTGTCAGTTAAAGTGACAAATCGCAAAAAGCGCTCTGATCAGGAAGGGGTAAAATCTTCTGGGGCTGAAGCTGTTAAAGAACACCGCTTCCACAGTGTAAGCAGCTCACGGTTATCCAATGTGTCCGCGCAAATTAGGATGTTGCTTCCCGACCACCCGCTGCAGTTTTAATGCTGTAAGGAGTCAGGATACTGTGAATTGCTGTCATTGTTGGCTTGTTTAATATCTCTCTCTCTCTCTCTCTCTCTGTTAAAGCTACGCAGTGCAATATCACAATAAGTAAATACCTTTTGATCAGGTCAATAATTCTTATGTCCTTGGGGAGATCGTACACACATAAGAAGAAACCATAAGACACCAAATATGGAAGAAACGTTGAACATTTTGGAATTTGTCATTTGTCAATACAATGGACCCTGGTCCTGGACCCTAGGTACTAGATAGGTGTGCTTTATACATTAAATGATTGTATATACAACCACCAGGTGTTATCCATTATATGCAGACGGTGTTTCTGGATTATTAATGCATATCCCTTACTTCCTCCCTTTCAGTTCAAGTCTATGAGGGAATTTACTAAAGAATGAACAA
Source organism: Lithobates clamitans (assembly GCA_037952925.1). NCBI lineage: Eukaryota > Metazoa > Chordata > Amphibia > Anura > Ranidae > Lithobates > Lithobates clamitans. Next base: position 2,487,595 of record JBBGZY010000830.1, read on the forward strand.
AAATCAGTTATTAGCCGTGCAAAGTAACCAGCTTCTACTTTCAGCTTAGCTTTGAAAATGAAAGATAGAAGCAGATTGGTTGCCATGCACAGCTGCTACAGATGCTGTCTGCACCCGTTTTCATCAGTTCCCCTCTATGAGTCAGGACTGACTAACTGAACACAATGGCCATGTGGATCTTCACCCAGATCTCACAAAAGTAAAGCAAAAGCACCTTTACTATCCAATGTGATATTTTCTCTTTCCTTGAGCCCTGGTTCACATTGATGCGAGATTGAAAATCGTGCGAGTTCAGCTGAACTCACATCATTTCATTCCAGCATGTCAGTCCGACGATTTCAGAGACATCTGTGCGGTTTCCTGCCCGGGATCTATTGACATCGCACCTGAAATCACCAAAAGTAGTAGAGAAACTACTTTTGGGAATCGGTGCTGCACCGCAAAGTCGGCATTGCACAGATTCGGACGGTTCCGTTGCAGGCAATAGCCCCCGATTTGACATGTCAAATCTCATCAATGTGAACCAGAGCTGAATCTATCAATCTTGTTATACCTAGGGCTTTTCTACATTTGCCATTTTTTGAATATCTCCCTTTATATTCTGGAGGGTGCTGGTGATGTAGCCCTTCATGGAGGATCTGTGAGGCCCTGGGTACATCACCAGACCAGGAAATTGAATGTAAATAAATGTAAGCAATCAAATAAAAGTTTGTTTCAAAATTGCCTGTTTTGAAATAGCATTGCCAGTTGTATGCACCTGGGATTTTAAATGTTTGGGGAGGGGGAGCTTTACCAGAGTATCACCATAAAAATGCAATAATCTGCATAAAAAAAAAAAAAAAAAAGTGTACTCATGAAAATTGAAAGTGAAAAGCACATCTAACATTCCTTCAGGTAAACATTAGAACTCAAAATTTGTACCCACTGAAAATACAAATGTTTCTCTTTAATGAGACCCATTCACAATGACAGCTGATAATTTGTAATACAGATCTGCCAATATAAAATTTAGCAGATAATAGGGATGCACCGATATTGGTACCAATACTGTGTATTTTCATTGTATTCGTGAAAAGGTTGCAGATTCTTGAAACCGATACTTTGTGGTGCAATTTGCATGCATACAAAATCAATGGGTGCAATTCGTACTGCAAAGAACTGCATGCAATTTGAACAGAAATGTGGTGCGATTCCTGTCCGTATTGCATGCGGTTTCCCGCACTGCTCCTGTGTGAACCAAGGCTGAAATCACTATGACAAGCCTGGGCTCACAGAAGAGCGGTGGGGAAACCACATGCAATTCGGACAGGAATCACGGCACATTGCTGTTTAAATTGCATTAGATTCTTTACAGTGTGATTTGTGTCCATTTTGTATGGATGCAAATCACATCGCAAAGTATCGGTACTTGGTAACAGCGAATATGTGACCAAAAGTATCGGTACTGGTCGATAAAATGAAGGTATCAGTGCATCCCTAGCAGATAATCAGGTGACCAGTTCCAATAAATGTTGTTTTCTGTGTCCTCACCTCCCAGCCTCCAGTCACTGCTTGTTTGGCTGATGCTTTTCTCATCAACCATTGTAAGCTAAAAGAGGCTCTGCATTGCTTGTTGGAGTATATGACAGAGTAGGTAATATGTGAAGGAAGACATTTCAAGCAAAGATAAGAACTTTATCTTGTTTAATTGAAAGTTAACTCTGATAAAATCCTGAGTGTTTGTTTTTTAAGCTCTATATTTATGAACTTTTGGTTACAATTCAGGCTAGGATTACACTGAAATACATGAACTAACTTCCTTATTTATACGGAGAACACACAACAAAATGGTTGGACTTCTCCAGCACCTCGTAGGCCAATAGACAAGAACAAACAGTACAAGCAGCAGGCAGTCAGATTATGTTACCAGCGCTATACAAAAACACGCCTCTGAATACAGACTATGCTGATCACATCACGCACTACCTACGAGAACAGAATATATTATTCCTTACATTTACAGATCATATAGCTGAATTATGTGGTACAGGTAACTCTTGGCTGGCTTTCTAGAACTGGTGTCATATGACCATACAAACCCTAACACCAACAAATATACTTACTAAGTGAGAAAATCTGTCTGGTCTTCAAGTCATGCACAGCAATAACTGGCCCACCACAAAACTTTGTGGAGGCCCTTAGGCAGATGAAATCTTGGGGTCCCCTCACAGGTTTCTTGCACACATGCTCTAGTTGGATGACATTGAGCCATGTAGCGTGCAACTCTCCCGTTAGATGGTGATGACCACCACTATTTTACATTACACATGTAGATTGCACCAAATTTGTTTACAAACTGACAGCTGAAAGAAGATGAACTTTAAGAGACAAACTAATGTGAACTTAATGTCTATGGTTTATGTACGCTAAAGTGCTTGTAAAAAGCACAAGATTTTTTTTATCTGCAAGCATTCTATGCATTAAGATAAACCCGTGTGCAGTAGCCGCCGCCCTAACCCGAACCTGATCTTCCTCTTGATCCACCGACATCCACAAGAGCCTTGGCTCTCTGGGGACATGCACTCCTGATTGGCTTTTTGTGAGCAGAGAGCCGTCCTTGTTGGGAGAACATATTGATTATTGCTAGCAGCTATCGAGTTGGCAAAAATTGCAATCAACCTATCAATAGATAGTTTGAATCTCGGCCAGTCCCTGCTGAACCACCTGAGATTTGAACCATCTATGGCTGGCTTAAAGGGGTTGTAAAGTCAGAGGCTTTTTTTTTTATCTCAATGCATCAAGATGAAATACCTTCTGTGTTCAGCAGCCCCCCTAATACTTACCTGAGCCCCATCTCTATCCAGCGATGTCCACGAGTCCCTCGGCCGCCCGGGACTCTCCCTCCCGATTGGCACCCGCTGCTGTGAATCAAACTCAGTTAGCCAACCAGGAGAGAGAGGGGGCCGGGTCAAAACACAGCGTGTCTGAATGGACACACGGAGCTGCGGCTCAGGCGCCCCCATAGCAAGCTGCTTGCTGCCGGGGCACTCAACAGATAGAGGGGCCAGGAGCTCCAGCCAAGGACCCGAGAAGAGGAGGATCTGGGCTGCTCTGTGGAAAACCAACTGCACAGAGCAGGTAACAGGTTTTTTGTTTTTTTTTTTTCAATTAAAATAACAAACACACGAGACTTTACAATCACTTTAAGATGGAGGGGCCCTTCTGTTAATAAGCACAATGGGCACCTTTCCTAACAATAAATGGGTCTCCCCCACAACAGCCATTAAGGAGGGAATAACCAGTTGGGACTTTAAAAGGTGCCACAAAGCGGTTATATACAAAAATATAAATAAAATATTTGCAGTCTTTATTTGTACATCTATAAAACACCATTAAAATACAGCCATAGCCAGTGTATAACATGGAGATAATCATCTGTATTGAGCAATAATTTGTTAGTTATTCCCACCAATGTAAAGCACTTACATATACACTAGCATCCCATAGTGATTAATGATCTTTCGCTGGGGAAGTCAGGGACTTCTGCTCTTTGCACGGATGGAGACAGTATGACACATAAAAGAATTGTAATTTTCCCAGCACATTTCAAAATAATGTGCACAATGTCCAGCTGTGTGATGGCAGTATATCTGTCCATCCATCCAGAGTAAAGCCGACCATAGACTGATCAAAATTCAGTAGGTTTCAATCAGTCTATGGACAGGCTGGTTGTACTGAAGTTAATTTCTAAAGCTGGTCATACATGGATAGAAAATCTATTGGAAAAAAAAAAAAAATTTGATAAGCCAGATTGTTGGACTTGAGAAACATTAGTGGGCGCACTTCAATTCTCGAAAAGCAAAGTTTTCTGCCAAAAGAGAGAGGTCTGAATTTTGCTGCATAAATCGAACAATTTTCTAAAAATTAGTAGGGAAATCAAGCGCAAATAGTTCGAAAAAATGTACAGCGCATTGATTGACAAAAAAGTTACCATTTATGTCGATATTGATCGATAATGTGGAAAACAATTTGATATGATGGCGCCAACACACTGTCGTTCGACAGATCTTTATCAAAAACAAACGTTTTTTCTAACTATTTTATCTAGTCTATACACAGTGATAAACAGCTGTCAAGTGCAGGTCAGACAGCAGAGACATACAGTGGTACATCTCATTACAAGCCGATTGTTATGTAAATCCTCTTTCAGATATCAAGTTGCATACAGGAACAAACTACATGAAAGGCTTACCCTGCTTTTACTGCCCAGCATGAGGATTCACTTTTGTAATTACAGTCTGAAAGCAGATCTCTGCAGCCACATACATTAGACATGGTGGATAGATCTGCCTGCAGGAAGGGCTTTGTGGTCACTGGGAGGCACATAAGACATTACAAGTGAGCTGCATTGCTGGAAGCAGTAGTGCTCTTCTCATCTGGGGAACAATAAGCCAACAGTTTCTGGAAACTGCATGATTGCCCTGCAAAGCAAACCCGTATTGAGAAAGTTATGTATGCTGCGATTGATTGTTGACCTCTGCTTATGAAAATACTAGTGGTGTAATTTAAAGTGACCTAGTAAATAATTTTAAAAACTCAGACAATAACCCTACAAAAAAAAAAAAAAAAAAAAAAAAACTGTACAGACATCCCTTTCTAGATGCCTGTGCATCACTACTGTGTGGCAACGTGCCAGTCACCAGGAGGAACCACCAAGTACTTTGGGAGACACAGGGGACCGGCACTCTGAGAAGTCTCAGTTGTCTATTGACTTTTGGGGAACCATTCCACTTGAACAAAGTGGTGTTCGGCATTGTCCACTTTTGAAGGGTATATCTTTGAGCATGTGTTTAAAGTTCATGACCGGGCCTCTTTAAGGTTTCCAGCGATAGGAATGAAAAATTTGTCATGAACTGGACAAGTGTTCCAAGCAGTTGGTGCCTCAACAAACATACCAGACATTGAGCTCAACTCACTAAGCCATGGCGGTCATTTTTAGCCATATGGCTGTTATTTTCTGCTCTAATTGGCTTCATTGCTGAAAACAAGTCATGGTAGCAAATGATTGTTATGGTTTAGGGAATTCAGCCAAGTATCTGTCTATGTTGACCTAGGCATCTATGGAAGATAAGCACGTCTCCATTGTCATTTGACATTTTAAATTTGCCCTGCCGTGAAGAAAAAAAAAAATGAACTTGTTCATCTACATGTTGTGACTGGATCAGTGCTGGTCACTGCATTGTCTTCTGTGTACCCGGATCACACCGCAGCCCTGGTGTCATATTTGTGCGAATGTAAAAAGCAGATATACAATTTTACACAATGTACTGGAAGTTACTGCACTGTTGATACCTGAATGCAGTGTACACTTCCAATAAAGCTCTATCAAAACTGATCTACCACCCAGCAAACATACAGAAGCCTGCATTCTTTTTAGCTTGGGGGCAGCCTGAGCAGGTCTCAAGGGGTGGTTTGTGAGTACCGCATTTTACTGGTATTTTTAATTTATGTTATATATCACACAATGTTGCATTCAGTACCACCCACTGAACGCAACCCTCAACTATGTGCAACATGTAGTTGCAGCATGCTAGAGCAGAGTTCAAGGGGCTACAGGAGGCAGTGAGAGGCGATCTACCGCCTGTACAGACACTAACTCATGGATGTGGCCAGGCTCATATATCAAGAGAATAATTTCAGAGAATCTGCTTATTGTGGCACAAATTTGTTTTAATCTTTAGTTTTTTTTCCCTTTTTCCCCCTGATGATCCAGTCTGTAACACTTCCCGTCTTAAGGTGGGCCGAGCTCACTCTAAGCAACTGAACCACCCTTAGACATCAGCATTGTCAAACCCTGTTGTGAAGAGGGAAGTGTCATTCAGAGGAAGCTTTGAATTCATTCATAGAACACAAACCTTTCTGTGAATGGCTGAGCAACACCCAGCCCAACTCTAGTTTGTCCCGGGAGTGAGATGGTAAGTTTACATGCCACAGCCAGAACAGAGCTTTATACCATATCTACTACACAACGCACACAGTGTGCACATCCAGTACTGAAGTAGTTTGTTTGGATAAGCTTGGTCTAAACTAAAAAAAAAAAAAAAAAAAAAAAAAAAAAAAAAAAATAAATAAATAAAATTCCACTAAAAGCTAGAGATGAGCTTTAATTCTACTTTAAGCAGTGAAAGCAAAAAAAATAAAAAATAAAAAAAGTCTATAAAAAATAAAACGAATGTAGCCAACACATTTAGGCTCCGTTCACACTAGTGAGGTCTGAGATGCAGCTTGAGTTGCATATAATCACATAACAATGGAAATCATATTGTTTTCAATAGTGCCTGTTCACAACAAAGCAACTAGCACACTGCAATTTTGGAAAAGGTTCCTCTACTTTGGTGCAATTCCAGCACAATTTTTGACTCAAAATATACAAACCCATTTCAAGTTGCACTACATAATTGCACTGAAAGATTGATCAAAATCGGATTGGAGCAGTATGAATAAAGCCTTATGCCGCGTACACGCGAGCGGACTTTACGGCAGACTTTGCCCGGCGGATGGGATTTCGTCGGACAATTCGATGTGTGTGGGCTCCAGCGGACTTTGTTTGCTCAAAAGTTGGACGGACTTAGATTTGAAACATGTTTTAAATCTATCCGTCGAACTCGAGTCCGGTCGAAAAGTCCCCTTGTCTATATGCTAGTTCGACAGACAAAAAGCCACGCTAGGGCAGCTATTGGCTACTGGCTATGAACTTCCTTATTTTAGTCCGGTCGTACGTCATCACGTACAAATTCGACAGACTGTGGTGGATTGTGTGTAGGCAAGTCCGTCGTAAAGTACGTCGTAAAGTCTGCCGGGCAAAGTCTGACGTAAAGTCCTCTCGTGTGTACGCGGCATTAGATATAGGTTAACTGAAATATATTACTACACTTTTGCTTTAGGGTTTAGATACACTTTAGCCCCCATTCACACCAGTGCGATTTGAAACTGTCAATTTGCACTACAAGTCACACTGCCATTTTCGGCAATTAAAAATTGTTCAAATTGCTGCGATTAATGCCACAAAATCTTCCTGCACTACTTTTTGCAGATTTCATTGCAACTTGCATAGACTTCTGTTGTATGAAGTCACAATGAAATTGGCAGTGCAAATCACACTGATGTGCAGCTTCAAAATAGCACGATTTCAAAGCCACACCAGTGTGAGCGGGGGCTTAATGTGGTTATAAAGTCAAGACATTTTTTACCCTAATTCACTCCCTGCATGAAGGTAAAAAATGTCCCAGTAGTTTCGCCTCGCCTCCCTGTACACTTACCTAAATCCTCTCTTAATCCAGCATAGTGCCTGTCTGCAGCAGGGTTGGTCTGTTCCTTTCCTCATAGGACACAGAGGCAGCAGGAGGAGCCATTGGCTGTTTCTGTCAATCAAATCCTGTGAGGCGGGAGCAGGAGGCAGGGCTGAGCTGTGTGTGTCTATGAACGCACAGCCCAACTCAGGAACACAGAAGAGGACCAGAGAGCACTAGTGGGGAACCCCAGAAGATGAGGTTTGGGGCCACTAAGCAATACCATTGCACAAAGCAGTTAATTATACCATTTTTTGTTTTGGATATTTTTTTTTTATATAATTAAAGCACCTTTACAACCGCTTTAAATTCTCATCTGCAGGCTACCAGTAAAACACACAAGGATGAAAGTAGTAAATAGTATGACTGGTTGTTACCCAACAAGACTGAGTAAATTCTACTTCGTTAAACTAAGCCCAGCGTCTCCATTAAATGTGAACAAACTGATGTGTGTGGCCAATTACACAGTTTTCTGCACACTTTGGAAGAATTCCAAGAGACACTCATAGCGACGGACTCAACGGTCACAGACAAGCTGTGTCAGCAGATGAACAAACTAATTCACACCAAAGAGGCAGAAAGAGAGGGCTTTGACTTTTACAGATGAAAAGGTATTGCACTTGTGTACTGGACACACCTTCCCAATAAATGTGCTGACCGCTACTCAGGACAACGCTAATCCTGCCTTGAAATGCATGATTATTAAGGATGAGCGCCGGAGCTCATTCTTAATGATTATATAGAGAGTGACAAGCCTCGTGTACACAGTGGGTAACAGAAGATGAGAGGGGGGAAAAAAAAAATTGGGCATAGGCTAAACTACTAAATTTGTAGGCAACAAGTGAAAGCAATCACTCAGCTACCAAGGCACTTCTATAACTATAGCAGGTGTAAATGTCAAACTGGTCCCAGGACTAAACTGTTACCACCTAAGGATGCCTGCACCCACAACGGTCTGGGGTTTAAAATCCCTCCCAGTCTCCCTTTCTTTCTGAAAGTATTCCAGGTCAGATCAGAGCAATGCTCTGTGCCAGTGTTAACCAAACAGAATCACTCTGATCTGTCCCAGAAGCCCTGCAGAAAGAAGAGGGGGGAGAGGAACAGGGAATACAAATCCCCGCACCGCTCCACTGGCTGCATAGGTTGCAATAAAAACCTGACAGACGTTCTAATTACTCACCGCTTTTTTTTTTGCTTTGAACAAACACCAAGCTGCACCGCATTCCCATTCAATGCACATGCCACTTGCCACTCAGTGCGGTGCGATTTGAGCCTATTCATTTTGCATGGGCTCAGACTGTATCGCACCAAAGTCATGCATGCACCAATTTTGGAACCGCACTCCAACCGGATCGCATGGTACATTTGTGCCATGCAATCAGGTGCAGGCAAACGCACCGTTTGCAACTTGCGTTTGGGGTGTCGTTAAGATTGCACTGACACCCACGCCAGATCACAAGTGCAGTGCAATCTGCATGATGTGAGGAAAACACACAAATCACTGGATTTCCTGAACCAGATTAGCGTGAGCCTAAGCTCAGTTACAGACATGGCCAAATATATTGGCACCCCTGCATTTGTCAGCTAATGCACCACTTCACCCAGAAAATTGTTGGAACAAAATGTTTCGGCATTATGGTTTTTTTTTTTCCTTTGTTTGTATTGGTATGGCACAAAGTGGAGAAACAAAAAGCCAAATCTGACACTTTCCACGCAAAACATCAAAAATGGACTGGACAAAATGATTGGTACCCTCAATTTAATATTTGGTAGCTCACCCGTTGGAAGACAAATAACTGAAATCAATTGCTTCCTGTAACCTCCAATGAGTTTCTTACACCTCTTCTTTTGCCAACTGCTCCAGGTCTCTCGGATGATTGGAAGGGCTCCCCAACTGTTTGGAGATCTATCCACAGGTGCTCTATGGGATTTAGATCTGGACTCATTGCTGGCCGATTCAGTACTCTCCAGCGCTTTCTCTTAAACCATTTCTGGGTGCTTTTTGACGTGTGCTTTGGGTCATTGTCCTGCTGTAAGCCCATTATCTCTGAGGGAGACCCAACTTTCTGACACTGGGCTCTACAATGCACCCCAGAATTTGATAGTTTTCAGATTTCATAATGCCAAGCACATGGTCAAGATATCCAGTGCCCAAAGCAACCCCAAAACCTCAGTGAACCTCCACCATGTTTGACTAATTTTTCCTTTAAAAGGCCTCATTTCTTTTTCTGAAAACAGTAGAATGATGGGCTTTACCAAAAAGCTGTAATTGTGTTTCGTGTGTCCACAGCACATTCTGCCAAAAGGATTTTAGCTTCCTCGGGTAAGCTTTGGCAAACTATACTCTGGCTTTATCTTTGTGTTAGCAGTGGGGTCCTCCTGGGTCTCCTATCATAGTGTCCCTTTTCATTTAGGTGGGGACATAGTGCGAGCTGACACAGCCTGTGCCTAAAGGTCAGCTTGAATTTGTCTGGTAGTTGACAGAGGTTCTCTATCCACCATTCAAACAATCCTTTGCTGCCATCTTTAATCTATTTTCTCTTTTGTCCACATCCAGTGAGATTAGCTACAGTGTCATGGGCTGTAAACTTCTTAACCATTTTGGACACCGTGGATGCAGGTACATTATGATCTCGGGAGATGGACTTGTAACCTTGAGATTGTCCATGCTTTTCAACAATTTTTGTTGGCTCAAAACCTCAAACAAATCTTTGCTGCCCTTTCTCTTCTCCATGCTCCGTGTGGCACAGAGACACGCAGCAGAAAGGCTGAGTCAATTTTTTACCATTTTACCTGGTTGCCGGTATGATTTCTATATTGTCAGCACATGGTAACCCCTGTGAGCTGATGCCTCCCAGCCCTTTAATGGGTTAAGGATGCTGGGAGGGGAGGTTTATGATCATGTGACCACTGATTGGCTGTCACTGCGGTCGCATAATTGGGAGCTTTCCATTAACCGCCGGTAACTGTGCTAGGAGCGCGTTTTTAGCACAGCTGTATTTGCACTATTGCATGCAAATATGCGACCACTCAGTGCATATTTGTGTGCGGCTAGTGCCAAGAGGTTTATCGATACAGGTGAGTTCTATTACAAATTACAGGAGCATACCAAATTTGGAATGTAATTATTTCTTACAATTTTAAGGTGGTGCCAATAATTTTGCCCAGTCCAGTTTTAGACTTTTGCGTGGACTGTGTCAGAGCCTAGGGGTTCACACTGAATGCGGGTTTGAAGTCATGCGAGTTCAGCTGAACTAGCACGATTTCAAACTGGAATTTCAGTCCGACTTCAGGGCGATTTGAGAGACATCTGCGCGGGTTCATGCACAGATGTCTATTGAAATAAAAGTAGTGCAGGAACTACATTTGGGAATCAGTGCGGCACCACAAAGTCGGCGTCACAATGATTAAGATGGTGCCATTGCCGGCAATAGCCTCCGCATGTCAAATCTGCCCGATGTGAAAAGGGGCAGATTTGGATTTGTGTGTTACACCAATACAGTACAAACAAAAGAAATAAACACAAGAATGCCTAAATATTTGTAATTGCAACAATTTTCTGGGCAAAGTGGTGCATTATCTGACAGATGTAGGGCTGCCAATATTTTTGGCCATGGTTGTGCTTCAAAGCAATGCACGCTAACGAACTGCAAAGACGTTAAGGTGGCCCCAGAGTATTGAATGCAGGCCCATCCCTTGTACATGCCTACTGGCCTGTATAATCTGTGGCAAAATTATATTTAGAGATTGCCTCACCAAGTCACTAAAGCCAGACACCATCAGACCATTCATTTCAACATTAATCTTTGTAAAGATCCATAGATGCCATATCACATTAAGCATACAACAGGAGCATTGACTACGCTGTTATTTCCAATCTATATCCAAAAGAACACTTTCATGAACATGCACCACTGAGCCGTGAAGCAGCTGATGTTCATAAATACACACAAGACGTCAGTACCCAGAATAATGAGAACGTGGGGCCAGTACATGATCGAAGGAGGAACCAAACATTTCAGGGGTAAAGAAAAAAAAACAAAACACTTTTTACCTGTAAAAGCCTCCCTTGTGTAGACATCCAAAAAGATCTGAATGCTGCTACTAGGTTCCACCCTCATGGATGTTATATTAGCAGCCTCAGTCACTCAAGTGACACTTTATAGTATTCTCCCTCACTTTTTTTTTTTTCCTTCTACCAAGAATCTGATGTTCATATATCAGTACCATCATAAAATTCTGTCAGCTGCCAGTCACATATGCCAGATGGAGGTATTTGGGGGGACAGCAATTTTATGCCAGTATTCACTGATCATTATGCAGGAACTTCTGTGGTAGCATTAAAAACACGTGTAATGGGAGCCGTAAAACGTTTCCTGCCCATGTGAATATAGCCCTAAATTCTACTTATCTTATTACGCATGTTTTTCTAGCGCAAAAGCTCCTGTGTAATGATCAGTACCAATACCTGCATCTGGTATAACTGTCCTCACATGCAGATTTTTGGGTTTTGCATTATGGATCTGAACCCAGTGCATGTTCACGTATTTCTGTCAATGTCTCTACTGAAAACTATGCAGCTGCATTAAGATCTGTAAAAAAAAAAAAAAAAAAAAAAAAGGGAAGAATGCAAATATGTATTTTTTGCGCTTTTTGCCACACTAAAACACACCTTTCCAGCACGACAAAAGCGCATGAAAAATATTCCTCTTTAAATCCTATGTAACACTACACACCGCTGAAAAGTCCTGTATGCTCCATATTGGGTGCAGTTTTTTGAACAGCGCACTTCCATTGTAAATCTATGGGAACAGACCAAAAACTCACTGTTTTTTGTGTGTTATTTTGAGTCACATGTCCATGTTTCACAGGTGCATTCTGGGAGTCAGGTAACCAGAAAATGCACAAAAAAAAAAAAAAACCCCTACGCATCAAAAACGTGATTTACATTTTTCTAGAACACAGCGCCAGTATGAGTGAACCCGTTTAAAAACAAAAACAAACAAAAAAAAAAAAAAAAAAAAACCACACACCACACCAAAAACTGCACCTTCCTTAATATTCAATAGAAACAAAGCAAAGCACACTTTTTTCATGCAGTTTTTGATTGACCTGTCAATGTTTTCCCAGGTGACAAGGGATGAAAACGCATACAAAATGCATTGTGCAGTGCCTTACATATTAACACAACAAATTAGAAACATAATAATAATAATAATAATAATAATAATAATAATAATAATAAAATATACATACAAAACACAAGTGTATTAACAAGTTTTCCAAGTATTAGAATGATGAGTGGGGTGTACAGAGGTCAGTAGTATATAGATGGGGAGTAGTATATAGAGGTCAGGTAGTGGGGTGTAAAGGGGTCAGTAGTATATAGATGGGGAGTAGTATATAGAGGGCAGATAGTGAGGTGTACAGGGGTCAGTAGTATATAGAGGGCAGGTAGTGGGGTGTAAAGGGGTCAGTAGTATATAGATGGAGAGTAGTATATAGATGGCAGGTAGTGGGGTGTACAGGGGTCAGTAGTATATAGATGGGGGGAGTAGTATATAGAGGGCAGGTAGTGGGGTGTACAGGGGTCAGTAGTATATAGATGGAGAGTAGTATATAGAGGTCAGGTAGTGACGTGTACAGGGGTCAGTAGTATAGGTAGTGGGGTGTACAGGGGTCAGCAGTATATAGATGGGGAGTAGTATATAGAGATCAGGTAGTGGGTTGTAAAGGGGTCAGTAGTATATAGAGGTCAGGTAGTGAGGTGTACAGGGCTCAGTAGTATAGGTAGTGGGGTGTAAAGGGGTCAGTAGTATATAGATGGAGAGTAGTATATAGAGGTCAGGTAGTGGGGTGTACAGGGGTCAGTAGTATATAGATGGGGAGTAGTATATAGAGGTCAGGTAGTGGGGTGTAAAGGGGTCAGTAGTATATAGAGGTCAGGTAGTGGGGTGTAAAGGGGTCAGTAGTATATAGATGGAGAGTAGTATATAGAGGTCAGGTAATGGGGTGTAAAGGGGTCAGTAGTATATAGATGGAGAGTAGTATATAGAGGTCAGGTAGTGGGGTGTAAAGGGGTCAGTAGTATATAGATGGAGAGTAGTATATAGAGGTCAGGTAGTGGGGTGTAAAGGGGTCAGTAGTATATAGATGGAGAGTAGTATATAGAGGTCAGGTAGTGGGGTGTAAAGGGGTCAGCAGTATATAGATGGAGAGTAGTATATAGAGGTCAGGTAGTGGGGTGTAAAGGGTCAGCAGTATATAGAGAGTAGTATATAGAGATCAGGTAGTGGGGTGTAAAGGGGTCAGTAGTATATAGATGGAGAGTAGTATATAGAGGTCAGGTAGTGGGGTGTAAAGGGGTCAGCAGTATATAGAGAGTAGTATATAGAGATCAGGTAGTGGGGTGTAAAGGGGTCAGCAGTATATAGATGGGGAGTAGTATATAGAGGTCAGGTAGTGGGGTGTAAAGGGGTCAGCAGTATATAGATGGAGAGTAGTATATAGATGGCAGGCAGTGGGGTGTAAAGGGGTCAGCAGTATATAGATGGAGAGTAGTATATAGATGGCAGGCAGTGGGGTGTAAAGGGGTCAGCAGTATATAGAGGTCAGGTAGTGGGGTGTAAAGGGGTCAGCAGTATAGGGGTGTAGAGACCAGTGTGGGGTCCCCTGACTCACCCAATGCAGTGATGATGAATCCTCTGGGGGGTCTCAGGGCTCTCCTGACCCAGGCATCCCTCAGTATCTCCAGGTTGGCACTCTGCCCCTGGACCAGCAGCACCCAGCTCTCCAGCCAGCCCTGGAAGGACACCTCACACACGGCTCGGACAAGCCTCTTGTTCCAGAAGCACTTGGCGTTGGCCGCCTGGAAGTCCTGGAAGACCTGGCTGCCCTTCTCGCCCTCCCCGGTGCCGTCCAGCTTACAAAGAACCAAGGATAGAGAGGATGGGGCTAGCTGGACCGGCCTGTCCCGGGACATGGTGCTGAGCTCAGAGCGGAGCGCTCACATACATAGAACACGGAGTTCTCCTCACTGCTAAGATCAATGACTGACCGCTGCCCGGAGACGGCGAGCACTGAGGGGCCGAGCCAAGCCACCATCTGCGCTACAGCCAATCAGGGAGCTCCGGAGACGGGGGCGTGACACAACTGAGCACCTTTGCTTTTGTGAGTGTAGTAGAAGTGGGCGGGGAGAGGGGCGGTTCGTCCCGTGCTGGGGCAGTAAGGTGTGCACGTAACACCTACCGATCTTCATCATTACTGCTCGCAAGTCTGTAGAAGTTATCACAATAATGATCAGACCAGAAATGTGATGTGGCGCAGCTCATGAGTCCCTAGTTGTGGCCACATTACTTTTTTAAAGTTTTTGTTTCCACTATTTTCACCCGGTGATCCTGCCAGTAACACACTTCCTGTCCTAGGGTGACAACACTCACTTCACTCTACTACATATTGGCCAATATGTATTGTTTTCCAGGTTACATAGTCCTTTGCACTTGGAAATTCTTTGTTAATGTAATTGAATTGCTATATATCCATTGTCGTGCGCATAGGGTGTGTGGAATGTGCCTGGGCACACCCTAATCACCCCATGTGCATTAGCATTATCCAGGGGCAGCACCTGGTAGGTGATAGTGGCCATTGTAAATGTCCCCATTATATCAAAGGCTAGGTTCAACTTTAGGAACAGGTTACAGCAAGTGGCGCTCATGTGAGTTTGAGCTTTGGGGTGCACACCCTAATTCAATAGGCTGCCCAAACCTATGTAATATCCATTTACAGTTTGATAGCAGCTGCATTTATATCTTGTTTGTTACACTTTGGTTAGAAGCAGTGGATGTCTCCCCTGGTCTCCTGAGGATGCGGCTTAGGCCTCAAAACATGTTGAGAAGCACATTGCCCTGGAAGTGAAGTTTCCCTATGCACTGTTCTTATATACTCACATTTTGCAAGCTATACACAATGTATCTAGGGAAAACATTCCGTTTAGGCATATATTGATGGGGTGCTCCTTCAATTTTACAAATATATTTTATTTGTCCTCTTGATGTAATAAAATAAATATTTTTTTTATATTGTTCTATGTGCATGGCAAACCTTGAAAGTCCATTACATAATTTTTCTTCCAACTAGTTGGAAATCACTGTAACTGTTATTTATAGAGGAGCAACGTTGTGTCCCTAGGACAGGAAGTGGTTTAGGACTACAGAAACACCTTCCCTTCATTGTCTTCT